>OY728130.1:1030475213-1031725213 GCA_963277665.1 Viscum album
GAGGATAATAAGATGGATCCTAATTCTCCAAGAGTTTAACCTTGAAATAAAAGATAGACCAGGAAAATAAAACCCTATGGTTGATCACCAGAGTATAATTTCTAAATCTTCTCATTCAGAAATAATTGATAAGAAATTCCCCACTAAGAACCTTTCATCGATCACACCAAAGTTACCATGGTATGAACCAATTGTCAATTACATGGTTTCTATTGTTTGTCATGAAATTTTTTCAAAAGAACAAAAATTGAATTTGAAAATTTATTCAAAATATTATTTTTGGGAAGAAAAAATCTTTGGAAAACTGTGGCAGACATGGTAATTATGAGATGTGTTGATGAAGATGAACATTCCTCCATCTTAGAATTTTGTCACTCACTTCTCAGAGGTGACCAATTTGGACCCCAATGGACCTCCCAAAAGGTCGTAGACTCGGGATTCCTATGGACTTTACTCTTCAAGGACTTACATGAGTTCTTTCAATCATGTCCCACTTTCCAAAATTTTGGCACAATTTTAATGAGAAATGAAATTCCCTAAAAACCATTATTTTTATGTGTGATCTTCGATGTTTGGGGAATTGATTTCATGGGACCATTTCCCCCTTCCAATGGATTATCATACATCCTTCTTACGGTTGATTATGTTTCTAGGTGGGTTGAGGCCAAACCCACTAGAAATTATGATTCAAAAACTATTAGTGAGTTCTTAAAGACACACATCTTCCACCTATTTGGCACACCATGTGCCTCGATAAGTGACTTAAGAACCCATTTCTGTAATAGAACCATGGAATATCTTTAAAAAGTGAATGTGGTTGTACAAATAACATCCACTGCATATGACCCCCAAAAAAATGGAATGGATGAACTTTCATATATAGAAGTGAAAAGAGTTCTTAAGAGAATTGTAAAACACATCAGAAAAGACTGGTTTGAAAGACTCGGTGAAGCACTGTGGGCTTATAAAACTTCCTATAAAACACCCATTAGGATATCTCATTTTAGGCTTGTTTTTGGTAATGCTTGTCATCTACCAGTTGAAATCCAACAGAAGTCTTTTTGGGTAGTGAAAAACTGTAATTTTGATTGTGAAAAATCTTTTGAATAATGATTGATGTAATTGGCTAAACTGGAGGATCTTCGACTTGAATCCTATGAGAATTCCAATATGTACAAAGAAAAGTCTAAGGTACTCCATGACAGACACATCCTGAGAAAGGTATTCCATGAAGGTGAAAAGGTATCGCTCTTCAATTCTAAATTTTGGCTTCACCCAGGTACGCTTAATTCTCATTGGGAATGTCCTTTTATTGATTCTCATGTTTACCCATTTGGTGCAGTGCAAGTACAAGACCCCTCTTTAAAAAGAACATTCATGGTTAACAGACATCAATTAAATCATCACCCTGAAAGGACACACATCCTAGGAACCACCTCAACTTCTATCGGATTCCAAACATCTATAGTTGACCCACCACTAGATGAATATGACAACCCACCAAATCCAAACCATGGGGAATCTCTTTCCATTTAACTCCTCTCATCTCTCTCTCTCTCTCTCTCTCTCTCTTCTTCCTCTATCTTTAATTTTTTACCACTGTCCTCATCACAATTATTATTTAATCTTTCTCTTTTGTGTGGGTATGTCTTTATGAAAATCTAAATAAAAACCTAAAAAACATAAAAAAAATCATTTAAAAAAATGTGAAAAATCAAGAGTCATACTTACTCACCTTCCAATTTTCATATTTTGTCCAACCATTTTTGGGACTCAAAAGACATGATTTCATCTCAAATTTTTTGGTTTATTCATATATTTGGATATAGAATATTGTGTCAAACCCAGAAAATTTAGAATGTTCAATTTTTGATTTGGAAAATGATTTCCCCCACCCGTGAGGAACAACATTTTCTTTCATTCCATGGAAACCTATGGAAATATTTTCAAAATGTGTGTTTTCACCCCCATTTATGAGTCTGGTGTTTTTGGACCATCGAGCGGAATTTTCTACTTTAGTGTTCATTAATATGATAGAGGCATTTTATGAACCACATGAGAATAACAATAGAGAAATAGCCTCCCATTTCCCTTACATTAATCCTCCTTTTGAAATCCCCTTTGATCCTATGAAAACTTTTTATTTGATAGACACATTACAAGCCCAATACCTTTTCCCACCCAATATCAACTAGTATTTTCATTTCATGATTTTTTGAAATTTTTGTGTGGGGGGAATGGATTTCATTTTGGGTACCCTTTGTTGTTTTCACCATGTAATCATATGCTTTAGGGAAAGAATCAATTTATGTATGGGGGAGAGGTCTTCATTTAGTTGGCTTTGGGAATGTATATATGCTTACGACATATTGTTCACATTTTATTCACAAGTGTTCAAAAAAATCAAAAAAATCAAAAAAAATTGGGTTGTGTCTTGGGTAGGAAAGAATCTCTATTTTTCATCCTTTGATGTTTTTATAAATATTACAATTAGTTTCATGAGGATATTAAACATGGGTTGAGATATGCGTGTGAGATCTGTTTCATGTTTAACATTCGAAAAAAAAGAACATCTGCATTATATTCTTATTTCATTGGGATATGTTTTGTATTTTATAAATATTCCATGTTCTCATTCCCTTCATATTCCCTTCCACTTTTGTGTCTTATTTCACATTTTCATTCCCTAATAAATATGTGTTTCTATTTCATTTCATGTCTCATTTAAAAAAAATTGTGCATTACTTTTTCCATGTTGGTGTTTTACCCCTCTTCTTCTCTCTCTTGGACATTATATTCCTACCGTCCCATATCCATAGAAAAATCCCTTCAATAGATGTCTTGATTCTTGTGCAATTTTCATAGGGAGTGGAAGCTGAGAGCTCCTACAAACTCTAATATTTTCACTTTTGGTTGGTGAATGAGTGAATATCAATAAATTAATATTATCATCTTGAGAAGAGTAAGTTTTGTGTGCAACCATTCTCCATTTATAAATTTGAGCATGCAAAAATGAATTGTTTTTGGATCATTTTTTTCTGGAAAAGTTTATGGTGGAATTCAATATGGATGAGTGAAAATTTCTAAACCTCCCCGGATCGGGGAAAACAAAATTTTAATATTTTTTGGTGGGTGAAAATGACTTTGTTGTGTTTTTATATTTGTTGCACATGAGGAAATGCACAAGAATAAATATGGGGGAGTTGATGTTATTAATATTTTCATGACTTATTATATACCCCTTTAATGATTTTATATGAAATGTGCCTAATTTGTGTGTAATATTGATGTTTTAATAGTAAGTAAGATTTTTGAGCCTTTTTAGAAGTAGTCCAATCGAGTCAATTTACAATTTTATTTGTAACTATTAACCTAATAATCCATATTGTGTGATTCTTGTTTTTTAGGATTCTGTACTCTAATTAAATCATTTCATTAAAAGGGAACTTTCGACAAATCGTCCATTTTGAGGGTCATATGGTCCACACAAGAGGACCCAATTATTATGTGAAAAAACTATACCATCCATGATGATTGAGTTACTAGTATAAATCCCAAGGCCCAAATTTTACAAAACTCCACAATATGTACTTGATTATCCAGGATAATCACAAATATAAATTTCAAGGCCCAAATACAAGAACAAGGGTCCCGAATGAATCTTTGATGTCCAGACCACCATTTTGTCCAGGATATGAAATCAGCAAACCAAAATTGACTTTTTTCATGATCCATTAATCAATTACGGTAGATATATTTCAGTGTGAAGGAGGCCATATAGGAATCCAACTTTGTTGAATAAATCATTTGAATTTGAAGTTATCTTCCTATTAAAAAATCCATTCACATTTAGGCCATTGAAAACGTCTGGATTGAAATGGAAAGATTAATATTGTTTAATCAAATAGACATAACTTTGGCCCCATACATCATAATGCATCCAAAGTTTTATATTATTCATACGACATTATTTTCTACAGCTTTTAAAGAGGATATATCTCGAGATTCAGATGTCTGGATGTCCAAATCATTGAGCCAATTGGAGGGACAGATTTGGAATGCAAACAGTCCACTTCCTTGGGCTATAAATACAACCCTTCTCTCCTTCAAAGGGGACGGAACTTCATAAGAGAGGATAATCAATTGGCACCACCAAATCCTTGATAAGGCCTTAGGAGTACCTTCCATACTCAAATTTTCACTTGAGAGACCTTTCCTCCTCTCTTTGTTTTCATTTACTTTTGTGTTCTTCATTATTGTAATCTTGTAAGTCTCTTTCTTTGTAATTCTATTTTAATGAAAGTTTCTTCTTCAATGTATGCTATTCTCATCAACCTTATGCATTTTAATATAAATGTTATTAAAATACTTTAAATCATGTTGAAAAGTGTTTCCCTTCTTTTTCTTCCTCATTCAATCAAAAGTTTGTTTTTAATTCTCATTATAGTTTGTGTGCGTGTTCGAAGCAACACTCTTTTCTTATCCCTTTCCTTTTCTTCTCTTCTAAATTTATCATCATAATAATTATAACCAGATTACTAATCATTTAAATTTCTGAGTAAATCTTCCATTATGGTGAATTATAATTTTGGGATATTATTTTATTGGGATCCTTTGCTCGATGAGTATTCTTTGAGTTAATATAGTGTATGTTGAACTTTATATGTCATGGATTAATGAAATGTGTTTTTTAATACGTGGATTCCAAGGATTATTGGAACAAAAAATACACTACTATAAATAAGAAATGGTAATTATTAGAACCCTAAGTTATGTTACGGCTTGGATTAAAGCTTTTACACTTGGGAATTCCAATGAAAATCATCTTGTGAAGTGGGTTTTAATTAAATGAATTATAAAGTAATGCTCAAGGATATCATAAGATTAAATCCCCAATAATTATCTCACCCCAATATTTATAAACATGTTAAATTAATCTTATTCAATCAATCATTTCCTAAGCCTTGCAAACAGACCCCATAATCAGAATATAATCAACTAAAAACAATCGACTATTAAAAAGTATCATCGCCGAGGATTCGACCTAAGTGATGCTATACACCATAGCAGAGCACCAGAACCTTAACCAGTCGATAGGCGACAATCGACCACGCTTTCAAATGGCACCATTGTAAGGGCACGGTGCATTAATTAGTCATTTGTTTCTGGTTGTTGTAAAAAAAAATTAAAAAAAAATTAAAAACAAATTAAAAAAACACAAAGAAAAACCCTCCTTCTCATAAAAATCATAAACTAAAAAAACAATGAAAATTCATCTTTCCATTTCTTCCAACATCTCTCTAAATTCTCCATAGCCTCCCAAACAATCCCTCCGACTTTTTTGACCCTGAAATTGAGCGAACACTTCACCAACTTTGGAGTAACATAAGAGATAATCAAATAATTCAAGACCTAGTAATTTTCCAACAAATTGAACTAGATATGGCTAATCCTAGGGAACAAACACTTAAATAACTTGCTTCCCCTAATATGAATTAGCAACCTCTTGGTATTCAATATCCAAACATATAGGCTGACTTCGAACTCAAATTGGGTTTGATTTATCTTCTCCCTCCTTTCCACGGGCTAGCCGGTGAGGATCCAAATCTACACCTTAAAGAGTTCCAAGTGGGGTGTTCTACCATGAAGCCTCAAAAGGATTCTGAGGAATAAATCAAACACTGAGAATTCCCTTTCTACCAAGCTAACTCTCATAAGTCATGGATTTACTACCTACGTCCTATTTCCATAACCGCATGGAATGACATGAAGCGACACTTTTTTGAGAAATTCTTTCCTGCTTCTCGTACTACTTCAATATGAAAATAAATTATTGGTAACCATTAATTCCCTAATGAATCACTCCATGAATACTAGGAGAGGTTCAATAAGATTGTGGAAACTTTACCACACAACCAAATCCCTGACCAACTCTTGATCCGGTACTTCTATGAGGGGTTATTGGTTGTGGAGAGAACTCTCATTGATGCAGCAAGTGGCAGTGATCTTGTTGACGAAAATCCAACAGCTGCAAGAGATATCATAAGTAACATGGCTGCAAACACACAAAAAATCCATAATCAAGCACATGCTCAAGTCAAAAAATCTTAATAAAATCAATCAATAGAGCCGAACAAGATGACAGAGTGGATTAGTGAACATATAGGTCTTGTGCGACAACTAGTTGTGGCTACTAAATCCCCAACCTCGTCTTCTTCACAATAAATGTTTCCTAGACCTGTCAAAACCTGTGGAATCAGTAACTCTTCATCTCATCCAACTGAAAAATTTCCAAAACTTAAAGAGGATCAATCTGATCCATCTGGACCAATGGATCTCAATGAAAAATATGATCAACGGAACACCAACCCTCAACTATCAGGCTAGTTTATTAGAAACTTCAACCAACCTCACTCTAAGACCTTCTCTTCTTCCAATAACCAAGGCATGAGGTATGGTAATCCCATCTCTCATCCCCCTCAATTCCCCCCTCAAAACCCAAAAAAATTTCAATATGGTCAAGGTGTTGGTAACTTCCAACAACATTACCCTTTTGTTCCTCAACCTTAAAGGATAAATCCTCCTTTTCCTCCTCCTTGATTCCAATACCCTAATGAGCCTTACCAATTCCCAAACCAATATAATTGCTTTCCCAAGAACCAAAATCAATGTAATCCCAATCTGGGACAGGCCACTTCTTCCTAGAAAACATGGGAATGTGCAGTGGAAGTTCTTGCCTCTTTCACCTGTTCAAGCCTCAAGAACCTTGAATCCCAAATTGGTCAACTTGCATCCCACCTAAGCCAGAAATGACAATCAAATTCTTCCCAACTCCCAGCTCAACCATTACCCAACCCCAATGGTAATTTCTGTGCAATTTCACTTAGATCAAGGAAGAAAATTACTATGCCTCAAGATAAGTCCTCTAACCCCAATTGAATGTTGAACTAAAAAATCAAAAGAAAAAAAACATGAAATAGAACCTAAAGCCATTCTCTCACCTCCTTATATTCCACTTAGGAACCAAATTCCTTTTCCTCAAGCCGTTTCTATGTCAAATAAGTCCTTTGAACCTGATCCTGAAATGTTCGACATGTTTAGATGTGTTGAAGTCAACATTCTCCTCTTAGCTGCCATAAAAAATACCTAAGTATGCCATGTTTCATAAGGAATTTTGAACCCACAAGAGGCAACATAGGACCTTATAAAATGTTTCCACCATGCAGTCTATTCCCATAAAGTGAAAAGATCCGAGGACCTTTATAGTTCCATGCCAAATTAGAAGTTCCAACTTTGATGATGCACTCATAGACCTAGGAGCCCCAATTAATTTCATGCTCAAATCCATCTTCTCAAAACTTTGTCTCGGTCCCTTAGATCCAACTGGTGATGTCATTCAATTGGCCAATCGAAAAAAACAAGTCCTGAGGGAATAATTGAGGATGTCCTTGTTCGTGTTAACGATCTTATCTTCCCAACTGATTTCTATGTCCTTGACATGGAAGGTGAGATGATTTCTTCTCGATCTCCCCTAATTATAGGAATACCATTCCTCATGAAAGTGAGAACCAAGATTGATGTGCATTCAGGCATCTTATCCATGGAAATTGGTGACCAACTGGTGAAGTTCAATATTATTAAGGCCATGTGATACCCATATGAGGATCACTCTGCATTCTTAATCCATGATTCTGAGGACACTTCTAAGAGTCAATGAAACCCCAATCCACCATGTTCTTCATGTTCTAATGACGAAGGATCTTGTAAAATCTGCACCATGATTAACAAAATTCATAAATGGTGAAGTTGGGGTGGACCTTTCATTCATAGACTCTGTCAATCTAAGGGATCTTGAAAACTCTCTTGAATATCATATCAACTCTAATCTCTACTGCTCTACCTTGGACAGTATTAAGTAAAATTAATCTGAATCAATTGAAGTCTCTTCCTCCATTACTGAGTTGTATAAACCAAAAATTGAAAGATGAGACTGATCTAAAACCTCTTCCTAAACACCTAAAATATTCATTACTTTTATATGATCACTCATTTCATATCATTATCTTTGCTTCTGTAACTGAAACTGAAGAGTCCAAACTTGTTCAGGTGTTAGAGGAAAACAAAAAGGACATAGGTTGGACCCTAGATGACATACCAGGAATCAACCCTGCCATTTTCTTACATCACATCCATCTTGAAGAGTCATCCAAACCAATTAGACAACCACAAAGAAGACTCAATCCACTCATACTTGAGGTAGTTAGGGAAGAGATCGCCATTCTTATTCAAGATAGTATTATTTTCCCTATTTTTGATAGTTAGAGGGTTAGTCCAATTCAAGTTGTACCTAAGAAGGGTGGGATAACTGTTGCCACAATTTAACATGGAGAGGTTGTCACAACTTGAGTGAAGAACGAATGGCATGTGTGAATCAACTATAGGAAATTGAATGCTGAAACAAGAAAAGATCACTACCCTCTTCCATTCCATGATCAAATACTAGAACGAATAGCCAGAAAGTCACACTATTGCTTTCTTGATGGATATACCGACTACTTAGAAATCCCAATCGCACCTCAGGACCAACAAAATACTACTTTCACATGTCCATTTGGAACATATGAATATTGGAGAATGACTTTTGGCCTTTGCAATGCTCCTACAACATTCCAGAGGTGTATGATGATTATCTTTTCAGAATTCATTGAACAATGCATGGAAGTCGTCATGTATGACTTTACCATATATGGTGAGTCATTTAAATCTTGCTTGAATTCACTCTCTCTAGTCCTCAAAAATTTTGTCAAGTGTAACCTTATGTTAAATTTTTAAAAATTTCACTTCATGGTTGAAAATGGGATTGTTCTAGGGAACATAGTTTTAAAAGATGGTATTGAAGTTGATCATGCCAAAATTGAAGTGATCCAATAACTTCCTCAAACCACTTCTATTCAAGGCATCCGTTCATTACTCGCTCATGCAAGTTTCTATCAAATATTCATCCATAACTTCAATGGGATTTCACTCCCACTCACTCGTTGTATCCAAAATGATGTCACACTCCATTTCGATGAGGTTTGAAAGAGATCCTTCAGTGAACTCAAAACTGCTCTAACATCTACCCCAATAATTCAACCCCCAGATTGGTCCTTACCCTTTGAGTTAATGTGTGATGCGTCTAATAGAGATTTTGGGGCTGTTCTTGGTTAAATAAGAGAAAAGATTCCTCGTTTCATCTATTATGCCACAAAAACATTGGATGAAACATAATCTCACTACACTCTCACATAAAAGAAACTTTTAGAAGATGTTTTTTCCTTAAAAAAATTCCATCCATATCTCTTATGTTCCAAAATCATCATCTTCACAGCCCATTCGTCCGTAAAGTTCTTAATCAAGAAAATTGATTCCAAACTAAGGCTAATAAGATTGATCCTAATGCTCCAAGAGTCTGACCTTGAAATAAAAGATAGACTAGGAAAGGAAAACACTGTTTCTGATCACATGAGTAGAATTTCTAATTCTTCTCATTCAGAAATAATTGATCCTGAATTCCCCATTTAGAACCTTTCATCTCTCACTCCAAAGTTACCATGGTATGCCCCAATTGAGAATTAATTGGTTTCTAGTGTTTTTCCTGAAATTGTTTTAAAATAAAAAAAATTTTATTTGAAAATTGATTCAAAATAGTATTTTTAGGAAGAAAATAATCTTCCGAAAAATAGGGCAGACATGGTAATTAGGTGATGTGTTGATAAAGATGAACATTCCTTCATCTTAGAATTCTGTAACCCACTTCCTGGAGGAGGACACCATGGACCACAAAGGAACTGCCGAAAGTTCCTAGACTCTAGATTCGTATGGATTTTACTCTTCAAGGACTCACATGGGTTCTGTCAATCATCTACCACTTGCCAAAAGTTTGGCACAATTTCAAATAGAAATGAAATTCCCCAAAAACCTTTAATTTTCTATGAGATCTTCAATGTTTGGGGCATCGATTTCATGGGAATATTTCCCCCCTCCAAAGTATTCTAATGCATTCTTCTTGTAGTTGATTAATTTTCTTGGTGGTTTGAGGCCAAACCCACTAAAAAGGATGATTCACACACTGTTAGTGAGTTCCTAAAGATACACATCTTCCACCAATTTTTCACACCACGTGCCATGATAAGTGACTTAGGAACCCATTTCTGTCATAGAACCATAGAATATCTTTTGAAAAATAATGGGGTTGGAAATAAAAATTAAACATCATATCACCCCCCAAAAAATGGAATAGCTGAACATTATAATTGAGAATTGAAAAGAGTTATTTAGAGAATTGTAAAACCCACCAGAAAATAATGGCCTGAAAGACTTGGTGAAGCACTTTGTGATTATCGAACTGCCTATAAAAAACCCATTGGGATGTCTCCTTTTAGGCTGGTTTTTGGTAAATCATGTGATCTACCAGTTGAAATACAACATAATAATTTTTGGGCTGTGAAAAACTGTAATTTTGATTGTGAAAAATTTGGTGAAGAAAGATTGTTGTGATTGGCTGAACTGGAGGGGCTACGACTAGAGTCCTATGAGAATTCCAATCTGTACAAAGAAAAGGCTAAGGCACTCAATGAAAAACACATCATGAGAAAGGTATTCCATGAAGGTCACACGGTATTTCTCTTCAATTATCGATTTCGACTTCACCCAGGTAAGCTTAATTCTCATTGGGAAGGTCCTTTTACTATTTCTCTTGTTTACCCATTTGGTGTAGTGCAAGTCCAAGACCCCACTTCAAAAAGAACATTTACAGTTAATGGACATCAGTTAAAGCATCACCATGAATGGACCCACTTCCCCAAAACCCCTTTGACTTTCACCAAATCCAAAACTTATACAGTTCACCAACCACTAGATGGAGATGGAAACCCATCAAATCGAAACAAGGGGAACCTCTTTCCCTTTAACTCCTCTTGTCTCTCTCTCTCTCTATTCTTCTTCCCCTATCTTTCATTTTTTCACCACTTTCCACATCACCATTTTTTATTCTTTCAGTTTTCTGTGGGTATGTCTTTAAAAACAACCAAAAAAAACTTAAAAAACATAAAAAAAATCATTTTAAAAAAATATGAAAAATCAAATGTCATACTTACTCCCTTCTAATTTTCAAATTGTTTCCAACCATTTTGGGGAGTCAAAAGACATGAATTTATCTCAAAAAGTTTATGGTTTCTTCGTATATTTGGATAAAGAATATTGTGTCAAACACAAAAAATTTTGAACTCTCAATTTTTGATTTGGAAAATGATTTTTCCCACCAATGAGGAACAATATTTTCTTTCATTCCATGGCCACTTATAGAAATATTTTCCAAATATGTGTTTTTTCACCCCCATTTGCAAGTCTTGAGTTTGTGGACCTTCGAGCTGAATTTCCTACATTAGTGTGCGTTAATATGATAGAGGAATTTTATGAATAACATGAGAATAACAATATCCAAATAGCCTCCCATTTACCTTACATTATTCTTCCTTTCGAAATCACCTTCAAGCTTATGAAAACCATTTATTTGATAACCATATTACAAGCCCAATACATTTTCCCACCAAATATCAACATGGATTTTCATTGCATAATTTTTTGAAATTTAATTGTTGGGGGGAATGGATTTCATTTTGGTTACCCTTAGTTTATTTACCCATGTCATCATATGCTTGAGGGAAATCATCATTTTAAGTGTGGGGGAGTGGTTTTAATTCATTGGGGTTTGGGAATGTATATATTCTTATGAAATATTGTTAAAATATTATTGACATGTGTTCAAAAAATAAATAAATAATAAAAAATAAAAATTGGGTTGTGTCTTGGGTTGGTCCAAATCACTATTTCTTAGCCTTTGATCTTGTCATAACTATTACAATTAGTTTCATGAGGAGATCAAACATTGGTTGGGATATGAGTGTGAGATCTGTTTCAAGTTCATCTTTCGAAAAAAAGAGAAAAAAAAGAAAAAAAGACCTCTTGAATTATATTCTTATGTCATTGGGAAAAGTTTTGTGTTTTATAAATATTACATCTTCTCATTCCCTTCATATTTTCTTCCAAATTTCTGTCTTATTTCATATTTTCATTCCCTTATAAATATGTGTTTCAATTTCCATTCATGTCTCATTTAAAAAAACATGCATTACTTTTTCCATGTTGGTGTTTTACCCCTCTTCTTATCTATCTTGGACATTGTATTCCTACCATCCCATAGCCACAGAAAACCTATTAAAAAGATCTCCTGATTTATGTGCACTTTGTATTGGGAGTGGAAGCTGAGAGATATTAGAAACTCATGATTTTTACTGTTGGTTGGTGAATAAGTAAAGGTCCATAAATTAATTTTATCATCTTCAGAGGAGTATGTTTTGTGTGCCACCATTTTCCATTTCTAAATTTGAGCATGAAAAAATGAATTGTTTTTGGAACATTTTTCTATAAAGATTTTTGGTGGAATTCAATATGGATGAGTGAGATTTTCTAATCCTACCCTGATTGGGGAAAAAAAATTTTAATAATTTTTGGGAGTGAAAATGATTTTGTCATGTTTTTATATTTGTTGCACATGAAGACATGCACAAGACTAAGTATGGGTGAGTAGATGTAATTAATATTTTCTGGACTTATTATATACAATATTTAATTATTTTATATGAAATGTGCCTAATTTGTGTGAAATATTGACATTTTAATAATAAGTATGATTTTTGAGAATTTTTAGAAGTATTCCAATTGATTCAGTTTACTATTTTATTTATAACTATTATAATACTAATTAAAATTGCGTGATTATTGTTTTTTAGGATTTCTTACTCAAATTAAAACATTTCATTAGAAGTGAACTTTGGACAAATCGTCAATTTTGAGGGTCATATGGTTCACATAAGAAGACCCAAATAATCAGTGATGAAACTAGACCAGCCATGATTATTGGGTTACCGGTCTAAATCACGATGCCCAACATTTGTGAAAATCCACTATATGATTCTTATTAGGCAAGAGAATCACAGATATGAATTTCAAGGCCCAATTCCAAGAAAAAGGGGCCCAAATGAGGCATTGAAGTCCAGACCACCATTCAGTTCGGGAAATAAAATCAGCACACCAAAATTGACCTTTATCATGATCTAGTCATCAAATACAGCTTATATTTTTTAGTGTTAAAGAGGGCATATATTCGTCCAACATTTTTGAAGAATGAATTCAGATTTGAATTCATCTTCCTATTAGAATATTTGTTCACATTTAGGCCATTGAAAATGTATGGATTGAAATGGACATATTAATATTGTTTAATCAAACAGTTGTAACATTGTCCCCATAAGTCCAAATGCCACCAAATTTTTAGTGTAGTCATAAAAAATTATTTTATACTACTCTGAAGAAGGATATATCTCGAGATTCGGCTGTCCGGATGTCCAAATCGTCGAGCCAAATGGAGGGAAAGATTGGGAATGCAAACGGTCCACTTCCTTGGGCTATAAATACATCCCCTCCTATCCATCAAATGGGTTGGAATTTCAGAATATAGTAGAATCAATTGGCACGAAAAAATACTTGATAAAGGATTGGTAGGACCTTCCATACTGAAGTTTTCACTTGAGAGACCTTTCCTCTTCTCTTTGATTTCATTTACTTTTGTGTTCTTAATTATTGTAATCTTGTAAGTCTCTTTCTTTGTAATTATGTATTAATGAAAGTTTCCTCTTTAATGTCTATTATTATCATCCACCTTATATAGTTTAAAATTAATATTCTTAAAATAGGTTAAATAAAGTTAAAAACCCTATCCCTTCTTTTGCTTCCTCATTCAATCAGTAGTCTGTTTTTAATTCTAATTATCGTTTGTGTGTGTGTTTGACGCACCACTCTTTTTATCCCTTTCATTTTCTTCTCTTACTAATTTATCATCATAATAATTATAACTAGATTACTAATAATTTAAATGGATGAGTAAATCTACAATTCGGGTGAGTTATAGTTTGGGGATATTAAGTGATTGAGAGTCTTTTCTCAATGAGTATTCTTTGAGTTAATATTTTGTATGTTGAACTTTATATGTCATGGGTTAATGAAATGTGTTATTTAATATGTGGATTCCATGGATTATTGGAACCACAAATACACTACCATAAACAAGAAATTGTAATGATTAGAACCCTATGTTATGTTACTGTTTGGATTAATGCTTTAACACATGGAAATTCCAATCAAAATCATCTTGTGTAGTGGGTATTAATTTAATGCAATATAAATCAAAGCTCAAGGGTATCATAAGCTTAAATCCATAGTAATGAACTCACCCCAATCTTTATAAACTTTTTAAATCAATAACAATCAATAAAAAATTTCATAATATCAGAAAACAAACCCCCCCAATCAGAATAAAATCAACTAAAAACAATCGACTATTAAAAAGTATCATCACCGAGGATTTCACCTGGGTGATGCTATTAACATTAGTAGAGCACCAAATCCTTGACCAGTCGATAGACGATAATCAGTCATGCTTTCAGACCCACCTCCACCACTCATGCGATGAACATTTTACATCCTCTTTCTCCCATGCATGCCACTAAAGCAGCCAACAGATGGAAGAGAAAAGGTGAAAAATACAAACATGACTACCATTTTCATATATGCCATAAAATACCTATATACCATATCTTCCAAGGTAGAAATATTAAGAATAAACACATGTGATCTGCTATTCAGTCGCAAACCCTACAGGTACTTCTGAGCCTTCAGTTGTTCATTGTTAACCGTGTTAGGAGAAAAACAGACAACCTCAGTAAAATGATTGTTGTACACCGACACTGAATTCTCTCTCTACCAAAAAGTCATGAATTACACAGAGATTTCAAACATCACTGAATCTAGAAAAAACTACTGGATGAATATGGTAGTGGAACCCTTCTAATCCAAGTCTTCATGTCTGTCATCCTAGACAAAATAACCCCACCATCTCTTAACAAATCCCTTGATCCTAAAAACTTCTCACTTTACTATATTATACTCAGGTGTTTCCTAAAAGTTGAGGAATTGATAGATCATATCCATCCATTCATCATCCACTTACAGTTCATTAATTCCTTTAATGTTTGGTGGATTTTCATGAAAAAAACAACGATCGATCTCTCTATTCTCCAACTCCTAGTTGTACCTCAACAATGATCTTCTGAACTCATGGTACGTTTGGATATATAGCATAGACAACCCATACTATAGTCTCAAAGATATTATGATCTATTGGTGGATTTACATGAGGAAAATCAGATTTACCCTCCTGAGGAACTCATGGAATACTTCTCAGAGGCGTACTACTGCACACCAAAACATAAGAGTGATAAGACAATAGAATAAATCTTAGTTCAAAACCGAAACCCATAAGTATAAACTATGATTGAAAAAAACCCAACAATAGAGACACATATTCCAATATCCCATAGAATCTTAAGTCTCATCAAGATTATATATGGTCAGAAACTTATCAAAACAAACCTCTCATGTCCCAAAAATCCTATCTTCATTCAAAAAGATGTCCCAAGACAAGAACTCTTAGGGAAAAACAACCTGCCTTCTAATTTAATTTTGAAAATAATCGACATAGGTTACCCTCAAACAAAGCACTTGACCCGTTCCATCACATATTCGAAGGGAATTATTGATCCCCATGGGTGGGGGACAAGAACCTAGTCATCTAACAACTAACCATATTGAATGATTTCACCAAAACTGAACAAACACATGGAAAATATATATACATGAAACGAGAAGGAACAACTAAATTCTAATAATACATTCCATAACTATAAGAAAACAATGGAAACCAAAAAATTTTAAAATATAAAAAAATATCCAAGAGACAAGTTAAAATTCAAAGGACCAAGCCCATATAGCTACTCAATGTGATAGTGAAAAAAACTCCCACCACCTCACCACCAGCTACCCAACTCACCTAACACAAAAAATCATCGCCTCACTGCAGTTCCAGGCCTCTCCCTACATTTGAAGACATTAAAATATCTACACACCATCCAAGAGGTGCGCAATGTGTGAGATAACGGGATTAGTATGATCCCACCCAAGTGTTCCATAGAAAGTCTCTATATAACAATTCACATATTTTATTTTTAAACAAATCAAGCCTTGATTATCAGTAAACCAGTTTATTGAAAACATGGTAAACATTTCCCTTTTATCATAGTTATAAAACTAAAGTAGTAATTTCAATTTCAAAGAACGTTTTCTATATCATCTTTTGAAATAATTTTCATGTATATTGAGGCTTCGACAATTCCATGTCAAAAATAAAAAACAACAATAGAAGCAATACATATATCACAACACCAAGGAATACTACAGGCGAGGACGTAGACTACTCGTACCACAATCAATCAAATTCACAATTCTGATCCTAGAACATAGGACTACGAAGTAGAGAAATACCCCATTAGTAAACCCCCTCCCCCCAAAATGTCAATATCAGTCCCCTAGAATAATGGGACTAGGAAATAGTGAAAAGATGCATGAGAAAACCTCCAAATAATCACAAACAATGGAATATGGATTCAAGATAAACCTTCCACCTAAGTACCCAAGGTAACCCATGCGATCATTTTCACATTTTTTTCAATGATTTGAAAACAATTTCAAAACAATTTTACAAATCCAATCCAATTCTCTTAAACTACCCCTTTTCATTCCACTAATCAATAACCATGGAAAGAAATTATTTAAAAAATATTTTCAATTCACACAAAACAATCATGCCAATTCCGTATAATTTATTTTATAAATTAAGAATAATAAGGCCCGTTATTATAGGCTAGATACAAAACCACCTACCTCAAAACTGTAGTTTCACACTACCAAAATGTGATCTACCAACAATGAATTCCCATATTCATAAAAAATGTCAATATAATTCAATAAACATATTAGGATGGATCCATCATACATAAAATGGATCAATAGAAAGGGGAAACACCACATACCACATGACCAGACTCCCACCGCACCACAACTCACCAAGGAATGGCCTCCAAAATGAGATCACAAAATCGATATAGAAGAAGGCATGATGAATCACCAATTTAGACCAATGGTTTTAATAAGGCAACCCAAGGGTGCTATTGTGATCAATATAAATGAATAAGCTGAATCATCACTCACCCAAAGAGATACTACACAATCGCAATGATGAACAAACACTGTAAAGATCGATCAGGAATGAATGGTGCCTCCAAAAATATCTCTGGGGAATAACTTTAGCACATGAGACAAGGAGAAGAGGCATCCAAATGGACATGATAACTATGTACAATTCCCTAAGATGTCCCTTCTTTGGGAATTACACAACCTATAACTTCTTTAAACATCGTGAAATCCATGGTGTTCAATTACACCGAATAACTCATCATCCTGTATTAATGTTTTTTATTTAATTAAATAATGATATTTAATACCTCACAATGTCATGTAACCATTGACATGATTAGTAACTCTCCCAACATGTACCCGACAACCATTACATGACATGTAACCTAGTTACATGGTGTGAAATCCTCCTGCAGCCTTCAGAAACCACATGTTGAGGTTGATATTCCAGAAAATATATGACTTCACCATTATAGATATCCTCTAAATTCTTTCTTGGACCTATACAGATAACGAGAAAACTAAAACCACGATGAGGTTCAATATTTACCTAATAGATTAGTAACTGAATGTTACATTGTAAGACCAATAAATTTGTGAAATGATGCCACATTCTTGGGTGTTTCTCATGAAACAAATTACTAGAAATTTTATGGGTCTACTAAACCTTCTAAGATGCCACATGAATAAGGAAACACTCAATTATTTCTCAAAACAAACACTTGGAAAAATTTATTTGGAGCTGGTGTTATTGATGAATTTGGAAGATGGTGTTGATATGATCGTCATGGTACTCCACTAACATTGAGTAGATTGATATATAATCTATGAAAAAAATAATGAATTGGTCCCAGATATGAGGGAATATAGAGTCTATAAGTCCCATGAACATGACTCGTGTGTTCATAAAACAAACTGGCATGACAAAAAACTCAATGTTCTCATACTTGTATTGGAAGGCAGTATTCAAGATATTTCCCTCCTTCACCACCAACTAGTGATATCTAGACCACAAATGAATAATATAAAACCAAATCACCCCTATAAGTTTCTGGAAAAGATCATTTATCCCTGTAAGAGGGTACCTTTTCTTTACCGTTATGTGATTTAACCTCTGGTAGTCTATACACAACTTCATACTAACATCCACCTTAGTGAAGAACAACACTAGAGCACACCATGACGACCCACTAGGATGGAGAAAACCCTTCAACATTTGTTCATATATCCGAGCCCTCAACTCTCACCACTCAAAGGTTTAATATGATAAGGATCCATTAAAATTGGAGAAGCACGAGGCTGAAAGTCTATCCCAAAATTAATAACTTGTCAAGGGGGTAGCATCACAACCTCCTTAGAAAAAACCTCAAGAAAATACCCTAAAACCTTGGGGAACTCTAGTGTCCTAGTGGTCATTGATTCTATCGAAAAATCATTCATAAAAGAATTAAGGAGATCTACATATTGGATTCCCAATTAACAACCATACTCACCAATGAAAACCACACATTTTCCATCTATATCTATGGAATTTAATGTCTTATGGATGCAGTCGATAAGAATACATACAAAATACAAATATTCAATGATAAGGATAAAATTTTACAAATACATTGGTAGAATGAAATATCCCTTTGAGTCTGATGTGGCCCTATAATTAGTATACACCCATGGAACACATCAAACAATATTTTCTAGCCTCCAACTGGTGTATTGAACATTAGGGGTATGGAATGTTTGGCGCCCTACATTTTTATTATACAAACATTTAATTGTATAATAAAACATTTAACAATTAATAAGATCTTTTTTAGTTTAGTTTCTTGGAAATAGTAACATAATTCATGAAAAACACATTAACATAAACTTTATTTTAATCCACTTTCTAGACATCTTCATGGGTTTTTCCTAGGTTACTCTAACTGCATCTCAGATCTAGGTGAAATACATCAATGAAATGGGTGATCATAATGCCCAATAAAGGAATATACAATGTAACATTTATCAAGTGGTAAAGAGACATATAAATAAGGCATTAATATTTGAATACGAGTCATATAATAATATAAATAACTTGAATCATAAAATAGAAATCTGTCTACAACATAAAACTAGGACATTCATAAGCATATCACTATGTTTTATCACCAATGTGTCATGAATCATAATTAAAGAGGCTATTCACCAAGGTTTCATAAAAATTTCATATATTGAGATTAATTATTTTACCAATGTCCTAGATTGATATCAGGGTTCAACATTTATATGTTTTAAATCATGTGATCCACATTGAACATTGATGAAACCATTTCAGTAATAACCCACAGAAATAAATAACAGGTTTTATATATAAACCATTTCATTCAAAGTGCTGAATGTCTGGAACAAAACATCATTTTTAACCAATGATGAGATATTATGGGTTTAATATATTTAGCAAACTAAACAAATAATGTATTTTTAAATCTAATTGAATTACTATGGGAATGTAAAAGCTTTGGGTGTTCAAAATATGAAAATATTTCAAGAAAATTAGATAAATCTCCAAAACGACTTCAACAACAAAACGATATACAACATGGATTATGGGAAAAGTATAATGATGTTGATGTGTTGTATCCCATTATAAAAACACATTTTTTCAGTATAGGGGTAAAATGGAATGAATAAACCGAAATAATATGAAAACTTATAACACATAATAATGACGTATGTGAATGAAAAATGGAAAGGAGGAGGATTCCATTACCTTCAAGAGTTGCTTCCTAAATTGTGGAGGGGAAACCCTAGTACAATGATGGAAGCTTGGGAATCCTTGGAGGTACTCTTTGGGAGTATAAAATATCATAAAATTGTGGATTATGAATTCTTTGTGGTGATTAGGGGTGGGAAGGGGGTATTTTTACCTGAGGATGTGTGGCTTTAGGTGAATAAAAAATTATTATTTTTGTATTTAAGGATAACCACTATTAGGTGTAATTAATTCCAATGATTTTTGTTGAAATTTAATGTTTTAAAGGCTAGTTTATTTCATGAAAATCCACAACCACCCTTTTAATGTTATATTTTATATATATTTTAATATTTTACCTTGTAACATTAAATTGCTCCATTATTTTATCTTTATTGTGGTGACCCTTTTTTCTAACATGATATCCTTTTAAGGAAAAAAGTGAAATTGAACTTATTTTACAATTATGAACTTATAATTTAAAATATTTAATCCATTTTACTTAATTCAATTTATAAAATAGGTATAAATTAATTCTAATGTGATATGTTTATAACTCATGAAAATAATTGTTTGTGGAAGGATAAAATCATGATTTTAAAAAATTTAAGAATGTGTTTCTAAATTTAAAACAATATTTAATATATTATACAATAAATAATTTTTTTATTAATAATGGGGATTAATTGTTTTTAATATTGAAAATAATAATTACTTTATAAGATTTATTATATTTCATAAAAATTATATTTTCACTTTTGATCAAAAAAACAACTTTTTAAGAAACTTTTCATAAACTCGAACAGAGAAAACTTTGATGTGAAGAAAAGAATAATGAAAAATATTTTGTCAAAATAATAATCCAAATATTTTAATATTTTATTTTAAATAAAAACATTATTTTTAAATGTTAATAGTATTTATGATATAAATAACTTTTAAAAAATTATAAAAATAAATCTAGACTTCCCTAATTTAGATTATTGTATAAAAGATTTTTATAAGATAATTATAATAAAATTGATTTTATTTGTAACAAATTAATTTATCATATTACATAATTTTAATGGAAATTAAATATTTATATTCTTTTTATAAAATAATCAGAATGGTCACTTTATTGCATTAATAATAATAATATTGAACAATCTTCTTCTTAATTAAATTTCATTATTCCCACTAGTTGTATTGGCCAATGCTCTTCAATTTGACCAATTTTCTCACCTTATAAATAGTATATCATAATCTCATCATTACTCACTACTTCTCCTACAAAGAATCTTACACATACTTTGATAATGTCTACTATTTTACAACTTTCTCATTTTATTTTCACGATCTTTATAGAAGGGGTGATCTTCATGGAGGATTTCAGGATAATGGTGTTTTTTGTAGTTAATGTAATATTATTTATTATGTATATAATATTTTTGTTCCTAGTTGAACTAGTCCAAATTCATGTGTGATGAAAAAGTTCAAATAAAATTTAAAAGTATTTTTATGTGCTTTTATTGTAAAACAAAGTAAAAATATATTGGGATGAAAGAGAGCCATTAAAAATAGAAGAATTTTTTTTGGGTCATTACATTATTCTCCAATAAAAGAGAGTTTTCCCTAAAAATTTAATTTTACATACTAATGTGGAAATAGGTGAGGGTATTTATTCTTCATGGGTTCTTATGGTTCCTAAGTAGCCTCTGCAAACATGTGATTTCTCCATAGGATATTCACAAGATGCATTGTTGTGTTCCTCATCACTTGTTCCATTATTCCAAGGATTTAGATAGTTTAATATTCATATTACAAGTAATATTTCAATTTCAAACAATTTGTATCATGTATATGTGATGGTAATATATATACATTCACATTAGGGTCACATGGAAGACATCAAGGATATTGGAAATATTTGGCGACAATGTTAAACAATTGTAAACTACCACAAAACATTCTATATTTTCAAACATTCCAATTTACCTTATAGTCAGCATACCATTATTTAAAAATCTAATAACTCCATTCCACAGAGATATATTGTAGAATAAATGATCCCCAACTGGAAACTATAATTACATCCTTTGTTTATTAGCACAAATGTTTTTATCAAATATGAGCAGCCATGATCTATTTCCGAATCAATTGAATCCTTTACATAGTTTCCTTCACAATGTATAGTCCCAATAGTTTACCTTTTCTAAAATCATCCTAAAATATTCGAGTCATACCAATTTTTCAATATACAACTTCAATATGTTTAATTTTATTGCTTGAGTTGAGATAGTTATGATACGGTAATTCCAAAATAGGAAGAAGTTGACCGCAATTCACTTGAAAATTAAGTGAGATATCCCACAACATATCTTAAAATGTTTGAATGGTCCTCTCATACTACCCATTAGTTTGGGGTGGTTAATTGTTCTCAGGTTTAATTATGTATTCAAAGGATTTTGAAGGCCCCACAAAAATTTAAAAGTAAATATTGGATCTCGATCAGAAACAATAGACAGTGGTACTCCATAGAGTCTCAATAATTCTTTGATATAGAGGTGAGCCAAACTCTCCATGATGAAATCATAACTTATGGAAATGAAATGATCCAAAATTTATAATCTATCAATGATTACCCATATAGCATTTCTACCCTTGGTTGTCCTAGGTAGGATTGTGACAATGTCCATAGTTATGTTGTCCCACATACACATAGGTATAGGTAGTTGATGTAATACCCCAATAAAAAGTTTAATATATACCTTTACATGTTGATATATGTAAAGACCCATAAAATTCAAGGGAAATTTTTTATTACTTTTCTTTCGAATTTTAGAAGAACGCGGTTTCTGACGGCACCTGATTCTGAGGCCCGGTGTGCCAAGAATCATTTTTCGAAGTTTGGCTCAAGTACGTTCAGTGAACGAACGAGCATGTTTTTCTATCTTTTGAACCGGTGCTCGGAATTGAAATCCGATGGCACCGATGAACTCGCAATGCCGATAATCGCTTAAGGGAACCTTTACCGTAGTTTCGTTTGTGCGGGAGAAGAAGTTAATTAATGGGGTTTAATTAAAAAGTAAATAAAATTGTTAAATCAATTTTATTTCTTTTTCAAGGTGGTTAGTTTCTCCCATGGGAAGTTGGTGGTGGGGCCCACATCCACCCAACTTCCCATGTGTGGATAATTAAAAGGGTGGGGCCCACACGAACCCCCACCTTTTCAATTTTTCCCTAACTCCGTAACCCCTCTTAACCCCTCACATTCCTAACTCCCCATTAACTCACCTTCATTAATATTTGACAACTTGTTGTAATTAATTTGGGGAGTTACATTTAAGTTTTTGAAATTCAAACAATTGAATTTCAAATGCTTTGTTGTGTTAATAAAATAAGATTATAACTTATTTTATTAGGGGTTGGTGTTGGGTTGTTTGAGAGCTTTTTGGAGAAAAAGCTAAGGAACACCTTCTTCCTCGATGAAGAACGTGAAGAACACCGTTCTTCAACGAAGAACTTCTCCGCCGAAGAACACAGTTCTTCCGCGACGCCGTATCCGCGATGCGACGTTCTTCTTCCACGTCGTCTCTTCCATGACGGTTTTCCGCGATGAAATTGCCGTCAACGACTTCTAATCCTCAATTCGCGACGTCGACGTTCTTTCCCCGCGACGCTCGTCTTCCGCGGGTCGTTGACGAACACCGTTCCTGAACCGAGGTAGGGGATTATTGTTATTTGATTAAATTATTTCCGTTCTTGATTCTAGAATGTCGAACTTCGTGGTTAATCGACTAAATGTTATCGTTTAATGAGAGGGGGCCGGACTGCACAAACACGGCCAAACCCCCTCTTATGTTCATGATTGTTTCTTTGTGAATGGAACGGGATGGCGTGGTGCCATCGCACCACGTGAGAATCGCTCGACAAGTATTACGCGACGCCGTCGCGCCACGCCAAGAAGTCGAACAAGAACGCGACACCGTCGCGCCGCGTCAAAGGAAGTAGAAGGCGCCGCAGCCGGAGCGGAGCCGTGGCGGAGGGGCGCGGTGTCGTCGCACCGCGCCGGACGACAAGGGCCGCGGCCAGTTCCGGGCCGCGGCGGAGCATGGTGACCGGTGGCCGGACCGGGCCGCCAGCGTCGGAGCCGGAAAGGGACCGACCACCGCCAGTCCCGTTGAGAAGGAACCGACCAGCCAGGTCGGGCCGGACGGAAAGGGAAGGAGCCGGGGGAATTAAATTCCCCCGGCTGGTTCAAACGGCCCCCCATAATTTTGGGGGGGCTGTGGTTACACAGGGGGGCAACCCCCCCCCCCCTTTGCCGAAACGGCTCGGCCACGTGCCGAGCCGGCGGTGCGATGGGCGCGCTGTGCCCAGCCGGGCCGGGCCGTGCTTGGCTGGGCCGACCCGGACCCGGGGCGGGGCGACCCGGTTCGGGCCGACCGAGGGGTCTCGGGCCGGGTCGGTCCGGGCCCGAAACCCCCGTTATCGGACTCTTTGGGTTCAAATGCCCATAACTCGGGCTACAGACCTCCAAACGACGCACCGTTAGCGGCGATGCGATCCTTTGATCGAGACGGTCGTTTTGGTATATCGCACACAAGGTTTCGAAATACTTTGAGTTCAGCCGGGTTGGTTTGTACACGAAACCAACCGGGCCCTCAGAGCGGAAACACTCATATCTTGAGCTACGGACGTCCGATTGACGTGCCGTCGACTTTGTTGAGTTCCTCTTATTGAGACGGATATTTTGGAATAATCTGCCCGAGGTTTGGACGCAGGTGGAGTACGGTTGGGTTGGTTTTGCCTTAAAAACCAACTGGGCCCCTGGGACGAAAATGCCAATAACTCTCAGACCGGGCGTCCGATCGACGCGCCGTCTGCGACGTTGAGTTCCTGTTGACGATACGGAACATTTGGATACATCAACTCTGGTCTATGTGACAGTTGATGTATCAGCCTCTCGGATCATGGAGCGGACCCTCCCAAATGAGCTTTGTGTGTGCGAGAACTCTAGAGCTGGCTGCGACTGCTACTGTGACTGCGACGACGACTGTGCAGAGATCCTAAGTGGATTCGATGAGGACGACTACAACACTCAGCGATCCTATCTGGATCTGTGCTACCGATCCTGTGTGGGTCCGATCTTGTGTGGGTCAGCGCTCAGCGGTTCTGTGTGAGCCAGCGCCTACAGATCCTGTGTGGGTCCGATCCTGTGTGGGTCTTTGTGGGGGTTAGTACCTTTCGATCCTTTGTGGGTCAGACGACTTAGATGGATCAGTGATCATCTTTATCGTCTTCCGAAGAAGTATACCTGTGTGAGCTGAATCCTGTTTGCTTTCGTGTGTGGATTGTGTTGTGCTATCCTGTGTGGATTACGTTTGCTTTCCTGTGTGGAATACGTATACTTTCCTGTGTGGACTGAGTTGTACTTGGGCTCGGAGGTTGGAGCATATTGGAATTGATGACTTAGGTATATGTATGGGCATATACCTATGCAGTGTCAGTTGTTAATTCGTGATTGTATCTTTCCTTTGTGGTTTATCCTTTGTGGATTTTGGGAGACCTTTAGGGGTCTCGGGGTCCCTACTGAGTAGCTTATACTCACCCCTGCACGGGCTATGCCCGCACTACGTTGTGTGGATTGCAGACGACTGACAGCGTTGATCGTGGCTGAGGCTTGCAGAGCAGAACGATACCTGGAGGTGGACCACTGGGCGGGACATACTCAGAGCGGACGACGAGACCCGAGGAGCAGTGGAGCTATCTGTACCCACCCTTCAGGTGGGATTTCCAGTGGACAGCTCGGCGTAGCGACTATACTTTACAGTTTCTGTTTTCCCTTTCGAGTTGTACTTTACAGTTGGGCTTGTATTTCCGGCCCCTTTTACTTTCCGTACTTACTGTTGTACTCAGTTTTTACTTAGTGTTTACTTCTTCCGCTTGTACTCTTTGGTGCTTTTTTACTTTACAAAGGCAATGCCTTCCCTTTTTATCGGGATTTACGCCTTGGTGCTAGTCGCCAGCCCCTGGCCTATAGAAGGCGGGCTTGGGGTTGTCACGGCACGGGTCCCATGGATGGGTCGTGATAAATTGGTATCAAAGGAGTTCAGTTCTACCGCGAACTCTGATCTTTTCTATGTGAAGCAATAGGGTTTAGCGAATTGAGTGTTGTTATCAGTCCAGGGAGTCCAGTGATGGTGCGGCGGCCGGCGTATCCGTACACCAGGACCCTGACTTCTGATTTCCGACATAATGCACGAAAACATTGATTGCCTGTGTGTTTCAAGTTTTCTTTGTGATTACTTTGTATCAGCTCACCAGGTATACTGTTCTGACCGTGGTGCACCTGTTTCCTTTTCAGGATGGCCCCACGACGACAGCTAGCTAGGGTTCCAAGAGTCGAGCGTGACGACAGCCCACCGAGCGACGAGGTCTCGGTGCAGGGCCCTTTGTCAGTAGTGCCACCGGCAGTAGCTCTACCCGCTGAGCCCCCGATACTTCCAGCACCAGCCGCTGACGATGCACGTCGCCTCAGTGCACTGCATGAGTTCCAGCGCCAGCGACCACCCAGGTTCCATGGGGAGATGGACCCCCAGGCAGGCGAGGACTGGCTGGAGGTAGTCGTACGAGTTTTCAGGCTAGTGAGGACACCAGCAAACCTCATGGTGATCCTCGCTGCGATCCTACTGCACTCAGTAGCGGGCCGATGGTGGAGCTTGATGCTCTAGGTGCACGATGAGGCATCTCTACTTTGGATGGACTTTGAGAGCCTCTTCCTTTCGGAGTTCGTCCCAGCCACCCTCCGTACGGTGTGTATTCAGGAGCTTCTTCAGCTGCGGCATGGCAGCATGACAGTTGCTTAGTACTCGACGAGATTTACCGATCTCTCGCGCTACTCGACCGACATGGTACGAGACCCATTCTTCCAAGCCCGGACCTTTGAGCAGGGATTGAGACACGAGATCAGGGCATCGCTGATCTCCCTCAGTATTCTGACTCAGACTGGAGTAATAGAGCGGGCCCTTTTGATCGAGATCTTTCTTGCTAAGTCTACACCAGTGCCGAGACCCACCGCAGGGCGGCATGTAGCAGATTCTTCCGCAGCAGGCAGTCGACGGATGACTCTTGGGTCCAGGCAGACCAGACCCTCAGGCAGACGACCTCAGGACACTGGCTCAGCAGTGTGGGGCACACAACATGGAGCCAGTCTTTCGAGAGGTAGACAGTGATACTCGTGCGGCGGGCAGGGCCACATGGCTCGTGATTGCCCGACCCGCCATGCCGAGGAGAAGCAGACGGTTGAGGGACCACCAAGGCAGAGGCAGAGGGTCGACCGTGGCGGTCAACAGGGAGGAGGCAGACGAGGCAAAGGAGATGGCCGAGCAGCAGGTGGTGGGCAACGCTTTGAGACTCTACCACCACCACCACCAGGAGGTCCACCCCGACCACAGGGAGCTGGCGGGCAGAGACAGTCACAACTCCAGGTAGCAGAGGCCTACGACCACAGCGCGCCCGAGATGATTCGAGGTACTATCTGTGTCTATTCCACCCTTGCTGCAGTACTTATAGACACAGGAGCGAGTCACTCTTTCATATCTGCTGCCCTTGTTCGGAGCTCGGAGATTCCGACAGAGCCGTTGGCTCGATCCTCACGGCTAGAGACTCCTACGGGAGCAGACTCGATGATTACGCACTGGTGCCAGCAGTGTGAGCTTACTCTAGGAGGCGAGAGCATCGGCTGAGATCTTCTTGTAGCAGCGTCGAGGCCTTACGACGTCATCTTGGGCATGAGTTGGTTATCTACGGTCCATGCACAGATTGACTGTTTTAGGCGCAAGGTGCGATGTGTATGCACCGAAGGGAGAAGGTTCACCTTCACCGGTGAGAAGGGATCCTTTGCAGCACAGGATGGACTTCCGCAGAGGAGAGGACAGACCATCACTCATCAGTTGGCTAGCCTCATCCTAGGAGCAGTTGATGTACGGAGTCCTGGTTTTCCTGCAGTGGTGGATCAGATTGCAGACGTTTTTCCCAATGACGTCCCAGGGTTACCTCCTCACAGAGAGGTAGACTTTTATATTGACCTGTACCCCGGGACAACTCCAATATCGACTCTAGCATATCGGATGGCCCCCGCCGATCTTCCAGAGCTACGGGTACAGTTGGAGGACTTGCAGGGAAAGGGGTTCATCCGACCCAGTGTTTCACCCTGGGCTTCCCTGATATTGTTCGCCAAAAAGGCGGACGGGAGCTTGCGACTTTGTGTCGACTATCGTCGCCTGAACCAGGTGACAGTGAGGAACAAGAATCCGTTACGGAGGATTGATGAAATCTTTGATCAGCTCAAGGGAGCACGGTGGTTCTCAAAGATAGACCTCAGGTCAGGCTATCATCAGCTCAGAGTTAGAGACGAGGACGTGCAGAAGACGGCCTTCAGATGTCGGTATGGACACTATGAGTTCTTGGTTAGGACTTTCGGTGTAACCAATGCCTCAGCAGTGTTCCTAGCCCTCATGAATAGGATCTTTCATCCATACCTAAATCGATTTGTCGTGGTCTTCATCGACGACATTTTGATCTACTCGACGACTGAGGAGGACCACGCCTACCACTTACGGGTTGTACTAGACACACTCCGAGAGCACCAGCTTTATGGTAAGCTCTCGAAGTGCCAGTTCTGTATACGAGAGGTCCACTTATTGGGACACGTCATCTCTGAGGCGGGAGTTGCAGTGGATCCTGCGAAGATCGAGGCAATGTTAGCTTGGGAGCCACCCAGGAGCGTGACAGAGGTGCGGAGTTTCTTGGGTCTAGCCGGATACTACCGGAGATTCGTGCCAGACTTTTCCAGAGTTGTGGCACCACTCTCAGCTATGATGAAGAAGGGAAAACCCTTCGTGTGGTCAGAAAGATGTCAGCAGAACTTCCAAGAGCTGAGATAGAGATTGAATAGCGCACCTATCTTGAGGTTGCCTGAGGAGGGAGTTGGATACGTAGTCTACTGCGATGCATCAGGGACCGGACTCGGATGTGTCTTGATGCAGGAGCGGGCTGTGATTGCCTATGGATCACGACAGTTGAGGACGCATGAGCAGAACTACGCTACCCATGACCTGGAGTTAGCAGTAGTGGTCTTCGCTCTGAAGACATGGGGACACTATCTGATGGGCGGGCGCTTTATAGTCTTTTCTGACCATTAGAGTCTCAGGTATATCTTCTCGCAGAAGGAATTGAACCTGAGACAACGGCGATGGCTCGAGTTCCTCCAGGACTATGACTTTGAGATATTCTATAATCCTGGGAAGGGGAACGTAGTAGCCGATGCCCTCAGCAGGAAGACGGGCATTCAGCTACTTGGGGAGGCGACAGAGCAGCTAGCCTCTTTGCAGGTATCCTTCGTGGATAGAGATGGAGCAGCCTTACTTCAGTTTCTCACAGTCACTCCTCTACTACTACAGCAGGTCAGAGAGGCACATCGTGGGGACGCTGACTGTGAGATGCGGCATGCACAGATATCCTCAGGACAGGCACCTGATGGTTTCTCCTTTGGATCAGAGCATGACATCCTTTTTAGAGGACGTACCATGGTACCAGTCGCTTTACAGGAGGAGGTGCTGAGAGAGTTTCACACTTCTCCTTTGGCGGTACATCCTGGAGTGGCGAAGATGTACCAGGATCTCAGACGACAGCACTGGTGGCCAGGTATGAAGAAGGCTGTGGCAGAGTTCGTTTCTCGATGCCTCACCTGCCAGCAGGTGAAGGCTGAGCACCAGGTACCAGCAGGCTTGGTACAACCCTTGGAGGTTCCGGAGTGGAAGTGGGATGGCATATCTATGGACTTCGTGACTGGACTTCCACGTACTTCCAGAGGTCACGACTACATTTGGGTGATTGTTGACCGACTCACCAAGTCGTGTCACTTCTTACCCATCAGAGAGTAGGGCTCAGTGGAGAGCTTGGGACGTCTTTACGTTCAGGAGATTGTTCGGCTTCACGGTGTGCCATCATCTATCGTCTCCGATCGAGATGCTCGCTTTACTTACCGGCTTTGGAAGGGATTGTAGGAGGTGTTCGAGATGCAGCAACGTCTGAGCATAGCCTTTCACCCTCAGACGGATGGTCAGACGGAGAGGACCATTCAGACTCTCGAGGACATGCTCCGTGCATGTGTCCTCGACTTTGGTCGTAGCTGGGAGGACCACCTACCCTTGGTGGAGTTCGTGTACAACAACAACTACCACTTCACCATCAGAATGACACCGTACGAGGCGTTGTACGACCGAACTTGCAGATCTCCTTTGTGCTAGACAGACCCTCGTGAGTCAGCACTTGTGGGGCCAGAGATGGTCCAGGCCACAACAGAGAAGGTCCAGGTCATCCAGGAGTGGATGAGGACAGCTCAGAGCCGGCAGAAGTCATACGCTGATAGGAGGCGGAGGCCACTAGAGTTCGAGGATGGCGACCACGTCTTTTTGCGTGTCTCACCTCAACGTGGATTACAGAGATTTGGCCAAGGCGGAAAGTTATCTACGCGCTTCATCGGACCCTTCTAGGTCCTCAGCAGGATTGGCGAGGTGGCTTATCGCCTGGCTCTACCACCTCAGTTGCACCGGGTGCACGGCGTCTTCCACGTATCTCAGCTGAGGAGATACGTGCACGACCCGACACACATCATTGACCATGGGGAGCTTGACGCTGACAATGGGGAGACTTTTACAGAGGTCCCGGTAGAGATCGAGGATCGACAGGAGCGGGTCCTATGTGGACGGTCGATTCCTCTAGTGCTCATTAGATGGCAGCACGACAACCTCCAGGAGAGCACTTGGGAGCGGGAGGCTCAGATGCGTGCTCAGTACCCTAATTTGTTTCCCTAGTTTTGATGTATCTTTATGGGGACGTAAAGCCCTAAGGTGGGAGTAATTTAAAACCCATAAAATTCAAGGGAATGTTTTTCTTAATTTTATTTGGAATTTTACAAGAACACGATTTCTGACGGCACCTGATTCTGAGGCCCGGTGTGCCTGTAATCATTTTCCGAAGTTTGGCTTGGGTACGTTTAGTGAACGAACGAGCGGGTTTTCATATCTTTTGAACCGATGCTCGGAATTGAAATCCGATGGCACCGATGAACTCGCAACGCCGATAATCACTTAAGGGAACCTTTACCATAGTTGCGTTTGTGCGGGAGAAGAAGTTAATTAATGGGGTTTAATTAAAAATTAAATAAAATTGTTAAATCAATTTTATTTCTTTTTCAAGGTGGTTAGTTTCTCCCATGGGAAGTTGGTGGTGGGGCCCACATCCACCCAACATCCCATGTGTGGATAATTAAAAGGGTGGGGCCCACACGAACCCTCCACCTTTTCAATTTTTCCCTAACTCCCTAACCCCTCTTAACCCCTCACATTCCTAACTCCCCATTAACTCACCTTCATTAATATTTGACAACTTGTTGTAATTAATTTGGTGAGTTACATGTAAGTTTTTGAAATTCAAACAATTGAATTTCAAATGCATTGTTGTGTTAATAAAATAAGTTTAGATCTTATTTTATTAGGGGTTGGCATTGGGTTGTTTGAGAGATTTTTGTAGAAAAAGCTAAGGAACACCTTTTCCTCGACGAAGAACGCGAAGAAGATTGTTCTTCAACAAAGAACTTCTCCGCCGAAGAACACGGTTCTTCCACGACGCCGTATCCACGACGCGACGTTCTTCTTCCGCGTCGTCTCTTACGTGACGGTTTTCGGCGACGAAATCGCCGTAAATGGCTTCGAATCCTCGCTTCGCGACGTCGACGTTTTTCCCCGCGACGCCCGACCTCCACGACGCTCGTCTTCCGCGGGTCGTTGACGAACACCGTTCCTGAACCGAGGTAGGGGATTATTGTTATTTTATTAAATTATTTTCGTTCTTGATTCTAGCATGTCGAACTTCGTGGTTAATCGACTAAATGTTATCGTTTAACGAGAGGGGGCCAGACCGCACAAACACGGCCTAACCCCCTCTTATGTTCATGATTGTTTCTTTGTGAATGGAATGGGATGGCGTGGTGCCGTCGCACCATGCGAGAATCTCTTGGCAAGTATTACGCGACGTCGTCGCGCCACGCCAAGAAGTCGAACAAGAACGCGATGCCGTCGCGCCGCGTCGAAGGAAGTCGATGGCGCCACGACTGGAGAGGAGCCGCGACAGAGGGGCGCGGTGCCGTCACACCGCGCTGGACAACAAGGGCCGCGGCCGGTTCTGGGCCGCGGTGGAGCATGGTGACCGGTGGACGGACCGGGCCACCGGCGTCGGAGCCGGAAGGGGACCGGCCACCGCTGGTCCCGTTGAGAAGGAACCGGCCGGCCAGGTCGGGCCGGCCGGAAAGGGAAGGAGTCGGGGGAATTAAATTCCCCCGGCCGGTTCAAACGGCCCCCCATAATTTTGGGGGGGCCGCGGTTACACAGGGGGGCAGGCCCCCCCCCCTTTGCCGAAACGGCTCGGCCACGAGCCGAGCCGGCAGCGCGCTGGGCGCGCTATGCCTAGCCGGTCCACCGGGCCGGGCTACGCCGGGCCAGGCCAGGCCGACCCGGTACGGGCCGACCGGGGGGTCTCGGGCCGGGTCGGTCCGGGCCCGAAACCCCCGTTATCGGACTGTTTGTGTTCAAATGCCCATAACTCGGGCTACAGACCTCCAAACGACGCGCCGTCAGCGGCGATGCGATCCTTGTATCGAGACGGTCGTTTCGGTATAGTGCACTCAAGGTTTTGAAATACTTTGATTTCGGACGGGTTGGTTCGTACACAAAACTAATCGGGCCCTCGGAGCGGAAACGCTCATATCTTGAGCTACGGACGTCCGATTGTCGTGCCGTCAACTTTGTTGAGTTCCTCTTAGTGAGACGGATCTTTTGGCATACTCCGCATGAGGTTTGGACACAGGTGGAGTACGGTCGGGTTGGATTTGCCTTAAAAACCAACCGGGCCCCTGAGACGAAAAAGCCAATAACTCTCAGACCGGGCGTCCGATCGACCCGCCGTCTGCGACGTTGAGTTCCTGTTGACGATACAGAACTTTTGGATACATCATCTCTGGTCTATGTGACAGTTGATGTATCAGCCTCTCGGCTCATGGAGCGGACCCTCCCAAAAGAGCTTGCTGTGTGCGGGAACTCTAGAGCTGGCTGCGACTGCTACTGTGACTGCGACAACGACTGTACAGAGATTCTCATTGGATTCGACGACGACTACAACACTCAGCGATCCTATGTGGATCAGTGTTACCGGTCCTATGTGGGTCCGATCCTGTGTGGGTCAGCGCTCAGTGGTTTTGTGTGAGCCAGCGCCTACAGATCCTGTGTGGGTCCGATCCTATGTGGGTCTTTGCGGGGGTTAGTTTCCTACCGATCCTGTGGGGGTCATTGCGGGGGTTAGTACCTATCGATCCTTTGTGGGTCCGACAAATTAGATGGATCAGTGATCATCTCTATCATCTTCCGAAGAAGTATACCTGTCTGAGCTGAATTCTGTTTGCTTTCTTGTGTGGATTGTGTTGTGCTATCCTGTGTGGATTACGTTTGCTTTCCTGTGTGGAATACGTATACTTTCCTGTGTGGACTGAGTTGTTCTTGGGCTCGGAGGTTGGAGCATATTGGAAGTGATGACTTAGGTATATGTATGAGCATATACCTAAGCAGTGTCTGTTGTTACTTCGTGATTGTATCTTTCCTTTTTGGTTTATCCTTTGTGGATTTTGGGAGACCTTCGGGGGTCTCGAGGTCCCTACTGAGTAGCTTATACTCACCTATGCACGGGCTATGCCCGCACTACGTTGTGTTGGTTGCAGACGACGGACATCGTTGATCGTGGTTGAGGCTTGCAGAGCAGAACGGTACCTGGAGGTGGACCACTGGGCGGGACGTACTCGGAGCGGACGGCGGGACCCGAGGAGCAGTGAAGATATTTGTACCCACCCTTCAGGTGGGATTTCCAGTGGACAGCTCAGCGTAGCGGCTTTACTTTACAGTTGCTGTTTTCCCTTTCGAGTTGTACTTTAAAGTTGGGCTTGTATTTCCGGCCCCTTTTACTTTCCGTACTTACTATTGTACTCAGTTTTTACTTAGTGTTTACTTCTTCCGCTTGTACTCTGTGGTGCTTGTTTACTTTACAAATGCAATGCCTTCCCTTTTTATCGGGATTTATGCCTTGGTGCTAGTCTCCAGCCCCTGGCCTATGGAAGGCGGGCATGGGGTAGTCACGGCACGGGTCCCGAGGATGGGTCGTGACAATATACCAAGAAACATGTGGTGTAATATGAAATTTCATTTATATTATTATCCCACCAATAAGGATAAAAAAAGGTCCCTCTAAATTTTATTCCTTATAGGGTGTATAAAGAGTGAAGAGCGATGAGCTTCATCTATCTTTTGCATCTCTATCTCACGAATAGATGGAATACATAACCTTGTGCAAAATTTTTTTTCACAATATTGATCAATATTGAATTCAGGAACTTTCCATATTTCATAGAATCTATATTCTTATATATAGCATGATTATCTTCATGATGATTATTGATCTTCTCTAGTAATGTGGATTCAGGAATAATTTGATATAGGGTTTATAAAATCCCATAACTTTTTATTCCCATGTCCTAATTTACTAGGTCCATGATCAATGGATCTCATTAAATCCTCATCATTTCAATAACACTAAGATCATTTCTACTCAATTAATCATCAACATTGTTCACTCTTTTGGGGTGATAAGGAATTGAAATATCTTAGTATTTATGAAGCTCTAACAGTATCCTTTGTCTCATGTTCGGTTCCTTTTGAGTGAATATATACTTTAAACATTAGTGGTCTATGTATATATCACAATTTTACCCATAAATACAGTGTCTCGATATCTTCATAGAAAAAATGAATTAAACTAACTCAAGATCATGGGTATGATAATTTTGTTCATGAGTGTTTAACTATTGTTATTCATATAAAGTCACATTATGTTTTTTGAGTAAAAATCCAAGTCCCTTTATGTATGCATCAATTAAAATTAAAAATCATTCTCCATTAGTGGGTAAATTTATCATTGGTGCAGTAATCAACATCCTCATCAATTCTTGGAATATTTATTCACACTCTTTTATCCATATGATCTTGAATCCATTTCAAGTTATCTTATTTGTTGGATTATAAGGACTTGAAAAGTCTTTAGAAAACATTCAATAGTTTCCTAATAGACCATAGAAATTGTGAATATCGATTATGGTTTTAGGATGTGGCCACTAATCTATAGACACTATTTTTGTTGGATATATTGACATTCCTTATTTAGATATGATGTTTCCAAAGAAGATAAATTTTTTTATCCAGAACACACATATTCTAAAAATACCAAAAAATTATCTTCCCTCAGAGTTCTTAAGAAGACCGTTTGATGATCTTAACTCTCTGGGTGGATTTTGGAATAAATCAAAATATCATCAATAATGTCTACCATGAAATTATGAAGGTATTACTTAAATGATCTATTCATAAAATCCCTAAATATGGAAGGATTATTAGAGAATCTAAATGGAATGACAAAAAATTCATAATTGACATATCTTTTTTGGAAGGTGGTCATTGGGATATCTTCTTTATTCATCATTAATTAATAATAACTAGGTCAGAGGTCAGTTAGGGAGAAGAATTGACACACATGAATTTTCTCAAATAAGCCATATATCCTTGGGAGAGGGTACATGTTCTTCACTGTGATACGATTAAGTACTATATAATCAATGCATATCTACACTGATATATCCATCTTCAATATAAAGAGAACATGTTCTAACCAAGGACACATGCTATGTCAGACAAAGACCTTCTCCAAAATTTCCAGTAGTTATTTAATTAATTCCTCTAACTTTGCATTTTCCTTTGAATATGGGGTCTTTTATATTTTCATGGAGCCAAGAATGAGTATAATGGATAAATATACCTATATTTGTAGGGTAGGTCTAGGTAAATATTCAAGAAATAGGTCAATTCATTCATGAATGATACAGAAATTTATCTTTATACTTTCATTCCCTTCTCCCTATTCACTCATCAAATCCATAAAAAAGGCTATCAGAGGTGATTCTAGACAAAGGTCAGGTCCTAATATCTATCCATTGAAAATAAATTTAGTTTTTCTATCAAGAATACTAAAATTCCTTTTCTTATAAAATTCATATTTTCATTATCCTTTGATATCTAGTCCATCCTTAGTATTTTTTTGTATTCTATCATGGGGATGACTACTAGAGTTATGATGATATTGTACTCACCAAAGTTAATACTAGAGTTTCTATAGAATATTGATGAAGGGATAATCCCTACAGGAGTATTGGTTGATAAATATAATTACTGAATATCAAGGATTGATTATATTTTATTTTAGAAAATTTTATTAATGGGCAGAATGTGTAGAACCAACATAAAAAATGTACCTTCAAGCTTTGAGAGTAGAATTAGTGCACCTGGGACCACATAATTTGGAGCCTCTACTTCATATGTCATGATTAAAAATTCATTACTTTGTTCCATTGTCCTATTATAAGGTTAATGGTGGAATCCCTCAATTATCATATAATTTGGACATTTATAGGAGAAGTTCATAGGTGTCTACACTTGAGGCATTGAACTTCAAGGTGTTCTTACACAAGATTACCTTTATCGTTAGTGTTTAGTGGTTTTGTATTAACAAAAACATGATTGTTTTGTGTTATGTGGTCATCTATTCTTCAATTGAAATAGTTTTCACTCCAAAACAAGCAGTTCATTGAATGATTCTTCCAACATAGTTTTGCATGTTGGATGTTTCACTTTTGTTCCTTATCTTCCATGATCAAAATTATTCACTAATTTTGGATCCATTTCTCTCTTATTTTTATTCAACCTATATGACGAATTCATCTCTAGAAATTCCAATTCAAAATTCATATAACTTCCCAATAACTCCACATAGATTCCACAGTCCCAATTTTACAAATTGTTATTGAGATGGGTTTTCAATCCCCCAAATAATCGATCAACTATTCCATTAGGATACATAATAAATTAGAGGTGTACCAATATTGTCTTGTAAAGATCATTTCAGATATTCCCGTTGATTAATTTTCTAAATGATTTAGATATAAAAATTTCTTCTACATTAGTTTAACATAAAATAGAGAATAAATTTATTGGAAAATGATTCCCCAAAACTCTTCCCACTCCATAACATTAATATCCTATCTTGGATTCTTGCTTTAAATCGACGTACCCCACTGATCAACTTCTTCTTCTTAGGGTTATCATTCAAGGGTGGGTTTCTCTATCTCTGAACTATAGTGTATATAAAATCTATTTTTTATGGAGGTAATACATTAATAGTAATTAATAGATTGGTAGATCTAGTAAAAGTAGGTGGCCTTTGATGCATAATGGATTCAGCTACTATTTATTCCATCCTTGGTGAATTAAGATGATACATTTGGTTTTAGATACTAATCCTACCTTAATATAATTTATCCATCATCATCATCATGATGTTTTCAACTTCATATACCCCTATATTTTTAAGTCCATAATTACCTTGACTAGTTCATCCGTTGTTTTCACGAATTATTTGGCATCCTTCAATTTTTCTTGAAGGAGAAAACCTCTGTGATATTTTTTTCATAGTTGGGACTTTTATAATAAGAATTATAAAGGAATAAAAAGTATTAAAAATTTTATGATATCATGATTTTATGAAGATATTTATAAATATTAATAAAATTTTTACATTATATTTATATCCTTCATAATGGTTTGTAAAATGATTGTGAATAACCAAAGCATATCCCTTGATAGCATCAAACAATGTGTGTAACAAAGCCCATTATCATGAACCAATTCCATATCAAGTCAAGATTAATAAGGAGTTTTTGGGTGTTACCCTTGGGTACATCTATGCAAGAACCACATCCACTTATAGTATCAAGTCATAGAAGTATTTTCTTGGAAAAAAATTACTTAATACATACCATAATACAAATATGTCTTCCCTATATTTAGAAATATCCTCAGATTTTTTACTAATGATATCTTATACTAATTTACAAAAATAAAAAAACCATTTTTTGATACCAAATATGGAGACCTACCTTTTTATTATATAAATATTTCTTTTCCTGATACTACATTAAACCATTATGAAAATCTTCAGGGTTTATTGTCTCAGAAATTGGAACATATTACAGGAAAAGGATATAAAAAACTACTCTTATAATACAATTGATAAACTTGTTCATTGGTTCATCCTAGCTTAATATTAATATGTGACATATCCTAGGGACATAAATCAAAGAAATTGATTACGTAAAAATCCCATCAAGAGAATAAACAAAGTAAAGACTTACCATGTGATAAAGAGGTATAAAAACAAGGCATGATCTTATGAATATGAGTCATATAATAATAGAAATTAAATTAATCATAACATGGAAATGTGGTTAAAAATAAATGCAGGAAATTCATAAGAATATAACAATGTTTTTTCACTATGGTTTCATAAATCAAAATTACTAATGTTATACACTAAGGTATTATATTAATGTCATCAATAGAGATTAATTCTATACGAAATGTATTAGAGGTCTATTATGGCTCACCATTAATCTATCTTAAATCATGTGATCCACATTTAACATAATGTAAATCATTTCATCGACAACCATTAGAAATAAATAATAGGTTTTATGAAAAAATCATTTTATACAAAGTGCATAATGTCTTGAACAAAAAATAATTTTAGACCTTTAAAAGGTAATATGGGTTTCAAATATATATATATATACAAGAATCAATAAGGTATTTTTATATCTAGGTGAATTCACATGGAAATGGAAGAGGTTTGGGTATCCACAATAAGAAAACATTTCACGAAAAGGAGAATAATTCCTTAAATAGTTTTGGTAGAAAAATTGTTTACAACTTGGATTAATGGAAAGGAATAAAGAGAGATATTGAAGGTATCCCATTGGTAAAGTTAAATTTGAAAATTATATATAAGTGAAAAAGTAAATGAATAATTATAAATAATCTAGACACATATAAGACACATAATAATGATATACTTGAATAAAAAAGTAGAGGAGGAGGATTCTCATACCCTGAATAGTTTCTTCATAAATAACGGCGGGGGAAACCTATAAACCTTGGATACACCTTGGGGATACATTATAAGGAATATTTGGGAGGGTAAAGGAGTATAAATTCATGTATTTTTAATTTTGAGTGGATAGTAGGGGTGGTAATGTGGTATTTATACTTGAAGAGGGGTGGGTTTATCTGAATAAAAAATAACTATTTTAACTTTAAGGCTAAACAAATTCGGGTGGAATTAATTCCAACAATTTGGGTTAATAAATAATGTTTTCCTGGTTGGTTTAGGCTTCAAAAACATCCACCACCCATTTAATTTTGTATTTTTTAGGCATTTTAAGATTTTACATTTTAACATTAATATGCAACATTATTTTACATATTCCACGATAACTCCTTCTTACCATGGTAAAATGTTTATGTCTAAAAATTAAATTGAAATTATTACCTAATGTGGGCCTTATAATATAATTTTTAAATCCATTTTACTTTTTTCAATTTATAAAAGTTTTAAAAATCAATTCAAATGTGATACAGATATAACTAACAAAAAGAATGTTTTAAAGGTTAAAATCATGGGTTTCAAAAAATGCTAAGCATGTGTTTCTAAATGTAACAAATTATATAGAAAGATATTTCTTAATTTTTTTAATGATTAATATGTATTAAAATATTGTAAATCTTGATCATGTTATAAATACATCATAAGATTTATTTTATTTCATATAAACAATATTTTTACCATTTAACCCAAAAATTGTTTTAATAAAATTACCATAAAATCACCGTAAGATAATTATGATGTTCTGAAATGAAAAATGAAACTTAATTTATAAATGTATTCCTCTAAATATGATAATCATTTATTTTAAATAAATATTCTTATTTATTGAATATTAAACGTTTTTATGGAATAAAGAACTATCTGAAAATTATATAAATTATATAGATATTGTTTAGTTTATATTAACATCTAAAAGTGTATTATTAAAAAATTTCAGGAAAATACAATTTATTCAAATCATATTAATTTATCATTTTACACAATTTTAATGTAAATTAAATATTTATATAACTTCTATAAAATAATCCCAATTATCACTTTACAATGTCAAAAAACAATACTATTGACCAAAAATCTTCTTAATTAACTAACATAATTCCCAGCAGTAGTATTGGAAAATATTCCTCAGGATGAAAGATCATATACACTTATAAACATCCTATCATACACTCAAAATTACTCACTACTTCACTTAAAAAGGTTCATACACTTCCATTGATGATGTCTATTGTTTTCCTAATTCATCACTTCCTTTTTCTGATATTTATGGAATGGAAAATATTCTTGGGGGATTTCAAGACTATGGAGTTTTTTTTATAGAAAATCTATTAAAATTTATTATGTATATCCCATTGGTATTCCTATTTTTACTATTCGAAATTTATGTGTGATTTATTAAGTTATCATTAAATGAAACATTCATTTTATGTTCTTTTTTGTAAAACCTAATGAAAATATACTAAGAGGAAGGAGATCCATTAATAAAGGAAGAAATTTTTTGGAGTCATTATTGATATCTCTACATATCTACTCCTATATAATTATCTAAATAGGGTGAAATAAATGAGTGTGAAGCTCCAAAATCAAACAAGGAACAAAAAAAGGTACTAAAAAAACCGATCTTTCCTCGGATGATCTATGGACCCTCTCGTATGGTCTTCTCCAATGCATAAAACAAACAATTAACACCTATTCCACCTCTATTCTGATGACCACCTCTATGACCATGCCTGGGTTAGGTCCTTGAACATGAGGAACATCCTGAGTTCGGATTATGATTTCTCAATATCACTTAATTGAAGCATAACCCTGCTACCCCTTCTGTTGAAATGGACTCACTGGAGAATGATATTGAGGATGGTGATGAACCTCTACTCCTCCAATAATAAAAATCAAAGGACTACTAGGCACCCGTTTTGGTAATGGACAGAAACACCACAAAAAATTCAAATTAGAAAAAACCCAAATGGAAGAGTACCCATTAGCCCCAAAATGTTAAAACGGAAGGTGTTGTGGTTGACTCCCCCTAGTCAAAACCATGAAGGTCCTAGTTCTTGAGAATTTCCATTGATAACCCTATTCTTAAGGAACCCTACTAGTTACCCTCAAATGGTAAACCTCATCATGATTACATCCACTCAATCACATCCTCCTACTTTTGAACCTCTAGATATGTTGACAATACAAAGTCATGTCTACATACTAGATAGAAGGATATAGTTCCTCCTCAAGACATCTCAAAATATACTCATTATTATAAAAATATATCAGAAAAATAAAAAAGTTATTTAAACTTTATTCCAAGATCTAAAACATTCATATTCTCATGATGTGGAGAAATAAACTCCTACCTCTTCACTACCCTCATTGTTAATGAAATAAACATTACCTGAAACTCTTATGTAAAGTTAACCCATGAAACATCCTCCAACTTATGCTCTCCAAGATATGTTTTCCACCACTAACACATTGCTCCCCACATCTGAATAACTACCAAAGGGACCCAATATCCCACTAGGACCCTGATCAAAATAAAAGTGATCTTGAGATCCTCCATCTAGCTCTCTATATCCACATATTAAATAATTCCATCATACTTTCCCCAAGACTTCTATTTGAAATAGCACAATTCCCCACACCAATTATCATCATACTCAACTATACCAACCCTTATAGGACCCACCAGATCATCATGCTAAACTTCATTATACTAGGACACACACTGACAATGAACTGGAGCCAGAGCCGAAAGAAAACAATAATTTCATAAGCTCAATAGTATGTACTTTCATTTAGAATCATTTTAATTCACTTTTTCACTTTAACACTTACAAAAAACCCTATTCAAATAAGAAAACACGTCATCCTGATAAATGTACATCTCTTAGTTATCTACCCTAAAATCTAGTCCACCTCACATGGTCGTTCATTAATATTAGAGTCAGTGCACTGTATCATGGAGGGACCTAAAATCTTGTGTCCTAGGTAGTATCCTCAGCTTATTCAATGCACCAAGGCCAACTAGAGTTTCTATCATACCATCCCAAGAATCCCTCATTGTTCTTAACACCAAACTTCAGCCTATCTCTCAATATCCCATTTATACCACTCCTTCAATATCCACTCCCTCCAAAGATACCACAATGAGGGTAGAGACATACTGACCCCCAAGTCCCCCTCAAATAGGCCCTAGAATGGTGACTAGCACGGAGAGTATAGAAATATCAAGAAATGGAAGGAATTTACTTCTATACTAATATAGGATTTGGAGATAATAAGAATCATCCACCTGAAACTCAATGACAAAATATAAAAAAACCAAAACCATCCAACAATACATGTATAAATGAAACTAATATAGAGAAAATTATCTAAAGTAAGTAACAAAAAGAAAATATAAATTAGTGAAATAAAATATATCTAATGTTTGAGCTAGTAATTCTTATAATGGTCCATATAATCCTCCAAAAAACATGAAATTTATTTTGTATGAATAGGGTGAGAATATAGGTATACTCAGTAGTAAAACAAAAATCACTTGAGCACATGTGAAAGAAGCATACTAATGCACCCATGAAAAACAACAAAACCAAAAACACCTAAACAGGTAAACTAACCATACTAAACCTTACAAAAGTACACTTAACAAATAAATCAATCTAAGTAATATAATATAACATGAGTCACATCAATAAAGGGAACCCAACACCACTTTCCCACTAGTATGCCGATATCACACCCCAATGTCTAGGTTCTGGTGCTTCTATCACTTCTGAATACCAAAACACCCCACAAAAATAGTCACAACACATCTTTCCAAATGTCAACTAGGACCACCACCACACAAGCACGACCACATCATGTCTCGCCCGAAGACATCGGGACCACAACACATCCACAAACATAACCAGTTCAATAGGATATAATGTATATAAAGGACATAAATATTGTTCCCTCCTCCAATATGCAGGACCCCCAATGTAAGACACATCACCTCATATCATCCTAACCATAGGTACCTGGGCTCATCACATCTTTCTTAGAGACACCTAGGCTCACTACACCACAAGAATGACTACACCACATCTCTCATGAAGACACATGTTATATCAAAACCACTATCTCATTCACTAATAGATCTATGACCATCACATTTTCTTCAATACCTTCCTCACATGGAAGAGACAGTAGGAAAGGGAACGTACCCATCCATCCTCCCTCCTCACCAGATTTCTGAAGAGACCCTCATATAAATACGATTTTTAGTACTAAATTCTCATCATGGATGGGTGCGTATAAAAATAACAAGGAACACACATGTTTATACATATAGCCACAATCCATCCTGACATATGGGTTCATAAAAAGACACTAACCAACTCACAAAATCTGAACTTTTGTTTCCACCTATAAATTCATAACACGACACAAGTCACGAGCTAGAATCCACGTTTCATATTTCCAAAAACCCATTATCAAAACCATTTTTTTAGTATAAATAATAAACCACATTTAACCACACATACTATCATTTATTTATTCATTATCCATTTCCATACCAATAACCAAACCAAAACCCAACCATTTCAGTCATTATTAAGTAGTTATTGTATCAATATCCTAAAATCCAGGATAACACAACCCGATGTCATAACAAGTTTTCATATCCATCACACAATATCCTAAAAAACCCAAAAGAATGGCCAAAAAACCAACACCTCAACACACCAAAAACACAACAAATCAACCACCACCTCAGCACCCCAAATAGACAGCCAAACAACCACAACCTCACCACCCCAAAAGTGTGACCAAACAACCACCACCTCACCACCCCAAATGTATGGACAAACTACCACCACCTAGATACCCCCATAGATTGACCCCATCTCCCCCACTAGCCACACATCTCATTAAAACAAAAATACACACCCCAAAATCACAACCACAAACCATAACACACTGAAGATCATTTTACAGATTTAACAGGGGAGATTTTATCACATTCTACATAATTTTAGGGGCGTTATCACACAATCCATAAAACTAGGGAATTAATTTCATTATCAAAATAAAAGAGGTTATATAATTTAAATTTTAAGGTGATATCAAAACAATCATATAAGGCATGATAGTCACAACATATAACTTCAATCACAAAACAATCTCCCAATAGACACAATTTTTAGTGGGGAGACATGCCCTTAAAATCCATCATATTATAATAATATAAAATCTATAAAAAACATGTAAATAATTCCCCTTTCACCCATTAGTTTAAATTTAGTTATTTTATTATCTTTAATTATGTTTTAACACCCATCTTCTATAGATAAACAAGAGTTATCTACTCCCCCATGATACACAATAGAGATAAATGTGGTATTCACTACCAAAAATAATCTCTTTTGACTCTATATGCACCAAAGGGTGATTAATAAATGCCCAAAAACCACAATTTGCATGAATAACCCAAGGATAAATCTACACAACAACAAATATCCATTATAACATTACTTGAATTACACCCAAACCCAAATCCACACCACTACAGTGGGGTCTTTCAAAAAGAATAGGATAGTACCACTAACACGTGAGTCTAAATTACCACATATTTCCAATGAGGATCAACCAAAATCTAAAAATAGAATCTATGGGAAGAGTTCTAGAACATATATTAAAATTTAATATGGATTTACAAAAAATGGAATGGGGGAGGGTTCCTTCTCATGAAGAGAAATGGTTGAGAAAAGAACTTAAAATAAAGAAACACATCAGCATCACATCAGGAAATATATATAAAAGAAATGGTTTCCATAGGGTATAAAAATGTCCAAATGTTTTCAATAAAGGATTCACCTCAGGCTTTATTTCTTACATGTCATGTATTCAACTTACATAGTGTGTAATCAATCTCTTGGCTTCCACTTTAGTTGATTTAAAAACCATTAAAAAACCAGATATAGAAGATGTGAACCACATTTATACATCATTTATTCCACCTACACTACATGAGATTCCAATAAAATCCCGTGTATAGCTTTATTCTCCACCAAAAACTCTCCAAACCTCTCCCAAACACCTCCAACGACCAAAATCTGTAACGTAATTGACCAATAATGCATGAGTGTAACCATATGAAATTTTATGATAAATATTCATTTAAATTAATATAATTTATTTTATATATTTATTTATATGAAATGAAAAATTTGTCTTTTTATATATTAGGTTTATTTTATTAACAACTTGTGTTATACACATGGACGATTCATACCAAACAACAATATATAACTAATATTATGATTTAACATGATATTCATAACCTAGTCATTGCAATGGTATGGATTATAAGTTTTACTAAATTATGAAAATATGTTTTACAAAAGTATTTATACTGAATATTTTGCTGACTAATTAGTTAGAAATGAGAATAAATCACTTTTTAATAGAAAATGAAATCTTTTTCTGAAAAACTATTTTAATGCGCAGAACTGTGTTCTGTGAAAATAAATTTAAAAAATTAATAATATTATATTATTTTATTGAAATGTATATTTTTTATATTCAATAAAATATTTTGACATTTATCCATTATATTTTATTGTCGTTAGATAAGAACAAATCAAATTTCACATAAAAAGTTATATTTTTCTAAAGGCAGTTTTCTTGCCTTTTAATTGAGAACATAAATTAAAACTATATTTTAACACTTTAAAAAATTTATTTGAAACAATAATCCTAATTTCTTAATTTGGGATTTAAAAAATATCTTAGGGTAATTTCTTGTAATTTTCTAGAGATATTTCGTTTTTTTGATGAATAGTGAAAAAATACTAAATTTTAATTGAAAACTCACATTTAGACTAAATAATTTATAATGTTAAATTATAATTTGATTTATTTTTAAGTTAAAAATAGTAAAATTATAAATTTATTAATATAATTTAGGTTTATTTAATAATTTTTATATTTATATTAAATATAAAATCATATTAGATATTCTAATATATTCACGTTAATATCCCAATTTCTCGTCCTGTCTGTGAAATTGATTTTAATTTAATTTTATTATATTCTATGAATTGAATGCATAAAAATGGATTAATTATTTGGAATAGAAATAATTTATATTATCTAATAATTTCAACTTAATTGGTGAACATAATGATAAGTGAAAATAGTTAAAAATAATTAAGACGAGTTAAGTTAAAATAGGGATTTGCGCATTACATACGTCAATATTAAAATCAATTTTACACAGTTATGGAATTTTAATATAATTAATTGGAATTAATATTTATAATAAGTGGGTAAAAATTATCTATGAAATTATATTCTTTATTATATTAATGGTTAAATTATCTATGTGAATAAAAAGTTAGAAGCCACCCTTATGAAAATAAGAAATTTAAAATTAACTAAACATAATGACTACGGAATGTCAAGGTAAAAAAATTATTTATTTTATGTGATGGAGGTATTTATAGAACAATTAATCCCTCTCCCACAACATTTTTCAGTTTTGGAGGCACATGAGGTAATTTTGACCTCCCAATAGCGTTTACCTTTTGGTATTTACAAAAATACCTCCCCTCCATTATAAAATGTAATTCACTCTCCTCACTTACTCAACCTATCCAAGCCATTTCGATCGACCAAAACATGCCAATATTACTTCCAAAATTTTCTCCTCAAATCTTAGAAGCCTCACTTAGCATAAAAATCTATTCAAGGAAGACGTTTCACGCAAACCAAAAGTACTAGCTTAAAGAAGAGGTACCATTCATCAATGCGATTTTTGGTTTTTAAAAATCTCCATCCCCATAAATTATTCTTATAACATCATTATATTTTAACCAAAATTTCCTAAATATTCTTATTTTGTGTTATTTTATGTTTAATACCTTCAAAATCAGACACTTCCATCAAATGTGTTACGAAATCAACATTCTTTTGTACGGGGGACTAACACCTCTTGAAATGATGTCATTTTTTCCATTACCACCTCTCATGGATGATAATAATGATGGATATACAATTTATTTATGATTATTATAATATTTATTAAATTATATTAACTATGGAGTAATTATATAATATACCCACTCATTATCTTTCATATCATATGGGATACGATAATGTTTCTCATGTGTAAGGCGTACTGCCACCTCATGAAGCGATGTGAAGATTTTTTCACTGACATATTACAAGGAAGGTAATAAGGGTAAATATAATGAATATATATGATATATATTACAAAATAATATTTCTATAAATATAATATAACATTTTCTTTCTTACCTTTTCACTCACTGATAATGTGATAACGTCATCCATGGATGTGTGGACTACCGCTTCCTCAAAGCAATGAGAATCTGTTTTTTTTTCATCACCACATAACTAGAATGATATATATAAGTATACATAATTATATAATTCGGTATTTATGATATAATTTTAATTAAATAATTATAAATTTTAATTAACTTATTTCCATAAGGATCATTGAAAAATAGGAATTCCACTCTTGTGTATGTACGATCTACCATTCCCATGATTGTAAAGCAAGTTCATTTTATAACAATATTCCATGATTAGTTTTAAAAGAATTTTTTTTATAAATATGATGATTATTTCATAATGATTATTTCATAATGATTATTTCATAATGATTATTCTATATATATTTTAAATAAATACCCCTCTAACCATATTCGATCATCAAAAGTCATTTTTGACACATAAATTGAATATGGTCAAATGACCCATCATAAAATAAATCAATTAAACAATTATATTTAGCATGATAATATGTGAAATAGAAGTAATAGTAAACTTGAAAAAGGATCTAAGGAGACTCAAAGATTTAGATAATTCTATTATTTAGGAACATAAAGAAACATGAGACATGTTGGGATCAAGGTAAGAGACTATATCACAATTTCCTTTCACAGAGGCATTTTTTAATTACTATGCACCTGTCACAAACCGAATCTGGTCACCAACAATACTAGCACCAAACCCAGATCATGACATGACCCTAAGGTCATTCTCTATCCCCACGTGATGGTACAAGTGCCCAGGTATCATTAATTTAGTATTGGGAATGATTTACCCAAGTATGAAAGCATAAAACATTAAAAACAATCCATAATATAAATCTGAAATTTTCTAGCCAAAGAATTCTTAAGAAAAACCATATCTGAATACATTGTTTTAATGAAAATAAAAGTGTTCCTAATAAAAATAGATATAGTTGCAAGATATCCCCAATAACTCCACACGACAAGGGGTAATCACCCACAATCCATCTCCACAATTCCGCACCAAGGATAAGAACTAACACCCTGAACCACCACTACCCATAGATTTTCCTTTACCTGATTCAAACATAACTAAGTCTACTTACACCCAAGGGGATGTAGGTAGGGTGTGAGGCTAAGCACAATATTATAACACCCAATTATTCTGAAGAGAATGAAATACAATGTGAAAAATCAAGCAGTTTTAATACGCAAATAAAAGCAGTGATAAAATCCATGAAATGAAACATTCAATTAAAAACAGTTTTCAAGCTAAAATTTTCATAAAGTTCAAACATTTAAATAGACAGGTTAGCTACTGTAATGTTCTTCCAAAATACCCCAATACAAGGGAAAATAACACAGACACAATGAGCGACAAAATTGAGAACACCCCTAGGCACTAGATAGTCTTGGGCCCCATATACCTCATACGTCGGTGTAAATTAACCATAGTAAATCCATTCTCATGCATGGTCCACTAGTAGGGAACATAATTATAACCTAGTGGTCCCGAAAAATCATCCACATTGATTAGTTAGAGTTTTCATTATCCAAATGCTAAGTGAAACATGGACAAAACCCATCTGGTCCACTAGCTGTACTAGTACACATCCGCCCCACCTAGGTACCCGTGCTTCCCCCTTTGTGATAAAACAATTTCAGAATTCAACACATATCTATTTTCATGAAAACACCAATACTGGTAACATTCAACCAATACAGTATCTACACACAATTTATACTATTTAAAAAACAGAACAAAACACTTGGAGTTTCAATAAAACAACTTCTCCATATCTTTCCTTGTTTTGCACAAAATTCTTTTTGAAAACCCCACATGAACACCAGTGCATGCTCACATTAACCAAAATATTATTCAAAAAACCTTAAAAATTTGTTTGAAACCATTACATGAGTTATAAAACAACCCCCAATAAGTTTCACATGTAATTTCCATGTAAAACACCTAATTCAACACCAAATGGGAACTCAAAAATCATTTTCATAACGAACTCCACCCAAATATTTTTTCTCGGCAACAATATAAGGATAATAACATTTGAAACATTATGTTCAGACCTAATACAGTTATCAAAATCAACTAAATAATTATAGGGCATCCCTTAATTAACCATACAAAGATTTATATGAAACCCCCCAAATTTCACATGAAATTAGCCTTAAAAATTCATATGCTTTATAATTTCCACTAAAACCAATTTTTGTAGCAACATTAAAATTAAATATACATTAAAATAACATAAACACAACATATATTTCACAAAGACTGCATACTAAAAGGAATCACCTACTAATGTCATGGAAACCCTTGAATCATCGTGTGAAAATCAAGTCGTACCACCACTGCACCAAGAGGGGCTTAATAAATAACCTAAAACAACAATAATTGACCAAGAAAATCCAAGGTTAAACCCTAGGTTCGAAACCCAACCCCCAGGTCACTTGGTACTTCATGGAAAAGGGAAGAAACCCTAATCATATAGAATGAAACCCTAAATAATTTGAAAGAGGAATGAAATGGACTAACTTACTTGAGGGATCTTGAAGAAATATTCCCAAAATACTAGTATATGAAATTGAAAACAGCCACAATTCCAGGGATGTTCTAAGAGGAATGAGGAGGTGATTTATGAACTGTAATGGAGGAAAAAGAGTAAGAATTGAGAGCGTTAAGAAGGAATGAATTTACCTCTTCAATTCTAGATGATTTGAGAAACTCTATAATGTTCTGCACTAATTCGGGATGAAGAAATGTTCCAAAGAGTCAAGAAAGAGGGTGAGAACGTGTCTGGCTTCCATGGGCTTTGGTGAGTCTTGGAAGCCCAAAAAAATCCTTAAAATTGAATTTGTTATTAAGGAAACCAAATTCATTTTTAAAACTGGATATGATCTTCCAGGCAAGACCAATCCAATAAATAAAAACCCAAATACACCTTGGTTATGGATTTATAAATTCTCAAAATTGACATGGTGGTATTAATTGGTCATGGGAGGCCAATTATGAATTTGAATGGATGAAATATTTTGATAAATTAATGAGTTATAAAAGAATCAAAATTTATTTTTAAAACTGGAATTGTGCTCACGGTTTGGCCCAATTCATGAAAACTCACCCATTCCTCCATAAAAACTTGGGAAACCCCCAAAACAAAGAATTAATTGAAAATAAATGAAAAATACATTTAATATATTTCATTTATGTGACAATTCTCCCCACTAGGAAAATTTTCCATCCCTGAAAGTCAACCTGAAGCTTGATCAAAAAACATGAAGGTACACTCTTCCTCAACCCATGACTTCTGCTCCCATGTCTCTTGTGTATCATTACCATGTTGGCAACGAACCCGGACCACTGGAATAGAATTACCTCGAAGAACCTTCTCCTGGGAGTCTACTATTTGCATGGGCTTCTCAAAAACTGACAAGTTTGGATCTATATCCAATTCATCCCAACTCAGCACATGGGACATATCCGGGTTGTATTTCTTCAATTGAGAGACATGGAAGGCATCATGGATGGATGTCAACAAAGAAGGTAAGGACAACTTATATGCCTCCTTTCCAATATAATCAGGGATCTCAAAAGGGCCAACATATCACAATGTCATCTTCCCTTGCTTCCCCAATCGTTGATGGCCCAGACGAGGGGCCACATTCAAGAATACCCTATCACCCACAAAAAACTCTAGGTCTCGACGCCTCCAGCCGGCATAAGATTTATGAGGACTCTGAGCTGTCAACAAGCATTTCCTGATCAATTTGACCTTCTCAGAAGTCTCCTACACAAGGCTTGACCCCAACAATGAAGTCTCACCTACCTCAGGCCAACAAAGGGGGGACCAACAAGACCGACCATAAAACTTCTCAAAAGGAGCCATATGAATCGAGGATTGGTAACTGTTATTATAAGAAAATTCAAACAGCCTCGAATGGATATTTTTGGAACCTCCAAAGTCCAAGACACATGCACATAGAATTGCCTCCAAAATCTAATTTTCCCGCTCTATCTGACCATCCGTTTGAGGATGGTATGTTGTGCACATCCTAATCTGAGACCCCAATGACTTATGAAGTCTTTCCTAGAACTGAGAAGTGAAACATGTGTCTCTATCTGAGATAACTACTAGTGGAACGCCAGAGAGCCTCACCACCTTCTGAAGATATAAACGGCCCAACTCATCCACTTTAGTTGTATCCTTGATCTGAATGAAGTTGTATGATTTGGTCAGATGATAAATCCACACCCAAATAGAATTTTTACCCTGAGGTGTATGAGGTAATCCAACAATGAAGTCCATGGAGACCTCGTCCCAATTCCATGTAGGAATGGGTAATGGCTGCAGAAAACCTGAGGGCCTTTGATTCTCTGCTTTCACCTACTGGCATGTGTATCATCTTGACACAAAGTCTTCTATGTCTCGCCTCAAACCATGCCACCAGAACTACCGAAGGAAATCATAATACATCTTGGTGGCACCCAGATGGACAACCCACTGAGACTGGTGGCTTTCCTCCATAACCACCTTCTGTAGAGATAGAAACACTACTGAATGGACCTTGAAGCATAAGGTGCCCTTGGGAGGCGACAAACAATCATAGTATGTCTCCCCACCATGAAGAAACTACTACGACCACTGACAAAGCTCATCACTGGGCTGTTCCCGCTGAATCAACTCCAACAGAGATGGAGTTAACCGGATGCCTTCCAAGAATGTCCCTCCACTATGTTCCCTGGTTTCCACATGCATCTAGGAAATGATCCCCATAAAAGTCCACACATAACTAGACTTCCTCAAATCCTACACTAGAACTCTTCTACTCAAAGCATAGGCCACCACATTACCCTTTATTGGGGTATAGATAATGTCAAAGTCGAACCCCTGCAAGTACTCGATCCAACAGCGATGCCTCAAGTTGAGGTCCTTATGTAACAAGATATAGGCCAAGATTTTGTGATTAGAGTGGACCAAAAACGTCTCCCCAAATAGGTAGTGACACCATGTATTCAAATAATGCATCACCACTTCCAACTCCAAGTCATGTGTCCGGTAGTTCTTTGAGTGGTTTTGGAGTTGGAGAGAGCCATATGCCACCACATGATTATCCTGCATAAGAACGCACCCAAGACCCATACCTGAAGAATCACAATAGACCACATATCCCTTTCCAGACTCTAGAAAATTATCATGGGGGCAGTATTCAACTGCCTCTTCAACTCCTCGAATGATTCATGGAATTCCGGGTCCCATAAAAACTTCTCCCCTTTTTGGGTGATGGTGGTCATCGGTGATGCAAGCCGAGAGAAATCCCGAATGAATCACCTATAGTAACCAGCTCAGCCAATGAAACTCCTGATCTCAAACACATTATTTGGATGCTCCCATGATAAAACTACAATAATATTCATAGGGTCCACTGAAACCCCATGCTCAGAGATCACATGCCCCAAAAATCTCACTTCCCTGATCCAGAAAGTGCACTTTGACAACTTTGCATAGAGGCGGTGATCCCACAAAGTTCCCAAGAAGATCTTCAAGTGATGTGTGTGTTCCTCCTCAGATCCATAGTATACTAGAATGTCATCCATGAACACCACAATTAAGGAATCAAGACATTGATGGAAAACCCTATTCATGAGTTCCATAAAGACCGCTAGAGCATTGGTCAATCCGAAGGGCATGAACAAATACTCAAAGTGGCCATACCTTCTTCGAAAAGCTGTCTTTGGGATATATGACTCCTTCACCCTGAGCTGATTATAGCCTGAACACAATTCTATTTCTAAGAACTACCTTTACCCCTTCAACTGATCAAACAAATCATCTATTATTTGGAATGCGTATTTGTTCTTAATTGTTACCTTATTTAGCTTCCGGTAGTCAATGTACAACCAGAGGGATCCGTTAGCCTTTTACCCGAAAAACACAGGAGAGGCCCAAGGAGAGATGCTCGGGCGAATGAATCCTTTGGATTATAATTCATCCGGTTGTATCTTTAATTCCCTTATCTCTGTGGGGGCCATGAGATAAGAGGAAAGAGATATTGGTTATGTTCCTAGTGCCAGATCAATCAAAAACTCCACATCCCGCTTCGGGGGGAAAACCTAAGAAATCATCCAGGAATACCTCCGGAAACTCATTCACAACATGAGGTAGTGCACCTCTAAGGTAGAGACCATCATCCTCTAGCTTGAGGGATGAATACACGATGGTAAGACTTCCCAACTCTGGGAGTGGAGGCCCGACACGACCCTACTGAGGATCCCATTCTCCACAAAAAAACCTGATGACTCCCATTAGGTTCCCTAAAACTCACTTGCCACCTGTAGCAATAAATGGGTTCCTGGAAGTATACTAGAAAATCCATACCAATTATTATGTCAAACAGTTCCATATCTAGAACCAGGAGGTTCGACTCAATCTCAACCCCTGACATGGAAAGTGCACATGAGGGGAACCTGAGGCCCTGCTCCTTCTTCTTTCCTAGCAGTGTCACCAAATCCATCACGAAAGACATCAACTCAGTTTCAAAATAAATAATGTTTACAAAACGGGCAGAAATAAATAAAACAGTCGAACCAATATCAAAAAGATTAGCTGCTATAGAAGATGCGATCATAATAGTACCTCGAACTGTCGACGGTCTCGCCTCTGATCCTGATGGTGCCTGATCCCTTGCATGGAGATGTTTGGTCTCTACCTGAGGATGACCACTAGTCTGTGGCTATTCCTTGAACTAGTTTTTCCCAAAAGTTGACCCAACCCTACCACCATGACCGCCAAATCAAGATCCCCCAGTCCTTGATGGATCGGATTGTACTGGCCCTCCTCTTGAAGCCACAGATCGTGCCCCACTCAAGAGTGGATGTGCCACACCACAGAAGCACTGAAAATGCCCCATACCTCTACACTGGTAACAAGGTTTTCCAAGAAGTAGACATGCTGGTCAGATGTTTCTAGTCTTCCAAAAGTTTTGGCACACAACTGATCTCGCATCCGAAGACGCAGACAAAAACTACCTGGAAGAGTGGCTTAAACTACCACCTCCTTTCTTCAAAAGATCCTTCAGCTTCCTTTTCTTCTCTAAGGAGCTACCAATGCCCGCTTCTAATATTGAACTAGAGAAACCATCCCTACCTTTCCTATCGATCTCCACCATGCATGCCTGATCAACGACCTCATCATATGTCCTCAGCTTAAACAAGAACACCTAGGAGTATATCTCTGGTCGCAAGCCTTTCTCGAACCTCTGGGCCTTTGCTTGCCCATTGGAGACAATTTATGGATCATACTAAACCAACTCAGCAAAACGGTTGGCGTACTATATCACAGATAGATTCCCTTGAACAAGGTCTATGAACTCTCTGGACCTAGCATAAGTCAAGACCTCAGGGCAGTATTATTCATTAAATACGACCTTGAAATCTCCCCAGAGAATCTGCTCATTCTTCCTAGTCTGAAGCACTAAATCCCACCACATACAGCTATGAACCTCAAACAGAAAGGAGGCACACTTTACCCTGATCTCCTTGGGTGTTTCCAGGAACTCAAACATACACTCGATCTTCTCGAGCCATTCTTCTACTTCCTGGGGTTCTGAGATTCCTTGGAAGGTATGAGGATTGTTTTTTAGAAACTCCTAAGCTTTACATTTTTTAGGACACACCTCTTATGCCCTAGATGGAAAAGGAGTAGAAGTTGGTCCCTGCCCCAGATCTTGGATTGCCACGACCACAAAATAAACAAGCCAATGATCAATCGGTGTGGGAGAACTCTCTCCATCTTCCTCCCGTGGGTGTATGAGAGCGTTTCGGGGAGGCGTGTTGCTACAAAATGAAACAGTCACAAAAAAATAATCAATAACTCAACTCTGAAAATTTTAATCAAATACATCAAATATAAACAATCTAAACACATTCTAGTAATAAGAGAAACAACTACTCCACATCCGCCTGATTTCCACATGTGGTCTGCAACCCACACGTCTCACCTAGAACTGAAGTCAATCCATAAATTCCAACATCCCATACCGACTCAAGGTCTACCATGAGAGGTGTAGGCTAGGAACCCTACTCATAACTAAAACCTTGATCCCCAAAAGTCTCATCTCCTGTATATCCCGACTCATCCCAAAATAGCAATATAACAGAAAAACATTAACCTCCTATGATACCATTTTGTCACTAACCGAATATGGTCACCACCAATACTTGCAACAAACTCAGCCCGTGATAAGACCCAAAGGGAATTCCATATCCCCATGGGTTGTCACATGTGCCTGGGTATCATTAATTTAGTTTTGGGAATGATTTACCTTAGTATGAAAGCATAAAACATTAAAAACAATCCATAAGATGAATCTGAAATTTTCGATCCAAACAAGTCTTAAGAAAAAACCAGAACTGAATACATTGGTTTAAAGACAATAAATGTGTTCCAAATACATATAAATATAGTTGAAAGATATCCCCAAGAACTCCACATGACAAGGGTCCATCACCCACAAGCCATCATCACAACTCCGTACCAAGGATGAGAACTAACACCATGAACTGCCACCACCCAATGCCCTTTTTACATGAGTCCAACATAGCCAAGTCTACTTACACACAAGGGGTGTAAGTTGGGTGTGATCCAAAGAGAAATATGATATTACCCAATGATTCCAAAGATAATTCAATACAATGTGAAAAAGCTAGTAGTTTTAATATTCAAATAAAAGCAGTGATAAAATCCAAGAAATACAACTTTCAATTGAAAATAGTTTTCAATATAAACTTTTCTGAATGTGCACACATTTAAATTGAAATGTTAGCTACTATAATGTACTGCCAAAACCACCCCAATATAAAGGAAAATACCACAAACCCAATGAGCAATAGAACCAGGAACACCCCTAGGAACTAGATAGTCTCGGTCCCCATGTACCTCATTCCTCGGTGTAAATTAACCATAATAAATCCATTCTTCTGCATGAGCCACTAGTTGGGAACATACCCATAACCTAGTGGTTCCTAAAAATCATGTATATAGTGTAGTTAGAGTTTTTGTTATCTAAATTCTATGTGAAACAAGGAAAAAATCCATCCGGTCCACTGGCCATAATAGTACACATTCGCCCCACCTAGGTACCCGGGCTTCCCCCTTTGTGATCAAACAATTTCAACATTCAACGCATATCCATTTTCATGAAAAACACCACTACTGTTCACATTCACCCAATACAGTAGCTACAAAAAATTTATACCATTTAAAACACACAATAAAACAATTAGAGTTTCAATAAAACAACTTCTCCAAATCTTTCCTTGGTTTTCACCCAAATCTCTTTGAAAACCCCACTTGAATACCATGTGCATACTCACATTAACCAAAATAGAATTCAAAGAACAAACCTAAAACCACCGTAATTGACCAAAAACAATTTCTCAGCAATAATCAAAGGATAATAACATTGAAAACATTATTTTAATCCCTAATATAGTTCAATAAAATTAACTAAATAATTATTGGGAAGCCATTAATGAACCAACAAAATATTTATATGAAAACCCCCAAATTTCACATGAACTTGGAATTAAAAATTCATTTTATTTATAATTTCCACCAAAACCAATTTTTACTACTACATTGAAATTAAATATACAAGAAAATACCATAAACACCACATCTAGATCACAAAAATTACACACCAAAAGGAATCATCAACCAAAGTATTAAAAACCCTTGAATCGGTGTGTGAAAATCAAGTCGCACCACCACTGCACCAAGAGGGTCTTAGAACAAACCTAAAACCACAGGAATTGACCAAGAAAAGCCAATGCTGAACCCTTGGTTCGAAACCATACCACCTTAGTCACTTGGTACTTCCTGGAAAATGGATGAAACCCCAATCAAATAGAATTAAACCCTAAATAACTTGAAATAGGAATGAAATGGACTAACATACTTGAAGGATCTTGAAGAAATATCTGCAAAACACCAGTAGTTTAAATTAAAAACGGCCATAGTTTAGGGGTTGTTAGAAAAGAAATGAGGAGGTCATTTAGGAAATGGAAAATAGGAAAAAAGTGTAAGAATTGAGAGAGTTAAGAAGAAATGAATTTACCACTTCAATTCTAGACGATTTGAGAAACTCTATAATGTTCTGAACTAATTCAATATAATGAAGAGATCAAAAGAGGGGGGAAAGGGGATGGGTAGGTGTCTGGTTTCTATGGGCTTGGGTGAGGTTTGGAAACACCGAAAAGCCTTAAAATTGAATACATTTTTAAGGAAAAAAATTAATTTTTAAAATTGGATATTTCCTTCCAAGCATGCCCAATTCCTTAAATAAAAACCCCAATACACAATGGTTATGGATTTATAAAGGCTCTAAACTGACATGGTGGTCTTAATAGGTTAGGGGAGGCCACATAAGAATTGAAATAGATGAAAAATGTTGAAAATATAATGAGTTATAAATGAAACAAAATTTATTTTTAAAAGTGGAATTGGGCTCACAGTTTGGCCCAATTCATGATAACCCACCCATTCCTACATAAGAGCTTGGGAAACCCCCCAAACAAAAAATGAATGGAAATTAAATGAAAAATACCTTTAAAATATTTCATGTATGTGACAACACCTATACCCAGTTATAATGTATTTATACAACCTCTTTGACAAGTCGTAATAAGAATTTATCTATTATCATGATATTTGAATTTTTTAATGTTAACCTTTCATGGGGATTATGATTTAGTGTTTCTCATGTGATAAGGATATTTTCCTTTATAAAAATATTTTAATGTTTTTTGATGAAACTCTCTTTCCCTTTCATGTCAATGATTTCAAAATTATTTCATTAATGGTTTTATATGGGCTTAAAATATTTATAAAATACATTTTATGTCTCTTTACTTTATTTCAATGGTTTTCAAAAAAGAATCTTTTTAAATGTTTTATAAGAAATGTTTAATCAAATAAAGAAAGGGATATTATATTCTTATTATAAACTGTACCAATAGATTTTTTCCACCGTAACTTTTATTTAATTTCTATATACCTTTGAAATATTTTATATGTTATTAAAATGAAAAATACTCTTTTAATTTTTTTTGGTATTTTGGAATTGGAAATTGTTTTTCAAAGAAAATGGAGTTTTGGTATTAAAATTAGTTTTCAAAAGAAAATGGTGTTTTTATAGAAATATGTTTTTCATATGGGTTTAAAAGAGTTTTTAAAAGGATTTTATAATGAAATTATTTTTTTAGTGAAATGGTTTATGAGGATTATATGAAATGGGTGTGCCTATTAAAGCTTATATGAAGGTTTTTTCACCATTATAGGTCATGGGTGATCATGATATATCATATATGCAGGGTTGGGCCACATTATAGGTGATAAGAAGTATGTGATCTTGATATAGCACATACGTATTTTTCATACCCATTATATCTCTTGGGTGATACAAATATAGCTTATATGAAGTGTTATCCTATTATAGCTCTCCAATTCATTGAGTAATGATTATATAAGAAGTTAGATATATGGTTATTCTAATTAATAGTTTTATAAAGTGTTCTTATGACTATAATTCTCTATGTCACCTAAAAAGAGTTTTAACTTCCTAATATTTGTTCTAATGATTTTCTTTGAGAAAAAATGTGTGTTTATTTTTCAAGTGAAAATTTTTTATTTCATATTATCAATAAAAATTGAAGATAAAGGTAAAAGTTATATGAGTTTTCATGTTTTCACCGGATTAATCATTTTACATAATTGTGTATCCCTTACTGAGATTTTGTGATCATCCAAAGTTATTTTTTATATATTTTAATATGGTTTTAAGGTAAAGGAAAGGAAGAAGTAACGTTGAGAGTTATAAATATTTTCTAGGAAAATAAACCATGCTTTTTTTTAAAGGATTTATATTTTTGAAAAATAAATACTAATTGGAAGTGACCAATTTCTGTTTTATTTTTTTGTTATGTAATAGTTATTGAATAATTATATGAAACTCAAAACCTAAAATGATCCTCAATGTTAAAGAAATTATATTCTTAACTAAAACTCAATTTCATTAAATTTTTAGGGTTGGAGCCTTATAATTTGTATCAAATATCGAATTAGATGAATTAGCAGATTAGGATGTTATCGTGTAAGGTTATCTTAAGAGTAGTGGATACCATCACATGTCTATCATGAGTTCAAAATCATAGACACCATATTTAAGGGTTTTATGTAGGAATTGTTTTCAGGTTAGTAATGAAATTTTTGGAGTTGTTTTGTTGGGTTAAAGTATTTATAAACCCTAGGATCTAAAATAAGTGTTTTCAAAGAGGAATTATTTTCTAGTATTAAATTAAAATGTGGACAACCTGAATTCTAGGTGGAAACCTGTCACATCCAGTTAGGTGGTGGGTATTGAACCCGTGAACGTGGGATGAAAAGGGTTTTCTTCCAATCACTTTTCTACTTGATTTCATGGTTAGTATGATATTTTTACAGGATAAGATGATGTTTATTTCAGTAACATATGGGATTTTATGTGATTGATAATGTTAGTTTTCTCTTAGAAGAATATATGATCAAATCCTTATCATCTTTGGGTTTTGAACTTAGTGAGAAAATATTTGAAGAATTTTATAGAAATTTATTCATGGAATGGTTTGGTTTTAAATTTGGATATAACTTTTTAAGAATATTGCATCAAATTACTGTTCACTCGTTTTGGGAATTATGTTACCATGTGTTGAAAATTTTGGTTTTGGTTAAATTATAATGACATTGGAATATGTTCTTATCCCTTTTATGGTTATGTGGTATTTGAAATTTGATTTTAGAGGATCATGAATAAAAAATATCTTTAATAATAATCATTTTGTGAAAAATATTATAATGTGGTGTAAATTTATTAACATATGAAATTATACTCATCAAGTAACTATGTTTCAATATTCTATTAATCTAGATCGTAATATAATTATTTATCTTTAGGAAAAGGAACTTGAAATAAAATTTTATTCTATTACCATTTTGTCTGATGATATGAATGAACTTTCATAAACCTATTTTTCTTGTGGATTTATTATCATTGGATTCCTATTAAAATTTATCCCTATTCCTCACTATTAGTCTATGGTAATTAGTTTTCCATTCCAAACCCAAAATTTAAGATCCCATAAATGTTCTCTCTATGTGAAATCCTAGTTATGCAAAACTTTAGGTGACCTATATGTTTTCCACTTTCCATTTTTAAAGTATGTTTTCTTTACTTCTTTTTTATGATGTGGGTTTCAATAAATAAATTCAAAAAAAATAATCCTTTGATTACAAATATGATATTCAAGGGGGAAATTCATTTTAAGTGGGTATGATGTGACATCCGGATATTTTATGAAATAAATTCTCTCAAACTAATTTAAATTACTTGATAGCTTCATTTAGAAAAAAAAAATCAAATTTTAGATTTCACAAACACAATTTTATCAAATGTCTCATGTAACGTCAATCCTCTTCGACAACTTGGGTTACACGCAAGGACAGGTCTAACCAGAAAACTATACACTACTAATATTTTTGTTTAACATTATAGTTATCATACAACCATTGGAACGGTAGTAATGAATAAGATTACATAAATTATGAAAATATGGTTTAAACATGCATATATAATGAAATATGTGATCACAAATTAATTATAAATTAAAATAAAACCCTTCTGAAAATAATAGGGAATCATTTTCTGAAAAACTATTTTAATGTACAAAAGTTTGTTATAGACCAATAAATATTATAAATTAAAAAAATATATACTATATTAATGAAATTTATATAATATATGTTCAGTTAAATATTTTTACATTCATCTAATATATTTTATAGGAATAAGATATGAACAAATCTAATTTTACGCATAAAAAGCAGTATTTTTTTTCTAAATGTGGTTTTGAGACATTTTAATGGATCAGTTGTTGAAAATCTAAATTTTAAAAAATTTATAAATTTTATTAGAAAAAAATAAATTAAAAATTAAAATTATAAATGTAAAAAATTATATTATGGTGAATTATTGGTTATTTTCTGTGAAGTTTCAATTTTTGATGAATTGTGAAAAAATAATGAATTTTAATTAGGAAGTAAGTATGCGTCTACATAATTCATAATATTAAATTATTTTTTTAATTAGATTTACAGTAATAATAGTTAAATTTATCATATTGTAATGAAATTTTTTTCATTGTATTCATTTTTATATTGAATTTAGATATAAAAACATAGTGAACTTTTTCAAATTTTCACTTCAAAAACCCTTGTCTCATCCTATATGCGGGATTAATTTTAAATTAATTTATTCCACTTATGTGACTATAATTTGGAAAAAATGGATTAAATATTTTAAATAAGAATAATTTATATTATTTAGTAATTTAGAAATAATTTTTTTACCATAATTATTATTGAAAACATTTAAAATTAGTTTTTGTGATTCAGGTTAAAATGAGGTTTTGCGGATTACATACATCAGTATTAAAATTAATTTTACACACACATATGATTCTTATTTAATAAATTGGAATTAATATTTATAATCTGTGGGTTTATATTATTTAATAAATCTCATTTTGTTATAACATTAATTGGTAAATTACTTAAGTAAATAAAATGATCCTGGTCACCTTTGTAAAAACTATAAAAATAAAATTGAGAAAACATAAATAATAAAGAATAACATGATGGAAAAATTATTTATTTTTTGATGGGGAGGATTTAATAAACAAATTAATCTATACCATCCATTAGTGTCGTGATTAGTGTATGAATGTAAACTAAATGAATATAAACATTATTATGTAAGATTATTTTGACCCATATTAATATCATATTTTAAACAAATAATTTTAGAGCCATTTTTATTTGGAATTAAATTAAGAAAAATTTAATGTATATGGAGTTTTCAAAAGTACCCCTCACCTCTCTTATAAAAGGGTACCTCCTCCCTCACTTCATCACACCACTTTTAGAATTATACCTTGACCCATACCTTCCCATTTTACTTCCAAAAATCTATAAACATGTTTTGGAGGTCTTCTTCTTCCAAAAATCAACCCTATATACATTAAGAGGAGATCTAAAGGATTTTTGTCAAAGAAGTGGTAATCGTTTTTACTAACTCATTCATGTTCATTTATTCTTCTAATTAATTTACATGATTAAACTCCTAAATAAAATAATTAATAATGTATGATATATATATATATATTCTTATATTTTAATATCACTTATGGAAAATTATATTTCCCCTTTTATCCACCATATGAAAAATGATATCATGACATTTGTATACGTACAACTTAACATTGCCACCTAAGAGTGTAATTTGTTTTTAATCACAACTTTACATGGATATGTATGATAATATAAATATAATATGAATATGAAAACTATTACATGAAAATGATTTGAAAAATATTCTATCAAATTCCATACCCTTTTATTTAGGGAATTATACCATCCCTTGTGTGTACGTACAACCTACCATCCCAACGACGGGATACGATTAATTTTACATGTTCACCATTAAAGTGTGATTATAAAAATGTAAATAATTAATAATTTTGATTAATATAATCATATTATAATCCTATAAAGGTGAAAATATATCCTATACACAAGTATCAGAACTTACATAAAAAAACATGCATAGGAAAATGAAGTACTAATCTCCCAAAATAAGGGTAATAGCAAAATATTATTAACAATCTGGTGATAATATGAAATAAGAGGACTCTATATGATATAATTAATAACAATATAGTTCTATTATAAATTAATAACATTCCTTAAACAATTATTTTGGATTTTATGTAATTTTAAAATAAAGGAATGTCCAATGTAAGTGTTTCTGATTATAGTTTTCTTTTTGTGAGATATACACCATATCCACCACTTATATCATTTGTGGTTTGTACTACCCCATTGATATATCATATCATGAATATATTTATCTTCATTGTATTCAATGTTTAATTTAAATATTATTATTTTTATGGGGTATAGGATTTGATTGATTGCATTGTGGTAAGGTATTTTTTAACTTAATTTCCATTCATTTGGTTAAAACATCAACTTTTTTATTATTTCAGGCTAAGATTATGTGTAAAATTAATATTTTTTATATTAAGTTGTATTTACATTTTTTTGTGTATTTCTAGAAAATACACATAATCAATCCATATGACTAATACTCACATCAATGAAAGAATATTTGTAAGGGACATCATCTTAATTTCACTTTGTTAAGGAATGTTATAATATTACGCACCTAATTTATTTTCTATTGTGTATATACATCCCATTAATTTATTTATTTTCATAATTAATTGAATATTTACATTCTATTTAATATCCATTTTTCTTGTATTATTCATATTATTATTATTATAATTCATACACCATTTTTACTTATGGTGTCTACATTGAATATTATTTAATTAATTTGAGAAATAATTATCAAAATATATCAATTACTAAATATGAATATTTGATGATAAGGAATATTTTTTATTAATAAAATTAATTATTCAATATATGAGGAATCCATTGGGCTAGAGTACATAGGTGGTTTCTAGTTATAGATATCCCCACAATCCATCAGTAGTCTCATGGGATGAATCATTTAAACTACTATTAAATGGGTTTTTTCTTATGGTTAAAACCATCTTGAAAAATGTTTTGATGGTAGTAGTTCATTTTCCAAATACATTACATCCAATAATTAATCATGGACTTCATTAAACGTTAAGGTATTATTATCCATGATAGTTTCACTATGAAAAAATCTATTGAAACATTTCATTTTATGTTTATTGATTAAATGTAATGTGAGATCAATTATATATCGTACCATGTTTATTATGATAATTGGTTCATGATAGTTTTCATCATACATAACTCATAGTGTTTATTTAAAATCACCCGTGTGTTGTTTCCATTTCCCAGGTTATGAAGAAGAGATATTTGAATGGGTTTTCAAGGATAAACTTTATTTGATTTTCTTATTTTTTGTGTTTTATTTTATATTTACAATATAAAATTGGTATCATGTATGTAATATGGTTTTCAAAGACATTTAAAATATTTAGTCCCTTGGGATTCGAATTGTGTAACTATAATAATGTAATGAAGTAAGGCACTGGATTTGGGATCCTAGAGTCAGGGTATTTTAAAATTTAATACTCCTCTAATCTAGTTTTGGTTTATTCCATTAGAATGTTTTTGTTAGAACATTTACTTTATTGTAATAATCAGTAATAAACTACTATTTTTTTATCTTTTATTATTTCATTCTTTGTATAATTACCATTTTAATGATAATAGTAGGTATGAATACTCATTGAAGCAAATTATATTTCATGTAACGGTGTGAATTAATTCATTTCATATTATATTGTTTTACATAGGTTACAGTAACTATGAAATTATATATTTTTTGTTTATGGATAAATTGTTTATTTTTCCTTAACATTAGTATTTTTTTATGGTTATTTTCCTCATTATCCTATATGTTTAGTTTATTTTCCCATTACTATGTATGTCAATACGAGAGAATTATATAATTTTTAGGATGCCAAATTCAGTGAAATGTAATTCAGAGAATTAATTCATACTTGAATGACTTGTTTTTAGGTAATATTGGTTATCCCATAGAAAACAAACACATTTAGGTAAAATACTTATTGTTTTTATAGTATTTTTATGAAAATAGATAATTGATAATATATAATTCTTATATATATTTTTTGATTCTTCTATATGAGATACATTTATCAGAGTGTGGTTTGGGTTAGTTGCTTATCATCTATATGGAATAATGTACTCACTCCATCCACATATCTCCTAGGATATGTGTGGAATTTATTATTATTTTAATATTACTATATTATGTATGAGGTTCAATATATTGGTAGATAATTATGGTAAGGGAATGTGGTGATTAATATTCCATGGTGATGTCTAAATAAGTATTATTGACTTTTATATATCCTTTATTATTGGGGGTTTTATTTATTTTTTATTTCAAAATGATTTTATGTCCCAAAATTTTAATGGATGGATTTTTACTATATAAAATATTTTTCATTTCATTGATATCCATTATATGGTTCAAATATGATCACTAGTTACTTATTTCTATATAATGATTAATATAAATAATTTTATATTTGTTTATTTTCAAAACATAGAACTCATGCAAACATTAGATTATCAAAATTAATTCCTAAGGTCCTGTGATGATTTATTATATGTCAGGTGACTTGAACTATGTAGTTAAAAATAGTATTATATTTTTTTGGTACCTAGGTTAGTGTATCATATAATATATGAGTTCTTAGATGTAATCTATATTCCATAAATATACATCACCATGATAAATATATTGATAGAATGAGTTACCAAGTGAATTTAGGGTGGTGTGTACAGCCCAATGATTTTACTGTTCATTTGTTCCATTAAATAAAAATATTTTTTTAAACTATATCACATAAAACCAAACATAAATGAACTTTAAAATATTTTATTATAGTTAATTCAAACATAATATAATTCTTATTAAGTAATGATAATATATTCTGATGTGTCATTATTAAAATTATGTGTGGATTAAATCTACAAATAATCATAAAAAATATGAAATAATTATCAGCATGGTCTTCTATAATGATCGTAGCCCTAATTGAAATAATTGAAAGCATAAAAATATTTAAAATATGATATATATATATATATATTTATATATATTGAATGTGATGTAAATAGAATATATGATTTCAGTATTGTATGTAAACTATATATATTAATTAAGTATTAACGCTGCATATATAGATTTTGAAAATATAGAAATTAGAAACATTATCATCAGAAACATAGTTGATGGATATATCATAATTTCATATTTTCAATGGGTATGTTTTGAAATGTGGAATAACATAGTCATTCATGAATGAAATACATCAATGGTTTTAAATTAAAACATTATATTATATAATAAAATTTATATCATTATTATATTATTATTATTTTATATAAATTAGATTATTTATAAATATCAAATAGGTGGTTTATTAATATTGGAATAATAAAATTAATTATTAAAAGATGAGTAATATAATTTAATTGGTTGTAGTTGGAATTATATAATATCAAATCATTTTGTTTCTCTGAGCTTTTTTTATATATCATGTAGTTTTACCCTAATAAATTAAATTGATTACTTTTTAATGATGAATAAAATAAAATATTTCAATTAAGAATAACATATTTATATACTCATTTAAATTTTAAATTATATGAAATAATTTTAAAAAAATTAAATTTTAAATAATCCATTTTCTACAAGAATAGATTTTTTATATTTTATATTTTTATTTAATTATTAAATTTACCCTAAGAAGAAATAATATTTGATTAAATTTAATAAGAATTTGGATTCATCATTTTAGAATTGGATAATATGGGTCATCTCATAATTTTCAAAAACAAATATTAATGATTGTAAAAATTTGAACTAGTATATATTTTGTACAAAGATGAAAATTCTCAAGGCTAGATTTTTTTCAAGTAATTTTATATTTTAGAATTCATTAATTTCATTGTTAGTTGGGGGTGTCATAGAAATTTTATTTACCAAATTTTACTCACCTGAATTACTAATCTCCCATGTTATTTCATCATTACTATTCCCCTGCTTAATTATCAATGAATTGTTCCTTATTCTCACCTGTAAAATGAGATCACATATTCCCCTTACAAACTAATTTATTCAAAACAATAATTAATCACCGCCAATTTTCCATATCATAAATCCTTATATATTGTTGGGTAGCTACTTATTCAATTATTGTTTCCAAGATACCCTATTTCAATTTAACCCAGTTGAAAAATGGTTGAATCAGTCATATAATTATCTATGTTATTCTCTTACATTTTTAATTTCATTTTCATCTCTATTATTTAAAAAACCTCATTCACTATTATAATGATATTATATTAACACCTCTAAACTTATATTAAAATGATAAAACATTGATATAAAAAAAACTTACTCTTTTATTGGTTTATCATATTTTCTTCTGGGTCGATTCAACCACTAACATGAACGATGGTTTACCATCACTACCATTGCTCATAATGAATATGAATTTATGAAATAATAATTGTAAAAAATTACATGAATATTCTTGACATAGTATGAAATGATTAAAACAATGATCATTATGAATTAATTTTTTCTTATCATTAAAATGACTGAAACATCCTCATTATATATTATATATTTTCAAACCATAAATAAATTTAAATCAAATGAACATGGGGGTATATAAATTAATGAAAATATTGTAATGATTATTTCTTATTCATTTTAATTTTATATATCTATCCTATTATAAAGGTTCTTTTCATCTATTTCAATATACTTTAATTTTTCTTATGATTCACATAGAATAATATCTAACGATACCATCCAATACATTCTCTGGATGGATTATAATAATGTCTTGCAGAATTTATCTTGGAATCCATTACATTACCATGAGTAATATTTTGAATTATGGAAAGTATATTGTTTTAATTTTTTATTAATATGTAATTTTTTCATTATGTGATATTTAGGAGGAGAATTATATTTCCCTTCAATGCATTGGGTAATGTAATGTCTAATGAGATGATTGTGAATGGGGAGTAACCAAAACCCATAATATACTCTATCATCTATGTTATGAGAGTATCCAAAATTATATGTCCCAACAATTCCTTATATAATTTAATATATCTCATAATCTCATATGTTATCAATTTCGGAAAAACATAATACATTAAAGGATATTTTATCCTATGTATTGATGGTATTGGTTTTTCACCTCAACCTAAGGAAAAAAAATTCTTTTGAATATGCCAAATTCTTATAATTAAGTTATGAAATCATAGAACATGATTATTGTCTAATTTTTTAAATGTTATTTCTCATTCATTATGTTATGTAAAAATTATTATTCCATGACTGATGATATATGATCTATACATTATTGGGTATGATTCTGTTTCGGTATGTCCAGCCACTTTGAATTATTTTCTCATATCCATATGTTTTTCAAAGTCTTACATATGATCATTAATTGTATAATTTAATATTTATTATTACTGGTATTCATAGAACACACTTTCTCATGTCCTCATTCCCTATGAAATTAATGATATTATTATGTATTATACATCTATATGGTTTTTTTGGGAAGTCTGTTTCAGAGATATGTTAAATATATAGGAAATTAAAGTAATTATATATCTAAAGACTAATTTAAAAAATCATATAGGTATTAAGGTTAGATTAATTGTGAGATGTAAAAATATTCATATAAAATTAGGTAATACGTATGTAAGAAATTCTTGGGCCACCTTAGTTGTTATCAGAGTGAAATATAGTTATTTAATGGTATATTTCAAGAAGACAGTAGTGATATCCCTAAGGATAATACTAAATATTTTAAAATATCTCAATATTTTGGAAAACTACATAGTTTTTGGTTTCCTATAAATGACATCCTGATTTGGATAAAAAAATTAGTGGATGCTATAGTAGGATTTGGTTAACCATTGGGTAGTATCTCCAAAAAGGATTGTTGGTTGTTTATTCAATCTTTACATAGATCATAACAAATAGGCCTAACTACACATGTCATTTAACACATATAGGGGATATTATTTTTTAATACATGTTCTCTTTATGAACCATTTTTTTAATAACAGGATTAACCCAAACACAAACTATGATAAGCCAATTGTGTTTTATGATGATCCTAGACTTTAAATGGTTTAAATTAAGATTTCATAATTTAAGACATATTTAGATTTAATACATATAAAATATTATTATTAACTCTATTTATTATAGAATCATACTAAAATGATCATTTTTATTTTATCTATTTGTAAGAATTAATAAGAACATTGATAACAAAAAATATGATAGATAGTGAAAGGGGTATCCTAATGAGAATCATTATATGATCAGAGCTTGAGATTAAAATATCGTGGAAATTATCAACCATATTTCTCATGATACAAATAATAGAATGAATCATATTTGAATCCCAAACATGGAATGGAATTGAAAACACTACATTGATTATTTTAATTGACATTATCCACCCTCTTATAGTGAGTCTTTTTTTAATATTACTATCAATAAATGTATTAACATAATATATATTATATTTTCTTTTCTCCATTTCATAGATCTTGATAAATTTTTCCTCTATTTTTTTATTTGTGAGGTTATTCTTATCAATCATGGAACCTCATTAAATATATGAAGAAATGTGAGGAAATAGACACTATATAATTATAGGATATGAAGAAATTAATCATTAATAAATACTTTTATAATAATCTTGACACTGAATTAGAGGATTGGTTAATAGATATGAAATAATTGTAGGATTATTCTATTAGTTACAATAAGATAAAATTGAAAAGACTATCATGGTATGCTTCTTGTTTTATCAATGAACCTAATGTAAAATCAATTGTTAAATTAGTGGATTAAAACTGAGTCTCTCAAAGGTAGTGTTTATAAGTGACACTAGTATCTATAAATATATTTTTTTATGTTCTCTAATTATAGAAATGATGACTAGATACTCCCATTATTTTTTTAGTTATTGAGATAGAAACTGAAAATTGTATTTGTTTTATAAAAATAAAATAATAAAATGAAATAGGAAGGAAAATTAATCTTCATATTTTCAATAAATATAAGATGAACCATGTGGGAATTTTCCTCAAAGGAATGTGTAAATGCCTCAACTATATAAGGGAAATAAAATATGAAAATAAATCTCAATGATCACCCAAAATCACCAAACACACTAAAATTCTTCAATAATAAGTAGTGTGGAAATTATGCTAACTATTTCACTAATCCATCAGTTAATGATGATAATCTACCTCTTTAATCATTAAATAAAATAGGAAAAATGAAATTTTACGCAATCAAAACTACTAAATTTGATCCTGAAAATGGAATCAGGAAAGGTATAATTATCATCAACTGTATAACTAAAAATTTATTATTTTATTCTTGTTCAGCCATAACATTCACATATGGAATATTTTATAATATAAAACAACACTAGTATTCAACACTACTATATTTTTAAAAAATAGAGAATACATTGACAAAAAATATATAAACGGTTTCATTAATCCACTAGAGAATATTAATCTCAACAGTTGGATCTATAGTATATACCTAATACACTCTAGAGTAAATTTAATAAATATACCAATTATTGAAAATAAATTTTATAGCCAATGTTTGGTAGTATGACCCTAATAAAGATATCATGAATTTATGGGAAGGTTAAGGAAAAATATCCTTCATATGTACTCATCTAATTTTAAGATAACAAATTCATCCTCATTTTTTTTCTTCTTTATTATTTTACCATTTTTGAGAGAGCCAAACATAACCACCTGAGGAAAGGGTGAAACTAAATTTTCTCATATACATGTTCCATAAAACAATAAACACTCTGTCTGATTTAGGTTAAATTATGTAGAAATCAAGAGTTATAAATTTAACCAAAAAATATGTCCATTTCTATACCATTAATGGGTTGCTAAATCGAAACTTTATTTTTGGGGGGCCACCTAAACAAGGTTTTTAGAATGGTTTATGAACCATCAAGAAGATTCACAAAATAATGTTACAATTTTTTTTCAATGTACCGTTATCTACCCAATTTTTTATAGATATTCACTGCCCTCAATATCCTTAATAAAATAAATTATAGATTAATTTTTGTTAGTGAAATTTATACCTCATCTCTATTTTACTTAAATCCTAGCAATTATTCTAAATTTTAATCCAATTAATAAATCTCTATTATTTTTCTCTACTATGTTATATCCCCCTTATGGGATTCTCACTATCATTATTCATAATTATTATTTCCTCAAATTTATTATACTTGTTATATCCAGATACCATTAATGATTTAATAATATTCATGGTGGAATGTTATTCTACCTAATTTAGTATTTTGACATTAATTTTATTTATTTCTCATACTTCACCTTCAATTCCCACATATATAATGAAAAATAACCAAAATAATGAATAGATGTGGGTATTATATTATCTCTTGAATATGAGTAATAAGGTTGAGACTATAATATACACCTAGAAAATCCTTTCATTATAACACTAATGTGTCTAGAATTCATCATTGTTGTATTCACTTTAGCATTCAAGATCTAATATTCTTTGTGAAACATAGTTTTCTTTCCATTTCATAATTTGTTCTTCAATGGAATCACATTATTCATTTCAAAAATTAGATCATTTTTTTATATATGTAATTATACATCATAAAATAATATACCAACATTACATTTTTCCAAAAACTATATTGGAATGTGTTTAGTATTCTTATTAAATTTGGAATGATTTTTAATAAAATTATTTAGCAATAAATCCACTATTTCGTTGTCCGTGTTCCTTATTTCTTCAAGAAGAGCATTAAAATATTTTCTAGCCACATATCCCACCTAGTTCAAATTTCCACACACCATATCTATATCCTTTGATATTCCATTCTTATGAATCCTTTTGTACTCATCATTGGGTTTATCAAATTCTAAGCCAATCCAGTTATCTCTCCCCAAGATTGAAACATTTCTTCCTGATTATATCTTGATACCTCCATTTAGATATTCATGGTAATCATGAAATGAATCATTATCTGGCCTACATTAACAAAATAGAAAAATATTATTACATATTATTTGATACCTAATCAGTACCAATTTAATTTTTTATTTAGGGATAATATATTCTACTCTCTTCTATAAAACTTTTCCTACTTGGGAAGTCATAATATTATTCTCTAAAATAATCGACTATTCACCTCTCAATTTTATATTTTTAATTAATTTCTGATACAGTACAATAATTATAATAACTTTAGACAAATTTATCTAAAAAGAAAACATAACTTTGAAAACATTATAATATTTTTTTGGAAGACACATTTATCTCATTATGGTTGGTTGTGTAAAAACAATTATCAAAATTTTGGATATTAGATTATTTTTTAGGATTTTAATAACATTAATTTACCCAAATATTGTTCCTATAATGAATTTAAAAGTGTTATATCCATCATAGATTCCAACTTTTTATTAAAACCCTTATTATTTTCATTTTTAGGGTAGTCTATATAGATTTACATTATCATAATTTTGGATCACATACATGATTTTTATGACCTTTATTGAACAGTTATCATTCATATAAATTAATTAATTCACCATTAATTATGTGGTGAATTTATTTGAATATTTATCCTCTGGTATTTATATATATGTTTTTGTAGAAATCATTGAAACCAATATAAATATATTTAGTCCAAAAAGATTCAACTTGGTTTTGGGGTTCACTCATTCATGATATCATTTAGAGTTGTTTGTGATATGATTCCTAGATATTCCTTCCAACATTAAAGACCATATTAGAGGTATGAATCCCCTATGATATTTGGGTGATATCACTTCTTATCTAAACATCTTGAAACTTTCTATTCCTTTTTAGATTTAGATTTATCATCCTTACTTCTAGTAAAAGGATCCAGAGATTTAGTCTGTTCTTCTTAGTTGTATCTGAGTTTAGTATATCTTCCAATTAAATATAAATCATCTATTCTTGTTCTTTATTGTTTATATTTTTATTAGAAACAAATTCTCATTATAGTTTACCCAACATTCCCTAAATTCATATTGCGCAATTGTGATATTTATATAGATTGTGTATTTATTCAAATGCATAAATGAATTCATTCAAAACCATTTCAAACACATAAATAAAATTAATAAATATTAATACTTCATCATAAAATAAGTAAACTCATTAATTAGAATGTTTTTTTCATTCATCATTTTCCACCATAAATCATCTTTGTGATTTTTCACAAAATACACTTTTTCCCATTAATATATCATTACATAAAAATCTAATAATTTCTATGATTATAAATCATATAGGTCCTTGATGTTAGAAAATATGTTTGTGAAAACCAAAATTTGAAAAATCTTAATGTAATCCTTAACAAAAAATCAAAAAGTAACATAGTTATACACTCGACATATCCTCTTTACACCATGAATTTTATTCATTATTGAAATAGTTTTCAATATTCTTAGAAACAATCATTACCAATATAACTAAATTTAGATGGTTTTTTCTGTAATATAATTTTAAAAAAAATCATAGACTCTACTTTATCATAAATTCTTGATGTATTGGACAATATATCCAAATTATTTTTCACTAGGATTTTTATTTGATCATCAATTTGATATTCTTTTTAAAATCAACCCTTCATATAATTCTAATAAAAACACCAGGGAATGAAACAATACTTTTCCTATAAAATGAAAGCATTTCTCAAATAAAAATATAAATAGAACATAGGATATATGTAAACACTGGAGTAGGGGTGTTGAATTTAATGTTGCTAATATTTAATAATTTGAATATTCTCTTTTAATATATTAAACAAATTTTTGTTTTGAAATAATATTTATATTTAATAAAAATTAATATTTTTTCCATAACCCATAATATAACACCAAAAGTAATTTTGATAATGTTGTGTAATATGTTATAGGATTTTAACTTGGTTTGGCCCCAAGGTGGTTGACCTACTATATTTTATATTGGGATTTATGTGTCACAAATTCTATGTAATATGTTGATGATAAATTTATATGAAGTTTTCTTGGTATCATCATAAAACCATTCTCATTATATTATATTGATATGTTTTCACTATTTTAAAAAAGTTAAAAAAATTGTATCCCATATATTCATTAGACTAGAATATCATCAAACTTAAATAAGTTCCAATATTTCTATATAGATCACTACCTATATAAGATGTCACATAATCCACAAATACTAATATGATTCCACATTTAACTAAATTCAATGACTTCATTTTAATTTTAGGAATAACTAAATGAATATTTGTCTAAATTTTCTATTAAGTGCTTAGTTATTCATTAGAAACATCTCATTTGGATTCTCACATGTCAATACCTAAAAACAATTGACAGTTATTAAGTATTCTCCATGAACACATCAAATTTTCCCTGATTATTTATTATTTTTTCTAATTATGAGTGCTTATTAGATATTGTGTAATAAAGGAACTACTATTAAAACACATATGTTATCCTTTCACAAATATGGATTTAAAACACTAGTACTGATAAATTGAACATGTGGATAAACTCATTTTTATTCTTCATAGATCAAAATATGATATTATCATCACTATAAGTTAATGTTCACTTCTTCTTATTCATCATTATATCTTCTGTTTTTCTCAATTTAATAATTGATTCATAGTCAAAAATATTTTATTCTTCACAATAATAATATATTTCAATAGTTGAACTAAATTTTTCTTGACAAGATCTAATTAAATAATTTTGAATTTCTTACACAACCTTCACCTTGGGTCATTTTTATATTACCATAAATTTATGTATCCCATGTAAATCATTAATTTAAACAATCCTCATATCATTTCCAATAACATAAATATTATTCTCAATGGTTGCACATTGTTCTTCCCCATGATTTTATCAAATTTATTTCTCTATAAGTTTTGTAAAAAAAACTCTTTTTCTTTATCATTATTCCTAGTGCTTCTCTAGGATAAATAGATCTTCAAGTAATTAAATAGTGTTCTCCACTATTTTAATCATATAAAAAATATACCACTAAAATCTACATTTATTTCATTATCTAATGATTTATAAAAAATATATTTTATTTTCACCATATCCCTTTTGTCTGGTGGTTAAAAAATAATTAATGGAAAACAATACATAATTCATGCATGACTCTCCAAACTCCATATAGTATCACATAATCCATCTTCAAAATCATATCTTATATCATATTTCATTTTGTGAATTTTTTAATAATGAATCAAGGTGTGTGAGTCTTAATATTCCATTTATAGATTAATCTAATCAAGAATTTCCTCAATGTTTTTGTCTAATTTTATCCAACATTGATCTTATTCTTTTCAATAATGAATATCAGTACCTTTTTTATTCTAGATTTAATTAGAACTTGTGTTTTTATATTTAAATCACCGATTAATAGTCAAATCATAATTATTTATATCTGATTTTAATCTGAAACATTAAATTTAATATATAATAATTTTACATTGACAACATAATGAATATTGATATCAACCAATCAAATAATATAAAATTCCTTAACCAATCTGGAATCATGGATTAACAAAGATCCATGATTTTTATAAAATGAACAAACATCTTTAACAACATTTACTATTATTTTATATTATAAAAAATTATTCGGGAATCTTATTTTTTATTTTGTAGAAATATCAAATTTAATTTAACTATTTAACTTTATATAGAACTCAAAATATTCTTACATGGAACCTCTATATTACTTATTTATATCATGAATATTCTTTATGAGAATAATAATCATGCACAATTAGTAAGTAACAATCCTAATGATATACCAAAACTAATGTATCATAAGGGATTTAAACGTATGTTGATCAAGATTACACTTACGAACATTAAAATGATTCTTTCATATAGTTAAATTTCCCTTTCACAGATACTAGTTTTCAAATTTTCATTCAGTTACAATTTAATATCCATAAAAAATTAGAAATTATTTTTAGGAAGAGTCCATCATTTCATACACAAGAAAAAAGTCATCCATAATCACTTTATGACTTAACCATTTTCATAATATACCACATATATTTTTATTTTATATAGATACATTATATTTTATTATTTGAGTCTCATGTATTCTAAAAAACATAAAATTTAACTAATAAATTAAATAAATTATTTTATTTATTATGGTGATTTCAATCATGTATATCTGGTTTCTGAGGAACTTTACTAAAATAAAATAATAAATATAGGTTATTTTTATATATCCTTTAATCTCAAATATTAGAGTCAATAGAAGCCTTAAAGAATAATCATCCATTTTATTTCATCACTAAATTTATCATCATTATATATTTGTACATGATGGATGAATTCCGAATCAATATTCAAGCATTCCACTATAATGTTGAACATATTTTAATCCATCATACAATAAAATTGTAAAATTAATCTATATCATCTTTCAATAGATAGATTTTACAAAATCTTCACATTACTATTTTTTCCAAAACTCTTTACAGTGATATAGAAGATTCATTGTTGATGACTCCAAACTCTACTAACTAACTCACAATTAACATTATATTTAATAAATACCTAACACTTAGGGAGGTCTAAAATGATAAAGGCTCAAAGAATCCCCTTGAACATTGAGGTTTCAATAGTGATGTAGAACTCTTGTTTATTTATAAAATTATGATGCTATCAATATGATTACGTATACCCATAGAATAGTTTGACATAATGTTCCCCTCTCTAAAGATGTGTTTGACCTATATTCCCTGAACAATAACAAGATAAGTAAAAACAATATATTCATAAAAGTTAAGGGATTTTTTCTATGATTAGTTTTATACATATAAATGTTTCATTGACAAAACATAACTTTTACTTACCCACTAGTTAATTGAAAACAACCAAATACTCTTCAATGGTTGGGAACTCTCTAGATCACCAATAACCAATAAAAATACATTAACACTGAATTTATAATACACTAAAAAAATTAAATAACAGTTTCATCAATCCAGTATAACACCTAAATAAACTTTTGATTTTTGAGGGATGTAATTTGAATAAAAATATAAAATATATGTAATGAATAAATTTTTATTTTTGTATTGAATTAATTCAAGAAATTATTTTCCAATGATTTTTTTTTCAATATTTTCTATGGTATCTATTTGTGGTTACATAATTATCCAAAATATGAATGTTATTTATTTTCATGATTTATTCATTTTATTTATAATGTATTTCATTTATTTGTTGATTGGGTGGTTTATTGATTATTATATTGATTTATTGGTTTAGTTATATGACATTAGTTGAAAATTTTAGATATATATTACTTTAATTTAGGATTTTATTATGAGTTTTTTGACTGTGTAATATGGATCTATTGGTTATAGCGGATATTTTAATGTCTTTTTTAACACTATAAATCATAAATAAATACATGATTATGTTTTGGTTTGGTTAAAAATAAATCATGTGTCATATCAGTGGCTTCTCAAACTGTGTTTCTATTCATAAGAAAACATCCCACCTAATTTTCGATGGGCAGTAGCTACCACATGGTTAATGCATTAATTGTGTATCAATGTGGCTCAACAATGAAATCAAGTACAAATATCATAAAATAGAAAAGTAACTTATTTCTCAGGGTACATTTTAACTCTAATATCCTCATAATCAATTATTACAATAATCCATTCCATATATGATGATATAGAAGAAACTCTCCTTGATTCCTTATTGATCCTAAATGGATTTTGGTTAATCTCATTATGTTTTGTTTGGATATCCTCTCAGTATCACATATTTTATCTAGATCCATTTTCAAATATTATTCCTCGAGTTCTATTTTAACCTTATTTGGATTTGATTTCTTGAAATATAGGTTTTGATAGGTAATTGATAGTTTTCATTGTTTATATATCTTGTTGAGGACCATAACTCCTGTATCCCATTAAAAAAACTGATGATTTTAATTTGTTATCCATCGTATATATATGTGTCTCTACCTAATAGATTCATTCATGTGGTAAAAATTAAGGATGTTGTTAAATATATTTTTTGGGAATATGAAAATTATTTATTTGTTATTATTATTGGATGTATTGAAATCTAGGCTTTTAAATCAATATTTTTTGGAATTTTTAAAGGGGGTTTTAGTAAAACAGTTTCACATTAATTATTTGATAAAATGAATCTTATTATGAGTTTAAATATATTGGTTTTATATTCCCTTTCACATATTGATAATCCTTGTTAGTATGGGAATACAATGGAATAGTTTTTAATAAACCTTGGATACACTATTCCCACAAGAGTTCCTTGGTGCCATGGAATCATTGAACCAGTCTAAGATCCCATTAGTATATCATTTTAATACATTACATGTATTTTTATTCTTTATTTTACAACTTTAATTGTAATGAATTTATTAAAAAACTATTTCAATATATCTAATTAGAAATTTTTTTTTTATTTTGTTCTAATGGCATGTGTTATTTTAATAAAAATCAAAGTGATGTTTTTTTTAAAATGTGTTTCCATGTAAATAGATTTATGAAATATGTTTTTCTTCAATACATTGACTAATGGTTTCTTAGAGGATGAAATTTTATATATTCATATTGGTATCATAATGGATGTTTCTTTAAACCCTATATATGACATGAGGAATATGTAGACATGATTTTGTAGGACTCGTGTAAAGGGAAGGGATCAAGTAGCATGGTGAATCCTCCTAGAATATGTTGTTTTCAGGTTCATTAGGATGGTGTTAGACCAATTTCACATGGAAATAGTTTGTTGGATGGAGGTTTATAAAGCTTTATCAACCTTTTGGGGTTTTTCTTATTATGTATCATTTTATTATAAATCCTCTTTGTAAATTGTTTTGGGTTTTCATTCTTATATATTCACTTCAGTGAATGATCCATTTCATGGTTATTTTCAAGGAAAAATTATTATCATTCCTTTATTTATAACATGGTTATTGTCACAATAACTTGGTTATTGTTAAAGTGAATTGGAAGTTGTGGAGGTCCATATTTGGTGAAATGTCATGTCAAAATGGGGTTGTTTATTAAATGTTTTTATTAAAAGAGGTCATCTTTGGCATTTTAGATAAAATAAATTTATATCATAATAACTTTTATAGTATGTATATAAGGGTTCATTGATAGTTCTACAATGTATACTTTATCTAATTACCAATGGTTCACACAGAATTTTCATCATGCATGATATATATATTTAGGTAATTTAATTAAACCTGATATGGGGTTTATTTATGTGAACCTTGTCCTGTCTTATTTTTATTTATAATTCTTTTTGTTCATTTTATGGATATATTTTTTCCTATGATGTTTATTGTTTACGTTCATTCATTTTGATTCTTTATCATCTTCTTTTTATTTATAGTTGTGTTCCTCCACTAATCAAGTTTTGTCTATATTTATTAATTGATAATACTTCAAAATTTCACTCTTCACAATCTATGAAAGAAATATTTGTGACATGTTCCGTAGGTGAATCCTCAAGTAGACCCTTCTTGGCTTGTACAGGTAATTAGATCTATCATAACTCTAGTTCATTTATTCATTGTGTACCAATATTGGATTGTAGACCATGAAAAAAAGTTGACAAAAGAATAATAAAACTATTTTTTCATGGTGAAAGAGGATCCCAAGAACTCAAAGGGAGTATATAGTGCACTTAAATATTTTTTCACATTTTTTTGACCACATATCAATCAATGGTGACTTCATCCTGATATTATACTGATGCAATAATGATGAAATAGTGGGAATCCATCATGATTCTTATGATAAAAAAGGATCTTATGTGGAAAAATTTATTGACGAACAGAAATCTTCAGTTGTATCTTGAAATGTTGTGAGTGAAAAATACTGAATAATTTCTAACCTTAGATTAATGGGAACACATGGTTATGGTGTATTATAATCATTTCAATGAGATATTTCATTTATCACCTTAGAATTTATATAATAGTTTACATAAAACATGATTATTTGACATGGGTTTAAGATATCATATTCAGTGAATATTGCTTCTCCTATGTCTACTATATATTTTTGAGGTTTGCATGAAGTTTCTATTTTATATATAGATATATGCAGAAATACTGGTCTCATTGTTATTTTTGTAACTCATAGGGAAATCCAGGATGTTCCTTCTAGGGGGAATATTAGTCAAGGTGATCCACCTTAGAGTAGTAGTAGTGATGTAATGTAGAATTTAGTTAGGATCCATGTTATTTGTATCTAGTGTTGTTGTCCTAGCCACACTAAGCCTTAATATAAGAAAAAATGAAGGGAATGTCTCATCTGGACAACACCTATCAATATCTACTAAATTTATTAATATTCATCTCAAGGTATAATGGATGGGTCTTTAATTAATAAGTTCTCTAAGTCTATTATAATAAATAAAAATTAAGTGGTTCTAACTTATAATATAAGGGTAATACTCAGGCTGTGAGGAAATTTTAAGGAGGATCAAATGCTAGTTGTCATTATGCTATATTTTATATACTACTAGAATATAATTTTGGGCCAACTAATATGAGTGTTATACTTTTTATTTCCTCTTAAATGTGTAAAAAAAATTATATGGGTGAATCTCATTCCTTCATATCATCAATGATTATTGATAAAAAAATATTGGTGTTCAAATGCCCTTCATGATGCATAGTTATCCCCCGTCGGATAGTGGAAGGGCTAAGGTTTTAAATTCCTAGAGTGTTAGATGATGATTTTTCACATCAAAATAATGTAGAATATATGGTTTCTTGATGTTGATATATCTAACCATATTATTGACATATATTACATTATTTTTTCTAAGGAACATGTAAAATTTTTTCATTGTTCTATTTAGTTTATCTCTTTAAATGGACAGCCTCTGGTATTTCAGAGTAAGTGGGGTCCTAGATCAAGAAGAGAGGGCACTTTTTTTCATATAAATTAATTATGTAAATGAACAGGTTGAAGATGTTTCTTGATATTGTTGAGCAGATGTTGGTCTGTCCAAAACCTACATTTGCGAGTGAGTAACATGAGGTCTTTCCTGATGATTTTATCTTTTCACCGCCCTACCGAGAGGCCATGTTCAAAATTATTGAACTTCTTGTGATTAGACCCATTTCTATACCATCTTATTACATATCACCTATTGATTTAATGTATCATAAATTTTATCTTAAAGAACTTGATGATAATGAATTTACTCATCCTTTTATGTCACCTTGGTTTCCTATATTTCTATTTTTAATGAATACAGATAAAGGCCTCTTAATTTTATCAATTTATGAATTTTTAATAAGTTTTTTTATGAACAAATTTTTATTTCATAGGAATGGTTACATATTTTATCAACTTAAATAAGGTTTCTGGTTTACTAATATCGATATATGATCGAAGTACCATGAGTTCAGAGTCTAAGTAAAGTATTTTCATATGTTATCTTTTAGGAGATGATAAGTTCATTATGATTTCTTAGTTTTTCTATTTTTTCATATTAATTACCTTATTTTATTTATGGAAATTATGAATCATATCATTCATAATTTCTTCAAATTGATAATAGATATATTTTTTTATAATATTTTTTTTGCATTCCATTTTTGGAGTAGAGCACAAGATCATATGTGCATCATCCTATAATCATAAAATAAAATTTTCTATATAAGAAACTTTAAATTTGTTTATTTACATCCAAAAATATATATTTATAGGGAAGGTGATATATTAGAGTTTTACCATAGTTAATTGAAAAAAACATTATCATATTATGTTTTAGGAATAAGCTAGAAATGGATTTGATATCTATAGATATTTGGTTTTTGCAGAATGATTCATACAATTTGTTCAGGACTTATAAAATATTTTATATCCTATAAATGATTTCTCTAAGAAGGTTTTATGATTAAATGGAATTATATATGTGAATGATCAATCGACAAACTGAAGGACATATTTTCTTTAGCTCCAATTATAATTCACCTTGTTCCAGGTCTGATTTATGATGTTTATCTAAATTCCTTTTGTGAATGAATTGGATTTGTTCTAATGAAGGTGAAGTAGGTGATAGACTCTGGGTATTTCCAATTATACCCCCATTATAATATCAATAAGACACATTTCCATCAGTTTTAATTTGTGACGCATGTGTGTACGATTTTCCAACACTATCTTCCATAATAATCGTACTATGTATTTAAGTAGTAATATCCTAATGAATATTTTCACCCAAACAGACTAGTTGTTATCAATGATATGCAAGGTGGAATATCATCATATTTTTTATTCTTATATTTCATAAAGAATTTTAATATGGAATGTAAATTTTGATGTGTTGAATAAGATGTTATGACTTAATTATTGTTAGAATTACTATAGTATAAATATTCAATGATTTTATTTGTTGAGATTATCTTAATAGTGTAAGAGATTGAAGGGTATGTTTTTGTAGCTTGTGTGAAAGGTTATCTTTAATTTTATGGTGGTATTAATCTTGGCCTAGAAACAGTTATCAATTATTATCATTTTTTAAATCATATATAGTTGGGAGTCCTCTGGTTATTGGTTTATGTATTCTGATAATATTTTCTATTTCGAGGAAAATTCATCATTTATTTATATATGAAGAATTATTTGAGTTATTATAGATAACAATTTCATTGGTTTATTCTTATAGGAGCTACAAAAATGTATCAAAATAATAAATTTTTATACTTTTGTTCAAAGATGAGGTGTCTGATTTCATACTTTGTGTAACAATACTTTACTTTCTTGACGGATAAGGTAGGTCACCAGAAAGCTATCTATTTTTGGACCCCTTTCCCATTCCATTTTAAAAATGATATGGGATAACCATATACTTCCTGAATGGATTACTCATACTACTATTTAAAATCATTTTATTTAGAATATCGTTAATTACCCCCACAAAATTGGCTGAATTCCATCCAATTAATGGGTCAATAAAAGAAATATAGCTCGAGATCATGTATAATTGAGGGATTGTGATGATCGATGGAGTTCCTTCTAGTGTTTTTTCGAATATACAGTCACTATTTACCTCGCATTTTTTCATGGGATTTGAAGAGATGATGTGTACCCAACAAAAGTTAATCACGATGTATAATCATCTGACAGATGGTTTGAATGATAACTCCATCTATATTATAGAAGATATTCTTTTTCCAAGAATATATTGCATTGGTGATTTATAGGAGAAGCAAAAACAGTTTTTATAATTTCCATCAAAAAATATTTATCACAATTGATTATAATTAAATTGTTTGAAACGTTTTCTATGATTCTTCCACCAAGGAGTGCATTATGTGATGCACTTTTGTTCACTCTCCAAGATGGGTCCATATCCTCAAACCATTCATGAACACTCTAATGTGGTGTTCCCTACAGTACCCCCAATTCAAATGCTAGTGTGCTCTAGAACTACGGATGATGTTGGCTCATAAATCAGAATATAATTGTTTGGTTTCATGTCCTTTTTCCATGGATTCCATCTTAGAGTTTTTCACCAAATCCATGACTCCTTGATATATTTGTGATGTTTTATTGAATATCATTATCAATTCCATATTGATATGAGTACTATTTAATTATTTTCCTTTTTATCATAACAAGCATGATACCAGTGGTTAGAGCGAATAATGATATTGGGAATGCCTAGAAATTTACAGATCATTGGGTTTTTTTGAGAATATAAAATACATCCTCTTTTATAGTTGAGAGAATATCATGATGTTAATTTAAAGGTGTGGAACCCCATGAATCCATCAGATGTTATGTATGAACATACACCAAGGGATTAATACATTTAAGTATCATTTCCTCGATCATCCATTACTTTTTAGATATGGAGACTCACTTTTATTATGTGTTCAGTGAGGCATCCAACACTCATCATGCCAAGAAACATAAAATTATAACATGTGTCATCATAGGATTATCACCAAGGGAATATATTTTCATCACATTAGTTAGAGACTCTTATGAATTATGTGGTAATCGGTTTAAAATATTTTGGGGATGTAGTAATCGTTTATCATCATTTGGGTATATTTCCTTTTTATGGTTGTCACATGTAAGGTTTAATGTATGTTTTAACCGTACAAAAATATAAAATTCCAGTGGGGACCTCATGTTTGGGCTAAAAGGGTGTTAACTATTTTATGATGGGAAATGGTCACACTTCATGGATGTCACCTCTCAGAGGTATGATAGTAGAGTTTGGGATGATGTTAGGATTAAACCATAAGGAGGAATCTGAGATACATTATTTTAATATATGGATAAAAAACTATGAAATTTTAGTACCCAATTTAAGGTTGTGTGATAGGACCAATCCATGAATTTTAGTATTATACGGTAAGTATGATCATGTCATATCTGGCTGGAAATTAAGGGATAGTGTGGTGATTATGTAAAAAATCCTCCCAGATGATAGGTAATCATATCATTATTATCATAGGAGGAATCCTATGTTTGTTACAATAGGTAATTCTATAGTGTAATGTTGTGAACTAAGAATGTTTTCATTTAGTGTACAATTATATAAGTAATATGTATTGGCTATATAGTTCAATGGATTTTTTAATGGAATCTATTCCCAAAAACGAATTAGGGAGACCATTCTAATGTAGTGTTTATAGGGATCCCATATTAACTTCAATTATTAAGTAAGTGGACTCCAATTGAAATTTCACATTATCTGGGTGTAGCCGGCCGGGTTCATGAGGTTAGGGTTCCAATGCTTAATATCATGAGTTGTCAATATTCACTAGAAGACACATTAAACAATGTTCCTAGAAATTATGATAGACTTTACTAGTAATTCAAATTATTGAGTGATGACTAAACATTTCTTGGAAGACAATGAGGCCCATGCACACAAAACATTCACAAAGCAATGTATGTTGAATGGTGGCTTCATGTTTGGACCATTGGGGAGAGTTTCATGAATGATAGGTTTTTCATGATGTTTCAGCTCGTGAGGTTATACTATTCATGAAACATGAATTCCCTTCTAATTAGTGGTCTTATGGATCCCATTAGGGGTGAAGTTTTCTTGAAAGATGGTGTTCATGAAAATACATATGGGGAGAAAGTCATTTTAATCTAGAATGAGGGGGGTCATGATCCTTCATGATGAATTTAATTAATATTATATTATTTTATAATGTTCCCATGGGTCTTTATAATAAAATATGGATACCTATATGAATCCATTTCATTATTTGATCCTAATGGAAGTTTTTTTATGATTTTGGAGCTTTAGGAAGAAGCCTAAAGATCATGGTCCACAAAAAGGAAGAGTTAGGGGGGTCTTTATAGGTGTCTCATAAATTGATACATTTGTTTTGTAAAATATAAAATTCTATGAATAATATGTATTTACATGGTTATTTGAAGACATTTGTGAAATCATGTACTTTTATGAGGGTTATACATTCATTATTTGAACACCTATGGTGAATTCTTACCCAGTTTCATCCCATATTTACCTGAGATTTCCCATTCACTAATAAAAATAACCTTTAAAATGTTTTTTGGTCATAAAAATCACCCCCTAAGAATGGGATTGTTCAAGGTATAGGAGGATTATAATATTATCCCAATGATATAAAATATAGTGATAAGGGTAGTTGTGTTCTCAAAATATGGATCTATTTTGTCCAATTATTTGTAGAGTGGCCCCATGGGGGGACATGAATTTATCAGAAATGATTGGATGATGTTCCATATTTTAAAACTCAAATAATTATAGGGAATTATCTAAGAAAATACTTAATTCGCAAAATAATCCATATTTTCACAAATAATATTTCCATGAGTGATTTTCTGAGTAAAAATATTCATAAATACTACCCTACGTGGATGCCAAATAATATTGACCAATAATTTTGGAACTATAGTTCATGAATTTTCAATTTCACTAAGATGGCAGTTGAGTGTGATAAAGATGTTGTTGCTCGGAGAAATGGGATGGTCAGTTCCATAATTATAGGGGATAGATTCCAAATGTTTTTAGTTCATGAAGAAATATCCGAGCAACATATGGGAGACTAGAAGGATTACCCATTCTACCAAAATTTTACCACTGTAAGGGTTGAGGCTAAGGGGTGATATTATGATCCGTAGTCCTAATTGTGGTGGCCACTCCTATTGGTTCAAAATGTCTCCATAGTTCTTCCAATGGAATAGATATCTAGTTGTTCCCATTTTAGAGACTATATGTCTATAATTTCATACAATATATTGAATAATATCAAGACACTAAATATGCTTGATTATGATATAGAAACAACCCAGCCACCACCAATACTATGATTATATATTCATGGTAGGCCAAGAAGTTAATATTTATGGATGGACTAAATAGTGGGATTAGGGTCAGGATTGTAACATCATACATTAGTGGGCCAAGAAATACATAGTATTCCATTAATGATATGTTTTTTTGGTGGAGATTAACAGAGTGGGTCTATATGAAGATGTATTTACTTCCCATTCCACATTTACCAATACTTGGGTATCCTATATGAGATAGTATGTAGATGAATAATGGGTAATAATCCATTTCAATTAGATGATGGGGATGTCAAAATTATCCTTTGGGATCTTTACCATGTTGGTGGTATCTTGGTAGAGGTGTAATGTATAATAATTTTCTCCCTTATAGTATACTTTTGGTGATTGATTCCTTATACTAGTATTAACAAGGTTCCGATGGAAATGGTGCAGGTGGGAAAGAAAATAAATCCTATGATGAAGGATATCCCATTCAAATAATTTATAATTTTCTTCTTTAATGAAGCATAGGTGATTCTACTTCCTAGGAGGCCCCAAAAACCCCCGAAGGTGGTACAATGTAGTAAGAGTTGATCAGACCAGGTTCTTTTGGAAGCATTCGAGTTGTACCAGTAGGGGTAGAGTGTGAAAATAATCACCCCTATGGATATGTCTGATGTGTTCATCTTACAACTCCTCGACATTTTAAGACATATTTCCCTTTAACTCAATTCGTTTTCCATCTTGTGATACACGAAACCCCATGTCTAAATGAATTATAATACAGAATACCATTACATAGTAGACATTAAATTGGAGTCTTTTAATATGAATAACTAAATTACAATCAATTTAATTTTAAAATAAATTCATTGGTGATCAATTAATTAAAAATAAATATAAAAATCACATGAAAATAAAAAATATGTTTATCTAAAAAAAATTTATTCACACATGGTGTTTTTATATTAATAAATAAAATTTTAAAATATTGGTGAATGAATTTAATGATATTTAAATAATATATATTAAAAAAATTAACACTCAACTACTTTTTAGGCATGAGATAATTATATATGTCAATATTTATGCTTAAAATTTATTTTGTAATGAATTAGTTTTTGTCGTGTTTATGGTGATTATTTTAAAATAAAATGCTTCTACATGTAGAGATTGAATTATAAAAAATGGATTCTGTATTTGGAATTAAGATTTCCATATTAAGTAAATAGGATCCTATTATTTTATGACTTTATGAATAGTAATTGTGGTAATATTTATCACATCGATAAATGGTAAATAAATATAACCTAAGTTAAAAATAAATTTTAAATTCAAAATTTTCATCTTTATTTACAACGGTTGAATGAACTTAAATAGTAATAACCACATTATCTAATTTTAACTTATTAAGGTAAAAATTTCCATAAAAATACCTATATAATTTTTACTATAATGAAAAAACTAAAATTTTTACTACCTTACATTAAAATATCCCTTATGTGCTCACATATGGAAAACAAAATTGGATGATTCGTAATTGTTTTTATGACAAAAAAGAAAGTATTTTTTTAATGTTAATTTATTTATTGTTTTTAGTAATTATATAATTTCATTAAATTATTATGCATCAATAACACATTATTTCTTCAGTTTTTATAAAAAATAAAATAACTAGATTTAAAAAATATTAAAATTAATATAATTTAATAAATTTATAGTGTTCCCTGAATTTTAGAAATGAATATGACATAATTTTTTTTTGATATCGTATTCTATTTAAATTATATATTTGTATCAATGTCTTCTATTAAAACATAAATGGATATTTTCAATATTTACATTAATCATATTTTATTAAAATAATATATTGTTAAATAATATAAAAATAATGAAGTTGTTTAAATAGGACAAGTTGGATCAGATATGGATTTAATTTTTATATATTATCCATTTATGATCCAATTGTCACCTAATATGTAGAATTATAAAATTTTATAGGTGAAAAAACATTACTTTGTTTAATGTTAAAATGGTCATCAAAGGGGTAAAAATAAAAGATAATATTTAAAACAACACATAAACATCTAAATATATTATTGTTTTGTGGGGTTTCAACCACATTATATCTTATATTTTAATCTCTATAAATTTTTATTCATTTTTCTATAAAATTAATTTGATATATTTTCATCTTTTAAGAAATTCCAAAAGCACACCACCCCTCACATATAAAAGGGAACACATATTTTGTTTTCATTTCACCAAATTGAGGCTTCTAGACAAACCAAAACCTACAATGTTGACTTATATGAATCCTTCTCCAAAATATAGAGGGGTTATTCTTCAAAAATGACCTACCATATGATACATATGGAATGATCTAAAGGAGTTATTTCATATATGATGTAATTCCATTAACTATTCACATTCTTATAACTTCTTATTTTACCTACTATAATACTATATCATATTTCCTGAAATAAACAAATCAATATCCAAGGAATTTTTAAATGTTATGATGATTATTTAAATCGAATGAGAAGTGAAATTATTGCTCTTGCATATGTATGTATTACCATACACATATAGTGCTACATATTATTCCTCAAAACTATATTTTATGGATGTGTATTAAGGTTGGTATAATGTATATATATTAATTTTATTACATAATAATGATTCTAATAATGATAATTTCATATAAACCTTGTTATCGTCATATCTATTGGATAAAAATTTGGTCTCTCTACCATTGATAGTTGATTGTATTGACTTGTATGGTGGAATATCACATCATCTATGCATTTCCAAGGGAGTTCTTTAAAGGGTGGGTGCATGTGGAGTTGAATTATTTTGAGGTCTCCCAATATAAGAGCACAAAATAAGAAACCAAAACATCATGGGAGGTTAAAAGAGTTATCACTAGGATGAAGGGGAATGGTCAACATCATGGGGTTATCATCACTACAAAAAGAGATAGCATCATCCCTCAAAGGGAATAACTAGTCACAAATGTGGCTGATATAGTATGAGAAGAATTCTTAAAGGAGGAGTGTGGGTTCAATCAGTGTTGAGTGTAAATATAAGATTAAGAGGATCACTATGAAGATGAGGAGGTGTCAACAGATCTCTTCATATGATTGTAGAACCTTTTGGATACTATTCAAGAGCAAGATGAGATGGGGAGGTCCCTTCCACATGTCGGTTCATAGGGATATTTTTTTATAATAGTGGAGAGGATTTATCCTACGGATGTACATCCATGTTGAAGGGAAGAAACTTTATTTGTTTCAATTCCCTATATATATATTTTAGTTTCATCTCTATCACATTACAATACAACCAACGACATACCTCTTACGATATGTGAGTCATGTATTGTGTGAGAAACACAAAAGTGAGAGAAAAATTCCAAATTATATTGGAGTTCCAAACATAAAATGAAATATTAGGGAATTAATATTCCATTGATTACATGGAGCTTCATTGATATGATGATATTTTTTATATAGAGACACTACAAAACTGATTGACTACTCCAAAATGAATAATTGTAGGAGTGGGGTAACTCTAGTGGTGTTTTACTCCTTACCAATAAGGTGATAGATGGAGTACCTAAATTAAGAATTCTAGTACATGGAACAGAAATATTAGTGATAGGATGATTTAGGATGACTGCAAATAATTTTAGAAAATCTTGGACCATAATTACACATCCATGTTTTGGTAAATAAGAATTATTATACAGTAATGACCATGTTCAAAACAAAACATCTAATTAATTATCGTCAAAAATGTTGTGAGGAGTGTGCTCAAGATAGGAGGGGATCATATTTTACTATAAACCTGCACCATTTGGGGTTCCCATTCAAACATAGATGATTATGGGGAACTAAATAAAATAACCACATAGCATGGGGTCTAACTGAGGAAATGTTGGGATATAGTTCAATGATAAAGGAATTATTCTACTATACATTAGATCATACTGAGGCATGTATCCTTCTAACCAATTTTGGATGAAATTGAGTGATGGGGTATGAGAAAAACAAGAATATAGAGAATAGTTCTTCTCAATAATGGACCCAAAACATTTTATACTTTTATTTCATGCATTGAGTATGAGTGGAATTTAGTATAACATCTCTTGGTGTGAACATTTATCATATAGTTGAACATCATGTGGTGAGAATGTTGTGTCAGAGAGATTAATATCAGTTTATTGGGATGTGTGTCATAAATGTTACCATACTATGACTAGGATTCATGTTATAAGTGGATTTTGGAATGTAGAACACAAGTGGTGGTGATTTTTTGATTACCTAACGAGGGGATGGTAAGGGATGGAATTAGTGGCCCTTACTTTTTCCCATAACCGAGGGGTTTAGGGAGCATAGTTAGTTTATTTTTGGGACCCAATGGTGATTATAATGGAATTCACACCATTTCCATTATTGAACTTACTTTTACCAAAATCCTAGCAGTGTCTTGGGGATCAAATGTCTTACTTCCAATCATATTCCCTTTTTATGGGATTTCAATCATAGAAGAAATTTTCAAATTCTAACTTGGGTAGTTTAGGGGATTTCCTATCAAACCAAGATGGAAAACATTAAGTGACATATGTGTCGATGATTTACACAATTTAATGTCATAGTACTTGTATCGAGGTTTCTATTTAGGGTTTTATAGATTGAAAATATGAATGGGAATTATTATGTTTATATGAAGGTTTTATAAACTTAGTATGAATAGAGATCCGAGAGTCCCAATTACCTAGTATAATTAACTCAATTTTAGTTCATAATTCTTAGTCCATTTCCATTTATATATCACACAAAATTGGTATGTGAAACGGAACTAAGTTCCATATTGGGATACTGAATGTCAAAACAAGTTGTAAGACACAATGGGATTGTTGTTAGGATAGGGGTAAATGGTTTAGTAATCTTTATATATCCCATGGAACTTGGAATAAAGACACACATGGCTATAGAATGTGATGATGTAGATGGTCATCACCAAAAGTTATATTCCTCCAAGGTAAGGATGTCACAAAATTTGTTAATTAGTATTTTAAGATCCATAGGTGATAAAAAGAAGATGTAGAATGAGGCCACATGGGATCAGGTACATGTTTTTTATGGTCAACATGATTAGACCAAAAGGATATCAGTTTATGATCGTAGTGATTTGAACCAAGAGGGAGAATCTATAAAGGATCTTGTGGCATGGTAGACTGTACTAACCCAGAGATAAATGAGGTCTATATATGAATCATTACAAATAAACATGTCCAAGACAAGTGGAACATAATTTAAAGTTATTGTAAATTTTTCATATGGTTTTCTACTATATTTTAATAAAAGAGGTCGAACCAAATGTGTTTTTCCATAAAGATTTATGAGGAAACAGAGAGTTCAATCCTACCATGAAAGAGGGTCGAAGTATTTTTTGTTACACAAAAACATCATTGTAATTATTTACACATAGATTATGGTCTTGAAGTTTATTCTTGATGTGAGGGTGAGATTAATTCACTAGTAAGTAGTAGAAACCCTACCAGGAAATGAGTTCCCAAGGGTCAAATGTTGTTGAATATAATATCATATGGGGGAATAATTTGTTGTTGGGAGTGAGAGAGGTGTTCTAGGAAACACTATGTAACCTATTTGAAATTAGGAATCAAATTAAATGATGTTATTGAATATGGTGTGATATGATACCAATGATAAAAATTGAGGGAACTATCATCTCAGGTAAGTATGATAAGAATATTCATTTATTTATAACATCAAATAGGAAGATTCCAAATAAACTATTTATGGTCTTGTATATTTTTATAGTCATCATACAATTTAAAATATTTGGATAAGGATGATTTCATACATTCTAGAATCATACAAAAAAGATATTAGTTATTGTTATTTATGGTCATATATCATTATATAATGGTTTTCATATATTTTAACATCATTATGCTCCAAAATAAGGGGCTACTACCTGTTTATGGTCATAGAGATTGAAAAAATAATTGTTTTATGTGTGTAATTTTTTATAGTTCATAATAGTTGATGCACATTGATAAAACTAAGACATGAAGTACTTATAGCACACAAAACATCATTGAGACATGTTTCACATAGTTTATGTTTGTGATGCTTTGACTGAGTGGCACACAATTTAAGGTAAGGATTCATTGACCAAGGAGGGTTTCTTCTTGTATAATTTCATAGAGATTAGACTATGAAGGGGTGAATTTCTATTATTAATGTCTCTACATATCAACCATTTTGGTGAAGATCATTATAATACTCCTAATCTTATTTCATCCATACATGGTGTTAAGAAAAAGGAGAAATAATTATATCTTGATTTCACATTAGGGAGAATAATATGGGGGAAATAATCAGGCATGGGATGTTCCCAATAAAACATACATTCTTGTTCAACATTCATGAGTGAACTAGGAAATAAAACAATGCATATTATTACTATACCAAGAAAATGGATAGGGGGTTGGTAGGTAAATAATGACTTCCTAGATATGGACTACAAGAGGAGGGTGATAAGAGAGTAGGGAATTGATGATAACCATGTTCGAAACATAGGATTCACAAACAAATCAATTAATAAAAGGTTGTGAAAAATAATTTTCTAATTTTGCCTATTATTTACCCATGGGAGCCAACATTTGTTTCCAAATATACTTTAATGTTTTTATATATATAATGGGATTTGAGCCGATTTTTAAGCATTATTACCATTAAGGGAGACCTTTCAGGGCAATATAATAATGATGATCCCAAACGGGTAATGTATGATGTGTGTATGTGAATATGATGTGATGTTTGGAAAAGATTTAAACATTATGGGAGCTTTTTATCTTTATATTCATGTGCTTGTGATTTTCATATCAATTTGTATAAATTTAAAAAATTCTCAAAGTTAATATCCCTGAAATTGGTTGGTGGATTGGATGGGCCAAGGATGTGAGATCTGAGCACCTCCATGTATCACATTTTATGTATGAAGTAACATATATATAGTCATATAAAATGAAATATTTAAATTATGAAAATAGAATGGGTACCATCTCATGTTAGGGTTTAATATATCTGGATGTTTTACATCATGATATGGGGACATAGGCCATATATTTTAACATCTAATAGTAAGGTAATTTTGAATATAGTTTAATTTAAAATGGTGAGTACAAGAAGTATATTTTCACTCTCTCAATTGATAGTTAGATGTATCATGATCATTTACATAATCTAATATGGACAAGTAACATGATGTTTAACATCTGGTAGCGATGATGTTGTAAATGAAATTTAACACTGTATGGGGAGGAACTTGTGGTTTCGATAGTTTATGTTCATACATCTTTCACCATGGTGCCATAATGTTTTAGAAATTTTCAACCATTATTGTTTCCGATATTTTTGGCCACATGACCAATAAAAGTGTGGTAGTTTACATGATGTATTTCTTTCCAAACCTATCATTAGTGGGAGGTATGATATACTCCCCATATGTGGTGGTCAATGAGTATTCACCTTTTTAGTATACCTTATGATTGATTTATATACATTCACTATTAGGTTTCTACATCATTAACATCAACCTAATTATAATTGGAATCCATCTAGACAATACCATATCACCCAAATGGAAGGATCAGTGTAGAACCATTTTTTTAATGCAGCCACCACATATTATTGGTACTTTTTCAGTTAATTTGGTGCTCGAATCATGTTATCATTAAGAGCTTCGTACTATAGAAAAATTAATTCATCCCTCTTATATATTGTCTATTGATCATTTCTAGTCATCTAATGTGAAGAAAACTAAATATATATAATTAATATTTCTTCTATCACATACTCATGGGAGTATGTAGTCTCTTGGGATAAATTTCATGTCATCATATGATAGTTCCATAGGGAATTTGATTGATTATTAGGCCAACATATTTTTTGTATATTATAGAGGGTATTATAGAAATCATATACCTTCCCATTTGTAGATGTTTGATTTAATAGATATAGTTTTTAATTAGATTATGGGCTTGGCATATAGCTTATTTAGATCGCAATCTTGAAAATGGTTATTGTTATCCTTGATAATAACAGGAGGGATCCATAATGGATGGATGATGTGAGGCTTCACAAACTCAATCAAAGATAGGGTATTTAATTCTATGAGAGGTATTATTTCTACTATGTTTGAGAATAGGTTAGTGATATCAATAATGAACCCACAATGACAACTCATTATAGGCCATTATAGACATTCAATGTCAATTCCCCATATATTGAATGGTCAAGAGTAAATATTGGCATAGAGAAGCTCTGATATCTAGTGCACAATGTCGGCTTGGATCATTCATGGATGATTCTTTTTTGTATGAACCATGGTGATCCATACATACCAAAACCACTATATCTAGTGGGAAATTGTAAACTCTACATGATGTTTCTTGGAAAACCCAATATGGAAATACACTATGACCTAAGGAACCTCTTTAATGTAGATGAAAAAGAGAATGATTCAATAATTATTTCACCTATAGAGGGTCTGTAAAAGTTTGGCACATCCCCAGATGGAAAATTTCACTACATACTAATAATTTTGTTAATATTTGAATTATTCTAGAAGAGGATTACCATTATAAAGATATTCAATGAAGGGATTCATCATATTTGATATATATTTTTTATGGGGTGTTTGAGGGAATTAATGAAAATTTATCAACAGAGAGTTGGTTCAAATGTCGTTCTTTCTCATTATAAGTGATTAGGGAAATAGATCTATTATGCCCTACATGAATTTCAATGTAATAATATTTAATCTATAAATGATATGCTTCCTATAATTATATGTAATTAGATCAGTCATTCTATTTTAGGTAACATAGGTCACCATTGGATTATATAAGAACTGGTCCATCAACTCATTTTTCATATCTAATAAGGGGATGTGTGTTTCTTCATGCTGATGTAGTCACCATTGATCTATTTAATGACTTTCTCAAAGACTCCCTTCAAATTAGATAGGGGACATATATATCAAGAGCTGACTTGAGATCAGTGATAGGGGCATGTTACACTACACCATTTTTGTTGAAGACTTTTGAAAAAAAGAATGAGTATGGAAAATTTCATGTGTGGGAGTGATGAAAACAATATCAAGTCCAAACCCTGCTTTTTCGGGAGGTTGATCCTTCTCCTGATCAGGATATGTGAGGAATCATCTTAGTGAATCTTCAAACATGCTGTAGAAATATCAATATGGAGGATTTCCTCATCTAGGTAGTCAAGTTCTAGGGGTAGTTAATCTGTTGGAGAATGTGTGGTCGCATGTAATGCCAGTGCATGGCCTTTGACAGCTTTCTAGGGGAAAACTGTTATCAAACTACTATAGAATTACATCCTAATTTTATCATCACATAGTGCTCATGGGGATTTTGTTCATGAACTTCAGTGGATTGACATTTGATACTAACTATTTCATATTGCACTATAAGTTCTTCCAAAACTTTTAATTTTAAAATTAAAGGGAGACTATGTACTTCTTAGTATGATAATATTTAGTTTTCTATAATGTATTTTGGGACTAAGGGAGTACAATATATTTTCCCTACCCTTATTTCTCATTTGAGCCATGAGGGTACCATGGGTCTATTCCATGGATGCCGCATTAAAGACCAATAGATTTCTCTAAACAGGTGGAATTATGATTGAGGATATAGAAGTTACTTCATGGTTTCATCTAATATGGCATGTCACTCTTCATCCCACAGATAAGTACTATATTTTGTTATAACCCTTGAAAATTTCTTATACATTCCAACAAGAATCACAAAAAATTATCAGTTATCATCCAAGTTTCCCTAGAGGTCTAGAAACATCAAGAGGTATCATGAGATATGCATTAGATGATATTCAGAAGCTTCTACTGATCTATTTCGACACCATTCTACCTGATGGTGAATCTGATAGTATTTTAGAGGTGACCTTCTATTCTCACATTAGGTAATTTTTATTCAAGTAATCGGAGCAAATGGATGAAAAGTTTCTCATAATCCATGAAATTTCTCTTACATCAGTTGGATATGACCACCAATTATTTCACAATTCACTATACGAATTCCCCTAGGAGAAGCATTATAATGTGGTGCATTGAACGATGTGTTGTTTCATCATTATTCATAAAACCAAATGATGTCACTAGATAACATAAGGATACCAAATAACACTAAATTATGATGTTTCATTTTTCTTTAGGATCCACTTTGATTTGATTGTACATAGCATACTGAAACAGGAGGGATAGGTCCAAGAAATTACTTGTTGCATTGATTAGAATCACCTTTATCAAAAGGGGAAAATCATCATTTTAGATTTGGAATTTGAGGTATGATAGTTCAATACTATCACTGATCAGTCCATTATTTCACAAACCATGAAAATATTTTAAAGCTAATTGGGGTAATGAACATTTTAGATGAAGATGAATTCGATAATCACGTCAAATTTGGGTTTAACTGTGGCATCATGGGAGAGGTGGATCTTCAATATTGGTTTTTGGAAACCATAGTTTCCTATTATAATGACACTAGATTAAGATATATAGGCATAATTTCATTTTTTTCATAATTTTTTGTACATTACACAAACACATTCTTAAAGACCATATTAGTTTAGTTCTGTTGGAAACAGGAAAAAAAATCTAATCTGGTGAAAGATGTTCAATGATTTCAACAATGATCTTCCCCTTTATTATTCTTTCAAAAAACCTTTCATTATAAATTGTGGAAGAGAAACATATAAAATTACTGATCTCGGATTCTAAATAAGGGTAAAAAAGGGTGGAATGAATCATACACTAATCATAAAGAATATGTTCATAAGGAAAACATTTTAAAATCATATCATTAAAATAAAATATCATGATATCATTTCATTGAATAAATCATAGAATATCATAAAAAAGAAAAGATCACATTATATTAGAACATAACATAAGAAGATAATTTGTGTCATACAATTGATAATATAAAATAATTTCCATAGTTGTCAAGTCTCAATTCCATGACCATCATAATAGAAAGTGTCCCTTATAAAACCAAGTTCACTCCTCATTCCAGCCCTGTATTATAAAACTAGTAGCACTCCATATTCCAATAATGTCTATATAACGAGATCTAAATATTTACCCAATGATTTGGAGGGATATATAGGTCTCACCCATCACATAGTGAAAACCATATATATGTGTTCCACAAGAATATAATTAATTAATCGAATCCATGGAATTAAATGGATTTTATAAACATCATTGATCCATAAGCATTGGTACATTCCCAATCTCATTATGAACATTCTTTGCAGTACACCTAGTTTGAAACTCTTAGGGGATAATAATTGGTACATTCACAATCTCATTATGTACCATTATTAAAGAAACAAAAATTCCCATAATGTTATTTAATATGAAATATAAAATGGGTAACAAATATTGAAACCTATAAATTATTATGTTAAGAAAGTACAAGTCATTTTTAATTTATCCATTTTCATTAATTTGATTCCCATTTTCCTATTTAGTATTTTAAGGTACTCATCCCTAATTTTCTATTTATTTGTTTCAATGGGTGGAAATATGAGAAACTGAGTCAATAACCAATGTGATGGTAAAATATGATTAATTACAAAATGATATACCAAACAAGATAGGACATCAAGTAAGAAATTTTATTTTTATTCCAAATAAACTACCATAAATCATAATTAACAACTGAAACATAGTTTAATTTCCAAATACATCGAATAAGAGGAGGTAGAAGTCTAAATGAATTCTAAAAATAAAGAAGTTAATGAAAAGAAGATTAAATTTCCAATAAGTCAATAATTTGGAAATAATAGCCAATGGAAACTCCAAAAAGTAAATCCAATGTGTTTTATGTGTGTAAAAATAGTGAATTATGTATATTTTTTCCATAAAAAATAATATTATGATAGATGGGAATATAATACATCCTACGACACCCCTTTGTTTTTTAATGTATTATGTTTGGAGAATATGTTTATTAACTGAGTAAATGACCTAATCCAAAGGTTAATTACTATAATAAAGAAGTACATATGATAGGGAAATCATTGAAGTGTAAGGATTTGAGTGTTTATGTATTTGGATTTGAGAGTTATGTAGTATAAGTATTATATCAATGAAATTATAGAAATAAGAATCATGAAACATCTAAGGATTTTTTTCATAGTATATTTTCATTGATATTTTGAAATTTCTTATTATTAGGGTTGATAACAAATAAAATTTATCTAGAGATATGTATATTAATAAATATTAATATGTGTTTGATGTGGGGAGAAACCAAAACATTCGTTGAATGATTTTTCAAATTTTAATATCATGATTAAAATCATTGATACATAAAATTAATATTTATGTGATTTTTGTTTAGTATAATTAAGGATATTTTGGAGAAAATATTATAAGATCAATTATTTTTTTAATTTTAGGTGAATAATTATATTTTGTGATATGTTTTATTTGATTTAAGTTTATATAAAAATTCTGATTTTTTGGGAATAACAATATTATGTTTTTGGATGAGTTTTTTGAGGGTATGAGATAACCTTTGAGATTAAAAAATTCATTAATGTTGAGGTTATTAGTGTTATTTATAATATATGTGAATTTATTTATTAATTAACTACATTAAACATTTTAGATTATTTATCGAGTTTTAGATATTAATTTATTAAGGTTTTTAAATTTTTTGTACTATGTTAATTTATGATAACCATTTTGGATTTAGTATTGACAAGGTAAATATCTTGTAATTCATTGGTGGATTATGTGATTCATTAGAATCTTATTTTAGTGATTCATGAATAAAAATTACTATTGAGTATATATAGTTCAGTGAAAAGATTATATTGTAGTATAGAAATATTAATGGATGAAATTATAGTTCTCATGAAATTATATTTCTTTATGTCCCCAGTATAGATTAAAAATGACTTTCTTAACTCTTGGATAATAATTTTAAAACCAAAATGTTGTGATATTATTATCATTTTCGATGAATTAGAGTTCTTTTTACCCATCAAAGATTTTTTATTTTTCTATCATTGAATTTCTCTATGCCATATTAAATATGATTATATATTACTTATTTATTTTTATTTTTCTCTTCCATGTATATTTCTTCATTTCTAACTAATGTTCTCCAACTTGGAAACCATGTAATGTGATGACATATGTGAATCCCATTCTCTATTTTCAAGTGCATGTTTTCTTAACCCTTTTTACGATGTGGGTTATCAATAGAGATATTTTCAAGTGTCAAAACATTGCATCAAAATATCATATTTAAATTGATAGAAAACAATTTATCAATTGGGTAAGAATATAACGCCTTGGGTTTTTAAAACAGGGAACAATGTTTGACAGAGTTTCTGTTATGCAACCTCGAACCAAAACAAACATTTATTATTTAAATGTTAAAATGTTAACATAAATCTCATTTTTATATATGAATTTGATTCACTGCATTATGAAATTATAATTATATACATTTAAATTAATATTAATTTATGCATAAATTCTCTGTAAATAATCACTAATTTTTATTATGTCATTTTATTTATCAAATATATGTTTTTTTCAAAAATTGATTTTCTTTACTTTATTCGTAAATTTATATTTAACTTCTAGGAAATTAAGAACATTTATTTTATAAAATGAACATAATCTCTTATATAAGAATATTGTAATTAAATTAAGGTGAAATTATTTTATTCTTCCTAAAATGTTGATTTTTTATTGAATAGTGGAAAATAACCTTTTGTTTAAAAAATTCACTTTTTTGATAATTTAAGTAATATAAAATTACCATTATTAATTTATTTCAATGTAAAATTATTATTCTTGACTTATTTTTAAACCAATTAATTTAATTTAAATAATATTTATTTTGTATTTTAGAATAAGTATATTTTTATGCTTGAAAACACATTTTTATATTAAAATGCACAAATTTTCTCAATTAAATTAATATAAAATTACCTGAAGTTGGTATGGATTTAAATTATATTTATATATTATATATGATAATTCGTATATTTAAATTTTTAAAATGAAAATGAATAGTCACTTGTCTAAAGTAAAATTATCTTTTCTTCGAAAAAATTATTTTTGGAATAATTTTTTTCCATAATGCTAGTAGGTTTTATTTTATATTAATTCCATCCAACTAGTTGAATTTATATTTATAAAATTTATTCCATATTTAGAGTCATAATAATAAATAAAATTTAATATGGTCAACCTAATTTAATAGAAAATATGAATAGTAATCATAGTAAACATGTTTTTGTCAAACTAAATGTAAAATAGTTTAAATATGCTTATAAAGATAATAAAACTAGTGTAACAAGTACAATATGGTTGAACCGAATATTATCAATATGTATATTTCCATTTAAATGAAATAATTTTTATATTTAATCATTATTTTTTAACTTTTTAAATGACTAAGCAATGTGAATAAAAATCTATTTTAGTACGCCGAAACTCAAATTGTATTTTTGAGTAATATGAAATTCTGAATAATAAATTCATTTTTAAGAATTCATTAATATTCAAAAAAAATTATATTTTAATAAATTTGAAATTTAAAAAAACATTATTTTTATAAATTATAATAAAATTTTTATGATCTCCAATGTATTTGTTTTGAGGGTATCAAAAATATAAGTGTAAAAAAACAAGTATTTCTCAATAAATTTCTATTTGTGTTTTAGAAGTTAAAACTCACTTATATATAGAATTATGTTTATAAAAATAAATATTATTTCTATAATCAGTATTTTGGCAATACTTAATGGTAAATTTTCTATAATTTTCTAAGACAACAAATTTTTTAGGTGAAAATTAAATAATGTATAATTATACAATGTATTTTTATAACATATAAACCAAAAAAGTGATGTAATAAATGATATAAATGAAATCCAAGATCAATTATTTGTTTCCCCTTTGAAATAGCATTTTTTTCTAGTCATTTGATTAATTTTTTAAAACCTATATGGATCCTCCAAATCCTATATTATGTTTTATGGTTTTAAAACTATTCTCTATAAACATGACTCACTTTCACCACACCAAGGGTAATATTATATTTATCTATTCCCTTTGAGGTATTTAGTAATTGAAACTAATACTATTAGGAAAACCCCATGGGATAAAAACCATTGTAAGGATTTTTGTTTTATTACTTTATAATATAGAGTCTGAAACCTATGTTTGGGAAATAATAAATCACTCCTCAATGATTTCAAATATAAAACAACAAAATATTCCATTCCTCATAAAATAAAAACCATTAATAACATCCTTAGTCTTCCCTCACCTCTCTAGAGTCCTACAATGTTTCCACCAAGATATTATGAATCCCCTCCTATTCTTTTCGAATAACCCTCTCCTGCTAAGGGATCTCCCTCTCTTCTTTTTATTGAAGCACATATTGTTTATTATTCCAATTCATTACCATTTATTATTATATTGGTTTATTTTTATATATAATTATTAATTCCATTTTGATTTAAATTCATTTATATACCCCTTTCTCTCTCAATATTCCCTCTCATGAACCTTTATGTTTACCCATTATACTGCTGGAATAGTCCTGTAATTTTTCATACCAAAAGTGAGGGACTTCTCCCACTTCTATTCAATACAACTGACTTAATAGTATTTATCTTCTCTAAATATAAATCGTGTAGGATTACATTACCTTATAAATATAAATTTATTATCTAATTTAATTTCAAATAATTTGATATCATTTATCCCTCTCGTTATAGTGTTTACCTAAGACATTAATATTCTTAAATCCTCTCACTATCCACTTTATTAAATCATCTTCATTGTGTTATTCCCTGTATATACAAATAAAAATGTTGATATTTGTTCATCCATATCCCCCTTATATACCCTATTATGTATAAATTTTGAGATACCCCTTTCACTATCAGTAATCCATCCCATAAATATTTATGTGCCTCCATTATGCTGACAAAATGTTATTGTGATTTTCCATGGAAAACTGTTGTGTAGTGAATAAAAATAACCATTTACTATCAATGGGGTTCCCAATTATCCACTTATACTTCCTTGATTGGGTACGTACATGTAAGAATTCAAAATTACATGATCTTGGAATATAATTTGATGAAATATGAACATGTGTTTAATGATCTGTGTGGAACACTTTTTCATGTAAATAATATGAAAGTGATAGATACATCCAGAATTATATGGATCCCCAATGAATTAAGTAATTATATAGTCTCATGATACATCATATAACTGACTAGTGAGTGAACATAATCCATCATGGGACTTTTTATACCCTTTTATTTTATATTGGGGGTGATCCTTTACATATTTTTATGATTTCATGTTTAATTTTATTGAAAATTTTCAATTTTTTCTTTATGTAACCATAATATATCATAACATATTTTTCATGTATATGATCCACACCCATTTTATGTCCCATTTATATTCCTATTGACCGTCATGTAAAACTTTCATCATGTTATTAAACTTTGATATTCTATTACGGAGCTTTAAAGCTCACCCCTTTCTTTCGTAAGGACTTTTGTTATCCCTTGTAGTTTTATAGGACTGATGATTTATAAGAGAATATTAATTAAGCTTTCATTTCAATTATGGTTTCCCTTGTTCAAGATGTCAAGGTATTTAGATCATTCCCAGATACACATTATTTTTTTTATTATGGGTCATATTGTGTGGTCTCTATTGTAACAAATCATGAATTATGGTTTAATAAAGACATGGACTATTATAATGAGTGGATGTATCCTTTTATAAGTGAGGGAAAGGACATACTTTGAATTACTAAAGGGATTTAAAAATAATATATATCATAATCATGTAAATTATAATGAAAGAAACTCGGGTTTACAGATAATATGTTATAGGGCCAACGTAAATTCATCCATTAACAATTAGTCAAGTCGAGGAGTCATTTTAAGCCCTATCTCCAAGTAAAAAAAACATAAAACCCATTTTAAACTTAACCATGATAAATTAACTTTTTACCATGACAAATTAAATGTATAAACAAAAATAAAATGTGTAATATAAATACACCTTTTTATTTTTATGATAAATTTGAAATAAATATTATCATAAAAATTTTCTATAAGTGGAAGATCTAATATTAATATATGAACAGAGAATGCATGATGACCTATTTTTGGGAAATTTTTAGATTTTAGGGTAAAAATAAATTTAAATTTATATAATATCAAAAAATGACGCATTACATGAATTATATTGGTTATTTAATACTAAAAAGGATTGTTAAAGACATTTGGATCACTCCAAAACCAAATTTGACATCCTATCACTACCATTTTCATCTAAGACATAAAAAGTAGATTTTAATTTGAATAAAATTTAACTTATGTTACTATAAGTAATTATTATTCTAAAAATTAAAATAATGTTTCAAAATGACTTTTTTATTCCATACATATATATATGGTAGATAGAATGTTTTTTAAACACATTAATCCATTATTACATCATCATAATTTCAAAATATTAATCGTATTTGAAAATTTTATATTTTTCAATATTAAATAAAAAAAGAAATATTTTTAAAAAAAATGAGAAAACCATCATCATAATACTTTTATTATATGATCATTTCAATAATTATACCCTTTTTGTCAAATAAAAGTAACAAATAATATAATAAATTAATTATAATATTCATGCACAAAATCTAGTAAATTTTTTTTGAAGAATGTTTATTTTATAAGCATAAAATGACATATTTTTGATTCCTTTCCTAATAACCACAAACAAATGAATTTTAACATATATTTTTTCAAATATACTATATCAAAATTAAATAAAAGAATTCGTAAATAGTTATTATTTTAGTTTATTATGATAATGACACCTTGGGTCCTTGAAAATATATTTTTTAATATAGCATCTATTTTAACAATCAATGGATTTTATTTTTTCCTAAAAAATTGAAAAAAAATGAATTAATACTATAAATATATAAAAAATAATTCTATTAAAAATTAGATGAAATTATTAATACCCATAAATCCCATGTTTAGGTGATAATTATCACATTCTATAATAATATGTCAATAGTATAGCACAGTTCGTTAAAACACGGTGTGGAATTTAATGTAAGTTATCAAAGAAAAAAAAATTATTTAAATATAAATGTATCATAAAATATTATCTAGCTTCATTATAAACCCTTATAATAATATATACCTATAAATTAAATCAATTTTTTATAAACAACCGAGGACACTTCTGCCTCATCACATCCTCACGTACCTACATTGCATATTCTAATTTATTTTTCCACAAACAAATTTGAACTTCTACGTATTCTTGTTACACAGCACAATTTATCAATGATCTAGATTATCCAAAGTATATTTATTATAAGAAATATCATTATACATAATTAAATAAAATATTTTAGATCATTTGATGTATTATGTATGTACTTTCTCAAAAGTGAGACAATTGGACACATCATGACCTTAAGGGAGATTCTGTGGAAATGAAAACTATAACAAACCATATTTATAAGACAAAGGATCTCAAAAATATCAATTTATATTGGTTCAATATTTCCTTTTATTTTTAAATATCATAACCTCCATCCATTGAGATGTCTATAGGAATACCTTATAACAAAAATTGAATGCCAAATCTCATCGATGATTGTCATCATAGCAATTAAATCGACATTGAGATAACCTAGTGTGTTGTTGAGTAACTATAATATTATATTCACTTTCCTGAGATAGCTCATGCCACAATGTAATTATTTAACAACATCATTACAAAAATTGTATCACAGCATTTCTTTCCATTGTGTGATTTAAAACATGCATTTTGAATATTTGAGTGAAGGTTATTATTGTAATAAAACTCCAATAGATGAAGGTGTTGATCCCAACCACCATTAAAATCTGTAGAACATGATATCAATATATCCACTATGATTTGAATTTTCCTCTCATACTGAAAAATTATATGAGAATGGTATGAAGTGAAAAATATCAATCTCAAATTTAGCACCTGCAGAAGCCTTCCCAAAACATCAAGGAAAGTCACATCTCAATCAAAAATAGTATAATGTGATACACCATGAAATGTTAGTAATATCTTAATTTATGTCATGTAAAGAATATCAAGAGATAAATATACTCTGATAAAATTAAATGATCTCATTTTTTAAGGTGATCAACTACAACCCAAAAAGTTATATACCATATAAATATTTTTTTGGAGTTTGATGGTGAATTCCAAGGTAATGTTTCCCATTTATTTTCTGTTATATGTAATGGTTATAATATGCCCTAAAATGTAATTCTCTAAATATTATATCATTGATATATAATAAATTGAGATATATACTCTTCATTATCTCTTTTCATGTTATCCCACTAGATATAATTTTTCAGATGTCTCTAAATAATTGCACGTCCATTGTGAATTGATTATTATAATCTATGAGCTTCATCTATCAGATCCTTTTTCACATATAGTATTGAATATAAACAAACATGGTTCCAAAATCCTTATCATTCAATCACCATCATAGTTGTAATTAGGAATATTTCTCAATATCTTCTACAAATTAGCATCCTCCCTTTATTCCTCTATAATCCTCATAATGATTAGTGGTTGAATATTAATCTAAAAATAATATGGTCCTTTGAAAAACCTGAGGAATTTATATTCAATACTCTAAAAACCCATAAATATTTTATCCCTTGATATCATCATCCTTATAAAAAATGTCATGGTATTTTATAATTAGAGCATCAACCACCATGTTCACCTTGCCGGGGTGGTAGTGTATTGATTTGTCAAAATATTTAATAAACTCAAATCATCTCCATTATATAATATTCATCTTGGTCTATGTGAATATATACATAAATATATTATGATCAATATATATATCCCTCCATTCAAAATAAATATAATATAATCACATTTCCATTGAAACAATTAATGTTTTCATCTCTAAAATGTTTGTCCGATAATTTTTATGGGTATTTACAAACAAAATGTTGCATAATATATAAAAATATCATTAATCAGGAAAGCAATCTTCTTTCTTTATTATATTTTTATGAATTTATCACATTCCCTTCAACATTTTAGTTTAGTGGGATTACATGATAACTTATTGCCATCAACCAACCCAGTGGGGCATGTGCTATGACTCAACAAGCCCTCCTCTAATAGATATGGTTTGGTGACAAGCAATGAGTAGGCATATCACTGACTTGGGAGGAATTTCATAAGTACCTATAAACATGCACACATCTCCAAGCCCACACAATTCTTAATTATAAAACTACTAAAAAACCGATGCATGCATACAACTATATCCCCTAACTAGAGTAACATAGGAAGTACAGAAAGTAAACAAATCCAAATACATGCCCACCACAAAGAGCCTATTACACAATTCTAACCTATTTGTAAAGGTACTAGCACTACTATCTGGAAGCCACAGGAACACACCTCGGTCTAGCTGGTCTCACTAGGCATGATATGATTCTAGTATGTCGATGAATCCATCCATGGTAAATCATTTTCACAATACAAAACACATGCTAGAAAATATAATTTAGGGGTAAGTGTAAAAATACATAGTTGGACACCACAAAAGCCCAAAGTAATAAAAAAAGGTAAAGTACATTCAATACTACACATGTATATGTCTAAAACACATATAAAAATTTTATCTGGATATACTCTACCCATGACATAATCTAGTGGTATGTCACAAATGTAATTTATCATGCCTAGGATTCCATCTCAAATATTCCACAATGCACTCATCTGGGAGAACACACTCCTATGTCAGATAGTACTGATGACATCAGTCTGAAAGGTAATACTCATCAAGTACCATGATGAGAGTGATATGATGATGGATCTGAAGAGAATATGATACAATAAATGATTATTATAGCTAGATACATGGGTTGATACTATAAAAACCATCTAAATTAACCCTTATATGTATAATATCAGTGCCTAGGTAGTTTTGGTCACTTAGATACCAAGAACTCCACCTGGAGAATGAAGATAAAGAGAGGATCCCACATCATATCTCATAGGGGGATTTCTACAGCTCTATCCAGGAATTCATGTGGAAGGGATCATAATCCGAGGAGTAGGAAATGATTTTATCCTAACTTTTGGGAATGAATAAGGGGCACAAACCCTAATGAGAAGTTTCTAAGATATGGTGTAAAATAGATGCATTCCATATAGAATTAGGTACAAGGAGTGTATAGGGGTACAGGTTGTATCCCTTGACCCTAGGCACTTCCCATGTAAATATCCTTCATCCTTCAAATCGTGTCATATAAAATAGGAGTATAGAACATGTAGAATGATTATATGTAGTGTCTATATATTCGGATTCCCACTCTTGTACGTAGCTATATGCCAGTACACAGATTCATCGCATGTGTCTATGCCCGGGTACCAGTAGATATTGTAGATTGGGTACATAGTCTAGAACATGTAATGTATGGGAATACATGCCATGTATGAAACCTATGTACTACACCCCAGTTTTGTGCACTCTCCAAACTTCATGTTGAGTTCATCCATGGTGACTACACGTCATGTATTCAAGGACTACATTCTATGTGTATCGTGTTTTTTCAAAACCCTTGTTCTTCATATTCCTCATGCCCATTGATCATCTGGTCACTATTCTGGTGATTAGTACACCAAGATCAACATAAAATGTTGTTTTTCCCTTCCCTCACTGAATTTATGAGATTCAAGCCTTAGATATGCTCAGCAAGCAATATTTTTACTACTCTTCATTGCACACTGAAGAATGCAAAATTACCATAAACCATTATTCAATTTTATTCTGCAACCACTATCACTCATCTGATGAGTACTACAATTTATGAATCTATGATTTTGGATATTTTATCCAAGAATCAGCTGTTAAATGAACAATTATTGAATGAAATTTCCAATAGTGGGTAAGATCATAGAACACCATGAATAACGGTGAATTAAGGGAGAAAATAAAAAGAAACAAATAATGGAATGGACCATTATCAGTGTATTTTTCAATCTCAATCCATCTCTATTTGAATGAAAATCATATAAACAACTAATCACATGGATTAATCTCCTAATAAATCTATAAATATAATCTCATCCCATTGTATTCATAAGCCTCAAATCATTCTATTCGTTAATTGATTCACATTCCTCATATGAATGTTAAATGGGGAATAAAAAAATAAAAACACATGAAGTACCATGATTTTGATATCTTTATAAAAAAAATATTGTTTCATTGTTTTCGTGTGTAGGATCCATTGAATTAGAGGTCCATCGATCGTCGATTAAATATCCCGTCATAGTTTTCCAAAGAGGGCTCTACAAGGGTAATCTCCAATACCTCTCTAGAGGCTCTAGGGTTATTCGACTAACCCAATAATTCTGAAATAATAATCAATTATACATTGTTAAATCAATGTATTGAGATTTCTAAAATAAAATAATTTATTAAATTATTTTATTCATTGTTGTTCCTGTGATGAATTTTCCACAAACGTCTTGTGATGGATAATGTTAAGTCATTCCATGAGTAAAACATATATTATTAACACAATGGTCCACCCAGATTTCTATTCCAATAACATATTTATGAGATATTCTAATTTTTTAGGAAAACTATTCATGTGCACTAGTTGACATATATAATATACTCTAGACTTTTATTCTGGAAGCAATAGGTCTCAGAATCATATTTCGTCCTAGAACCTAGTCTCCAAATCGATCAATATAATATTTCAAAGTAATACACATAATTTCATATAATTAAATTCTTCCCACTACGGGGATTTAAATACCCAAAAAGCTAAAACAAATACTACTAAAAAAGATGGTGGTACTAAACATGAATCTGAGCATCCCTCTTCTATGTTCTATACTAGAGATTCCCATGTTGCCACTAGACACGCCACAAGTGAATTGATCACCAACAATGGATCCCCTCTTTCATATCCTTAATCTCCCCTGGGTACTCTACCAAAGTCTCCCCATTCTCGATGTCTAACTCTCTACATTTGATAAAGTGTGATGGGTCATGCATGTACCTCCTCAACTATGACACATGGAAGACATTTTTTACCCAGACTAATTATAGAGGTATATCTATGCAGTATTCCACCTATCCAACTCTACTTAGTATCTAGAATGGGCTGATGAACCACATATATAGGTTTCCACCCCAAATAAATCTATGTAATCTATGTCTAGGTACAACCCATAGAAACACATGGCGTCCTTCCTCAAACTCAAAAGGCCTTTGTCAACTATCAACATAAGACTTATGATGTATTAGTTTAGTGTAAATCTTCTCCTATATGATTTGAATCTTATTTTTTGTAGCTCACACCATCTCTAGGACCATGAGTGCCGACTCTCCTATATCAGTCTAGAAAAGTGGGGTCCTACAGGTTTTCACATACAATGATTTGAATTATTCCATAAAATGGTTTAATGGTATATATTGTTATACCCAAACATAACAAGGGGTATGTGAACATCCCAACTACATCCAAATTCTAACATGCAATCTCATAGTAAGTACCCTAGAACCCTAATGATCCACTCAGTCTAGATATCAGTTTTCAGGTGAAAGGTTGTGTTCAACAATAACTAGGTCCCAAACACCTCATATTACCCCTTCCACAATCAGGATTTAAATTAATAATCTCAATAAGAAAAAATCATCTATGGAACATGATGGATTTGAAATATCTCCAGAATGTAGATGCATCCCATGATCTTTATTGAAAATTGTTATCAGATAGCTAGGAAGTGGGTTGATTTTGTGAGCCAGTCTACGATCACCCAGATGGAATCATGTACATTGGATATATGTGGTAAGTACATCCAAATGACCATAGGTATTACATCCCACTTCTATTTTGGAACATCAAGGGTTTGGGTCAAATCTATTGAAACATGGTGATTATCCTTTACTTGTTGACAAGTAAGGCATCGAAAAACAAACTTTACAACTCTTTTATTCATCCCTCACCACCAAAAATGAAATTAGAGGTCCCATTACATCTTAGTAACACTTGGATGCACAACCAAAGGATATGTGTGAAAATCTCCAAGAACTTCCATTCGCAATGACACAGGTACCATTGTGCATCCATTTAAAATAACAGCATTCCCCCCACCTTTAAAATATCCATTAGAAGCATTCCCTAAGGATATATGAGCATGTAGGGTCTCCCAATTGGTACTCCCAATATGTTCTTCCCTAACTCACTACATGAGGGGAGGGGTGAAAACTAATTATTGGAAGTAATATTCTCCATGTCCATTCATAAAGGATTACTACAATGAGGACAAATTTTATGATTCTTTGTTCATCAACATTAAACCAGATCTCCAAATAAGAGCATCTACCACCACATTCAATTTCCTAGGATCATAAACAATTTCAATTTCATAGTTTAGGAGGAACTCTATACATCACATATATCTCATGCTATTATCCTTATGATAGAATAAATATTTGATACTCCTATGATCAATGTAGATGATAAATCTCTCACCCATCAGGTAGCGTAGCCACATATTCAAGGAAAAAACTATTTGTTCTAACTCAAGATAGTGGATCATGTATTGATTCTCATGTAGTCTCAACAATATTGAAAAATAAGAAATCACTAATTTCCTTTATATGAGAACACAACCATTCTTAATTCTTGATGCATCACAGAACATTGTGTACTCAACACAGTCCTCTGATAATATCACAATAGGAGCGGTTGTTATACTCTGCCTCAAAAACTGAAAATCCGAACCAGATGTCATCATCCATGAACCATTGTGACCCTCTCAACTAATTAAAGATTTTATTTATCATCATTATTGGATAATGTTTATTCATGGTCACCTGGTTAAAGTACTAGTAGTCTAGACACAACCTCAAGCTCTTGTCCACATTCCTTGCAAACAAAACTGGGGATTACCATGGTGAAACACTAGGTCTCAGGAATCTGATCCACTATAAGTCCACCAAATTCCCCCTCAGCTTGATAAAATCTATGGGATCCATCTAGTGTGATATAATGTATATCGGTTTCATCCCATGGTGTAGATTAATGGAGAAGTATCTCTCAATGGGGAGGTAAACCTAAAACATTTTCCATAAAGACATCCTTATATTCCTCCAATACTACTAGAAACTGGTAACTCATAACATCCATTGAACTAAGGATTAGGATAGATAACTGATGATTAGTCAGCTAAATGTTCCCATAAATGAGTTAATCGTATGATTTTTGGGTTTTCTGTTCTCTAATAAAGGAAAACTATGTTTAGTCAATATGGACACACTGCACCCATCACCTAAAAAAGTGAACCCAGGCCTGGACTGTAGAAAACCATTTCATACTATGAATGAAACTGTAAGGCCTTAATTCCACTACTAATAGATTCCAATCAAATATATTACCTCCAAGGGTCAGGTAACATTGTCAGAATAAGTTTTTAATAATTGAGTCTTCTCCAGTAGGTGTCTCCAAGCATAATGGTCGAGTCAATGGTTCAACTAGAATCAATATGTCCCAAGAATGATATGTTGTAAAAAATTACTGACTAGAATATGTGTCTATACATACTTAAACTAAAGTATAAAATACATATATCATATATCTATTCATTCCAAGAGCCCCTAGGACATAATCCTCTACCGCTTGGGGGTTATCCCTACCCCTATCCTCTTACTCCCTAAGCTTGGTGTGGACAACCTAGGTGTGGTGGCAGTAAGTTGATGAAATGTAGACCACCACATCCTACTCTCCTAGACCCTCTAAAACATCATTCATCATGCATCCATTCCGATTCTGGCCACTATCTCTACCTCATTGGTCTGTCCACATTCACTCTATTAGCTATGTATCCAAACAGACAATCTAAACTGAGATGCCACATGCCTTTACACAAGTAACACAACCTCTCTTTAGGATGAATGGTCCCACACTATGAGCCCTAAATAACAAATCATCTATATTATGACAAAATCTTGAAAAATATCGCATGCCCAGGACCATGATACTATCATTAGATCCCTACTACTAAGTTCTATGCTTATTCTTTCCCATTGCTGACTTTCACTAGTTGGAACTGCTTAGACAAGAAACTTTCAACCACCAAAGATCACTCTAGAACCCCATCATATATAAGAATTAATAGAAGGATAAAATTTCCTTATATTCCTCTATGTTGAGCTATTTTGATGGTATGATCCATAAAGAACTGATATCCAACCATATCCATCGAGTACAATGAAAAGTTAATAAACTTCAATTAATACTCAACCACTATCATGCTAACCAGCTTGAGCTGCAAAAGCTCCTAGATATAGAGATCCCTCACTGTAGCTGGTGAAAACTCCTCTCTGAAGATCCACTTGAACTATACCCCTGAAAATATAACCTCATTGGATGACAGGGTAACTAATCCCCACCATCGTCCTACTGATCCATGAAGAAGGCTCGCCGTAAGGGCCACCATTTGTTCTGTCGGTGTCCTAAATAGAAAGAATACTATGTTCGCCACCCAAAGTTAGTTATTAGCCATCATTTGGTTGGGATCACCTTAGAATCTAAGGGGTCTCTATCACTAAAACCCATAAAGTTCACTCAACATGTGCATCTCATGCACCAGTAATGTGGGTACCACACACTCCTCTATAGTTGGTGGTATGGATCATGCACAACATTCTAGTAACACCTTGGGAACTAATCCTTGAATCAAAGCCTAATCACTGAGGGGGAAATACTCATGGTCATGCTGTTGATTCCAAGCTGGAATACATCATGTATAAATCTTGGATGAAAACAAGATATACCAAAGTAAAGGAGTAAACCTAGAGAGCTGACTTAATAATGACATCAAAATGACAAGCCATTCCTATATGACTAATGTGCCATTGTTTTCCCTATAATCCATTTTCTATTTTACCATGTTGAAAATAATGTGATTAGATTTGTATTGTATGGATATGTTTGCTATTGTTCCAACACTATAGTCCATGTCCAGAAAGCCTATCTCGAAACACTTAACATTGTTTCCACAAACAAATTTCTCTAACTGTCAGTGCTAAAGAAAAACAGAATCGCACAAATACAACACCTTCTTGACCCATCCAAGTGGGTCCCATATCATGACTCCCCAATTCATCCTCAAATAGGCTAGGGTAAAGTGAATAGAACCATGTAGGCATATCATTGACATGGGAGGCATTACTTATGTACCTATACACATGCACGCATCTCAAAGACCACAAAATGATAAAATGTAGAACACATAAAAAACCAATGAATGCATAAAACTATATCCCACAACTAGTGTATGTCAGGATGTAATGAATGAAAACATGTACATATTCAAGCCCACCACAAATATTCTACAACAAAATTCCAAATTATAAGTAAAGGGATAGGGACTGATGTCTAAAGGCTGCAAGAACACACCTTGGTATGTCTAGTCTCACTAAGAACCATCTAGTCATAGGCTATCTAGGACTCGGTCAAAGGTCGATCATCTACATAAGACTCTACACATGTGGTAAAATCCCTTCTAGGGATGAGTATAACAATACTTAGTAGGACACCTAGAAACCAAAATTCAATACAACAAACGAAATTATAGTCAGATCTACATAGTAATATATATATATAACACATATAATAAGAATATCCAAATATAATCAATCCAAGACACATAGTATACAGTTATTTCACAATCATAATCCTATATCTAAAGGGTTACATCTTGAATATTTCACAACGCAGCCATTCGGGAGAACACATTCCAGAGTCTGATAGCATTGACAAAGTCCGTTCAAGAGGTAATTTCCATCAGGTACCATCATGAGAGGGACAAACATATGGATCCGAAGGGAATATGATAAAATTGATGAAGATAATAGCCAGGTCCATGGGGTGAACCAACAACTCCATCTTGATTAACCCCTCTACATGGAGGATCGAAAATTCGGTAGTTTTGTTCATGTTGACACCAATAACTCCACATAGGCCATGAAGATGAATAAAGGATCCCACTCTGGGCCTCTTGAGGGGATTACAACAACAATACGTAGCATGTCCTGATGAATGGATAATATTCCTAGGAGTATGAAATGATTCGGACTTAATTTAAGTGAAATAATAAGGTTAATAATCCCCAATGAACCATTCCCAATATACGGAGGAAAATATATTTAATCCATCTAGAAATGGGTACACGTTGTGTAGTAGGGGAACACGTCTGGTCACTTAACCCTAGGTACTGCCCATTTAAAAGGACCATGTCATTCAAATTGTTCCATGTAAAAGAGGATTACACAATATGTAAAAGGGATACATACATGGTCCCTATATCTGTGGTCCCTCATATGTACCTAGCCATGTGCAAGTACATGGCTACATTTTGTGTATTAGTTCCTGTCTAATAGTACACGGAGTGGCCTGTGTACATGGTATAGGCCATGTCATGTGGGAGAGTACACGTTGTGTGGGAAACTCATGTACTCTACCCCATGTCCATGAACTATTTTAAGTACACCTAGAGTTCATCCAATGGGACTAAACACTATGTAGTAATGGCTACATGTCATGTGTATCCAGTTTTTCCAAAACCCTTATTCTTCCTCCCTCACTTTTTGGATAATCCCTAGGCCTCAAATCCAGTGGCCAGTTCACCAGGAAATTGCAGATCCAAGGTATTTTTTCCATTCCATCACATAATTGATTAGATTTGGGACTTCAATCTCCTCTAAAAACAATATCATCATTGTTTTTCATTATATTCTTAAGAATACAAAATCATACCCAACCATTGTTTGTTTTATATATTTAACCACCCTCACAACTATAATGATTCATATAGGATTCAAGTCTATGATTTTTTATTATTGCACCATGAATAAGATGTGAAATGATCGATTGTTCAATGAAATGTCAAAAAAAAGGAATAATGAAGAACACCCCTAAGATCAGTGAATCGGGGGAGATAAGAACAAGAACCAACGAGAAGAACGAACCTAAATTAATTTTTGATTCGACCTTGATCCATTACATTTATAACAAACATAGAATAAAAAAAATAATCCAAAATATTAATCTACTCATAAAACTGCAAATATAATCTCATCCTGCAATACACAAGATCCGTGAATTAATCCATTCTTGGATTGATTCATGTTTATCATAGTAATATTTAATGGGGAATAACCAAAACAAAAACAAAATCCCAACCTCGATTTGGATTGCATACTGATGTGGATTGATTTTTTCATCATTGTTTTAGGAAATATTTTTTTAACTAGAGGATTTTTGATCGTCGATCCATAATCTCATCATCATTTTCAAGAGAGGATTCTCCACTGGTTCTCTATAATGACTCTCTAGATGATCCAGGGTTATGTGGATAAGCCCTATAATTATGAGATAACAAACTAATTAATTATTTTTGAATCATTTCATTTAGATTTTTGAAAAAAATTAACTTATTTATTCATTTTTACACCCATGATGACTTTTTCGCAAACAACCCATGACGACAAATCTTAAATCGTCCCAATGGTAATACCACCATTATGAACTCAACAATTCCCTCAGATTTCTACTATGGTAACCCATTTATGAGATATTACACTTTTTCAGGAAAATTGTATGTGTTTTCTATTTAATATATTTAAAATATATATTTCGGTCACACTGTGTCTTAGAATCACACTCCGTATTAGAGTCTAGTCTCAAAATTGATTTTTATAATATTTAAAAAATAAGACATGGAAAATCTAAGTCATTACACTTTCCAACCATCCCTTTTGATCCTTGAAATTTTCTTCATATTCATTGGTGCAAATAAAATTGAATCTCATCTAATTAAAAATGGTTATTGGATTATATATATATATGTGAAATACATTAAAAAACCTTGTTAGTACCAATCCATCCTAGGAAAACAATAATTCTAACTCATTATGGGTAGTCAGGTCTATTTCTCAATAATGTCAATAATTAACTGATCTACCAGTATTCCCTTCTTTGGGATAATATGACCCAATAATGAAACATTATATCACCAAAATTCACAATTGATAAATTTGGAATACAACATCTCCTTCCACAAAGTCTTCAACACAAAATTCAAATGATCATATTTCTCATTCATTCACTTATAATACATATTAATATATTCTATAAATACTTTATCAATATAATTTATGAAAATTCTAGAGAAATTATTCATTAAATCCAAGAAACATACAAGTCAATTGGATTGTCTAAATGTAATCACTATAAATGTATAATCCCTATAACTTGTATAAAATGATTTATTTGATACATCATCCTTCTTAACCATCAATTGATGATATCTAGAAGGAAAATAAAGTATGGGTAATTTTTTATCTCTACACAGTTGATCATATAGTTTTTATATATAGTTTAGAAGAGATTTGTTATTTATAGATATCTAGTTTTGTTCTTGATTATCATTTCAATGATTCATCAACCTATCTTTCTTATTACAAAAAGATTATGTGTAAACCATTATGACACAATCAAGTGTATGAATCCCTTTAATAGATTCTTTTTGTGTGGGTTCATCAAATCCTTTAAATGAATTGGGGATATAATATAAGGAGTCACTGAAATATGGGCCGCACAATGTATGAGTTATATTGAAATCAAAACATTATGACTTTGTGTAATACTAGTTCATTATTGTAAAAATATCTCAACATAATCATCAAAGTATGAATATATTAAATTTTTCTATTTATTATGATCAATTTGAGATAAATATCCTCCATGAATAGGTATTAAGACCCATTTAATAGATATAAATTTCATTTAATGTTCATACTCACACTCACACTAATAGAAAATCATCTGTTGATTTGGAGTATCAAGTGTGACTACTCTTCCATGGAAATTGATATGGTGCCGGTATGAAATATACCAATACATTCCTAGTATAATGTCATACTCTACTAGAGGGAGGAGAAAAATATTTATAAGAAACACATTCCCATAGACATCATTCAGAGTTGATATATAAACATTAGATTTTAACATTGTTCCATTAAATTGTTTTAGTAAAAACTCATTAATAATCATTTAGTTGGTGACATGATACCCATATAAAATTATTCATATATAAAAAAGATTAGGTACCTCTAGAATAAATTAAGATATTGTCAATGAAATATTCAATGAAAATATTAATTTTAACTACAATTTTATTGTGACTCACTTAAATAGTTTTGATCACATGAGTTATCCCTTTGTATCTTTGATTGAGAGGATACTGAAACTGATTATCGTTAATAATCCTTAGATTCATGTTCAAAAAGGTATATTGTAAATACCCATTGAAATTATATCATTGGTGTGTGGTTTTTACAATTCGTTGATTTTTCTTAAAATCATTGACTAATATTTCACATTACTTTAAACATCATATTGATCTTGGATTTATCATCCATCATCACAAAAAAGAAATGTTCAGCACCTCACATCATAATACTTCCATTTTTTCCAAAACCAACAAGTGGTGTTGAGTGGGTCACATAATTATTTATAATTATTTAAAATTATTTTTTATTTATGAATTTATCATTTAGTTTTTCAATTCATGTTTAATCGCTATTTTAATCCTAGTTGTGAGATATTCTTCCTCCTCCTTCATTTCTCATAGACCTAATAGAAATGATTAATTTTATGTTTAAAATAAAATTGAGGAAGTTTTCTGAAGGTTCCAACGTTTTTTGTCAGAAAACACAAGAATACATTCCATATAACTAGAGTTACACATAGTGTAGTAATGTTCAATGTATCAAAATTGATTTGGAAATAAATTTGAGATTATGCATTAATTACTGCATTAATTACACCATTAATGCACCATGTGTTGACTGGAAATAAATGGTGTACGATATGTCAGAGTACACACTGTGAAGACCATGTACACATCATATAATCCATTTGAGTCATAGACAGGTCCTGTATTCCATACATGGCCTACCTGACTGGTGATCATGTAATTCGAAGAATGCAGGGTGTGTAGCCCACTCTGCAAACCATGTACTCTTGTTTTCATGGAATGATTCACACGTCGAGTCCATAGTCGTGTACCTTATAATTGAAAATGTGATATGTACACACTGTGTAGTTTGTATTTACACATCTTTTACTTTTACAAGTTATTAAGATTTAAAATTTATTTATTATATATTATAAACCACGAGATATGTACTTTTGTGTGGTCATAAAGGTGGGACACTCCATGTGACAGTTTTTAATATGTGTGTGTGTTTGTGTGTCTAATAAATATATTTGTTATGTTCATATCTCCATACCATGTATGAGTCATATTACAAGTTTTTACTCTACGTGCATTGAAGCATAACACCAGACCAAAAATCATTTAATTTTTGTAATCATACGTGAAGTACATGTTATCAAAGTTCATGATAAGTAGTGTATCTTGTATGTCACCAGACTAAAATAGTGTGCAAGTATAATAGATATAGGGTAGATTTTTATAGGTATTCACTATGTTGCCTCCATGGTAAAATTATATACAAGTTTTGTTTTAAATTAATTCATTTAATTTGTTTAAAATTATAATGGATTAGAATATCAAGGAAATTCAGTGTACAATTAAGATAAAATGATTGATTGATTAATTAAAGATAAAAATCAATTGAATTGAGCATAATTTATCTTAAATAATAAAGTTTAATAATTGAATTATAGTTTTAATAAATTTGTATGTGTTTTCATGATAGTGGATGATCATGAGCTACACTATACCTTTTTATGTGATTGGTTTCTTTAAATTTATTATCGAATTAAGTTGTTGTGTTGTGTGACTTCTCTCATCATTATTATGTTGCTCCTATGTGCCCATGATTTCTTTTATGTAAACCCATTTATTCTATCACATGAATGTGAGTAAAAGGAATATGTAATGTATGGAGACCATAATCTAGTAGATGTGGTTCAAGTTTGGAGTTGAGGAGTAACAAATCTAAGAAGATACATAGGTAGACATGGGTAAAGATACAACATGAAACTCAATGGTTCAATTTTATTCCCCTATGTCAGTGATTTGTTTGTCAACAACTAGATAAAATAACCATTATTAAAAACTCATGATCATACCATTTATTTTATTTTTATCAGTTTCATGGTTATTTCATTATAGATGTTTTGCGTGATGAAATAACTAATGAATTAATAAGCATGTCACGTGGAACTAATATAAACTGGCTTCTATGTAAATATTGTATAAGACATAGTCAATCAATTAAGTAATCCCAATTAATATTAACAAAAATGTGATAATGATAATAATTAGAAATTTATTCATAAAATGATATAATCCCTTAATATAATATTATGTTTGTATTTCCTTCCATTGCTTCAATTAGAATCGAAATATAGTTCAAAGGGCTTGACCAGATATATTTGGGGTACTTTCAATTGTCAGGTAGTTATAATATGAGTTTTTCAGTTAAATATACTTGGTTCACATAAACGTGTGTCTTTCAAAGAATAACATTGTGTAACTTATAGGAAAAGGTTGAAGAAATCTAAATTAAGGGTTTCGGGATTGGGAAGTCCAATTAATGGATCAAGGAATTGTGAGATAACATAATTTGTATTTGGAATGCCTACCTAAAACCATTCAAGTTTCTTAACCATCCAATGTTTGGGTAATTATATGGGGAATATGGATCCTTTCGAGTAAAATATCCAAGAAACCAGATTTTTTGAATTCAGTAGTGAGGGTTATTGGGTTTTGATAAAATATTAGGGGACTAACAAATATAATTTTTTTTATTTTTCTAAATTTTAACTGATAATGTACCATATCTATGCTTATCTTATTTGTAGAATCAAAATTCAATGGACATCAAACATATCGTTGTGATCCATACATGATAAGTAAAACCTTCCAGCCTTTAAAATTTTCCACAAATGGAAAATTAATTTACATATTATCATTCCCTATGAAATGAATATGTATGTGCTAGAAGAACATGGTTGCACCTTGTAATGAGGCAAGAGATAAAGAGTTTTCCCTCTATGATAAACATATAAAAGTTCCTATAGATTTTGAGTTCTTCACGCTATCATTCATGTTCAATAGGATTTCGAAGAAGCTTGAGGATATGCATACCAATAGCATGATGTCTCACCTTAGAGGTCTCTATCAACAGAATGTGAGACAAAGAAGGTATGAGATCTCAAATTCTTTTTTCACAACTATTCTTGGAGATTTTGTACTATATGGGCCTCATGTAGTCAATATTATTAGATAAAATAATATCATGGATCTTTAAGGATTAAATTTCTATATAGTTTTTGTATAGATCTCATACATTCATCACTTATGAATTCCATCTCTTGCTTTATTGTGAATTGTAATATGAGAAATAATGAGAAGAGTCTTTCAGAACTTATGACATTGATTCTCTAAGTGGATAGGGACACGTGGTGTGAAGAACTCACAGCCTTTATGGTGAACAAGAAAAGGAATAACATGGAAAAGGGTCCCAAGATCAATAAATAGTCTAAATCTCCAAAGAATCATCCTTCTAAAAAGAGGAATATCCATAGAAAGTGCAAGGAAAAGGGGGAAGTATCATTTACATGTGGAAAGTGATTTCGTTTGAAGAAGAACTGCACCCAAAATCATAGGGAAGATAATATTTCACTTGTTATCAAGTGAAATCATTCCATATCTACACATTGGTTATTATATATAGCTTTTGGTTCTCACATATGTATCCTAATGTAAGAACAAAGTAGATTCCCGAAGATTATAAAAGGAGAGGTGCATCTGAAAGATGTTAGCTATGCGAGGTTGTATTCTATATCCATTGGTCACTACCACCTTACATTGTCAATGAGAATGATTTGGTTTTAAGTGATTGTTATTATGTACCTATTGTTACCAAAAAACATAATTTATGTTTAATATTTAGATATAGATGGTTTTATTTTCAGGTTTGAAAATAAAAAGTGGTTATCTTATAAGGTAAACATATGTTATGGTATCGCACATTTAAATGACAATATTTATGTATTAAAAAAATGAAAACCAAGTTTTATAAATTGATAACAAATCATGTTCACAAGACTCAAATAACACCCAGTTGGGGAATTTCCATCTTGGTCATGAAAAAAAGAAGTGTTCAGCAAAGCCTTGTCAAGATTATTATTTAAACTCTTCTAAGATAAAACCAGTTGATATATGTCATGATTTTGGGGGGGGGGGGAATGAACAAACCACCATTATGTTTATAGGGTGAAAGGGAAATAGGTATTATAGGAACGGTACACACTAATATGTGTGGACCATTTCAAGTAGAGGATATAGGTTGATTTTCCTACTTCATAATTCTTACTAATGTCTTGAGTAGAAATAGAAATATATACTTGATGAGGTATAAGTCTGAGTCAATTGATAAATTCAAGGAATTTAGTAATTAATTATAGTATCAGCTTAGAAACAATATAAAGAAGTTTAGATCAGATCAAGGTGGAGAATATCTTAACCAAGAGTTCATCGACTTTCTATGGGAGTTTGGGATTCTATCTCCACTCACTCCACCATATACACCATAGTGGAATGGTGTTAGTGAAAGGATGAATAGTACCTTATTGGACATAGTAAGGCTTATGATGAGTTATTAAGATCATTCATTATCCTTTTGGGGATGTTCATTACAAACTATAGCATACACATTAAACTGAGTACCAAATAAAGTGGAAAATGGAATTACCTTCAAGCTATGGAGTGGAAAGATACCCATTTTGTTGTATACACATGTGTAGGGTTGTAAGGAATTTTTTAAGGATCTCTCAATAAAAAACTAGAAACTTGGGGCATGACTAGTATCCCAAGTAAACAAACTGATACTACCAATAAAACACTTTAAAAAAGAAAGTGACTCTCACCAGACAAGCCTTCTTTCTTGATAAGTAGAAAATACTCTAAATGGATAGTGTGAGAATGATTGACTTCATCGAAGTTGATGATCAAGATACACAACTTTTGTTGTAGGGATAGATTCCATAGGTCCATGTGGAAGAAGTATTTCAGGAAACAGAAGTACTGTATAAGAGTGTAAGAGTGTTAAAAGAACTAGAGAGATTTGTTTTTCTGGTCACTGATGATGGTGACTAATTATTGTTTGACAATGATAAGCCAGTCTCCTCTAAGGATCAAGTAAATAGCTCATATTATACAAGATGGAAAGAAACCATGAATTTTGAAATGTATTCTATGTATTAGAACCATTTTTAGGTTTTCTTCCATGTGTCGGTTTATATAAATCATTATGGATGAAAATGGGTATTCAAGAGAAAGCTAGACATGGAAGGAAACATAAGTACCTATAAAGAAAAGCAAGTTGATAAATGGTTTAAATATCATCAAGGAATTGACTGTGATGATACCTTTTCACCGGTTTCTATATTTAAATCCATTAGAATCATTCATGCTATAGCACCTTACCATTACTATGATATTTGGAATATGCATGTCACAACTTCATTCCTTAATAATAACCTTCAGGAAGATGTGTAAATGACACAACCATAAGGGTTTGTGACTCTAGGTGGTGCTAGAATGATTTTCAAGTTGCAGATACCCATTTATGAATTGAATAAATCATCCATGTCATGGAAAATTTGATTCAATGAAGCCATAAAATAATTTATTTTCATTAAGAATGAATTTGGGACATGTGTTTACAAAAGGTTTATTGGAAATGAAGTCATTATACTAGTAGTGTATGTTGATGATATACTATTTATTAGAAATGAAATATCGGTATTAAAATTTGTTAAATAATGGTTAAACAAGTGTTTCTCAAGGAAGGTCATAAGTTAAGAATCCTATATTATATGGATCAATATCCTTCATGATTGATCCAAGAGGACACTTAGACAATTTAAAGTATATATATTCATTATATACTAAAGAGATTTAGTATAGAACAATCGAATAAGGGATTAGTTCCAGTGTCACACGGTTTACATAATTCTTGGAAAATGTGTTGGTTGTCACAACATGAGAAAGATAGAATCATTAAAATCCCATATTATTCTATTATAGGATCAATAATATATTCCATGTTATGTAATAGACTAGATTTTCCCTATACATTGATCATGGTAGGAAGATATCATGGATATCCAGGAGAAAAATATTGGAAGGTCGTTAATGATATCCTTAGGTATATAAGAATAACTAAGGATATTTTATTGGGGAATGGAGGAGGCCAAAATTTAGTTAATAGAGTATATATTGATACCAGTTTTGATAAAAAATAAAAATGATCTAAAGTCACTGTCAGGATATGTTTTCTATCCCAATCAATGTACTTTGAGATAGAAGAGTTCAAAGCAGCCAATTGTTACTGATTTTACATCATATTTTGAGTATATAAAAGCTTCTAATACAGGCATGGATATTGTTTAGATTCAGAAAATTTCTAGGAGCTTGATGCAGTACCTAGCAGTAAATACCCTATAACATTGTATGGTGATAATACTACAGTCATGGCTCTTTAAAAAGAGCCAAGGTCACACCAATGGGAAATAATATACTCTGGAAGTACCAACACTTGAAGGATTTATATTCGAGGTTTGAAGTTTCCATTTGAAGAGTACCCAGGGTAGATAACATGGTTGACCCCTTGACTAATGGCCTATCTTAGTAGAAGCATGAGTATCATGTGTGATCTAGAAGCCATATGTTTGTTTATAGTTTGTTGTAGAGTAAGTGGGAGTCTTTTGAAGTTGGTTCCCTATAAATAACTTATTTTTACTTTATGATAAACATGTATTCATGGTTTTGAGTATTTATAAACTAATTATCACATAAGGATTTTTCATCTTCACAACATTCTATGTGATAATGTCTTAAGAGTTGTTGACTCACTTAAATTTCATTTGAGTTCCACACTATGATTAGAACCTAGAAGTGATAAGACATTATTCTTGAATATATTTTCTATAGGAGAATGATGTAATTTTTTGTACACAAGTGATACAATCTATTAGGGGTGGAGACTCATAAGAAATTAAGGCACCTTCTCATGGTGTACTCCCTTGGTAATATTCAATAGGATATTATTAGATCAAGACCCACTAGTAGAAATCTGCATTTATGTGTCATTGGATGTTTCTATATTTAGAATTGTGTATTTGTACGTAGACATTAAAATTATTATTAATGAGTGTTATAAATCATGTACTTTGATGTATTGATGAAACCCATTATGACAGATGTTCACAGCAAGCTAGGATATGTTTGGTTCATCACGAGTAATATTGCGTTAATGAATAATGCGAGAAAGAATTTATCCCATCTGTTCTATAACGGGTGATAACATATCAATCCATTTTATGGAAGTTATATATCCTATATAAATCCATGTACATGGTGATAAATAGGAATGTCATATTTTGGGAAGGTTAATGAAAGATATATCGAACATATATGTGGATAGAACTGTCATGAAACCTACTCGATTAGAGTTATTGTTATAAAGGGATTATATTACCCACTAAGTGTTCATATGAGGAGACATGTATTTGTGCCATTAACTGCATTATCTATGGTTTACATGGCATGTTTATATATTCTATCCTTATACATTAGGCTACTTCGCCTAATTCCATTGAGAAATAAGATTATAGGGTCACAAACTAAGTGCATCTAGAATCATAGTTAAATAATACATTATTAATTATTGTTTAATATATTTAATAAATATTATTACCATACATGGTTTAATAATTATTAATGTATTCTTTCATGAATTTATTCTGTCATTAGTTATTCAATAGAAAATATAGTGAGCAGAATATTTAATAAATCATTATTTTCTATTTAGTAAATATAATATTTATTTATTTTCTAGAGAATAATATAGTGATATTTATTTAAAAAATAAATATACATTATTCAAGTCCTGATAAATATTATGGAGGAATGGGAACTGAGTACAATGTTCATGTGATAAATAAAACATATTTAATATTATTTATTTAAATAATATTTAATTATAATTCTCAGGTTAAGTGCATGTTGAGAAGGGATAATAGTATTATTTGACAAGGGGTTTTCTAATATTAAATAATTAAATAGGAGAACTTGTGAAATTATTTTGTTTTAGCCCAAGAAATATAAATACCCAATTATATTATTTTCTCAATAAGAAAATTCATTTGTTTTAGTTATGAACAATAGATTTGACGAATCCTCTCAACATAAAGAGATACCTTCTCCCTGAACAGTCCCAAGAACGGAAAGCAATCATCCTCCACCAGATCAGGGAGAATAGTTTGGAATTGGTTCCCAAGGAGATCAAAGTTGGATGATTCAAGCTCAAGAATCATCCATTATAGTACCTCGATACTCCTTCCATGATTTCTGTAGATTCATGGAACATGTTCATTTCACTTCTTGAGGAAATCTACACTTGGTTTCTATAATTCAATGATGGTGAACCATAGATCTTTCATTGATTCCTCAACAAAGAAATAATTCCTTTGAAGTAATTCTTAATTAATTACATTAATTGTAAATAATATGTTATAATCCCCTCTCTCTAGTTCTGAAGTGGTTAATGTGTTCAATCTTTTATTCAATTCCATTGATCATAGAGATTAAACATTGTATAGTTATTGGATTGATCATCAATCATGAAAAAAAATTAAATGTTGGCCACCACCCATTGAAACTCTTTCATTGTGCCTAGAACCTACAAAATAGTGGTAAAAAAATTAATATTATAGTTATAACATTTTAGTATGTTGAAAATACTATGTCCCACCTACTTCGATGGATGTAATAGATTTATATGATGTAATAGAGAAGATAGACATTGAACGAGTATATTAAGAAGAATATGCCTTCATTGATAGACCTCCCATGTCATACATATTAAGCCTTCCTATGATGCTCTTATTGGAAGAAAGGAACATATGTAATGAAGGGGAGGAATAAATGAATTTATTGAGTAAGGTATCCGAATAAATAGTTTTATCAATCATTCTGAATAAAGGATATGATGATGGGCCCTTTTTATAAATTTCAGAATGGACACACTTGGAATTACATCAATGATTTAAATATGATATATTGGAATATCTTGTAAAGTGGCCTAAAGGCACCAAAAATTCTAATATAAGACATTATGTGATCAAAATAATCTCATAAAATAAAATTTATACATGTGTTGGAATCATTGTAATCCATATCTCATTGAATAACAACTATAAAAAATTTTAAACATTAATCGTGATAACATCAACTATTACTATGAAAACAAATTCATATGAAAAAAGTAAAACGTTCATTAAAAAAATAGCCATTTTTATTACAAATATATATCTCATTATATCAAGTTCAATGTATATAATTATTAGAAATAAATTTCATACAATATCACAAAAAACATTATAAATTATTTTTAGGAAAATACCCAATTTATGCATAAAATTCATTTCGCATCGAAATCGAGTATAAAATTTTATTCTTGAATTTTTTTTGGTTTTTAAAATTGAATTATTTTTGACATTTAGATCATTCCATGATTGAATGGATCTTTCCAACAACACCCTTAAATGATGACGACCAAATAAATATTTTTAAATGTTCATTAAATATAACTTATGTTTACAATTTTTAATGTTTTGTTTTACAATTTCATATTAATGGTTTAAAGGAATTATTTTAATATTTCAATTTAATATGATTGGTCCAATGGTTTTACAATTTATAATGTAATTCAAAAATCATTATATTGTTAAAAAATGAAAGTATTTGAAAAATGAAAAACTCTCACTACTGACTAAAAACTATTCATTTGAGATAATTAGTTGAAATTCAACCTTCTGATATTATCATATACAAATCTAAGAAATTGTAAAAAGCTATAAAAAATTATATAATTTAAATAAATTATTTATAATACTATTTCTTAAAATGATATGATACACATTTTTAATGAAATTTAATTTTGAAGAATCAGATGAATTTATTCACTTTCATTTCCTAATTACATAATATAAATGAATTCTGATATATTTTTCTAAATATTTTTTTTAAACATTTCATTAAAAAATATAAATAGTGATTAATTTTATTTATTAAAATAAAATATCATTGTGTTCATAAAAATAGTTTTCATAAAAATATCACATTTAAACATCAAAATATTTTCTTTTATTTTAAATTAAAAGATAACCAATGTATTTATTTTCACCAGTTGTAAATATTTCATTAAAATCATTATTAATGAGTGATTTGTTTTAGTTAATAAAATAACGGTACATTATGTTCATAATTTTGTTTTTCAAAAAAAACATATCTTCCAAACATCTACTACTTTTATTTTAATACCTAACCAAATAATAACATAATAATATAATTTCTAAATCTATTTGATCCTATCAATAACCACAAATCCAATGGATATATGATAAATATCACATTAAATAATCATAATGTAATTGTATACATTGTTCATTTAAACATGGTGTTTATTTAAGGATGTTATCAATTAACTTAAAATTATTTAAAGATAAATATATCTTAAAATATCTAGGTGTTTCATTTACCATATTATATTCTATGACATGAACAACTCGTGACCACCTGACCAATGATTAGTCAAGGATGATACCCCATGCCTACCACCAAAAGCCCATGGGCTATCAACCACTTCCAAGTAGTCATATCACATAGTTCGGATGTAGTAGAATAAGGTACTTATACAAATGAACACAAATCTAAGAACACATAATGATAAAAGTAAATTAAAAACCGATACCAATTCATGTGTATATATATTCACAAATCCATATTATAAAAAATTTCTAGATAACATGGGGCCTAAATTTAATCCCACCAAAAACTAGAAAAGTGTTCAAACTTCTTAGAATGAGGGAACTGATGTCTAATGAAACTATAGAATTAAACTTAGTCTATTAAACCCAATATATGTTGTGTATCTTCCTAATATACCCATTATTGAATAAAATTTAGTCTCATCTATAGAAGACATGAATAAAGTATGAATAACTTGGGAAGGGGTGATTATAATAATTCCAAGTACAACACTGTGAAACCCGTAACCGTTAAGAATCAATCATTTCATCAATTCACATGTTTTTGAATCAAGATATGAGAAATAAGTATAATAAAAAATTAATATATACTAAAAAGAGACTATAATTTCAGTAAGGTATTAGAAACTTCAGAACACAGGATTATGCTTGATGATTCATGTTAATGCTTGTTCTGTAGAATACACTCCATAAGCCTTGCTATCACTGATGGAAATCTTCCTAGAGGTCATGCTCATCAGGTCTTAATAATGTTGTACATATAATTTTTATTAAAATATCACCTCTATGATAGAATATCACACCCATGGCCAATGGGGGATAACACTAAACCTACTGGATCAAACTACAAGATAAGGTATCAATAACTTGTTCATAGTGGTCACACTGATTCCACAAATCACACCAAGGACATATATGATTGAGGGTACCACACCAGGCCTTAGGGAGGGATAGTGTGAACTCTATCCAAAACAAAACCTATAGAGTGGATTATAGTATTTTTTAGATTATGTAATGCTACAATATATCCATATAGGGGCCAACGAGGGGTTCTCACTTAACTGAACCTGGTCAATGTTAAAGAGATGGAGGGCCTCCCAATACCCTAGAAAAAGTACTGGATGTGTAATCTTAGAAAACATTGTGTCTCGTCATCCCTGAGTCTATCCATGTACTATGAAAGCTCATGATTTTACTGTATCAATCTTTTTTAAAATAAAATTTATTCTCTTCGATAACAAACATTGTTGAAAACACTAAGCATAAACAAACTCCAAAATATTATTACTTAATTGTTAATGTTTTAACCTAGTTGTTGGAAAAGATCAAATGAAATAGATCAACAAAATTATTAACATATAGTTTAAACATGTTAATAAAATGAATTAATTAGTTATAAATTATTTTTAAATAATAATAATAACTAATTGAACATAAATGGACTTTTTTATAAGAACTTTCTATAAGCCCACAATGATATTTTATCTTAATAATTTAAATTTATCAATTTTTGTAAAAGTTCATAATGAAATTTATATATTATATATTTAACCAAATGTTTTTGAATTCTCCCTATATTTTTTATAGTATTGAGATAAGAATAAATATTTTTTTAACCATAAAACAATTATATTTTTAAATAGTAGTTTTGTTGCCCTTTAACTACAAAAATATTTTAAAACAAAATTTTCAACCTTTTACAAATTTCTTTAACAAAATAAACATTTTATATTGAATGAGTAATTTTATAATTACCATAGGCTATAATTTTTCTCGTTATCACAGTAGTTTAATTTTTTGATGAATAGTGAAAATATAGAATTTTAATTGAAAATAACATTTTCTTCTAATGTATTTGAATAGTTTAATTATATTTTATATTTTTTTTAAATAATAATTACAGAAAATACACATAAAGAAATATAATTTTGGTCATTAGATTATATTTCATGTTGAAATGGGACATGAATACATTTCAATCTTTATAACATTATGCTTTAAAACCCCACTTCCCCATTGCACCTATGGGATTAATTTTTGATGTTATTTTTCCTGTTATGTTAAAAGAATTTGGTAAAATTCCATATGCATAATCAAAATGTCCAAATTAGTTTTTATGGTCAAGTTTATTTTTTAGGAATAAAAATTTTATCTAGATAAAATAATATTTAACGTAATATAGGTAAAACAAGAAATGTGTAAATTTTAAAAAGGTAAAGAATTCAAATACCTAAAACTATCACATTTAATGGTTATTTCAGGTATTTATCGATCCTAACCCGATTATAAAATATTAATTTCCATCCAATGTCAGGAAAATTAAGGTCACCTCAATAAAGATATATTGAAATAAAAAATAATTATTATGTTAATCACTTAAACCCACCTACCCTCAATTGTAAATACCCCTACTCACCATCCCCATTTTAACTCACAAGAATTTAATATCCTTAAATCACTTACCAAAGCTCTAAAAATATTTATCCTTGCACCATAGTGCTTCTAGTCTCACCAAAAGACCAAATTTAAGGTCCTCAACAATCGCTTATGAAGGTGATGTTCAAGATGTAATTTTCTCAAAGAACCTCTCTTAATTTGTTTTATTCTACTATTTTTGCCTCACCTCCTTCATCCATCATGATATAAAAATTATAAATTCATATATAAACTATAAATTATTTTTTTAATGAAATATCTTATATTTATTACTTTTATTACCTCATCTTATTCAATGAAATGAAACTATTTCAAAAACTATTATGGTTAATCAACTCTATGAATAATGTTTTTGTTTATTTTCCATTACCACCATCATGGATAGTCATAAAACTATAATTCTTGTTAAGTATGATTTTATTCATTATATTATGACATATTTCATGTTCTGGAACAAATATGTAGATATAATGTTATATAAAACAAAAGTAGTTTGTAATTTTTGAAAAACAACTCCAAATTAAACTAAAAATTTATCAATAACATTTTACCAAATTAATGGTCCTCGGGTGAGAAATAGAAATGTAATACGGGAGAATTAAAAAAAATTAGTGCATGAATATAATTTCATTTACCTTCAAATGATTTATTTCCATTGGAAAAGAAAATCCATAACTATATACAAATGAACCAACCATGAAAACCACATAACGAATGCACCCTAAATAATGAAAATCATGAAATATTATTATTGAATGGGTTGTAAGATGTTATAAAATATCATATTCGATATTATAAATGTCAATATGGTCATTGAATTAATTAATAACATTATTTAACCCTTCATACATGATATTAAATTACAAAGAACTAAAGGGAACTGTGAGGAAAGGGGTTCTCGTCTAATATTTTTTTCTAGTGATATATGCCTTATTTACCACTTAATTATTGTGTGTGGTGTATATATTATGACCTTTGATATATCATATGATGAATATAATTATATTCATTGTATTTAATTTTTAATTTGATTATACTTTCTTTTATTTTTCATATGATATGACGAATTAAAATATTGTAAGGGAATTCATAACCCAGTTTCCATTCTGTGGGTTAAACAACTGCTTCCTAGATTACATCGCAATATGTTTATATAATAGATGAATATTTATTTTATTATATTTTATTTCAAAATTTTTATGTGTATTTACCGAAAATACACTTAATCCATAATTAATTATCACTTAATTGACATAATATATATAAGATATTTTTCTTTAATGTTTTCGTTTTAAAGGTTCCCTTAAAACTCACTTTTTCTTCCATGATGATGTTTTTTGGAAAATTGTACCAAAAAATATACTTAATGTTGTATTATTAATTTTTAAAATAATTTTACTCAAGATTTTTATTTTTTATATTAAATTTTTTTAAAGGATTCTTTTTTTCATTTCCTAAAGAATGGTCTTTATGAATTTCTTGACAACAATAAAGAAGTAATATTTTATTAATATATACAACATGAGAGGATTTTCCCACCATCATGATTCCTTAATTAAATTAAGATTAAATTACAGTATTATAAGGTTATTTTCAATGAAATTGTTTTTCTTTATAATTATGTGTCATTTTAAAATTAAATTGTTTTCAAAACAGACATCATATTTTCATCAAGAATTATTTCAAGTGACCTCTCAAAATTATTTTCCATCTATGATAACATTATTTGATGTTACTTATGATATACTGGGGAAATTATTCAAGGAAATTATCCATATTATACATTTTATTTTTTTATTTTTTTCATGTCTTTATATTTTTTAAACCCATTTCATTTCCATTAGTTATTCTATAAAAAATGTTTTATAAAACGTTAATATTTTCATGGGTTCTAATATGATGAATGATTTATTTTCATTTCGAACATGTACATATTGTATTCATTATCAGACTAGTGGGACCTATATCTCACTCCAATGCATTGGGTAATGATATTATATCCCATGAGATAGACTAAACTACAAATTGGGTTGAACTCTATTCAGATATTACTAGAATGAGAAGTGAAACGGCTTAAGTAATTCACTTTGTCTACTATGGTAGTCTTAGTAGTGAAACTTGACTACTATAATGGTTTTGGAATGAAAAAATTCTATTATGATATTCTTCACAAATATTCATGACTAATAATGAAATTAATCATTATGTTTCTGTGTTTGAAGTAATTATATGTTTTTTGAAAAAATTATTATGTTATGATTCATGTCTTATGATTTTTTATGATTTATTATATGACCTGAGATTATGATCTTTGATATGTAGGGTATAACGTTCAAATTTTATGTTCATTCCCTTGTGTTTATGTTATGATACATATCTCCCCTCTTTATACTTACTGAGCATCTGATATAACCCTTTTCCTATGTTTCATTCTCCCCCAGCTATAAGGAATGGTATTAATTTTGACATGTCAAAAGCATTCTAGTTATGAGGGGATAATTGGGAGATGATGTAGACTTTTTATGAAAATATTGATTATGTTTCTATGTTTCCAATGATATTAAACCCATAAAATTATGGAATCATTTTTCAATGTTATATATTTAATGACCATTTATTTAGATTTAATATCAATGTATGAAATAAGAAAGTTGTTACAGTTGGTATTAGATAAAATTATAGTTATCATTTGGAAAATAGGATGAGAAAACCGTAGTAAGAACCCTATGTGAAATTATATGTTTCAATACTATATTTTTTGGAAGTTATCATGAATAATATATGTTAAAAAAATGTATTCATAGAATAAAACTTGTAATAAATTTCCCTTCATTATGTGGTTTTCCTATTTTAATTATTGTGACTCGTAATATTATTTGTGGTTTATTCAATGGATGGAAACTGAAGTAACCAAGTTAATGCTAAATGTGATAGTTAATGAAACAGTTTTCCACCATATAAAAAGAATGTTATGGGAGATGGAAAGGGAAATATTATTCTTATGCCCACAAAAGGTACGAATCATGCTGTACATCCAAATAATATGTGGAGGGAGAAACATTTTGTTAACTTCTTCATGAGGCAACATCCACCTTCTTTAATTGTGTCTTATAATGCACTAGGGGTGGAGAAATTTATGGGCACCATTGGGAAAATATTTTATGTTCTTTAACGGTAAGGAAGTAATGAAATATTTCATGTTAATTATCCTCTTGGAGGTGAAGTAAATAAATGGTGTAATCTTATCAAGAATACGATGACAGAATAAGAAATTGAATCAATGGAATGGGATGAGTTTATGGGTATATTCCTCATAATTTAATTCCTTAGTATTCTATGTACAAATATGGAGAATTATTTTCTTGATCCAATGAAAAAGGATGATGAATCCATTGGTACATATGAGTCCAACATTACATGTATTTAAAGGTATGACTTTGATATAATTATTTATCTTTAATGTTTAATTTAATGACTATATGGTTGTTTGAAACCATTTATTTGAAGTGTATTAGCTACAAGAGACATCAGTTCCAATGAAAAAAATTGATGTGCTCTCAAGGTGGATATGGAAATCAGAGATACCCATCAATCTTATGGTTTTGATAAAAAATGGAATTCAAAGGAATTTTCAAATACCATAGATAAAAGAAAATGATCTTTTATTTTTCCTCAGTTTCTAGAATAAAAAATATTGGAAATTGACTTATGGGAATTGGAAAATGTTTCAAGGGTGGAATGAAGTTCAACATTAATGTGAGTACTGAAGTGATGTGAAGATATTAGATAATGGGACTAATTAGGTGAATGATTCATTTAATTCATGATAACACCTCAATGCTTCAACAAAATGTAAAATTTTCATTATGTTAATCAATTCCCAAATATAGGGGCAATGATGATGATTGCTGTGAGAAACATCTGAAGTCCATTGAATAAAGAAAATATCATGTGAACACTATTGGAAATATGGCATTTGACAACAATGTGGTGGAGTGATTAAGTTTCTATGTATTTTAAATAAAGAATAATTAAGTGTAAGTAATATTATAGTGCTATGGAATAGTGAAACATATATGTTTTGGAACACGGTATTGTTTCCTTAATGATTTTAAAGGATATATTGAATAATGCTTATGTAATGGAAATTTTATTTATCGGGGAGGTGATGTTTTTGGAGAAAATAAAAATTAATTGCAAGATAACCAATAATATATGCATTATTAGAGGATAATTGTAAAGACTTGGAATTTCTATGTAATTTTTTTAAAATATATGGGAATTTTACGAGACCACGAAAATTGATGCCGCGTGATTCCAAGGACGGGTGTGCCAGGAATAAATTTCTGAAGTTTTGTTCGGGTAGGTTCAGTGAAAGTTCAAGCAGGTTTTCATAAATTTTGAACCGGTGCTCGAAATTGAAATATGAGGACACCGTTGAACTCGTAGCACCAGTATTTGATTAAGGAGACTCTAACCTCGACGGTAGTCGGTCGAGGGTGAAAGTCAGCTTTTGGGATATTCATGGAAATAATAAAATAAAATAAACCCATGTTTCATTTTATTTTATTTGTTATAACCACCCATTTGGATGTTATAGGTGGGGACCACAACACCTTAACCTCCCTTGAGAGTTTATGGTGGTGGGGACCAACCAGGAATTCAAAACCTCCCAATTTGAATTTGGGAGTGGGGACCACCTGACCCCCCTAATAATGGTGAGAGAGGAAAGCCTCTCAACTCCCCTCATTAATAAGGGAGAGCCTCTTGACCTTTTCTACCATTAATGGTGCCACAATCTCCCTTAATTTAATTCTTCCAATGCACCATAATTAATCTTTCCAACCAAGGTATTTATTTAGGCTATTTTGAAATTGGTTCAAACGACTTAATAAGATATTTTGTCTATTATCTTTGGCCACCATTTCATTTGGTTGGAAAATGAGGATAAGGGAGAGGAGGAACTTGGGATAAAGCTCCCAATGAAGAATGCTCCACCGACGAAGACCGATCCACCGATGAAGAACGCCAATGAGGAGCACCTTCGACTATGAAGAATGACCACGACTACTACTTTCTTCCTCAGAACCTCCTTCGACGTAGGACGTGTTCATCTACAATGAATCAACATCCACCTTCTCATGCCAATATCGATGAACAATGAACATGGTAGGGTTTTATTATTTATTTGATTAACACATCCCATGTTCTCTCCTCTTTTTCCTTTGGGGGTTGGGAATAGAAACTAACGAGGGATTATGGGAGTTGAAAATATCGGTTGTGCTAATTCTTGTTTATGTTCATGGTAAACCCCATGATACAGCTCTAATGCGGATACTACAGGCCAAACTAACATGACCGGTCCTCTCTGTAACCCTTGTGTTGATTTGCGGTGCTCTTTGAAATAGAGGAAGGCGACAACGGCGTTTACGGAAACGAAGGCAACGACCGCGCTACCCCCAACCTCCGCATCCCAGGCCGCCCCCGTGACACCTCGGCACTCCAGCCGAACCAGCTTTGCCACCCCGGGCTAAACCGCACCACCCACCAGCCGCGCCACCCATCGGCCGAACCAGGCCAAGCCACGTCGTGCCCCGACCATGCCATGCCCCAGCTCCCAGCCGACCGCGCCTCCTGGACGAACCAGCCTCACAATGCCCTCCTGAGCCTCCCTGACCACGCCAGCCCACCAGCCCCGGCCGATCAGGCCCCCCGCACACCTCGCGGCGCCCCGTTCGAGCCAGCCTCATGCGCCCCTCATGGCACCCCGACCGAGCCGGCCTTACGCGCCCCTCGTAGCACCCTCCGGGATGAACCGCCCTCATGCCGACCAGCATCCGATCTGCGCCCTCACGGCCGGTCTGATCCATCACGGCTCTCCGTCGACCATCGAGGCCTGCTGGTCTAGGCCCAGCGGGCTGGTCTGAACCCAACTGGGTGGCCCACCCAATGGGTCGGGCAGACCCGGATCAGGTCGGCTCTGTCTGGGTGGGGCCGGACCGGACCTAGGCCCAATACGACCCTTTACTTTCTTTTGGCCGTATCATTGGCATCATACATCCGTTTGATGAACTGTCAAGGGCCCTGGTAATCTTGGAGCATGACGGTCCCTTTGATTATATCCCACTGTAGTTTGTGGTATAGTTGAGATACTGTCAGGTTGGATCGTGCATGAATCCAACCGGGCCCCAAGGAATGAAAGAATAATAACTCACATACCGGGCATCCAATTGACGCGTTGTTTGTTGCATTGAGACCTATATGATGTGGAAGATCTTTGAGATACTTCTTCATGGGACTTTGTGATATTTGGAGTATCGACCAGCAGCTTGTGGAGTGGATATTTCCAGTGACGAGTGAGCAGAGTGTGGAGACTTAGTAGCTGGTTGAGACCTGAACAGTGCAGACCGTTTGACTCATTGTGATTTTACTAGCTCAGTGGGGAGCGCCAGGTTGTGGTGGCAGAACCACGGTGGAGGAGCGTGTAGTTTTCGTGGCAGACCCACGGTACTCGACAAGAGAAGTACCTCAGCAGGCTACAAGGGGGAGCGCCTGGGTGTGGTAGCCGACCCGCAGTGGGGAGAACCTCTGTGTGACACAGGAGACCCATGATACTCGATAGGAGGAGTACCTCATGATTCCAAGGTTAGAAGGAAGCATTCCTTATGTCGCGGCAGGCCCACTGTACTCGATTGAGTAGGAGTTCTCCAGCATCCGAGGTTTCGATAATTTGAATAAAATACTGGTTGAGCTATGTCAGTAATTTTGTGTTTTCCTCATGATTGAGAAGGATTACTTAATAACTTATATATATGTATGGTTATATACCTATGTAGGGTTATCTGGTGATTTCCTTACTTTGTGGTTTATCATTGGTGGTTTTTTGAGACCTTGAGGGTCTTGGGGTCCGTACTGAGTATCGTTATACTCACCCATACAGGGGTTATTCCCGCACCTTGTTGTGTTGGATGTAGAGGGCAGACAGTGCTGATAGAGGCTGAGAGTACTAGGACCGGATGGTACCTAAAGGCGGACCTTACAAAGAGTCGGTACAGGGAGGAGACTGACGGACGTGGAGTGATGAGAAGTCTATCTGTACATAACCGTTTGGTAGGAATCCTATAGGATGACCCAGTAGCTGCTTTTCTTTCTTTTTATTCGGTTATATTGTTTTTAGTTGTACTTGCACCATTACTGTTGGGATTTTATTTCCAGCTCCTTTTACTTTTCAGCACTCTTTTGTTATACAGTTTACTTAGTGTTTTGTATCCAGTTGTGTGCTCTGTTGTGTGGTTTTACATGTTATAAAGGCATATCATTCCCAGTTTTAAGGAATTTCACCTTTGGTGCTAGTCTCCAACCCCTGGCCTATGGAAGGAGGGCTTGGGGTAGTCATGGCACAGGCCTCGGGGGACGGTTCGTCACAAAATTGGTATCAGAGGAGTCAGTTCTACCGCAGAACATAGGACTCTGATCTTTTCTGTGAAGAAATAGTGTTATGTGTAGTGAGTGTGGTCTTTAGTTTAGGGAGTCCAGTGTTGGTGTGGCGTATCCATACACTAGGACCCTGACATCTAATTTCCGACTCAGTGCATGAAAATGCTAATTGCGTGTGTGTTTTCAAATGTTTTCTTCAAGTCATCTCACCAGGTCAGCTCTCTAGGTGTAGAGACCCAAAGCTTGACGTACATGGAAATTACATTACTTTTTCGGAATACTTAATATATAACAAAAATAGACACACAAGGATCGTAATAGTTTAGTGTCTTTGGTAACTCGGAATATAATCTTCTAATCATGGTGAATGATCTTCAACATATCTATTAATGATTTTCCCCTATTGTTTTCTTACCTAAAACCTTTCTTTAAATCCTGGGGAAAAGAAAACTTATAAAGGGTGATCTCAAATACTCAATTAGGGTAAGCATAGAGAACATAAAACAATCCTTATACATTTGAATGTTAAAAAAACATAAGCATAAAATCTAAACATCAAAATCTTTAGCAATGATCTAAAACATGGAAGTACGCAAGGCATAGATCATGAAGAAACATTAATCATGATTAATTAGAATGGGAATAAAACATGTAATTGTGGAAACCATTAAGTTGAAGATATTATTTCCATAGTATCCAAGGAATTCCTGCCAAGACCATCTTAGTGGGAAAAGTCCCTTTCTAAATCGAGTTCACTCCTCGTTCCAGTCCTCAATTACTGAACCGGTTTAACTTTCCATTCCATCAATGTCTATCTCATGAGATATAAATATTTACCCAATGCATTGGAGGGAGATATAGGTCCCACCCAAATCATGTTGAAATCATTATTTCGTGTGCCACAATAAAAACATAAATCATTCATCATAACCCAAGAATAAAATGGGTTTCATAAACATCATTCCATCATAACATAATCCATACAAAAAAATTGGATATCATTTCATCATTAGAAAACTGAAACCATGTAAATCATAGAGAAATGATACTTGAAACATACACATGTGAAATAATGTCATCTTAGATGAAAATGGTTTTGATAAAACCCTTGAAATGAATTCTTGAGGAAAATATCCTTTTTTCTTAAAAATAATTTTCTTTTCACAAAATGTCAGGCAATTATAAAAGAAAAGGACTTTTTTGAAAATAGTCATGAAAAATTTTATAGGAAGCTTCATGAAAATAAGTCTTTATAAAACCGTAAAAATCCTTTCATGTCATATACGTTAAAAAAACATTATTCTCGTACTTTTGTCGGAAAAGTCAAAAAGTACCTTGTAGGGTAAATAAAAGAAAGATTCCTTCCATACCATGGGGTAAAATTCAAAATGGGTAAAAAGGAAATTAAACATACATGAATACACTTTTATAAAACATGGACATTGATGACAGCAATCACCCCAGTAAATACTTACGAATAAGTAATCTTGGAAAAAAATGAGATTTGCAAAATTATCCCTTACCTTAGGTCAGATATGCTTCATAAGTGTCCGAACCTCCTATATAATGATTTAAATAATGTCATTGACTTATTATAGAATCATATTCATTGTTATGATATCATATATGTTTGACTTGTTACTTTATATTACCCATTCTTTTGTAAATTCCATGTTAAAGCAACGTTTTGGGTAAAATCATTTCATTTATCGTATGTGTTTTGATTTGTCGTTCTTTATATTATTACATATATCCTGATTTACATAATTTGAGAATGTAAAACATTATTATATATAATATATATTCATAATATACATATATATATATTATAGATCGATAAAAGGAATGAAATACACCGTTCATGGAGATGGTAGGCCGTACGTACGCATGAACGCTGTTTTTGTTTCCTTATTGAATTGAATGAAAATAAATAGATGAAATACATATATATATATATACATTAATCCAGTCGAATTATTATTTCATATATTTCATTATTATTCATTATATAAACTTTATGATCATTCATGTATGGTTAACATGGAGAATGAATCTCATCGTGTCGTGGAGACGGTAGTCCGTACGTACGCACGAGCGATGATATCGTTCCCATAATTATTGAATAGAATTGGAGTGGATGTTATAATATATCAGAATTAGTATGATGTTATAATAACCATATATATTTATTCTTTACACCATTATACCCATCCATTTAATTTGTTGGTGGAAAAACAGATTTCACCACGGCGTGGAGACGGTATTCCGTACGTACGCACGCATGGTGATTTCGTTTTCCGTAGAATGGATAGATGGTGAAATAGGATTGTTTCATACATATAATAACATATCAGTATATGATTTATACTTATGTTATTACTTCATAATGAAACAACTAAAGAAGAATAAATGGAAGAAGAAATAAAGTTGAAAGAATCGGTAACGGACATTACCTCTTCTTTGAAGCGCCTCTTTGAGACCTCCTCTTAGGGCACTAAAATAGGACTCTGAAGAATACCAGAACCTCTAGGATGTTTCTATAGAAGTTTATAAGATAATTTGGCAGGGTTTGTCCTAGCATGAAGGCTCACAGTGGTGTGAGGAAGAGAGGGAGGAGGTTCCCTTTTATAAGGGAAGAGAGGGGCACCTTTGGAAAAACAAAAAATATTATTTTATTATAAAGTAATATTAGGTTTTTAATAGCTCCAAATTGATTTATTTCTAAGCTAATGTGGGGATGGGTCTAAATCCTCTCATAAAATAGAATTTAGACATGTTTAGTTATCTATTTTAACCTTATCATTTAGATTTAACCTTAAGTTAAATGATTTTACTTTTACCATGTCTTCTGGTTTTCTTACACTATAAGGTTAATAAACTTACTATAACAGGCCAAACGAACCCCAAGGTGTTTATAATTAATATATATAACCTTATCTCGGTCATTTTTCAGAACCTTAGATTTTTAGGAATAAAATAACAATTAATAATATAAAATTTGTTTTAAAAACTATTTTATGTCAATTTTGACACTATTTGTTAATTGATTTTTGTGAAAATCATAACAGAATTATTAGTTCTAAATAAGTTAATTATATCAAAACTAACATGTCATATTAACCTAGAAAATTAGTTAAATTCATAAAAAGTCTCAAATTACATTTATTTGGGTATTTGTAACATCAATTATGTCAAAATTTCATTAATAAGACAATTACTGCATCATCATTGTGTCATAAATAAATTAAATTATTTAATGTCTAAAAATTATAAATAAAATACCATTATGTAGTAAATAGATTTATATTTCTAATGAATATTTATAGTTAAATTTATCTTATGTATAACCCAATATTAAAAATGATTTACTTATTAAACTTTGATTTTAACTATTTTAACCCTTCTTTAAATAAATTAATATTAAATGTCTTAATCTAATCCAAGTGGGCCTAAATGGTAATATTTTATTAATAAGTTTGTTTTTGGTCGAATTAAACTTATCCATTATAATTATGACATGTTTTAGGGTAATAATAATATCATTTTTACCCTTAATTATCCTATTTACTTTTAACCGTGGTAAATAAAAGTAAAAAGTTACTATTCACCAAAAATTATTGCCATCTCATTGAACCAAATTTTAGTCCTTTATATTAACCGTGTCTCTTGTATTTTTGAAATTCAAATCACAGAAATGGTAAAATTTAATTTAAATTAAAAAAAGTCAGTTTTTTAACTACCACTAAGTGGTTTCACTATTCATCAAAAATTGACGTTTTTCTGAAAAATACAAAAAATTCAGCCAAAGCATTATTTGATATTATGAATTAAAAATTGATGTATATTTTTCCAAATTCATAAAACATATGTGGAATTAATTAATTTTAAATTTAATTCTCGTTATCAAAACAAATAGCGTGTTTTTAAGAAACAAAAACAATCAAAAGATTGATACTTGTTTATGTCCAATTTCAAAGTGAAATTAATTCCAAAGACCAAAAATGGATTAAATGGTAACAATATATTATAATTAAACTATAAAACCAATTAAAAAGATAATCTATCCAAATAAATTATTGTGATGAAAAAATTTGTTCTTAATTAAAATATAGCGTGTTTTTACTATTCATTAAAATATGAAAGTTATTAGAATAATATGAAAATTATATCCAAAGTAAATTTTTATATCTTGATTCCAAAGAATAATTTTATTTTGTCAAATTGAACTTATATACATTTTAAAAACAATATTTAAAGTGGGTGCGCCATCAAAAGGCGTGAAAATTTCATTTTTTGAAAAATACTTATTTTACTCGAAAAATGATTTTGTTCTCATACCATGTTCTAGAAAATGTGTAAGATGAATAATAATGTTATAAAATTCAAAATTAAGTTGATATTATTCATAACAAGTACATCATATAACATATCGTTGTTTAGCAAAACTTGGTATTGCGTACAACACACACTATAATGGAAGGTCGTGATTGCGTGTAATGCAATCCAAGTCAGGGATGTGTGTTGTGAAAGCTAGTTTTGGTGTAGCGTACAACACAAGACATTAATGAAATTAAAATAATATCTTTCATAAAATCTCAGGGTGTAACATTCTTCCCCCCTTAAAATGAATTTCACCCTCGAAATTCGTCGGGGTTATAAATCGTTTACTATTTATAGAAACCCACATAATAAAATGAAATAATAAAATTTAATTTTAAAAACTAAAGTATGAAATGTAACGATTACCCAAAGAAACTCATCACTGGGTTTACATATAGGAGAACATATGTGAAAATATGGATATGGAAGAAAAATCTAACCATCAAGTTCTGATGGAGAGTGGTAGAGAACATGGCTATGAAAAATCCATCAATCACAAAGCCCTAGATTTGTGATGATCTAAGGTACCATCTGATTCATCGGATATAAGGGCACTATGACAACATTTTTGGTTTTCAATATCATTTCCCTAAAGTTGATGAAATTGGAATTAGAAGAAATACTTTCATGATTTTGGTACAGTCTCACCATTGGTCGTTCTTTGGACAATTTCCACTTCATCTCTTAATGAAATGAAGTTGAATTTGTCATTCGTGAAGTGTTAGAAGATCATGTGATAGAACGATGGGTCATTCCATCTTTCTCAAACAAAAGGTTAGAAAAGTTATCAAAAATGCATAAGTCCATCTATAGTTAGATTAATCATATATGGTTCCTAAAATGGACTTATAATTCATATATCATACTACTTAATATAAAAAAAACTAGTTTCTACTAAATAGGGACTTCCTGTAGTCCAGTGGTAGGAGATAAAGGCCAGTCGCACTTCGGTTGTGGGTTCGATTCCCACATCCTTGTCCGACTCGATGGGTTGTCGCCCATCCTGCAGGTTTTCCTTTTTCTAAAACTACATTACTATAACATCCCATCAATAATATCGAAAAAAATTATATCCTTAAACAATACTAACTTATGTCCAACATAATCCATTCCAATCTTTATCTAAAATACTTCGGTCCAAGCTCATAGTATAAATAAAACGATTACTTGAAATGTCATCAACCAAGCATGTGAATACCATCATTTATCCCCTATATATCTTGTTAGTCACATTCCAATCATGTGAATACCTTAATCATGTATTCTCTTGAAAAATGAATACCCATTAAACCTTAGTGAAAACAAGAATTCTGTCAAAAGATAACTCTTTCCACATGCCAAAATCCAAAAATTCTATATACTCAAACCATGATATAACCTTCTCCTTATATCATTCATGAGCTCATGAATACTATCAAACATTTAATTTTCTCCTTATCCCTTCATTATGTGCATATTATCTACTTTCCAAAAATATCTGAATAACCTTTCATGGTTACTGGTACCATTCATCATACACTTTCAAAACATAAGGAAAGACAACAATGTAACAATCCTTAGATGTCTTTTTATTCCATGGTACCATGATATTACTTATACAACATTGCACTTGATAAACATGTAATCATTCCACTACCTTCTTAAACCATTGACCGAGCTTTAACAATTATTTCATCTCACATATCATTTGTAGTCTCTTCATCATCATCAACATAAATACTACCCATACGACCATACTGATTCTATTCATGAGACTTTCCCCTAGGGAATTGGTTTGCATAATGCCCGTACATTCCACATTTAAAGCATTTAACCATTGTTGATGTCATAGCAATACCATTATCCTCATCCATGGTGTTAACTGAACCTTTTCCTTTGCACTTACTGGCTTTGTGTCCTTATTTTCCACACCCAATGCATCTTCCAGTTCCTTTGAAACATTCTCCTTGATGCCTCTTCCCACATGATTTTCATAGGGGAAATTGAACTTTCTTTCCTCTATGATCATCATGAAACTCCATTTTCTCTTATTAGCCGAGTCAGGAAACTTACCAAATATGATTTTATTGATCATATTATGAGATTGATGATTTGGAATAATAATTATGTTTGAAATTCCAAATCCCATTTAATTTGGTTGCTCATGAAAAATATCATTTCATTTTCCATCATATCCTCCATTATCGTGAATCTTCCTGTTTCCAGCCATTTCCTAAAACCCAAAAAAAATAGTGTGAGAGGAAAAAATCATGCTTAGGAAAACAACATAATAAAGGGGGAGTACCATAAATATCTAACATCATAGGTTTAATTATAAGATCGTTACTTTAATTTTAAGACTATTACCTATACTTATACTTATCCTTAGGGACATCCCTAGACATACCTTAGAAATATCTCTAGGGATCTCACTAAAGTTCTCGCATCCTAGTTTCCAAAGGTTGACTAAACCTTTCCTCTGATACCAACTGTAGAGACCTAAAGCTTGACGTACACAAAAATTACATTACTTTTGCGGAATACTTAATACATAACAAAAACAGACACAGAAGGATCGTAATATTTTAGTGTCTTTTGAAACTCATAATATAATCTTCTAACCATGGTGAAAGATCTTCAACATCTCTATTAATGATCTTCCCCTTTTGTTTTCTTACCTGAAACCTTTCTTTAAATCCTGGGGAAAAGAAAACATATAAAGGTTGAGCTCAAATGCACAGTAAGGGTATGCATAGAGAATATAAAACAATCCTTAGACATTTGAATGTAAAAAAACATGAGCATAAAATCTAAACATCAAAATCTTTAGCAATGACCTAAAACATGGCAGTACGCAAGGAAAAGATCATGAAGAATCATTAATCATGATAAATTAGCATGGGAATATAACATGTAATTTTGGAAACCATTAAGCACATGATATGATTTCTATAGTAGCCAAGGCATTGCTTCCAAGACCATCTTAGTGGACAAAGTCCCTTTCTGAATCGAGTTCACTCCTCGTTCCGGTCCTGTATTACTGAACTGGTTTAACTTGCCATTCCAGCCATGTCTATCTCATTAGATATAAATCTTTACCCAATGAATTGGAGGGAGATATAGGTCCCACCCATCTCATATTCAAATCATTCTTTCGTGTGCCACAATATAAACATAAATCATTCATCATAACCCAAGAATAAAATGGGTTTCATAAACATCATTCCATCATAACATAATCCATACAAACAAATTGGATATCAATTCATCATTAGAAATGCAAAACCATGTAAATCATAGAGACATGATACTTGAAACATAAACATGTGAAATATTGTCATCTTAGATGAAAATGGTTTTGATAAAACCCTTGAAATGAATTCTTAAGGAAAATATCCTTTTTTCTTCAAAATCATTTTCTTTTCACAAAATGTCATTCAATTTTAAAAGAAAAGGATTTTGTTGAAAATATTCATGAAATCCTTTATAGGAAGATTCCTGAAAATAATGCTTTATAAAACCGTAAAAATCCTTTCATGTTGTATACGTTAAAAAAACATTTTTCTCGTACTTTTGTCGGAAAAGTCAAAAAGTACCTTGTAGGGTAAATAAAAGACAGATTCCTTCCATACCATGGGGTAAAAGTCAAAATGGGTAAAAAAGACTATAAACATACATGAATACACATTTATAAGGCATGGACATGGATGATAGCAATAACCCCAGTAAATACTTACGAATAATCAATCTCGGATAAAAATGAGATTTGCAAAATTATCCCTTACCTTAGGTTCGATATGCTTCGTACGTATCTGAACCTCCTATATAATGATTTAAATAATGTCATTGACTTATTAAAGAATCATATTCATTGTTATGATATCATATATGTTTCACTTGTGACTTTATATTTCCCGTTCTTTTGTAAATTCCATGTTAAAGTAGCGTTTTGGGTAATATCATTTCATTTATCGTATGTGTTTCGATTTGTCATTATTTATATTATTACTTATATCCTGATTTACAGAATTACATAATGTAAAAAATGATTTATATATAATATATATTAATCATATACATATATATATTATAGATCGATAAAAGGAATGAAATACACCGTTCATGGAGACGGTAGGTCGTACGTACGCATGAACGTTGTTTTCGTTTCCTTATTGAATTGAATGAAACTAAATAGATGACATATATATATATGTATATACATAAATCCAGTAGAATTATTATTTCATATATTTCATTATTATTCATTATATAAACTTTATGATCATTCATGTATGGTTAACATGGAGAATGAATCTCATCACGTCGTGGAGACGGTAGTCTGTACGTACGCGCGAGCGATGATATCGTTCCCATAATTATTGAATAGAATTGGAGTGGATGGTATAATATATCAGAATTAGTATGATGTTATAATAACCATATATAGTTATTATTTACACCATTATACCCATCCATGTAAGGTGTTGGTAGAAAAACATATTTCACCACGGCGTGGAGACGATATTCCGTACGTACGCACGCGTGGTGATTTCATTTTCCGTAGGATGGATAGATGGTGAAATAGGGTTTTTTCATACATATAATAACATATCATTATATTAGTTATACTGATGTTATTACTTCATAATGAAACAAATAAAGAAAAAGAAGTGGAAGAATAAATAAATTTGAAGGAATCGGTAACGTCCATTACCACTTCTTTGAAGCGCCTCTTTGAGACCTCCTCTTAGGGAACTAAAATCGGTCATTGAAAAATACCATAACTTCTAGGATGTTTCAATGGAAGTTTAGAATTGAATTTGGTAGGGGTTGTCTGAGAATGAAGGCTCAATGTGGTGTGAGTAAGAGAGGGAGGAGGTGCCTTTTTATAAAGGAGGAGAGGGGAACCTTTGGAAAAACTAAAAATATTATTTTATTATAAAGTCATATTCAGTTTTTAATAGCTCCAATTTTATTTATTTTGAATATAATGTGGGTATGGGTCTAAATACTCTTGTCCAATAGAATTTAGACAAGTTTAGGTATCTATTTTAACCTTATCATTTAGATTTATCCTTAAGTTAAATAATTTTACTTTTACCGTGTCTTCTTGTTTTCTTACACTATAAGGTTAATAAACTAACTATAACAAGCCAAACGAACCCCAAGTTGTTTATTATTAATATATATAACCGTATCTCAGTCATTTGTCTGAACCATATATTTTTAGGAATAAAATAACAATTAATAATATAATATTTGTTTTAAAAACTATTTTATGTCAATTTTGACATTATTTGGTAATTGATTTTTATGAAACTTATAACAGAATTATTAGTTCGAAATAGATTAATTAAATCCAAAATAACATGTCATATTAGCCTACAAAATTAGTGAAATTTATAAAAAGTCTCAAATTACATTTATTTGGGTATTTATAACATCAACTATGTCAATATTTCATTAATAAGATAATTACTGCATCATCTTTGGGTCATAAATAAATTAAATTATATAATGTCTAAAAATTATAAATAGAATACCATTATGTATAAAATATTGTTATCTTTCTAATGAATATTTATAGTCGAATTTATCTTATGCATAACCCTATATTAAAAATGATTTACTTATTAAACTTAAATTTTAACTATATAAACCCTTCTTTAAATAAATTAATATTAAATGTCCTAATCTAATCCAAGTGGGCCTAAATGGTCATATTTTATTCCTAAGGTTTTTTTGGTCGAATTAAACTTATCCAATATAATTAGGACATGTGTTAGGGTAATATTAATATCATTTTTACCCTTAATTATCCAATTTACTTTTAACCGTGGTAAATAAAAGTAAAAAGTTACTATTCACCAAAAATTGTTTTCATCTCATTGAACCACATTTTAGTCCTTGATATTAACCATGTCTCTCGAATTTTTGAAATTCAATTCACAGAAGTGGTAAAATATAATTTAAATTAAAAAAAGTCAGTTTTTTAACTACCACTAAGTGGTTTCACTATTCATCGAAAATTGAAGTTTTTCAGAAAAATACCAAAAATTCAGCCTAAGCATTATTTGATATTCCGAATTAAAAATTGATTTCTATTTTTCAAAATTCATAACATAAAAGTGGTATTAATTATTTTTAAATTTAATTCCCAATATCAAAACAAATAGCGTGTTTTTAAGAAACAAAAACAATCAAAAGATTGATACTTATTTATGTCCAATTTAAAAGTAAAATTAATTCCAATGACCAACATTGGATTAAATGGTAAAAATATATTCTAATTATACTTTAAAACAAATTAAAAAGAAAATCTATCCAAATAAATTATTGTGATGAAAAAAGTTGTGTTTAATTAAAATATAGCGTGTTTTTACTATTCATTAAAATATGAAAGTTATCAGAATAATATAAAAATTTTATCCAAAGTAAATTTTTATATCCTAATTCCAAATAATAATTTTATTTTTTCAAATTGAACTTATAGACATGTCAAAAATAATATTTAATGTGGGTGCGCAATCAAAAGGCGGGAAACAACATTTTTGAAAAATACTTATTTTACTCGAAAAATTGATTTTGTTCTCATACCATGTTCTAGAAAATGTGTAAGATGAATAATAATGTTATAAAATTCAAAATTTAGTTGATACTATTCATAACGGGTAGTTCATATAACATATCATTGTTTAGCGAAACTCAGTATTGCGTACAACACATGCTATCATGGAAGGTCGTGATTGCGTGTAATGCAAGACAAGTCAGGGATGCATGTTGTGCAAGCTCCTTTTGGTGTAGCATAAAACACAAGACATTAATGAAATTAAAAGAATTTTTTTCATAAAATCTCGCGGTGTTACACCAGGTATACCTTTTTAACCATAGCGCACCTGTTTCTTTTCAGGATGCCTCCATGAAGACAGCTGGCTATAGTTTCGAGAGTCATACACATTGATAGCCCACTGAGTGATGAGGCCTCGATGCAGGGCCCTCTTACAGTAGAGGCACCAGTGGAGGAACTAGCATTACCATTAACCATTGGACAACCGATTCCACCAGCCCTAGCAGTAGACGTTGCACGTCGCTTGATCACGTTGCATGTGTTCCAGCGCTAGAGGCCACCCAGGTTCAGGGGAGAGACTGATTCACAGGCAGCTGAGGATTAGTCGGAGGCTGTGGTGAGAGGTTTTCGACTAGTAGGGACACTAATTGACCTCATGGTGATAATTGTTTCCAGCCTTCTATAGGTAGTAGTGAGGAGATGGTGGAGCATGATGCTCCAAATTCATGATGAGGTGACGCTTCTCTGGGTAGACTTCGAGAGCCTGTTTCAGGTAGAGTTTGTTCAAGCGACTCTTCGCTCAGTGTGTATACAAAAGATACTTCATCTGCAGTAGGGAAGCATTATTGTAGCTCAATACTTAGTGAGGCTCACAAACCTCTCAAGTTACTCCATAGATATAACTTGGGACCTTTTCTTCAGGGCCCGGACCTTTGAGCAGTGACTCAGGTATGAGATCAGGGCTTTGGTGATATCACTTATCATCCCGACGTAGGTGGGGGTGTTATAGAGAGCCCTCCTAGTGGAGAGTTCCCTTGCTGAGCTATCTCCAGTAGTGAGATCCACCACCAGTCGACACGTAGTGAAGTATTCTGCAGCTGAAAGATGTTGTAGAGGTCCAAGAGGACAAGACCTACAAGTGGACGACCCCATGACTCAGGATCGGTTGTGCGGGGCACCCGAAGCGGACACAGACATGCCAGAAGCAGGCAGTGTTACGCATGTGGTGGGCAGGGTCACATGGCTCGTGACTACCCGACCCGCAGTTCAAGTCATCAGCATACGGTCAAAGGACCGCCCAGGAAAAGATAGAGATTCATTCGAGGCGGTCCATAGGGAGCAGGCGGACATGGCAGAGGAGCTGGCTGTGTAGTTAGCGGTGGATGACTATTCGAGGTCTTACCACCACCACTACAAGAAGGTCCACCCCGACCGCCAGACAGCTGAGGCATATGGTCATGGCGCTTCGGAGATAATTCGAGGTATGATCTGTGTCTAATCCACCATAGTTGCAGAACTTATAGACATTGGTTCCAGTCAATCTTTCATTAACACTGCCCTCGTTCGGAGCTCGGAGATTCTGACGGAGCTGTTGGCTCGACCCATATGGCCAGAGACTCCAAAAAAAGTGGATTCGATGATTACACACTGGTGTCGGTAGTGTGAGCTTACTCTATGAGGAGAGAGATTAGGCTGGGATCTCCTAGTAGCGGCATCGAGGCCTTACGATGTCATTTTTGGCATGGACATATTATCTACAATCCATGCTCAGATTGACTGTATTAGGTGCAAAGTGCAGTGTGTCCGCACGGATCGGACTAGGTTTACCTTCACCATCGGAAGGGAACCTTTACAGTATAGGATGGACTTACTTGGGGGAGAGTGCAGTGGATCACTCATCAGTTGGCTATCCTTACCCTCGGAGCAGTTGATGTGGAGAGTCTGAGATATCGTGTAGTGGTGGACCAGTACACAGATGTCTTCCTTGATGATGCTCCAAGTCTACCCCCTCACTGAGAGGTAGAATTTTACATTGACTTGTACCCCGGGACAACACCAATATCTACACCAGCATATCAGATGGCTCTCACAGAGCTTTGTGAGCTACGGGTATAGTTAGAGGACTTTCCGGGGAAGGGATTCATCCGGCCTCGTGTTTCTCCCTAGGCAGCCCCGATTCTATTCGCCAAGAAGGTGGATGGGAGCTTGAGGATTTGTGTTGACTATCAGTGCCTAAACCAGGTGACCGTGAAGAACAAGTACCCACTACCGAGGATTGATGACATCTTTGATCGGTTGAATGGAGCATGGTGGTTCTCAAAAATAGACCACAGATCAGGTTATCACTAGCTCAGGGTTCGAGATGAGGATGTGCAGAAAAATTCCTTCAAATGTTGGTATGGCCAATACGAGTTCTTGGTTATGTCATTCAGCATAACCAATGCTCCAGAAGTGTTCATGGGACTCATAAATAGGGTCTTCCACCGTACTTTGGTCACTTTTTAGTGGACTTCATTGACGACATTCTGATCTACTCGACTACTAAGGAGGAGCATAATTTGTAGTTAGTACTGGACACACTCTGAGAGAACCAACTTTATAGTAAGCTCTCGAAGTGCCAGTTCTAGATCCGAGAGGTTCACTTTCTAGGACATGTCATCTCGAAGGATGGAGTTGCAGTGGATCCAGTGAAGATTGAGGTGGTACTTTCTTGGGAGCCACCCAGGAGTGTGACGGAGGTACGGAGTTTCCTGGGTTTAACTAGATATTACTGGAGATTTGTGAAATATTTCTCTAGCATTGCAGCACCACTATCAGCCTTGACAAATAAGGAGAAACCCTTTGTGTGGTCGGAGAGATGCCAAAATAGCTTTCAGGAGTTGAGGTAGAGGCTAATTAGTGCCCCCATCTTGAGGCTTCCAGAGGAAGGCGTAAGGTATATAGTCTACTACAATGCATCAGGGACCGGACTCGAATGTGTCCTAATGCAGGAGCGAGAAGTGATCGCATATGGTTCTCAGCAGATAAGACAACATGAGCAAAACTATGCTACCCATGACCTAGAGTTAGCAGTAGTGGTCTTCTCCTTGAAGATGTGGCGACACGATCAGAAGGGTGATCATTTTACCATGTACTATGATCACAACAGTATTAGGTATATCTTCTCTAAGAAGGACATGAACCTAAGAGATCGAAGTTAGCTTGAGTTCCTCCAAGACTATGACTTTGAGATAGTCTATACTCCTAGGAATGTGAATGTTGTTGCAGATGCACTCAGCAGGAGGTCTAGTATACAGTTTCTAGGCAAGGCAATGGAGCAGCTAGATGCTTTAAAGATATCCTTTATGGATAGAGATGGAGAAACCTTCCTTCAGCCTCTTACAATCAGTCTCCCACTTCTTCAGCAAGTCAGAGAGGCAGAGTATGGGGACACTGACTGTGAGCCACGACATGCTCATATATCCATAGGGCAGGCACCTGATTGATTTTTTGAAGGTGGGGAGCACGTCATCCTCTTCAGAGGACATACTATGGTACAAGTGTCACTTTAGGAGTAATTGTTTAGGGTGTTCCACACATCTCCTCTAGTAGTACATCTAGTAGTGGAGAAGTTGTACTAGGATCTCTGACAGTAGCACTGGTGGCTGGGAATGAAGAAGGTAGTTGCAGAGTTTGTCTCTCGGTGCCTCACTTGTTAGCAAGTGAAGGTGGAGAACCAGTTACCAGCATGCTTGGTTCAGCCTTTAAAGGTCCTAGAGTGTAAGTGGGATGGGATATCCATAGACTTCGTGATAGGACTTCCATGTACATCTAGAGTTCATGACTCTATCTGGGTGATCGTCTATCGAATCACCAAGTTGGCCCACTTCCTACCGATTAGAGAGTAGGGTTCAGTAGAGAGCTTGGGATTCCTCTATGTGCAAGAGATTTTGTGGCTACATGGAGTACCTTTGATGATTGTCTCTGATCATGACACATGTTTTACTTCCCAGCTATGGAAGGGGTTGCAGGAGGCTTTCGGAATGCAGCTTCATTTGAGCACTGCACTCCATCCTAAGATGGATGGACAGACTGAGCAAACCATTCAAACCATCGAGGACATGTTTGGTGCTTGTGTCCTTAACTTTGGTCACAGCTGGGAGGATCACTTACCTTTGGTGGAGTCTTCATACAACAACAACTATCACTCCACCATTGGGATGTCACCTTTTGAGACGTTATACGGGCGACCTTGTAGATCACCATTGTGCTGGACTGACCCATGGGAGTCTACACTAGTGGGACCAGAGATTCTACAGGCTTCCATTGAGAAGGTGTATATCATCCAAGAGTGGATAAAGACTGCACAGAGTAAACAGAAGTCATAAGTCGACAGGAGACGGAGAACTATGGAGTTTGAGGATGGAGACCATGTCTTTCTACGGGTCTCACCCCGAAGGGGTCTACTAATATTTGGGTGAGATGGAAAGTTATCTTCGAGGTCCATGGGACCTTTTAAGGTCCTCAGTAGAGTTGGTGAGGTGGCATACTTCTTAGATCTTTAACTCAGTTTCACCGGGTGCATGATGTCTTCCACGTATCCCAGCTGAAAAGATACGTGCATGACCCTTCTCACATCATCGACCATGGAGAGATGGACGTCGATGATGGGGAGACTATTACGGAGGTTGCAGTACAGATTGAGGATCAACATAAGTGGGTCCTTCATGGATGGTTGATACCTTTGGCGCGCATTCGCTAGCAGCATGAGAACCTCTAGGAGAGCACATGGGAGTGGGAGGATTAGATGTGAGGTCAGTACCCCCACTTGTTCCCTTAGTTCATGTTGTAGCTTATGAGGATGTAAATCCAGGAGGTGGGGAGAATGTAACGTCCCAAGATTTCCATTTAATTGTTTTTAAATATATGGGAATTTTATGAGTCCACGAAAATTGATGGTGTGTGATTCTGATGCCCGGTGATCTCGGAATCAATTTCTAAAGTTTTTTTCAGGTACGTTCAATGAAAATTTGAGCGGGTTTTTATAAATTTTGAACCGGTCCTCGAAATTTAAATCTGAGGACACCATTGAATTCGCAGTTCCGGTATTCGCTTAAGGAGACTCTCACCTCGATGGCAGTCAGTCGAGGGTGAAAGTTAGTTTTTTGGGTTTTTCATGGAAATAATAAAATAATTTAAACATATGTTTTATTTTATTTTATCTCTTATAACCACCCATGTGGAAGTTGTAGGTGGGGACCACCACACCTTAACCTCTCATGAGAGTTAATGGTGGTGGGGACCATCCGAGAATTCAAAACCTCCCAATTTGAATTTGGGACCAGGGACCACCCGACCCCCTAATAATGGTGGGAGAGGAAAACCTCTCAACTCCCCTCATTAATGAGGGAGAGCCTCTTGACCTCCTCTACCATTAATGGTGCCACCACCTCCCTTAATTTAATTCTTCCAATCCACCCTAATTAATCTTGCTAACAGATGTGTTTAATTAGGCTAATTTGAAATTGGTGCCAATGACTTAATAAGATATTTTGTCTACTATAATTGGCTACCATTTCATTTCGTTAGAAAATGAGGATTGGGGAGAGGAGGAACTTGGGAGAAAGATCCCAATGATGAACGCTCCACCGATGAAGAACACTCCATCTATGAAGAATTCTAATGAGGAACACCTTCAACTATGAAGAATGACCTCGACTACTATTTTCTTCCTCAGAACCTCCTTCGATGTTGGACAAGTTCGTCTACAATGAATCGACATCTTCCTTATCACGCCAATGGTGACGAACGACGAAAAAGGTTGGGTTTTATTCTTTATTTGATTAACACATCTCTTGTTCTCCCCTATTTTTCTTTTGGGGGTTGGGAATAGAAATTAATTAGGGATTATAGGAATTGAAAATATCTATTGTGCTCGTTCTTGTTTATGTTCTTGGTAAACCTCATGCTACCACTCTAATGTGGAGAGTGTGGGCCAAACCAACATGGCCCATCCTCTCCGTAACCCTTGTGTTGATTTGAGGTGTTCTTTGAAACAGAGGAAGGCGACAACGATGTTGAAGGCGACAAAGGCGACGAAGGCAACACTCGTGCTACTCGTGGCCTCCACAACCCGCGCTGCCGCCACGATGCTCTAGTGCTCCAAACAAACCGGCTACGCCGCACTGCGTCACCCGCCAGCTTTCGAGCCATGCGGGCTACACCACCCGCCGGACGTGCCACCCGCCGGCTGAACCGGCCCGAGCCGCGCCGCGCCCTGCCCCGGCTCCCGGCCTCTCGCATCTCTCGGCCGAACCGGCCTCGCGGTGCCCTCTAGAACCACCCTGGCCATGCCAGCCCACCGGCCCTGGTCGAGCCGGCCTCCCGCGACCCTCGCGGCTCCCCGGCCGAGATGGCCTCCCGCGCCCCTCGTGGTGCCCCGGTCGAGCCGGCCTTCCGCGCCCCGGCCGAACTAGCATGTTCCCCCACAGCGCCCTCTGATCCGTGTCACCGACGCGTCGATGTCCAACCCGAACCACCCACACACCGACCTGCGGCCGGTCTGCACCCTCCCGGCCCGTACACGACATCGTGGTTGGTCCATGCCCTCACGACCGGTCCGCACCCTCAAGGCCCTCCGCGGCCCCTCGCAGCCTGCTGGGCTAAGCCTAGCGGGCCGGGCCAAACCCAATGGGTTGGATCTCCTAATGGTCCTGGCCGACCAGGATCGGGTCGGACCGGACACGGGCCCACTACGACCCTTTACATTCTTTTGGGCATATCATTGGCACCGGATGTCCGTTTGACGAACCATTAGCGGCCCTAGTAATCTTGGAGCATGATGGTCCATTTGAGTATACCCCACTAGAGTTTGGGGTATAGTTGAGAAATGGTTAGGTTGGATCATGCATGAATCCAACCGGGCCCCCAGCACTAAAAGACTAATAACTCACAGAACGGGTGTCTGATTGACGTGCTGTCTATTGCGTTGAGACCCCTATGACATGGCGGACCTTTGAGATACTTCTTTTTGGGACTTCATGATAGTTGGAGTATCGACCAGTAGCTTGTGGAGTGGATCATTCTCGTGAAGGGCGAGCAGAATGCGGAGACCTAGTAGCTGGCTGGGACCTGACGACTGTTGACCGTTTGACTCGGAGTGATTCTACATTCCCAGTGGGGATTGCCTGGTTGTAGCGGCAGACCCATGGTGGAGGAGCGTCTGGTTGTGGTGGCAGATCCACAGTACTCAATAGGAGGAGTACCTCAGCAGGCTATGAGGGGGATCTCTTGGGAGTGGCGGCAGACCCACGGTGGGGAGCGCCTCTGTGAGATGCAGCAGACCCACGGTACTCAACATGAGGAGTACCTCAGCAGGTCAAGGTTAGTGGTAAGCGCGCTTGGTGTCGCAGAAGGCCCATTGTACTTGATTGAGCATAAGTTCTCCAGTAGCCAAGGTTTCGATAATGTGAATAAAATGATGGTTGAGATGAGTGAGTAGTTTTTTGTTTTCCTCATGATTGAGAGGTATTACTTAATAACTTAGCTATATGTATGGGTATATACCTAAGTAGGGTTATCTTTTTATTTCCTTACTTTGGGGTTTATCCTTGGTGGTTTTCTGAGACCTTGAGGGTCCGGGGTCCCTACTGAGTATCGTTATACTGACCCCTGCATGGGATATGTCCACACCTTATTGGGTTGGTTGTAGACAGCGGATAGCATTGACTGAGGCTAAGAGTACCAGGACTGGATGGTAGCCGAAGGTGGACCTTGCGACGAGTTGGTACACGGAGGAGACTGACGAATGTGGAGTGCTAAGGAGGATATATGAACCTACCCTACATGTAGGAATCTCAGAGGACGACCTAGTAGCTGCTTTTATTTATTTTTCTTTAGATGTATTGTTTTTAGTTGTACTTGTACCTTTACTGTTGGGCTTGTATTTCTGGCCCCTTTTACATTTCAGCACTATTTTGTTATATAGTTTTCTTAGTGTTTTGTATCTAGATGTGTGCTCTCTTGTTTGAATTAATAGGTTATAAAAGAAATACCTTCCCAGTTTTAGGAAATTACGCCTTTGATTCTAGTCACTAACCCCTAGCCTACAGAAGACGGGCTTGGGGTAATCACGGAATAGGCCCCGGGGGACGGGTCATGATAATAATAATAATGAGCTAAGGAGATTATTTTTTACAAAATAAATGGGATAGTATTGATGACCATGTAACTGATTACTAATATTATTAAAAACTGGTTTATGTATTCATTTAATAGATTTTTTAGATTTATGGTATGAAGGAAGGTTAATATTTGAAGGAATGTATGTTATCACCAAGTTTTTATGGTGATTATTATTATTGCAATGTTATAAGAGAGTACAAGATAATTATCATCACTAGTTTTGTGTGTGATAATTAAGAGATATGAAAATATATTTGGGGGATAAATAATTCGTCAATTTTATAAATTTATTGACCACCATTCCAATGATTTGGATTTTAATGTTTTGGAATCTTCGTAATGGAAATAGATTATGAACATTTTTACATTAAACATTGGACAAGGTATTATAGAGAATTGTATTAATTTAATATATGATGACTTATGTGTATTGGATAACATGAGCAAACCATTTTGTTATGATGATAATGAGAGATAGAATGAATAAACTGGTGTCCCATTATGGATCATATAATCCACTATCTTTGTAGGCATTACAATCCCAACATCATTACATGGAATAGGAAATGAATAGAAAACTGATCAAGAAATGAAAAAAATAGTGATATTGTTCTTATGAGATTAAATTAATAATTATATCTTCTCAAATGATTTTAAAATAATATGTTATCCTATTATCTTCATTTATGATGATATTAATGACCATTTTCAAATCAATTTTGTCAACGGTTTTTTGGTCATTAACATTTTAATGACCATGTTTTCTAAAATATTCCACCTTAACTTGATAGTTCTAATTATCTTCTATGTTCATGTTTTCACTTCCCACTAATGTTCTCTTTAATAAGGATATGTGTTACATGGTAATCTGCACCATTTAATTTCCCTCTTTTTATGGGGATGTTTTGTTAACCCCTTTTATGTTCTGAGTTTCCCACAAAAGAAATTTTCAAACTTCCATATTTGATTTTTGAAGTGAAAGATCAAATTTTGAGGAAACAATTTCTTGAAATTATTTATCATATCAGAATGGTAGCTTATCTCTTGATGAATCCATGAAATCTATCTAAACCTCAATATGTGTTCCATTTATATCTCTTTATTATGTACATACTCAATCCTTCACATGTACTAAAATTTGTGGTCATACCGCTGGTGCAAGATATTCGAGATAAAGAAAAACTGGTTGTGATTCTGGATAATGTTATATGAAGCCAAGACCCCTCACATTGTTAATGTTTTATAGTGAAACCGCCATTTTGAGAAAGCTACATGGGAACTAGTGTATGCAACGAGGAAGAGGTATCATCATCTATTTATATATAAGTAAATAATCTAAATGGTGAAGTTCATCTAAATGTGGGTATAATGTAACACCCTAAAATTTTATGGTATGTATTTTATTTTAGGAAAAATATTATCTTCGATAGATTACTTTGCAGAAAACATTGATCATAAACAAAATCCAACTTATTATTATTTTATTGTAATCATTATCACCTAAAAATGGAATTCATGGAATAAATGAGATTATATAAATTATGAATATATAGTTTACATTTTTTTATGAATTTAATTAACTATTTACTATAAAATTAGAAAAAAAATAAAAATAATTGAATATATGCATGTGTTTTTATAAAAAAACTATTTTTATGATCACAATGTAATTTTATCATCATAAATTTAATTAATCACTATTATTAATTTATCATAATGATATTTATATTTTATATATTCAATATTTTATTTTGAACTCATCCATTATGTTTGACATGATTATGATAAGAAGAATTCCAATTTTAATCATAAAAAATTTATATTTTTCTAAAACAAATCCTACCTTTTTACATATAACATATTCTATAAATAATTATTGAAAATTTCAAAAACATTATATTAAAAAATAATAAAAATCATTTTTGAATGAGGAAGGTCAAAATTATATTTGGCTAATATTTTTGTATTTTTTTGAAGAAGCAACATTTTTTATGAATAGAGATTAATACTAAATTTTAATTGAAAACTAAATTTCTATTTGATTAATTTATATAGTTATATAATATATTATTTTAGTTTTATTAAATTATTAGTTCAAATATACATCAATAAATTCAATTTAGGTTTTTAGAATCAATCTTACATTGAAATCTGATATAAAAACATTTCAAGCTTTTGAAAATTCTACTTTAAAATTGGCTTTCTCATTGTATCATCGAGATTACTTTTTTATTTAATTTCCCCAATTATGTGGATTAAACATGGTAAAATAGATTCATTATTTGGAATTATAATTTAAAAATAAGGGTTTAATTTCAATTTAATTTTTAGTGTATAAACATTATATTGTGGTAAAAAAATATTTAAATCAATATATGTAAAAGAAATGAAACGATTTAAAGTTAAAAATGTAAAGGCATAAAATAAAATAAAAATAAAAAATTTAATGTTTGGTTTAGGTATTTTCAACCATAAAAAAACCTCTAAAACATTAAATTCCATCAAATTTTTTGAAAATTAATTCCACCTCAATGTGGTTGGATATAAATAAAAAATTATTATTATTTTAATCACATAGTTCCACCACTCCTAAAGTATAAATTACACCCCTCACCACCCGTATTTCTGCTCAAATGCCTTTAATATCCTCTAATATCTACCAATAGCTCTCCTCCTCACAATACCAATATCCTATTTCTAATTATGTCACAAAAAAACCAAATATAAGGTCCTCAAGAGTCTCTCAAGGAGGATATATTCAAGAGGAAATTTTCTCAAAAAACCTCTCTTAATTTCTTTTAATATTTTATTTCCTCCGAAAATCCTTCATCTGTCATGAAATAATAATTTCAAAATAATTTAAACACATGAATTATATGATTCTAATAAAATATCTTAAATCAATCCTTTTTATTTCTTACTATTTTTCAATGAAACAAAACAATTATTTAAATTATGTTGTTTAATCACATTTGAATATAATGTTTTTGTTCATTTTCCAATACAACCCTCATGGCAGATCGTAAAAATATTATTATCATAAATAATATTTTAATAAGTATAATATATGATATTTATGGTTCTGGACCAAATATATAGATATATTAATAAATATGTCAAAATTATTTTTTATGGTTGGAAACAAATGACAACTAAAACTAAACATTTATCATTAAAAATTTATCACATCAATCATCCTCATGTTATAAAAACATGATATTTAAAACAACATAAACTTCCGTTAGTTCATTAATTCCATTTCATTTTTATTCAATATATTTATTTCCATTTGACAAGAAAACCCACAATTATACCCAAATGAACTAACAAAGAAATCCATGAAACGAATGCACCTGAAGAAATAAAAATCGAGAAATGTTATTAATTAATGGGTGGTAAGATGTTTTAAATAATTACATAATTTATTATAAATATGAATATGGTTACATAATGATTTCTTAATTTTCTTTAAACCATTATAAAGTAATACCAATTTTGAAAAACTAAAGTGAAATGTATGGTAAGGGTTTCTCATTACACTTTTTATTCTTGGGGATATATGCCTTATTCAACACATAATTATTCTGAATTTGGTTTATATTATATTATTTTATACATATTATCATAAATCACAATATATTAATTGTATTAAATTTTTATTTGTAAAATTATTACTTTTATGTTGCATATGATTGAACTAATTATAAAGTGTTAAGGAATTTTGCAACAAAATTTCCATTATTTAGGTTAAACATACACTTCTCCAAATATGTTTATAATGACCCAGCCTTATTACATTAAATAATATTGAATTTTATTCAAGAACTCACTTACTTTCATATTGAGGATATTTAAAGGTTTATATTTTTATAGAATTGGGATATAATACATACATTACATTCCACATTCATTTAGAGAATATACCACAAAACATTATCCATTTATTTAAAAATATAAAACTTTTCAAATAAAACATGTTTTAATTGAAAAATCATCATGACATCTGACATGGATTAATTATTTTTCTTACACATCCTTATAACCTATGAAAATAATTTAAAAACATGGGATGAGAAAAAAAAATCTCAGTAAGGGATATAAGAAGAATGGAAGAAAACCTAAGTCCATTAATACTTGTAACCTATGAAATTATTTTCTAGAAAGGTATACTTGTTACCCATATAAACTTACTTTGTGAAACGTGAGATTTAATTTATATTTCCACAAAACATATAGAACATAATTATTACCATAAATTTATTTTTTTTAATTACTTATATAATCTTGCAACTATCTTGGCTACCTTATAATTTGTAACCCTCACGGCTACCTTACAATTTGTGTAACCATCGCAATTACACATGGAGTAACCATATGGTAGACCTCCAACTTACACAAAACCAATGAATTTGAGGGAGATATAGGTCCTAACCTTCATCATAAACTATCCAAAATAACCATAAAATAATCATACAACCTGAATAATTTCATAAAAACGTTTCTTTTTATTTTTGTAAAACTAGAAGTTTAAAAGAGTGTTTTAAAAGAAAAGTCCCTTATAAATATCATATAATTATAGAGAGACTTAATAGAGTGTATATAATATGTAAATACACTATAAATAGACATTATTAATTTTAATATAAAGAAATTTCCTCCACAAACAATATTAATACCACATAAATAATGATTTAGAAGGTTAAACCAAAGAATGGAAATGGGGTTAAGAATTCCCTTACCTCGGGTTCATCTTACTTAAAAATTGTTTAATACTCATGTATAATGGTTAAAGATGTGTTATTAGTATTTTAAATAAACATTTTAATGTTTATAAAATCTTATATGATCAGTTTATAACATAATTTCACCCATTAATTGTTAGTATTTTTATCCTTCCATTGTTTCAGGTGTGTTCTTTATATGATTTCCATGGTCGGTTTGTGTTTGATTTTCTTTCTGTATGGAAGTGAAATTACAGAAGTGGAATTAAATGGTATTAATATGCTTCCATAATATATATTGATACCATAAATAATTTGTTTCATAAACAATGATGAATAATTAGATAAAACATTATGGATATTTGTTTAGATCATTTTTGGGGGTTCCTTGATAATCTAGAACATGTTTAATTATATAATATAATTTCATGCATAGAAGTCAATTATAGAACATGAAATAGGTTAAAAAATAAAATATAAAATCTTATTCAACAATTAAAAGGTTTTTATGATCATATTTTAGGGAAGTAATGTATTTTGGAAACACATCGCCCACAATTTTGGTAAATCGGCACATCACGAGGGGTGTTTTCATTTTTAGAACAAGAGGGAGATAAGAGGAAGGAAGATGGTGAATATTCCACATGAACATGGTAACATAAAAAATATATATGATTCTATATATTTCATACCTCTTTGATATTTGGAAGGAAATAATCTATAAGAAAAGAAAGGAATTGAAAAAAACACATGAAAATTGAAGAGGATTCTTACCTCTTGATCTCCTCTCCTTGAAATCCCCCTTAAGGCCTCTCGTTTTGGCCTTTTTATGAGACCAAAAGATCTAGGACGTGGGGGAGACCCTTGGAGATGGAATTCATCGAAATTTATACAATTATAAAGGCTTGATATGTGTGATAGGAAGATGGGAATGAGTGTGGTATTTATAGTGGAGGAGAATAGGGATTTTAGATTATTTTAATCATTATTTTTATGTTTTTGTCGAACACTATGAATAGTCTTAATTATTATGATAAAAATAAAATGGATATAATGTGAGTTTCGACAAAGTGGGATTACATCACTTATGATGTCATGAATAGTTTATTAAACTAATAATTTGAATATATGGTATTTTACACTATTTCACTATTCATAAAAAATTCATGATTTTCAGAAAAATACCAAAAAAATTACCCTATCCTTTTTTTGACATGTATAATTAAAAAACTAAATCTTTTTTTTCTAAAAAAAATATGTAAATATTATTAATTTAATTTTTAAATAAAAACATAATTTATTCAAAAATAACAAATTTAAATCTATATCTCAATTTTTAACACCTTGAAAAACTAATCACGATGTCATTATCATATAGCCTTAAGAAAAAATAATAATAAAAAAATTTACTATTCATTGGAGTCATATTAATATTCATAATGACATGTTACTATTCATCAAAAAATCGTGTGGGTTTCATCAGACTCCAAATATCATATTGATCATAATTGTAGATAATCATTTTTCAAAATTCAAATCATAGAAACTGAAAAATTATGTTTAAAGGATAGTAATAAATATATAATTAGAACAACTTTTCATGAAGTTTAATTTATTATTTTAAAACTCGGGGGCGTTACATTGATCCAAGCTTCTAGAAACTGCGCCCTCGCAATTTTATTTACTTACTAAACAAGTGAGGGTATATTTCACTCATATCATTTTTAGATTATCTTGTTGCTTCTTCAACCAGGTGGTTTATCCACAAAAACATTACCTGAAGTATTATATTATTATGCAATACATGTTCCATTCAATCATGAATTTGAACTAGTTTCTCTTCATAAGAAAGGTTCTCCTCTAGCCAAATTGATTCTAGGCTCAAAACATGAGATCAATCTCTCACAAACATTCTCAACATCGGAACACGAAAAACATTGTGTACCTGAGATAAACATGCAGGAAAATCTACTCAGTAGGTGACTGGTCCATCTTTATCTAGAATTCAATGAGGTCAAATGAACCACATATTTATCTTTCCTTTCTTACCAAAACACATAACACTTTTCCATGGTGATATTCTAAGAAAAACATGATCACCTACCTCAAAGAAAATCCTTTCCTCCTACTGTATGTATAAATTTTCTTCCTACTCTAAGTTGTACCCATGTGTTATTGGATCATTTTCACATTTTTAACCACTTACTCTACTAATTCTGGTCCCATCAACGTCATTTCCCTAACTTCATCCCAAAAAGCAGAAGTTCTACACCACTTCCCATAAAATGTCTCGAAAGATTCCATCTGTATACTAGAATGAAAACTGTATTTATAAGATAACTCAACTAAAGATAGATGTTGATCCCAACCTCCCTAGTAGAGTACTAAACAAGCTCAATGCATATCCTCCAAAGTCTGAATCATTAATTCTATGTGCCCATTTGATTGAGGATGAAAAACTGTATTGATATTTAAACTTATGCCCAACAAATTCTGAAGGCCCTTCCAAAAGTTGGAAGTGAACCTGGGATCCCGATCAGATACAATGGAAAGAGGAAATCCATGTAACCTAACAATATATTTGAGGTATAGTACAAAAATGTGGATCCAAAAACATTGTATCTTGAATAGAAAGAAAATCTGTATATTTATTTCTCCGATCAACAACAACCAAAATAAAATTATTTATTTAGTAATTATTAGATAGTCCAACCATGTAGTCCATGGATATATTCTACCCTTTCCACTCTGTTAATGGAAAAGGTAGAAGCATCCCCTTTGGTAACTACTGCTCTGCTTTAAGATGTTGACATGTCAAACATTTCATGGTAAAATCAGAAATATCTCATTTTATTCCATCTAATCAATAATACATCTGAAGATCTCTGTACATCTTAGTACTGCCAAAATGAATTGAAATAGAGAACTATGATCTTCACATAATAAATCATTCTTTAACTGGGAGTCACAAGTCACACACAACCTTTTACCAAATCATAAAACACAATATTTATCCAGGTCAAATTCTAGAAACTTACCCATTTTCAACAATCCTACCTTTTTTCTATAGCTCATGATCTTCCTTTTGTGCTTTCTAAATTATATCTGATAGGAATGAATGTACTAAAAACTGAAGCAAAATAGATATATTTCCTTCACTAAAAAATTCTATGCCAAAATTATTCAAATCATTAATCAAGGAACCATGTTCCAAATTTAACATGGTTAATGATGCATGGTGTTTTCGGCTCAAGGCATCTACCACTTCGTTTTATTTACCTAGGTGGTAATTGATCATACAATCAGATTCCTTTATCAGTTCAAGCTATCCTATCTTCCACATGTTTATGTCCTTCTGAGTAAATATATACTTCATAATTATATGGTTAGTATATATTTTAAATTTGGATCCATATAAATTATACCTCCAAATTTTCAAATAAAAAACCAAAACTAGCAATTCCAAATCATATGTGGGATAATTTAACTCACGATGTTTTATTTTTATTAAAGAATAATAAATTACATGGTCATTATTCATCAAAGCATAACCAATTACCTTCAATAAATCATCATTTTAGATAACAAACTCACCATTTCGAGAGGGAAAGGCCCAAACTGGAACATTCACCAATCTCTTCTTCAATTCCTGAAAACAGACATCACATTCTTCTATCCAAATAAATTTAACCCCTTTTATCCTTAACATAGTTAGGAGGATATATAACCATGAAAATATTTAACAAACTTTCGTCAATGACAAGCAAATACATTAAAAATATGAATCTCTACAACATTTGTAGGTCTTGGAAATTCATCAACCACTTTTGTTTTGGAAGGATAAACTGTAATTCCATTCTTATTTACAATATTCCCAAGAAAAGAAATTATTTTCATCCAAAAATAACATTTTCTAAGTTTTACATATAGTTTATTTTCCTTTATGGTTTTCAAAAAAAATCCTTAGATGTTTTTCATGCTCCTCTTTTTTCTTAGAAAATACTAAATTCATCAATAAACACAACCACAAACTAATCTAAAAACTCATGAAATTTTCTATTAATAAGATACATGAATAATGACGGAGCATTAGTTAACCAAAATGGCATAACAAAAAATTCATAATTCCCATATCTAGTATGAAAATCTATTTTTCAGGATGTCATCCTCCTTCACCTTCAGCTGATGGTTTTAATATCTCTAATCAATCTTGGAAAAGTATTAGGATCCCTATAAATGATCCAAAAATTCATTGATATAAGGAATAGGATACTTGTTTTTAATAGTGATGTTATTCAAGGCTCAGTAATCAATAGAAAGTCTCATAGAACCATCTATATTTTTAATAAACAAAATAGTAGAACCTTATGGTGACATGGTAGGACGAATGAAGCCTTTATCCAGAAACTCTTTCAACTAATTTTTCAATTAAATAATTTCCATTTGATCCATTTGATATGGGGGTTTTGAAATCTTCATACCATCAGGAACTAAGTCAGTTGTGAATTAGACTTTTTAAATAGGTATGACACCGGGTAACTAATCCAGAAAAAACATTATGTTATTCATTTACCAATAGCACATCATTAATATTAATGGTTCCCTTATTTTAAACAATATGAGCAAGATAACATTAATTACCATCTTTCAATAGTTTCTCAGCATCCTATAATGTTATAAATTTTATGGATTCCTTCTTGTATAGAAATTAAAACTCTTTCTTAAAAACAACTTATTTAGCTATCTAGTATATCTTAGCATGATAAATAAAAAAGCTAATCTATTCCCAGAATGACATTAAACTCTACTAAGGGAAATAAACCAAGGTTTGCATGTAATTAATTTCTATAAAACACAATTAAAAGATTCATATAATTCTTATTTTATATAATATCTCCCCCTATTTTTTAAATAACAAGTTCTAGTCTCATTTGTGGAGGTGATATTTCCAATTTAACTGAAAATTCCTCAGAAATAAAGGAATGTGTATACCCTATGTCAAACAAAAATTTAGAAAAATCTATGTAAAAAATTAAAGAACATGATACAACTTCATTGGATGGCCCAACATCTGCTAACGTAGACACAAATGATCTCACTATACCATTCTACTTATATTATGGCTTCTATGTATCATTTGGATCTCTCTTTGGGTAGGCATTTTCACAATGACCCTTCTCACCACATTTAAAACACTTTATAGTTTTCTTACTAGGTTTTGTATTAGGATAGTTTTCATTACAGTCTTGGGACATATGTCCAATCTTACCACATTCAAAACACATCCCAGTTTTGGTAAGGCATTCCCTAGGGTTCTCTTTACCGCACTTTTCACAAATTAGAAACTAGAAATCTTTATCATCTGATTTAATTGGTTTATTCTTACCCATCGCTTTCCATCTGGACCTCTTCTTCTCCTAATGTTCAATGTGCATGAGATAATCAGCAAACACTATCTCTACCCTCTCATAACATCAGACAAGTTTCTCATAACCTCTGAATTCATGGGAGGCTAATGCCCTTCGATACCTTAGCTTTAATCCTGAGTAAAAGTGGTTTATTATTCTATCAAGATTGAGAATAAGATTTGGAGAATTCCTCGTTAGTCGGGTGAAGTTCACTTCATGCATGACAACTAAATATTCCTCGTTTTCCTCAATTCAAGATATTTCTTCTCCATCCTAAGTTTCACCACCTTTGGAAAATATTTTTCAAGTAAAATACTTTTAAATTCATCCCACTGTAAGACATCAATCTCATCTCTATCCATTGTATTTTTGACCATTGACCACAAATAATCATTATAACCATGAAAAATATAAATGGAAAGACTTACCTTTTGATTATATAAACAACCCATAACATCAAATATCTTTTCAAGGGCCTTAATCCATCCATAATACACTATTGGATCATAAGATCCATTGAAACCGTGAGGGTGTTGTCTTATTAATGTTCAAATATAATCATCTTATTTTGTGGTACCTATGGTTGTTATATTTCATGAATTTACCACCATTTATTTATTTCATTATCTGAGTTATTATTATCTCAAACTGCTCAGTTTTAATCCATACCATTCCAGGCTGCAGGTTTGGAAGTAAATCATTCTATCAGTGCATGTCCTCTTCAATATCCACGTTTGTTCTGTGGAAAACCATTCTAAACAAACTTATCTTAGTCAAATAAAATGGTAATATTTAAATGATATATCATTTAAAATTAACCATATAGTATAAATCATTTATTTTATTTTATTAACATCATCATAACCCCTAAAGTTATCTTAATCATCTTCTGATACCAACTATAAGGACCCGACCGTATTACATTACATAGTCTTGAATTTTAGTCATGAACTCATTTCATTTCATGTTGAGGAACTATTCAGGTTTATATTTTTATATAATTAAGATATAATACATACATTAGTTTCCACATTCATATAGAGTAGATACCACAAAAAAGTATACATCTCATTCAAAATATAGAACTTTGTAAATAAACCATGTTTTCATTAACAAAACATCATGAAATTTAACTTGGATTCCTTGTTAGTATTACCCATCCTTATAACCAGTGAATATCATTTAAAAACGTGGGATAATAACACAAATCTTAGTAAAGGAAATAAGAAGAAGGAAATAAAACATAAGTCCATGAATACTTGTAATATATGAAATCATTTTCAAAAAAGACATATCGTTACCCATATAAAATTACTTTGGGAAACATGATATTTCAATGGGATTTCCACAAAACATAGAGAATATAAATAGAAGCATAAATTTATCTTGTTGCATTACTTTCATAATCTTGTAACCATCTCGGATATAAATAATTTGTAACTCACACAACTACCTTACAATTTGTGTAACAATTGAAATTACATTTGGAGTAACCATAAAACATACCTCCAACTTACACATACCCAATGAATTAGGGGTAGATATAGGTCCCAAATTTAATCATAAATAGTTCCAAAGAACCATAACATAATCATAGAAGATGAATAATTTCTTAAAAACATTTCTTTTGAATTTCGTAAAACTAGAATATTAAAAGAGGGTTTTAAAAAACAATCCCCTTATGAATATCATATAATTAAATAGATATTTAATAGAGTGGATTTAATATCTATATACACTGTAAATACACATAATTAATCATAATATAAACAATTTTCATCACACAATCAATTTTAATACCACATAAATAATGATGTAAAAGGTTAACCCAAAGAATGGAAATCGGGTTAACAATTCATTTACCTCGGGTTCATCTTACTTCAAAATTGTTTAAACATACTATATAATGATTAAAATAGTGTTATTTGTATTTTATATAAACATTTTAATGTTTATAACAACTTATATAATCATTTTATAACATCTTTTCACCCTTTAGTTTTTAGTATTTTGTTCTTTTCATTGTTTCGGGTGCGTTCTTTACATGATTTTCATGGCCAGTTTGTGTTTGATTTTCTTGCCGTATGGAAATAAAATTACAATAGTCGAATGAAAAGGTATTAATATGTTTCCAGAATATTTAATTATACCATAAATCATTTTTTTATCATATAAAATGACGAATATTTAGATAAAACATTATGGATATTTGTTTAGATCATTTTTTGTGGTACCTCTATAATCATGAACTTGTTTAATTAAATAATATAATGTCATACATATAAGTTAATTCCAGAACATCAAATAGGTTACAAAATACACATAAAATTCTGATTCAATAGTTTAAATGTTTTATGATCATTTTAAAAATGTAATGGAAATTGGAAACACATCATCCATGATTTTGGTAAATCGGCACATCGCGGGGGGTGTTTTTATTTTTAGAACAAGAGGGAGAGGAGAGGAAGGAGTATGATGAATCTGTTACATGAACATTGTAACATAAAAAATATATATGATTCTAGATATTTGGTACCCTCTGGATATGTGGATAGAAATTTAGTATAATAAAAGAAAAGTATTGAAAAGAAAACATGTGAAAAAGGAAGAGTATTCTTACCTCTTGATGTCTTCACTTGAGATCCTCCTTAAGGCCTTTGGTTTTGGACTTTTGGTGAGACCAGAATCTCTAGGACATAGTGAAGAGCCTTGGGAATGGAATTTGGTATAACTTAGGCAATTTTAAACTCTTAAGAGGTGTGATAGAAAGAGTTGAATGAAGGTGTTATTTATAGTGGATGATATGAGGGATTGTACATTATTTTAATCATTATATAAATATTTTTTTCTATGAATGTGAATAGTCTTCATTAATGTGATCAAAACAGTAAATACAGCATGTTATTTCAAAACAAGTGATCTTACATCCCTTATGATTTCATAAATAGTGTATTTAACTAATAATTTAAATATATTGTATTTTACAGTATTTCAGTATTCATAAAAGATTCAAGATTTTTAGAAAAAACCCAAAAATTCAACCTAACCATTTTTCGACATATAGAATTCAAAAACTGAACTACATTTTTTGAAAATAATCCATTAAATATTATTAATTTATTTTTTAAATGAAATCATAATTTATTCAAAAATAACAATTTTAAATCTATAACTCATTCTTTAATGCCTTGAAAAATTAATCAAGATATAATTATCATAAATCCTTAAGAAAATAAAATAATAATACAATTTACTATTCATTGGGGTCATATTACTATTCATATTTCTATTCATTAGGGTATATTAGTATTCACCAAAAAATTATGTTGGTTCTATCAGACTCCAAATATCTTACTGATAATAATTTTAGATGACCATTTTTAAAAATTCAAATCATAGAAACTGAAAAATTATGATTAAAGGATAGTTATAACAATCGACTTAAAACAATGTTTCATGAATTTCAATTTATTTTTTTAAAAACATTGTGGTGTTACAATGTTGTACTATGATTATCTATGAGATGAGTATTGACTGTATTATGATGTATTTCGATTTGTTCTCTCTATATTTATAAAAAATAAACATAATTGATTAATTAATTCTCACTTCAATGATATTATTTTTAATAGGGATTTTCTCTTAAAATTATCATTTCAATTTTTCCCTAAAACTCACTTTTTCTTCTATGAAAAAGTCTTTTTCTAAAAAATTTCCAAATAAATGTTATTAGTATTATCTTGTTATTATTTATAGTCATTTTACTCAGGATTTACTTATTTATAAAAACTGTCTTAAAAATTTCATTTTTTCATTTTTTAAATAACCTTTTTAAAGAATTTTCCAACAAAGATACATAATGATTTTTTTTGAACATATAAAAATTTAGTGGATTTTCCCGCAATCATGATTCTTCAATTATTTGAAGATTACATTAAAACCTTTAAAGATCATTTTCAGGGAAACTTTTTCCACAAAAAATTTTGTGAAATTTTAAAATAAAATTTCATTCAAATGAAAAATGATATTTTAATCATGATTTATATCAAGAGACCTCTCAAATTTATTTTTCGTCTATGATAAAATTATTTGATGTTAATTATGTTTTAATATGGATATTATTCATATAAAGTATAAATATTATTTTTATATTTGTTTTATTTTTATTATGGATTGATATTTATAAAATTCATTTCATTTCCATGGATTATGTTATGATGAAATGTTTATGAAACTTGTTACTTTTCATGGGTTTGAATATAATGAATGATTTATGTTCTTTTAGAACACGTACGTATGATTTTCATTATGTGATTTTTGGGACATATATCTCACTCTAATGAATTTTGAAATGATATTATATCTCATGAGATAGACAATACTAAGATAGGGATTGAACATGGTACATACATAAATGGAATGGAAAGTGAAACTGGTTCATTAAAGCACATTATGCACCATGATAGTCTTTGGGGTGAACCTTGACTACAATAATTGTTTGGGGAGTGAACCCATTTAACTATTATTGTATAGAAAAATATCCTTGACTACAAATTAAATTATTTAATATGATTATCTATTTTCCACAAATCCATGTTTTATACCAAAGTCACTCTTTTATGATTCATGTCATATGATTTTTTTGGAATTATTCCCTGAATCAAGATTATGATCTTTAGTATGTGGGGTATAATTTTTAAATGTTATTTTCATATACCTATACTCTTTTATTTATTTAATGATTCATATATCCCTTGTTTACCCTTACTGAGCATATGATATCACCCATTTCTTATGTTTCTCTTTCCCCAGTATACAAGGTATGCTATTAAGTTTAATATGTCAAAAGGGTTTTGGTTATTAGGGGATAAGTGGGAGATGATGTAGATGTTTTTTAAACTATTTTATATGTTTCCATGTTTCTAAATACAATAAACCCATATGATTATAGCAATGTTTTTTATGTTATGCAATGAATATTCATTTAATTTAAATGTAATATCTTTTTATAAAAGGAATGGGTCGTCACATGTATAATAGACTTTACATGTGTACCTTAATACAATATTGTATTCTATGGCCATTCCAATGTTATTGGATATTTCTGGGTCCTCTATCCAAGTTCGAGTATACGTCTATTCAAGTGAATTTTACTCGTTCCCTTATGTCTAGCTGTTTCTGAGCCAGTGTACCCTCTGAGGTATATTCCAATCTTCCAGCATTAAATAAAGTGACATGTTACATGTAAACTCTGTGACATAGTGTGTTATATTTTTTGTAACACTTAAACACTAGTTCTTCCTCCATAGAGCCTACAAAGTGTGTGTTATTCGGGGGAAGATGACATGAAATGAAAAAATTTATTGAATCTAATGATTCATTCATGTGCCTTCCAATTTTGATGATGCCTCCACTGATCCAGCCATCTATCACACCAGTGAATGTTGATATATGGTCATTTGACACTAGTATTTATTGTTCACTAAAATTAGACCTTTTATCTTCTCAAATAAAAACTATTGCCACACCACATCATCATCATGTGTCAAATCAAAAATCGGTAATCATAGATTTAGTCATGATCTTCCTCTAATCATCTACCATCATCATTTCACCAATCGTACCCAATATCACAAACAAAAACATGTGGTATCAATACATTTTTCTAATGGATTTCATAAAAGCATTGAATAACGAGTATTCACCGAATCCCCAGCCATAAAAATACCATTGATAAATCTATCAATAAAATGAGGAAGAAATCAGAAAACATTTAAACAAGAATGAACTTCTCCCCTTTCATAGGTTGGACTCAATTCATTTCAGTTATAATGACGTGTGAATAGTGATAAAATAATACCAATTCCCCATACCTCTAGAAGATAAAATGTGTACCTCCATAGCACGATCAACCTATGAATCAAATTGTTAGAGCAATTGACTTTTTTTACCATGAGATAATTAAACAAGGATAAATCCATATAATTAATCATCATATCATATGTAAGGATTTATCATTGATATAGAATGATCTTATGCCACTATTTTCATTGAAATCCACATGATCTGATTGGAACACTCATCTCTATCCTCAATCTTCCATTATTTGTTTAGAAATACTCCAAAAATTTTCTTCAAATGGATCCCCTAAATCCTTATGGTTATAAGGATAAAACTTGCGCCAATATAAATATGATTTTTTTATGAGACGATTTGGTTTATTCATTATAATAATAAATAATCCAATTTATTTAATAATTAAAATATTTTCACCAAAGACAAAACTTCATCAAGATGTATGATGTTGAAATAGTTTATGTCACACCTACTGTAAAACCCACATTATAGAATCAATGGATGTCTTGAATTTATAATTCAAGAATCCATTAGGGAGTTATTTCATTATTAAAAAAACTAATCATTCATGTATTTTATATATTCATATTTATATGATATCAACACTATGCCTCTCTGGGCCTTGTAATATCATGCCAAATCAGCTCTTGGTTCCAAAAATATTCCTTAACATAATTCAAAGACTCATAAGGAACAAAGGGATGTTAAATTCTCTCCAACATAGTAATTCTTTTCATAAAGTGAAAAACAATTCTCAAGAAGGTGTGGGTACTGAGGTCCCATCTATGTATCCCATTTCCATGTACTCTCATGAGGATCCTTGTGCCACCACATGACATGAACCGAGTGAATCACTTAACCATGTAGGAACATTGAATGCCAAACCTCCTACACTGGGTACTCAGCTATGGTTTCTTCATCCTTGATGTCCAGCTCACCCTAATCGAAAACATGTTATGGGTCATGAACATTACACCACAGTTGATTGTCATGTAAGACATCGTGTTCCTAGTTTAACTATGGTGGTAGGTTCAAGATGTATTTCACTGTACCAAACCTATAAAGTATCTAGAAAGGCCCAATGAATCTCTATAATAGCATGTTTCTCCCACCAAATCACTTTATTCCATGTCATGGAGAATAATTCAGAAAAACATGTTCTCCATCCATGAATTCTAATGGCCTCCATTATTGGTCAATATATGAAATTTCAAGTCACTATTCTTTCCTCATCCTATCATGATTGATTTTCACCTTATATACTATTGTTCCCACAAACTCTAGTCCTATGATTATTGATTCCTTATGACCATTCCATCAAAGTGTCGACATATAGGCTCATCTATACAATGACTTGAATAGTTCCAAAAATATGGTGGAATTGTCGATGTTTTTGCAAGAAAATTCTATCAAGGGTATGTGGTACTCCCTACTTTGGACAAATTCTAACATTAAATCACACAACATGTCATGTAGAACATGAATGGTCTCCCTAGTCCACTCTTCAATATTGGGGTGAAACATTATGTTCAAATGAAATAGATTCCCGAAGGCTTCCTAAAATCCCATTCATAATCATGATGTAAAGAAATCATCATGATTTGAAATGAATGTAAAGGGGGCTCTATTAAGCTATATTATCCCACGCATGTCATCGAATCCCTATATCACCTTATAAATCTTCTCTAACATAACTAGAAATTGGGATGACTTGGTGAGTCGGTCTACAATCACCCATATGTAATATTGTGCTCTATAATTCTATGGTAACCCCATCATAAAGTCCATATATATATCATCCCTCTTCCACTCTGGAACCTCAAGTCTATTATATAAATGTGCTAGAACTGGGTGCTCAACATTCACCTACTAACATGTGTGGCATCAAGACACACCTGTAACATCCCAAGTAAGTAATGAATAATAAATATTTTTATCTATGTCTATTAATGAATTAGATAGTGTTTATAGGCTTAAAATGAGAATAAATCCAATCTTAAGCATTGAATACACTAATATTTTTAAAAGATTGTTTTACTGCCTTTTGATAGAAAACCATATTTAAATCAAACTTTTGACAATTTTATAAGCTCTATTTGTAAAAATAAACTTATTATTTATGATTGGGACATTGAAATTTACATAGGATATTTTTTTGGTATTTTTTCTGATAAAGTTCATTTTTTTAATGAATAGTGAAAAATACTGCATTTTACATCCAAACTACTTTTTCATATAATTTAATTATACGGTTAGATTATATTTTTAATTGGTTTTAAAGTGTAAATAGAATATATTTTTACCATTTAATCCAACAGTGGTCGTTGGAAATAATTTCACTTTGAAATTGGACTTAAACTAGTGTCAATCTTTTGATACTTATTGTTTCATAAAAACACGTTATTTGCTCTGACAGTGGGAATTAATTATTAAATTAATTAATTTAACTTATATGTTTTGAATTTTTTAAAATATAAATCATTTTTGAATTCTAAATATCAAATATAGCTTAGGTTGATGTTTTGATATTTTTCTGAAAAACATCAATTTTGGATGAATAGTGAAACCACTATGTGGTACTTAAAAAAACTGATTTTTCGTTTCAATTTTATTTTACCACCTCTGTGTTTTTAATTTCAAAAATCCGCCATACATGGTTTTCATTAAAAAGTAAAATGTGGTTCAATGGGATTAAATTAATTTTTTGTTGAATAGTAACTTTTAAGTTTTTAATCGCGATTAGAGGTAATTAGTGCAATTTAAGGCAAAAATGATATTATAATAAAATTAAAATACCTAGACACATCTCCTACCCTTATTGGATGTGTCATGGCCGACCAAGAAAACCTATGGGTTGATTTTTGGGACCCTGTGGAGCCACTTGGGTAAGATAAAGATATTAATGCTTTTTACTCAATGTAAAAGTAAAAATGACACAAACATGAGTTGTTTTACTAAACCAATTTTTAAATGCGGTTATGCAAGTCATATTTTTGACTATAAATATTCATTAGAAAGATAAAAATATTTCATAAATCATAGTAATTTTTTTATAATTTTTAGACATTAAATAAATTAATGTATTTATGACACCATGATGATGCAGTGATGACCTCATTATTTAATGATTTAAATAAAATGAAAAGATAATGTAAAATATAAGACCTACACATGTCAAAAACCTATTGGATGGGTGTATTTAGAACTATTATCACCTTATCCTCGAAATATTTAATTTTGGGACCTTTTAAATCCGAAAAGAATTTTATAATAAAGTATTCTTTTGTAACTTTCCAAGAGTGCCCCTCCTCTCCTCTTATAAAAGGCCCCCAACTATACCACCTTACCCACACTTCCAAAGCCTTTGGATCAGCCAAACCCTGCCCATTTTGTCTCTCCACATCCCTATATAACTCTTAGAATCCTCACTTTGGGAAGAAGTCTTCCCAAGGAATCCTTTGAGCTCAAATCAAAAAGAGTTACCAGATTTAAAGGACGTTAAAGAACGATCGAGTCAAGTTGGACCCGAGGTAAGGGAACTTCTTAACCCAATTTCCATTCTTTGGGTTAATCTCCTACATTCAAATTATTTCATGATATTACTATGTAATATATTGTATTTGTGCTTTCTTTATGTGTACTTATAGTGAATACACATAATTGATCTATTTTATTTCAAAAATTATATTTGTATGGGACTTCGTCTCAATCTCCATTCATTGAGGCATATTTTGTTTTATACACAACTTTCTTTTATGCAGTTTATAAACCCCTTTGACTTTTACATTTATTCAAAAGGAATATTTTTTATACGAAGCGTTTACTAAATGAACAAAGGGAATGTTTTTGTCGTACGTATGTGGTGACAACGACTTCTCCGCTGCCGTGACCATTATTTGAGTTTATGCTTCCTCTACAAGACATACCTTTTTTTTAATGAATAATAAATACCATGTTTTACCTTTATTTTATTTTGGTATTGAAAATGGTTTTCATAATTTTTTTATATCAATGTGTTGTATTGATATCTTGTGATTGAAAAGTGGAAATGTTATGTTTCCTTTATGCATGTTTTATGTGATACGATTATGTTTATGGTTCTTGGGAATTATTTTGAAGACGAGTGGTTCCATGATAAACTAAGGGAGGGTGAGCCCGATATAGCTCTCCAATGCATTGGGTAATGCAATGGATTTAAACGTTAAGGTTTCTCCGAAGATATTTAGGGAATATGTTTTGATGGGTATTCCAAACGTAACCAAGAGGGTTACTCCCTACATAGGAATGTTATGAATGCCTCATGTTACCTTTATGTCTTATGATTTCGATGATTTATTCGTGATTTGATGAGGTATGTTAAAGTGCTTATGTTTTATGGGTAAAGTATGATTTCATTCTTATGTATATATGAACTCATGTTTCCTTTCCATATTTTTATATCCCTTACTGAGCTTTTTATGCTCATCCCAAGTTTTTGAAATGATTTTCATAGGTCAAGGGACGGGTACATGATATGATGATAGTGTCAAGGAAGTTTCAAAAAAGAATCCATGTTTTATTTTAAATATGTTTCCGTTGATGGGAAAAACGAATACTATCTTTTATGTAACCACTTTGTTTAAATGTGGAATGTAATGCATGTATTATGATCTAATTCTCTAAAACTCTAAACATGAAAATATCCTCAATATGTAATCTTCTAATAACTCAAGATTAAGTAAGGATTAAGGCTGGGGCCTTATAGTTGGTATCAGAGGTCGGTTTAGATAACTTTAGGAATTAGAATTTTATTAAATTATTATCCAAAAATATTTTTTTTATGGTCAAATTGAAATGATATAGCATTTGAAGATTACTGTGTTGCTTCATCTAAGACATGTTTGTTCAAAATGGTTTTCCATAGAGGAAATAGGGAAGCAGTGCTAGGAAGGCATAAAGAAGGAAATAACCTTCCGAATCAGCATCCTAAGATGGTCGGAATTGGAACTGAATAGTTTGTTGTAGTAATGGCACAGTTGACTCAAGAGATAAATGGTTGTGGTATCCATGCACAAGATCATCTAGATCAACCACAGAGGAACATGTCAGTGGTGGAACATTTCATGAGGCAACATCCCCCATCATTCATAGGATCATCTGACCTTGTGCTAGCTGAAGGGTGGATTAAAGCACTTGAGAAGATCTTTGATGTCATGGGGTGTTCATACAATCAAAAGGTTAGTCATTCTATTTACTGTTTGGAGGGTGAAGCAGATCAGTGGTGGTCTATGGTTAAAAATATCAAGGACGCTGATGAGATTGATGCTCTCGACTGGGATGAATTCAAAGCTATGTTTCTTGAGAAGTATTTTCCTAAGGCTGTTCGATATAGGATGGAAAAATAATTCCTGGAAATGAGGCAAGAGGAAGACTCAGTGGCTGCCTATGAATAAAGGTTCACTCGATTGGCAAGGTATGCTCCAAATTTTATCCGAGACCTTGATAGTAAAATCAATCGTTTTTACTCAGGATTAAAGCCAAAATATCGAAGGGCAGTGGCTTCTCGTGAGTTCAAAAGTTATGAAAATCGTGTTCGATGTGCTGAGAAGGTTGAAATGGAGTTTTTTGATGATCAAGTGTTCTATAACAACTAGTAGAAGAAGAGACCGAGGTGGCAAGAGAAAGGAAAGAATTATTCAAAAAGGTCTGACGGTAAGAAAACTAAGATTCCAGTTTGTGGTAAATGTGGTAAAAGCCATGCTGGGGAATGTCTTCTGAATTCTGGAATGTGCTACCGATGCGGTAATATGGGACATAAGGCTTGTGATTGCACTGAAAAAGATCAAGGTGATGGTAAGTCCAAATTTGATTTACAGTTAGTGAAATGTTTTAAGTGCAATGAGATGGGTCACTATGAAAATGAGTGTCCGACAAAGAGCTCAAGTGATGGGAAGTAGTTAGACTACAAGTAGAAAGGGGTGGTGAAATCCTTTGCAACTACTTCAGCAGATGCCAGGCCATCAAATGTAGTTGTATCAGGTACTTTGTTTGTTTTTTAAGATTATGCTAGTGTGTTGTTTGATTCGGGGTCTACACATTCTTTCATCTCTAAAACCTTTTCTAGTAAAATTGGAATACCATCTTAAGAAATGACTCCTGAATTTGTGGTAAAAACACATAGGGGAAATGTTGAGGCAAAATGAATTTATAAGAATCTTTCTATCCTTATCAGTGGAAAGAACCTACTTGGAAACCTAATTGTTTTAACTCTAGTAGAGTTTGATGTTATCCTGGGTATGGATTGGCTCTCTATTTACCATGCTAAGATTGACTGTAGAGCTAAAGAAGATTCTTTTCAGAAAGACTTTCATTTTGTGTACAGGAATGGACCCTTACTGTTGATAACATATCAAGAGGATGAGAAACTTGTAAAAGATGGAAATGAAGGTTACCTTGCACACATCGTTGAAAATAAAGGAACTGTTCAGATTAATGATGTGCCAGTGGTAAATGAGTATCCTGATGTTTTTCCTGATGAGTTGCCTGAAATAATACCATATCAGGAAGTTGAATTTACTATTGACTTAGTTCCTGATGATAAGCCAATTTCAAAACCCCCTTATCGAATGGCTCAAATTGAACTTTTAGAGTTGAAGGATCAATTGCAAGATTTATTAGAGAAAGGTTTCATTTGACCTAGCACACCACCATGGTGTGCTCCTATTTTATTTGTCAAAAATAAAGATGGTTCAATGAGACTTTTCATTCATTATATAGCCTTGAATAACATCACTGTTAAGAACAAATATCCTTTGTCTCATATCGATGATTTGTTTGATTAGCTCCAGGGAGCTCAGTATTTTTCAAAGATTGACCTGAGATCGGGGTACCATCAGCTGAAGGTAAAGGAAGCAGATATTCCGAAGACTGTGTTCCGTACAAGATATGGCCATTATGAATTTTTAGTAATTCCTTTTGGGCTAACCAATGTACCTGCTGTATTCATGGACATAATGAATAGAATTTTCCATGAGTTCTTGGATAAGTTTGTGGTGGTTTTAATTGATGATATTTTGGTGTTTTCTAAAAGTAAAGAGGAGCATGAAAGAAATTTAAGGGTTATTTTTCAAACCTGAAAAGAAAAGAAATTGTATGGGAAATTCAGCAAGTGTGAGTTTTGGTTGCAAAAAATTTCTTTCCTTGGTCATATTGTTTCTAAAGATGGGATAACTGTTGATCCTGCAAAAACAAAGGTTGTGGAATAATGGCCAAGACCCACAAATGTAACTGAGATTCGTAGATTCCTCGGTTTGGTAGGCTATTATCGAAGGTTTGTTAGAAATTTTTCACAGTTATCTAGTCCAATGACTAAGCTAACTCGGAAGGGTGTTAAGTTTATCTGGACAAAAGAATATGATGATTGTTTTCAGGAACTGAAAAGATGATTGGTGAATGCTCCAGTTTTGGAACTACCTTCTAGGAATGGTGAGTTTGTTATCTACAGTGATGCTTCATTGAAAGGACATGGTTGTGTCCTAATGCAGAATGATCGGGTAATTGCTTATGCTTCATGATAGTTGAAAACTCATGAGGTAAATTATCCTACACATGATTTGGAATTAGCTGCTATTGTTTTCACTTTAAAAATTTGGAGGCATCATTTGTATGGAGTAAAGTGTGAAAAATATACCGATCACAAAAGTTTAAAGTATACATTCACTTAGAAGGAATTGAATATGAGATAGAAGAGATGGCTATAATTAATCAAGGATTATGATTGTACAATTCATTACCACCCGGGAAAAGAAAATAAAGTGGTTGATGCATTGAGTCAAAAAAGTAATGCTTCATTAACAATGTTGTGTTTGGAATGTGATCCTTTGGTTAAGGATTTGATGAACTTTGGCATAGAAGTTGTTTGTACAGGATTTCATTCTGTTTGGTTTCAGGTATCAGTGAAATCTTCTCTATCAGACAGAATCAAGCAAGCACAGAAGTAAGACAGTGAGTTGCATAAAAAGGTAGTGTTGGTTCAGAAAGGTAAGTTTCCTGAATTCAACATTGATAATGATTGTGTTTTGAGATCTGGGAAGAGATTGTGTGTTCCTTGTGATTCACATTTGAAGAGAGAGTTGTTATGTGAAGCTCATAGTTCTCCATTTTCAGTTCATCCTGGTAGTACTAAGATATAGAGAGATCTGCAGGAGTATTACTGGTGGGATGGAATGAAAAGAGATATTTTTGATTTTACAGTGAAGTGTTTGACTTGTCAATAGGTTAAAGCAGAGCGACAGTTACCGAATGGGATGCTTCAGCCTTTACCAGTACCAGAGTGGAAATGGAAAAATATATCCATGGACTTCGTTGTTGGATTTTTGAAGACACCTCGAGGTAATAACACAATCTGGATTATTGTTGATCGCTTGACTAAATATGCTCATTTCCTTGCTATACGAGATACTTTTTCCCAGGATAAACTTTCCCATTTGTATCTTAAAGATATAGCGAGGTTTTATGGAGTTCCCCTCTCCATTGTATCTGATCGTGATCCTAGGTTCACTTCTAACTTTTGGAAATGCCTTCAGAAGTCATTGGGTACTGAATTAAATTTTAGTATAGCTTTTCATTCTCAATCATATGGGAAATCAGAACGAAAAATTCAGACTTTGGAAGATATGCTACGTTCTTGTTCGATGGATTATCAGGGAAGTTGGGACCAACATCTTTCTTTGGTTGAGTTTTCAAATAATATCAGTTTTCATTCCAGTATACAGATGGCACCATTTTAGGCGTTATATGGGAAGCGGTGTCGAACTCCTACTTTCTGGGATGAAGTGGGTGAAAGGAAGTTGATGGGACCAGAATTGGTAGAAGAGATGGAAAAAAAAGTTCAGTTGATACAGAAACACATGAGAACAGCTCAAAGCAGGTAGAATAGTTACGCGGATAACCGTAGGAAGGATCTATCTTTCGAGGTAGGTGATCATGTTTTTCTCAAAGTCTCACCATGGAAAAGTGTGATGCGATTTGGTAAGAAAGGAATGTTGAGTCCAAGGTTCATTGGACCATATGAAATTCTGGAGAGATTTGGATTATTTGCATACCGAGTGGCTTTACCTTCGAGTTTATCTCAGGTACACAATTTTTTTCATGTTTCAATGTTAAGGAAGTACATGCCAGATCCATCTCATGTTTTGAGTCCAGAGGTAATTCAGTTGGAAGAGAACCTATCTTATGAGGAAAAACCGGTCCAGATTCTTGACCATAGGTAGCATGTGTTATGGAATAAGGTGATTCATTAAGTAAAGGTTTTGTGGAAAAACAATATGATTGAAGAGGAAACATGGGAATCTGAAAATGCAGTGAGGGATAAATACCCCCACTTATTCGATATGTAAATAAATTACGGGGAAGTAATTTTCAGAAGGGGGAAGGATGTAACATCCCAAGTAAGTAATGAATAATAGATATTTTTTTCTATGTCTATTAATGAATTAGATAGTGTTTTAGAGGCTTAAAATGAAAATAAATCCAATCTTAAGCATGGAATACACTAATATGTTTATAAGATTGTTTTACTGCCTTTTGATGGAAACCCATTTTTAAATCGAACTTTTGACAATTTTATAAGCTCTATTTTTCCAAATAAACTTATTATTTATGATTGGGACATTGAAATTTACATAGGATAATTTTGTGGTATTTTTTCCGATAAAGTTCATTTTTTAATGAATAGTGAAAAATTCTGCATTTTACATCAAAACTGCTTTTTCATCTAATTTAATTATATGGTTAGATTATTTTTTTAATTGGTTTTAAATTTTAAATAGAATTTATATTTACGATTTAATCCAATAGTGGTCGTTGGAATTAATTTCACTTTGAAATTGGACTTAAACTAGTGTCAATCTTTTGAAACTTATTGTTTCATAAAAACACGCTATTTGCTATGACAGCGGGAATTAATTATTAATTTAATTAATGTAACTTATATGTTTTGAATTTTGTAAAATAGACATCATTTTTGAGTTTGGAATATCAAATATAGCTTATGGTGAAGTTTTGGTATTTTTCTGAAAAACTTTAATTTTTGATGAATAGTGAAACCACTAAGTGGTACTTAAAAAAACTGATTTTTCATTTAAATGAAATTTTACCACCTCTGTGTTTTGAATTTCAAAAATACGACAAACATGGTTGTCATTAAGAATTAAAATTTGGTTCAATTGGATTAAAATAATTTTTTGTTGAATAGTAACCTTTATGTTTTTAATCGCGATTAGAGGTAATTTGTGCAATTTAAGGCAAAAATGATATTATAATAAAATGAAAATACCTAGACACATGTCCTACCCTTATTGGATGTGTCATGGCCGACCAAGAAAACCCATGGGTCGATTTATGGGACCCGATAGAGCCACTTGGGAGAGATAAATACATTAATGCTTTTTATTTAATGTAAAAGTAAAACTGACACAAACATGAGTTGTTTTACTAAACCAATTTTTAAATGGGGTTATACATATCATATTTTTGACTATAAATATTCATTAGAAAGATAAAAATATTTCATACATCATAGTATATTTTTATAAGTTTTAGACATTAAATAAATTAAATTATTTATGACACCATGATGATGCAGTGATGACCTCATTATTTAACAATTTAAATAAAATGAAGAGATAATGTAAAATCTAAGAACTAAACATATCAAAAACCTATTAGATTGGTGTATTTAGAACTATTATCACCTTATCCTAGAAATATATAATTTTGGGACCTATTAAATTCGAAAAGCATTTTATAATAAAGTATCCTTTTGTAAATTTCCAAGAGTGCCCCTCCTCTCCTCTTATAGAAGGCCCCCACCTCTACCACCTTACACACACTTCCAAAGCCTTTGGCTCGGCCAAACCCTGCCCATTTTGCCTCTACACATCCATATCTAACTCTTATAAGCCTCAAATTGGGCATAAGTATTCCCAAGGAAGCCTTTGAACTCAAATCAAAAAGAGTTTCCCGATTTAAAGGACGTTAAAGAACGATCGAGTCAAGTCGGACCCAAGGTAAGGGAACTTCTTAACCCACATTTCCGTTCTTTGGGTTAATATCCTAATTTCAAATTATGTCATGATATTATTATGTAATATCTTGTATTTTTACTTTCTTTATGTGTACTTATAGTGAATACACATAATAGATCTATTTTATTTAAAAATTATATTTGTATGGGACTTCGTCTCAATCTCCATTAATTGAGGCATATTTTGTTTTATACACAAATTTCTTTTAAATGGTGTATAAACCCCTTTTCCTTTTACATTTATTCAAAAGGAGTCTTTTTTATACGAAGAATTTACTAAACAAAAAAAGGGAATGTTTTTGTCGTACGTATGCGGCGACAACGTCTTCTCCGCCGCCGTGACCATTATTTGTGTTTCAGCTTCCTCTACAAGCCATACCTTTTTAAATGAAAAATAAATACCATGTTTTACCTTTCTTCTACTTTGGTATTAAAAATGGATTTCATAATGTTTTTATATCAATGTGTTGTATTGATATCTTGTGATTGAAAAGTGGAAATGTTATGTTTCCTTTATGCATGTTTTATGTGATATGATTATGTTTATGGTTCATGGGCATTATTATGAAGATGGGTGGTTCCATGATAAACTAAGGGCGGGTGAGCCCGATATAGCTCTCCAATGCATTGGGTAACATGAAGGAGTTAAAAGTTAAGGTTTCTCTGAATCGATTTAGGGAATATATTGTGATGGGTATTCCAAACGTAACCAAGAGGGTTACTCCCAACGTAGGAATGTTATGAATGCCTCAAGTTACCTTAATGTCTTATGATTTCTATGATTTATTCATGATTTGATGAGGTATGTTAAAGTGCTTATGTTTTATGGGTAAAGTATGATTTCATTCTTATGTATATATGAACTCATGTTTCCATTCCATATTTTTATATCCCTTACTGAGCTTTTTATGCTCATCCCAAGTTTTTGAAATGTTTTTCACAGGTCAAGGGAAGGGTACATGATATGATGATAGTTTCAAGGAAGTGTCAAGAAAGAATCCATGTTTTATTTTAAATATGTTTTTGTTGATGGGAAAAATTAATACTATCTTTTATGTAACCACTTAGTTTAAATGTTTAATGTAATGCAAGTTTTATGATCTAATTCTCTAAAACTCTAAACCTGAAAAGATCATCAATGTGTAATCTTGTAATAACTCAAGATTAAGTAAGGTTTAAGGCTGGGGCCTTATACAACCTCTTCTACACACTTCTTCATACCCAGGCACAAGAACTAAAATCAAAGGTCATGGTACATATTTTCCCCACCGTGATTTACCACTAAGTGGGATGTTTGGAACTCCCTCATAACCTCCCCATGAAACATAACTGGTAACATTTTTTTCTTTAAATAGGATAATGTTCTCCCCACCTTAAGAATTTCCAGCATTAGTACATCTTGGTGATATCTTAGAATGCAAGGTCTTACAATTTTTATATCCAAGAAGAGCCTCCTAATAAAAAAATTCAATCATGATGGTAAAAAACATCAATTTTAGATTGGCCTCACCATCCTCTTTCACTACGTAAAATTTTATCAAGGCTAATATCTTCAACGCATTGACCAATAACTTATAACAATAATTCTTGGTGAGAGTATATGGAGCTAAATTCTTATTCCCATATTATTAATCTATATCAAAGTCAAAATCAAAGAGGATATCTAGGAATCACCTCTATCTCATGTTTATATCCTAATAGGAGACGATGTACATGAAAAATTCATGATCAAAATAGATGATAAACTATTCACCCATAAGGTAGCATTGCCACTTCTTTAGGGATAAGACTAATATTGTAAAATCTAGATCATGGTTCATGTTGTTATTCTACTCTATTATCGACTATCAGGATGCATATGGAATCACTACCTATCTATAAATTAGTAAAAAATTAATTCTAGTCCATAAGGCATTACATAACACTGCGTAATTGAAACCCCCAATAGAAATACCATGATGGGAACACTCATCAAGCTTTATCGTAACACAGATAATTACTCTTAAAATGTATTCTTCCATATGATAGGATACCCATTCTAGGTCAATGTATTTAAAGGTTATGATATCATAGAGAAATAATGTACCAATATCATATAGTATCCTATCAACCAATAGAATCTCTACGTCTCCATCACACTCATTTGTGGATCACAAGACTAAACATCCTCAAACATCACTTAATCAACCACTACTCCGTTAGTTGATATGTAACATCCTTTAAAGAGGATCTCCAAAATCTAAAACTAACACTTCAATATATTTACATTAATCTAATGATCTCATGGTTTTTCTAATATAACCCTCAAGTGTATCTCACACTCATACTCAATATCGTTTGACACTATGATTTTATCTATGAATACCACCACAAACTGTTCTATGAAATACAAAAGGATCTTGTTCATGAGTACCAAGAACACTAACAGGGAATTCATCATGCCTAACGACATCACCAATTACTCATATTGAATGTTGCAACATCATAATTTTTTATTAGGTATATCCTCATCCCGTACATGAAATGATCATAAAATAGATTAATGTCAATATTTTAGAACTATATCACTCATCACAAATGATAGAAGTTGTCACAAATCATTGATAGTTGATACTTAATCATTATTATGACCTGTTTTAGGCACTTATAATCTACACACAACATTAATATCCCATTATACTTCTTGAAAAACAACATTGGGGCTTTCTAGGATGAAAAATAGGGTATGAAAAAGTTGTTACTCTACAATTATTTTTTCCACACATTCATCTATAAAAGATTCATGGGAGGCATATGATATTTTAGCATAGATATCAAGGCCATACATGAGTGAAAATAAATTTAGTATTCTATGTATTTGTATGGAGGGAAGCTGAATATGTCCATTAGAAAGGAATACTCCTACTCCACCACCACTGCAGGTAACTAAAAGACTACGGAATCCACTACTTCATGTGTAATTTAGGGCAACTTGTGAGAAATTTGATGTATCCTCATAAATATTAGCCCATCATGATATTATTAGTTTTCCACCTTACCCACTATGAAAATTATTGATGTTTCCCCACAATTACATCATATCCTCCATCTAAAATATTTAGTATGGGATTGAAATATGGATAGTGAGTACATACCAAAGATAAATTTGTATGTCCCCTCTATATGAAGCACTCGCCTCTAAGAATTAGGTCACATTATTAGAAAATGTATGTGATCACTAATTCAACTATGGTATGAGTATCCATGTACATGGGTTTAGTGAATAGCTCCACTAGAATATCCATGTCTCAAACCAGAGAGATGAATAAAAATAATGGATCACACTCTTATCTATTAGTAATATTAATAATGTAGAGAACACACTGATCATACTTATAATTATCTCAGGAGTTTCAAGGATACTGGTCTTCAATGATTATAGTTATGTGCATCCCTGATCACAATCTCTAATTTCCAATAGTGTACCACCTGGGGGTGGTGGTGGTAATAGGTCAAACATCTTTCCACCTCCAACAGTCAAATTGATCAAGTGTTTTGTGATCAGTAATGGGAAATCGTCAATTTTTTAGTATCGATTAAGGTATCAAAAATCAATATAGAACCTAATCCACCCTTTTTTTATTGACAGTGAAAATATGGGAGTGATGTCATGGGTGTTTAACTTCTCAGAAAAAAAATTTATTGATCATGTTTTCAACATCCACCTCTACCTTGGTAGCTTGAGAGGGCTGAATCCTCATAGATACCTACTACAATCCTTGATGGTCATCAACTAAGCTGATATGGTGGGTATCATCATCTAGATTTAGTATGACCATTTTTGAATAATTTGAAGAGAAGAAATATTTGTTTTTCTTTAGAAATGAATTGCATATCCATTTCTCATTGACAATCATGGAATCACTAATTATTATAGGTCAAGGGTTGTGTTTTATTCCCATATATACCTTCCAAACCTCGTCAATGGTGGTGGAGATTCCATCCTCAAATGTGGGAGTTGTATTTTGGATGTCATCCACTTCTTCTTCCACCTCTGAGTCCATAGAGGCATTTTATGATGATGTCGGAAATCTGGCGCCATCTCTATCATTGCCGAGATGATAGAGGCCATGAGAAAACAAATTATCATCCCCTATAGCTAGAGAAATTTTAGAGAAATTATGAACCTTGTTGACTTTTTCAGTGTCCCTATGGAAAGAACGGGCTTGGAAATATGGGATCAGGTATGTTTCCTCAACTAGATTTATGGGTAGAATATAATCACTCTCGAGAACAGTCCAAAGATTTTCATGGGTGGTCCCAAAGATATTGGGGAATATGTGACCTATTTATCATCAACCACCAATGGTTGTTTGACTTCCCTTTTACAGAATCGTGCTTCAGCTTATGTGTGTTTTCAAGACATGGAGTGGGTACTATAACCATGTATATGCCAACCTATCTTTCAATGGGGTATTTCAAACACTCATAGAATGTTCATGTTACCTCCACATGGATATGGAGCCAGAACCTTCCAAGTATAAAATTGTATGAAATTTATTTATAGAAAACCATAAAATTGGATTCATTTAAGAGGTCCCAAAACTAATCTTTAAGAATGTTCTTCCTAATATATTTTACTCACACATATCATAACCTTGAATGGTCACCTTTTTGGGATGAAAATAGCCTATGTTGTACCCAAAACATTTGGGGTTTTGAGTCGGGAGGAGGTTTATACTATAACCATTGTCACTCTGGGACGTCTATATATCAACATTATTGAGCCTACCCAAAATATATAGGGGTATTATGTGATCCTGGATGACCTCTTCATGATCCTAGTCTACAAAAAATATGTTTAAAAGGAATTATTTAGGCATACTCTCCACTTGATAGACTTCAGCGATATCGAATTGTATCAAAATATACTATGGTATTAGGAGGGATTAAATGAGTTTCTCTCTATGTTCTTTTGAATGATGGAGTTAATCAATGATTCAGAGAATGGATGGGAAAACCACTAACTATTTCATAATACTATAAATTTTTTTCAGAGGTTTTCACATCCGTAGGTGGGGTTTCTTCTTATTATTCAGGATTTGAGGGGTTTAATGTAGACATGCTTGGTTTTTATGAATAGGTCATGGTATAATCTACTTTAATTAGAAAAATTCATTATAACCTTCCTCATTACATGGGATGATCAGATAATTTTACCCTCACTAGGCGATTATGTAATATGACTGGGCATGGAGGACCATTGGAGGGTTCTGAGACACCACAATGTCTATGTTGGGCTTTCTAGAGTACTCTTACATAGGTCTAACCAACATATATTTCCTTGATGGATAATTTATTGGAATATTGGGTATAACCATGAACTTGTTTCCACTATATTTTTGGATTCTATACATGAAACCTCATGTTCCTTGGATATGTTTAGGGAACTCATACATGAATGTTTACTCATCATAGGAGAAGGGTTCTACTAAGTGAATCATGCTAACCGAAAAAAATATGAGCTCTTCATTCATTGTGGGTTCCATTTGGTGTGGTTTTTCACGTTATTTGGATGTTGCAGAGAAGTTATATTCATGATTTATATCTTGATTTGGAGAAGAATATGACTCTTCCTCTTCTATCCCATCTGCTGTCTAGTTGTAGAATACAACTTTGGGAGAAATATCTGATGTTACATCCATGGGAGGAAGAATTTTTGTGGGTCTCCCCTGTGTTTTTCACTAGGTGACATGAGCTCGATAAACTGCATTCTAATTCATCTAGTTGTTGAGCTTCTATCCTCACATGGATGAACATTCTTCTAATCACCATCTTCTTCTAACTAGGAAATAATTATTCAAGTCCAGATTTCCAAGGGGTTATTCAAATCAGATATCCTAAATTCACCCTTCTTTAGAGAACATCATTGAAAACCATGAAATCCATGATATTATTATAATATTTGGTGTCCTAGAACCAATTGGTTTTACTTTAATTACATGGATATTTAATGTATTATAACATATTGTTTATTTTTCTGCATGACAATGATGTAATAATGTCCTAGAGTATTTGTTGGAATGATAAGGTCATGGAAGTTCCCCGCTATGATGAGAACCTTTAAATGCTATAACAATATTCTTAAATATAGTTCTTCTGTTGGATGACATGCTATGATGGGATACATAGCATGCAGACCGTTAGGTGTGAGTACTCGTAAGCAGATGAGACTTCCTCTCATGAATTTCTTACATGGTAATCTCCAAGATAAGAGATTTTGAGAACAGACCCGCTAGTAGGAATTCTGCATGTTTTGGTGTCATCAGATATTTCTATCTATTAGCATGTGAAATGATCCTTAGACTTTATGATTATCATTAATACGTTCCACAACATACACACTTTGATTTACTAACGAAAATTGTGATGCAGACAGTTGGCAGGAAGTAGGGTACATTGGGTGCGTCATGATTGACATGTTAGTAATGGATAAGTCAAGGAAGGATTTTTCCCTTCCATTTATGAAAGTTAATATCTCGGCCCTTTGATTGAAATAGAATCGTCATGCAAAATTCCATGTCCATGGTGTAATGATGAGTTTATTTCATGTAGTTAAAGAATGACGTATCAAGCATAAAATTTGAGGACACAATCAAGAAGCCCGCTTGATGAGATATTGCAACAAAGGGATTATATTACATAGTGAGAATTTGTATGTGGATTTCATTATTGCACCTTTATGTTCATTCTCTGGGGTGTCTTGACCCATTTCTAGAAAGTACTCTTGGACATTAGGCAAGCCCACCTAATGCCAACGAGAAAGAATCCTAGAGGGTCACACAATAAGAGTTTTGGTGGTCTCGGTTATATTCTATTTGAATTTAATTAATGAAATAGATATTATTCTCAAGACTCTGGAATAATTTTATTCAAGTTAAAATGATTTCCTAAATTAAATAAAATATATTTATTTATTTATTTTAACATTTAATAAATATTTATTTAGTAGTTTGTAAATAAAATACTTATTTAAGAGAATAAATTATTTATTTATTTGGTTGGGTGTTCAATAAATGGAAGTGGAGTTCGAGTGGACCAAGGATGGTCTGGTATAAGAATAATTATTTTCAAGACGGTAAATAATTATTTAACTAGTTGGAAAAAATTAAAATAATGCTTCTATTATTTTTTGATGTGGAATTTTATTTATAAATCCGTTTTGCGCAAGTCGGCACACAATAAATAATGACACTGTATTATTATTAAATGAAGTTCATGGATGTATTTAATTGTTTCTATGAAATTAATTATTATAACTGAAATTCCATGTATATAAATAGGCAAATACCCATATTGTGCCATATACCACACCATACGCCTGGTGAATTGAGAATTGTTGAGCCAAAAAATTTCCCTCTCGAATCCTCTTCTCTCCCCTCTCAATAATGGGAGATGTTCTTCAAGGCCAAAGAACAAGAGATCAAGAATGACTAACACAAGACACTCTCTTTGTCTTGATAGCACCCAGAGAATGAGCAGTGTCGATCGAAGGCCATTGGAGAATGTGTGGATCACCGCTAGAGGGATTCTAGTTTAGATCCATACATGTGCAACGAGATAATCCAGAAGGGTAATCTGAATTATCAACATCATCAATGAAGAAAAATACCAAAGACATAGGTATTATTTTTCTTTATGAAATTAAATAAATTAATTATATACATGATGTGCAAGATCCTCTCTAAGTTTTTGGGCCTCTTTCTTCTTTCTTTGATTATATTACATGGACATTGGCATTCATCATCGTATTAATCCTGAAATAATCATTGATCATGGTGAACATCGAAGTTTGGTATTGCGCCAACCATGCTTCTGTTACGCCTAGAACCTTCAAGTGGTATTAGAGTGGTTACACCATAGTTTATAATTATTTAAATATTTTGTTGATGAATTACACATTTAATAATTTAGTTGTTTCAATTCAAGTTAATTGTTCTCCAAATCTAAATCTCAAGATCTATTCCTCCTCTTTCTTTTCTCGTTTACCTTATAGAAACGATATTTTCTATTAATTTTGATTAAAGTAAAATAGAGGATCTCACCCAGAGGTGCAAAATATTCATGTCCATACAACACCAGAACACACAATGTGTATTCAGAAGTACAAATTGTGTAGTAAAGATTTAATTAATCAGACTGGTCCTCCAAACCAAGCCGTGTGTTGGAATCTTTCTAAGTCTTAAATGACTCCTTGTGTTGACCAGGGACAGGTGGCACATGGTTTTTGGATTACACGTCGTGTGGAACAATGGACATGGTATGTGGTCCCTCCTGGTTAGGGTTGGACCGTGTACCCCGTACACGGCTTGACTGGTTGGAGACCATGTAACGAGTGACTATATGGCATGTGGCCCACTGGACACGTTGTGTACTTCGAAGATTTCTGAAGTACACTTACACGCCGTTTCCCTGGGCAGGTACTTCGGATAGACGGTGAAAAATAGTACACTCTTTGTAGTTGGAACTATACATCGTGTACTCATCCAAATTACATAGATTTATTAAAATTTATCATTATATTATAAAAACCCTTGAGACGTATACCATCGTGTGGGCGTAAAGCTGGGTCACAACACGTGATAGGTGTTTTATATATATGTGTTTAATTTAACATTTGTGTAATGTTCATTTCTACTCATTGGGCAGTTATGAATAGGAATTCATTGAGTTGCCTCCAAGGTACAAGTTATGTAAAAAGATAATTTTAAGTGAATTTATTTTTTTAAAATTATGATGGATGATAATATCAAGGAAATTCATAAAAGGATTTAAGATAAAAGGATTGATTAATTGAAGATGATAATTAATTGATTCAAGCATGATTTATCTTAAATGAGAACAATTAAATAATTAAATGCTAGTTTTATTTATGCGTAAACATCATTGCATGTATGGATGATCATGAGCTAGAACAAGACCTTTGTATGTGGATAGTTTATTTTAATTTATTTATTTAAATTAAATTTTTTTCCCTACGAGCCTTCCCCTCATTAATATGTTGGGCCTGTGTGCCCAAGGTTTCTTTTATGTAAACCCCCTTTTTACCCCTCACCTACATGTGAGTTAAAAAAGGAATATGTAATGGATGGAACTCCCAATCTAGTGGGGGCGGTTCAAGTTGGATCCGAGATGAAACCAATCCTAGGATATACAGAGGTGGATAGGTGGAAGATGTAAAAACGAACCTAAAAGGTTCAAGGTGTTTCTCCCCTAGTTCAAGGTTATTTTATTAAATTATATATAAAATAACCATTATAAAATCTTTTCATCATTGCATTTACTTTATTTTATTTCTATTAGCTGCATGGTTTATCATTATGGATGTGTTGTAATGATCAAATAATTAATGAATTAAACAAGCATGCAAGATGGAACTAAAATAAACTAGACTTATGGGTAAATATTATCAATACATGGTTAATCACTTAAGTAAGTTACACTTAACATTAACGAGCATGTGATAATGATAATAATCAATTCATGAATAAGAGATAAAAATCCCTCAAATAAAATATTAATTCAAAACAAGCCTTCCGTTACTTGATTAAGAGAAAAACTCAATAAAACTCTGTGTTTGACCAACCCTTGTTGGGACACTTAATTTTATACAGGAATCCCTTATGAAAGGTTTCAGGTTGACTTAACTATATTACATCAAGAGGAGTAGCCCTTGATAGACTTGGTGTAATACTAGAGGCAAGACTTGAGGAAATCCAAAGTCAAGATTTCAAGATTGGGGAGTCCACTCAACAGATCAAGGAGTTGCAAGCCTGCAGTTGGCAAAGACCTACCTACCCAAATACCTTCTAATAGCTTGACCAACCCTTTTTGGGGTTATGAAAAGAGGAATATGGATCCTTGCCGCTAGAATGTCATGGAAACTGGACATTCCGAGTTTAATGGTGAGGTCCATTGGGACTTGATAAAATAGTGGGACACTAAATAAAATTTATTATTTTTTATAAAATGTAATCAAGAAAGTATTTATGATATTCTCTTTTAATTGTAGAATAAAAATGAAAAACTTGTCAACCACACTATCACTACAATCAATTCTGGATAAAGACAACATCCTCACTAGTAGTAACTTCCTGGAATGGTTTAGATGCCTTCGGGTTATCCTACACCATGAATGGAAGTCATATGTGCTGGAGTCAGCAATACCTGATCCACATGCCAAAGAGATGAGTGATGAGGATTTCTTAGTCTATGAGACACATATGAACGATGCGGTAGATATTCAATGTTTGATTCTATCATTAATGTCTAGTGAGCTCATGAAGTCTCATTAAAATATAGATTCTTATAGCATGTTTGAGCACCTCCATGGTCTTTACCAGGAGAGAGAAAGACAGGAAAGGTTTGAGATCTCTAAGGAACTCTTTTAGAGTATGCTTGGAAAAAGTGCCCAAACTGGGCCACATGTAGTCATGAACATTGGCTACATTGAGAGCCTAGAGGTTCTAGGGTTTAAACTCCCTAGCTGGGCCACATGTAGTCAATCTCGATGGCTACTGATGTTGATTACCCTTCAGTGCTCAAGGTTTAGTTCACTAGATTGCATAGAGACCTTTCTCCCTACATTTTAATATTTGAACCATAGTTTTTACTCTCCATTCCTCCACCATATTTTCAATCTTCCTCATGTCTCTTCAACATTTTGGATCCTGGTGGCCTTCTCTCGCACACTGGATGTATTTTCCAATCTCTTTGATGGAATTCCAAGGATATTTCTTCCAACATTTTTTACATGAGAGTGGTTGATTTTTCATTCCTCTGTTTTCATTAGATCCTCCATATTGAAACTTCATATTTTGTCTCATATATCCATATCCATGCGACCACTCTCCAAAATCCATCTCCACTTTGAGATTACATAGAAAAACTACTTCAAAAATATAGAAAGTCTCAAATTTCATGATCCTTTTGATGGTGCGGTTTAAAACCACTAAATAATCTATCTATTTTACTATAATTGATGATAAAAAACTATAGGAATGCCCTGAAATACATGTGAAATTTTCCTCATATGTTTTGACAGATTCACCCTCCTTTTGATCCATCTATAAGAATTCTCTATCCATCTCTGGATGAAGAGTATGATGGGAATAATTGTTACGAAATATATTCTTAGATTCATCCTACTCAATCCCTTAAATTTTATCCTTTGGTATATTTTTCTTAATCAATGCACACCATTGAAAGGTCAAACACGTGGCCGATTTTCACCTATCGACTGTTCAATGTTTCGATGCTCTGCTAATGTGTATAGCAGCACTCGGGTTGAATCCTCAGGGATGATACTTTTTTATAGTTGATTGTTTTTAGTTAATTGTATTCTGATTGGGGGGTTTGTTTGTAAAGCATATGAAATAATTTATGGATGATGTTTGATTTAAGAAATTGATAAATATTGGGGTCAGTTCATTATTGGAGATTTAATCTTATGATATCCTTGAGATTTTCTTTATATTGCATTAAATTAATACCCACTTCACAAGATGATTTTGATCAGAATTCCCAAGTGTTGAAGCTTTAATCCAAGTTGTAACTTAACTTAGGGTTATAATAATTAACATTACTTGTTTATGGTAGTGTATTTTTGGTTCCAATAATCCATGGAATCCACATATTAAACAAAACATTTCATTAATCCATGACATATAAAGTTCAACATACACAATATCAACTCAGAGAATACTCATCGATCAAAGGCTCTCAATCAATTAATATACCCAAATTATAACTCACACCAGTGGTATATTTACTCATCCATTTAAATTAATACTAATCTGGTTATAATTATTTTTATGATAAATTAAGAAGATAAGAGAAAAAAATGAATTAGAAAATAGTGGTGCATCGAACACACACACAAACGACGAAGAGAATTAAAAATGAAATTTAGATTGAATGTTAAAGCAAAATAATGGAAGGGGATTCAACTGTATTTAAAATATTTTAAAAAAATTAATATTAAGCTATAGAAGGTGGATGATAATATTTGATATTGAAGAAGAAACTTGCATTAAAACACAATTACAAAGAAAGAGACTTGCAAGATTACAAAAATAAAGAACACCAAAGTAAATAAAAAAAATAGAGGAAAGGTATCTCAAGTGAAAACATGAGTATGGAAGGTACTCACAAGCCTTTTTAAAGGCTTTGGTCTCCTCTCTTCTAAAATTCCAACTCCTTTGAAGGAGAGGAGGGGAATGTATTTATAGCCTAAGGAAGTAGACTGTTGGTGTTCCCAATCAATCCCTCCACTTGGCTCGATGATTTGGACATCCAGACAGCCGAATCTTGAGATATATCCTTCTTCAATGTTGTAGATAATAATGTATTCCTACTTCTCTCAAATGTTGGAGTCATTTGGAATTATGGTGACAAATTTAATATATCCTCTTTCACACTGAAAATTATTAGCTTTAGTTGATGATTAGATTAGGATACATGTCATGAATACTGTACAAATTGTAATTCTCGGCCAAAATGGTGGGTTAAGTTTAAATGAATCATTTGGGACCCTTTTATTTGTATATGGGCCATGAACGTTTTATCCAAGACTCCTTAAATTGTACCCAGAACCTTTTAGGATAATGAAATAATTTTATCTTCTAGATTGATCCCAGTAATTAAATCTTCATGAATTGTTCTGTTTCCTCACAGATTCTGTGGGCCTTCTTGTAGTCCATATGAGCCTTAAAATTGAAGAATTGTCCCATGATCCCTACTAATGAAATTTTTTATATTGAATTAGTAATCCTACAAAATAATAACCACACAATTTAGATCAGTATGGTGATAGTTATAAATAAAATAGTAAAATATCTCAATTGGACTACTTCTAAAAATGCTCAAAAATTATACTTACTATTAAAACGTTAATATTTCACAAAAATTATGAACATTTCACATAAAATAAGTAGAGGAAATATATAATAAGTCACGAAAATATTAATAACATAAACTCCCCCACATGTAGTCTTGTTCATTTCCTCATGTGCAACAAATATAGAAATATGATAAAATCCTTTTCACTCACCAAGAAATATTAAAATTTTATTTTCTCCAATAAGGGAAGGCTTACAATATTTCACTCATCCATATTAAATTACCCATAAATTTTTTTTTAAAAAAAATGTTACAAAAACAACTCTTTTTTTCATGCTCAAATTTTGAAATGGAAAATAGTGGCACACTAAACTTACTCCTCTCAAGATGATAAAATTAATTTATGGAGATTCTCTCATTCACCAACCAAAAGTGAAAATCGTGGAGTTTGTAAGAGCTATCATCTTAAAATACCTATAAAAAGTTCACAATAATCAGGAGGTATTTTGAAAGGGTTTTTCTATGGCTATGGGACAGTAGGAATATAATGTCCAAGATAGATAAGAAGAGGGGTAAAACACTAACATGGAAAAATCAATGCACATTTTTTTTTGAAATGAGACATGAAAGGAAATGGAAACGCATATTTAAAAGGGAATTAAAATGTGAAATAAGACACAAAATTGGAAGGAAATGTGAAGGGAATGATAAGATGGAATATTTACAAAACACAAAACTTATCCCAATGACATAAGTGTTCTTTTTTTCATTTCTTTTTTTCTTTTCTTTTTTTCTTTTCTTTTTTTCTTTTCTTTTTTTCTTTTCTGTTTTCATTTTTCAAAAGTTGAACTTAAGTAGATCTCACACTCATATCTGAACCCATGTTTGATCTCATCATGACTTTAATATTAATAGTTATAACAAGATCAAAGGTTTAGGAAGAGTGATTTTTTACCTACCCAAGACACAACCCATTTTTTCAATTTTTTTATTTGTTTTCCTCATGTTTTTGAACAATTTTCAATATCATTTAAAAAATTACATAAATTTAAGTACATTAAATTACCCAAAACTCACTTAATGACAACCTCTCCCCCTCAATAAAATGGATTCTGGCCCTCAAGCATGTGATAATATATTCAAATCAACAAAGGGTACCCAAAATGAAATCCATCCCCCCCTCCCACACTTAAATTTCAAAAACAATATGCAATGAAATATCCATGTTGTCATTGGGTGGGATAAAGTATTGGGATTTTAATGTGGCTAACAAAGAAATTTTTTTCATATTCTTGAAGGGGATATCAAAAGGAGGATTATTGTAAGGGAAATGGGAGGTTATTTGGCCATTGTGATTCTTATATGGTTTAGAAAATGCCTCGATCATATTAATACACATGAAATTAGGAAATTCAGTTTGAAGGTCTACAAACTAAAGACTCAAAAATGGGGGTGAAAACACACATTTTGAAAAGATGGTCATAGGTATCCTTGGCATGAAAGCCAATGTTGGTTCTCACGGTTGGGAAAAATCATTTTCCAAATCAAAAATTAAGCATTCAAAATTTTATGGTTTTGACACAAAATAATTTATCCAAAGTCATGATGAAAATACAAAATTTTGAGATGAAAACATGTTTTTTGACTCCCCAAAAAAGGTTGGACAAATTTTTAAAACTTGACGGTGAGTAAACATGACTCTTGATTTTTTTTAAATTTGGGGGGGGGTTAGTTTTTAATAAAGACACACCCACACAAAAGAGAAAACGAAAAAGAAAGGGGTTGATAAAAAATTTTTGTAAAAAATGAAAGACAGAGGAAGAAGAAGAAAGTGGTATAGGGAGGAAGAGAGAAAGATAGAGTTAAGGGGAAATATATGCCCCTAGCTTGGATTTGCTGGGTTTCCATCTCCATCTAGTGGTGAGTCAGCTGAAGAAGTTGGGGATCCAGTAAAAGTCGATATTAATCCAGGATTGTGTGTCCTCTCATGGCGATGCTTTAACCGATGTCCATTAATCGAAAATTTCCTTTTGTAAGAGGGTTCTTGGACTTGCACTGCACCAAATGGGTAAACATTAGTAATAACAAAATGAACTTCCCAATGAGAATTAAGCTTACCTGGGTGAATACAAAATTGAGAATTGAAGAGAATTACCTTTTATCCTTAATGAAATACCATTATTAGGATGTGTTTGTCATGGAGTACCTTAGCCTTTTCTTTGTACAGATTGTAATTCTCATAGGATTCAAGTCGAAGCTCCTCCAGTTCATCTAATTGAAACAATCTTTCTTAACAAGATTTTTCACAATCAAAATTATATGTTTTCACAGCCCAAAAAGACTTATGTTGGATTTCAATTGGTATATGACATGCTTTACCAAAAACTAGCCTAAAAGGAGACATCCCAATTTGTGTTTTATAGGCAGTTCAATAAGCCCAAAGTGCTTCACCAAGTCATTCAGGCCAGTATTTTCTGGTGGGTTTTACAATTCTCTCAAGAACTCTTGTCACTTCTCTATTAGATAGTTCATCCATTCCATTTTTCTAGGGGTGATATGAAGTTGAAGTTTTATGTAAAACACCATTCTTTTTCAAAAGATATTCTATGGTTTTATTACAAAAATGTGTTCCCAAGTCACTGATCAAGGCACGTTGTGTTCCAAATCGATTGAAGATGTGTCTTTAAAAACTCACTAACAGTATGTCAATCATCATTTCTATTGGTTTTGGCCTTGAACCACTTAGAAACATAATGAACCTCAAGAAGAATGTTTGAGAATCCATTGGAAGGGGGGAATAGTACCATGAAATCGATACTCCAAACATCAAAGATCTCACATAAAATTAAAGGCGTTGAGGCATTTAATTTCTCTTTGAAATTGTTCCAAACTTTTGGCAAGTGGGACATGATTGATAGAACTCATGTGAGTCCTTAAAGAGTGAAGTCCAGAAGAATCTAGAGTCTAGGACCTTTCGGGAGGTCCTTTGTGGCCCAAAGTGGCTACCACCAGACATTGAGTGATAGAACTCTAAGATGGAAGAATGTTCATTTTCATCGACACATCTCCTTATTACCATGTCATCCCCAGTTTTCCAAATTTTATTTTCTTTCAAAAAATATTATTTTGAATCATTTTTCACATTCAATTTTTTTCTTTTGAAAAATTTTCAGGAAAAACACCAGAAACCAAGTAATTTAAAATTGGGGCATACCATGGTATTTTTGGAGTGAGAGATGAAAGGTTCTTAGTGGGTATTTTGGAATCGATGGTTTCAGAATGAGATGAAATAGAAATTCTACTCAAGTGATCATCCACAGGGTTTTATTTTCCTGGTCTATCTTTAATTTCAAGGTCAAACTCTTGGAGAATTAGGATCCACCTTATTAGCCTTGGTTTGGAATCAATTTTCTTGAGTCAGAACTTTATAGTAAAATGGTCTGTGAAGATAACGATTTTAGAACCTAAGAGATCGGGCCGGAATTTATCTAAGGCAAAAACAACTACTAAATGTTCTTTTTCAATGACATTTTAGTGATATCACGTTTCATCCAATGTTTTTGAGGTATAATAGATAACATTAGGAATCTTTTCTCTTCTTTGACCAAGAACATCCCCAAAGGCTCTACCATAAGCATCACACATCAACTCAAAGGGTAATAACCAATCTGGGGGTTGGATTATCAGGGCATATGTAAGAGCAGTTTTGAGTTCAATGAAGGATCTCTTGGAAACCTCATTGAAATGGAAGGTGACATCATTTTAGAGAAACCAAGTGAGTGGGAGGGAAATCCTACTGAATTTATGGATGAATCACCAATAGAAACTGGCATGACTAAGGAATGAACTGATGTCTCAAATAGTAGTGGGTTCAGGAAGTGAGTGGATCACTTCAATTTTGGAAGGATGAACTTCAATAACATATTTTGAAACTATGTGCCCTAGAACAATCTCATTTTCAACTATGAAGTGACATTTTTCAAAATTTAACTCAAGGTTACACATGTCACACTTTTGAAGGACTAGAGAGAGTGAATTCAAGAAAGATTCAAATGACTCACCATAAATGGTAAAGTCATCCATGAATACCTCCATGCAATGATCAATGAATTTAGAAAAGATACTCATCATAAACCTCTGGAATGTTGCAGGAGCATTGAAAAGGACAAAAGGAATTCTCTTATATGCATATGTTTCAAAGGGGCATGTGAAAGTGGTCTCTTCTTGGTCCTGAGGTGCAATTGGGATTTCGAAGTATGCAGTTTATCCATCAAGAAAGCAATAGTGTGACTTTCTAGCTAATCATTCCAACATTTTATCAAGGAATGGAAGAGGGTAGTGATTTTTTCTTGTTTCAACATTCAATTTTCGGTAGTCGATGCACACATGCCATTTATTTTTCACTTTAGTTGTGACTACCTCACCATGTTCATTTATGACAATAGTTATCCAACCATTCTTAGGTATAACTTGAATTAGAATAACCCATTGACTATCAGAAATTGGGTAGATAATACCAGCTCGAAGAAGCTTGGTGATCTCTTCCCTAACTACCTCAAGGATGACCGGATTGAGTCTTCTTTTTGGTTGTCTAATTGGTTTGGATGATTCCTCAAGATGGATGTGATTTATGAAAAGGTCGGGTTTGATTCCGGGTATGTCATATAGGGTCCACCCTAAGGCCTTTTTTTCCTCTAACACTTGAACAAGTTTGGACTCCTCAGTTTCGGTAAGTGAAGAAGAGATAATGACAAGATAAGATTGATTCAGGAAAAGGAATGCATATTTCAGGTGTTCAGAAAGATGTTTTAGATCAGTCTCATCTTTCATTTGTGGGTTAGAAAACATATAAATTGAGGATGATACTTTAGTTACATCAGATTTATTCTCCTTAATACTGTCCAAGGTGGAGCAGCAGAGATCAGAGTTGACGTGGGATTCCAGAGAGTTTTGAAGTTCCTCTAGATTAATGGAGTCTATGAATGAGATGTCCATATAAACTTCACCATTTATGACATGGTTAATCATGGTGCAGATTTCACAAGATCCTTTCTCATTATAACATGATGAACATGATGGAATGGGGTTCAATTGACTCTCAGAAGTATCTTCAGAAGCATGGATTGATAATTCAAAGTGATCCTCAAATGGGTATCACATGGCATGGAAAATGTTGAACTTGACCAGTTAGTCCCCAAATTCCATGGATAAGATGCCTGAATAGACATCAATTTTGGTTCTAGAAGTCCTGAGGAATGATATTCCTAGAATTAGGGGAGATCCAGAATATTTCGTCTCACCATTCATGTTAAGGACATAGAAATTAACAGGGAAGATAAGATCATTGACACGAACAATGACATCTTCGATTATACACTCAGGACTAGCAGTGCTTAGATTGTATAACTGGATGACAACACCCATTTGATGCAAGGGACCTAGAACAAGGTTGGAGAAGATAGATTTGGTCATGACATTAATTTATGCTCCTAGGTCTATGAGTGCATCATCTATAGTATCCCGCCTTTTTATCACATAAAACCTTCAATACATTATACAAAACTGAGGATCATTAAGGTTTAGTGTCTTGGAAACCAAGAACTTAATACATGAAAACATGAAAAAAATTATTATTAAACACTTGAAAGGATTCTTAATTTGTTCATCCTAAGTTCATTACTACATCTCATAAACTGGGAACATACATCAAAGGAAAGGGTGAGCATAAGGCCCAGTAAGGGAAACAATGGAATCATTTTACATGTGAACTTGAGATACATCAATAAAGTCATGATAAATAACTTTAAGGCTTGAGAAAGAGATAATGAGGAATATCCTAATGAAAGTAACATGATTCATAACTTGAATATGTGGCTGCAACATTTAACTTAGGAAATCATGAACGTATCACCAAGGTCCATCCCCATGGTGTCATTTAAAAAATTTACCAAGGTTCTTCACCAAGGTATCGTTAAAATTATTATCCCTAGAGATTACATCATTACCCAATGCATTGGAGCGCTATCAGGGAGTACCCTTAAATTTATCATTATTATCACGTGATCCACATATATCATCAAAAAATATTTCATAAATAACCCATATAGAATAAAAGAAAAGGGTTTCATTTCATAATCATAACGTTTTAAAAACTGCTTTTAAGACATGATCTTTATGTCATTTAATCCCAGAGAAAAGGAATGCGGGTTTCATGTATGTAAATCCCAGAATTAAAATCGAACATTTTGATATATATGTGAATACCCCTATAGAAGAAATATCTTTGAGTATTAATTTATTAAAATAATAGAATATAAGAAAAAGAGAGAGACATTTTGAGACGAAACTTCTGCCGCATAACGGCTATATTACAAGGTTTTAGAAAACATTGAAAAGGGAGAGGACATGGTTTACCCACTCATAAATGATCCACAAAAAAGTATAGGCACATAATATATAGGATATAATAATATGTTAATGAAATTTTAAATACATTCCATATGAAATGAAAAAAACCTGAAAGGAAGACAAAAAAAATATTTCTCTTATAAAAATTTGGCATCCTAACGGCGTCAATTAAAACATCTAAAAATGAATTGATGATATCAAATAGGGACTCTCATAATATGAACATAAAAGGAAATTATGATAGATATATAGATCATACCCCAACATAAGAAAAAGTAACTTGAAAGACTTGACATGAAAATATAACTTTGAAAATGAGAAAGGTGAAAGAATCCCTTTCAAAAATCTGGTAGCCTAACGGCGCCACTTAAACATTCTTAAAATGAATTGATGAGAGAAATAGGGGGTCTCTCATCATATGAACATATAAATTAATGTATGGTGAATATAAAATAACATCCTCCAATATATTAACATGGAGCATAAAAGAAATGACATAAAAGAGAGTACTTGAAATGAAAGAGGGAGGTAGGATCCCTTACCTTAAAGAGTAACTTCGAAAGCTTGAAGGTCGGGACCTTGGGAGGCTTGAGGGCACCTTTGGAGGACTCCTTGGAAGGTAAGGAGACTCGAATATCGTTTATAAGGATTATTAAATTAAAATAATGATGTAAAGGCTTTGTATTTATAAGAGAAATGAGGGGACAAGTCATTAATGGCCAAGGGAGACCTCATCGGTGGTATTGGAAAAACCATGGTCTTGCCCCTGGTATTTGCCCATTGTATTGGAATCATCGGACACCTCATACCTTATCTTACTATTAATAATTTGATCAGAATGATTACATAATTATTACATCCTTAATGATGTCTTTTAACACACGAAACTAAAAACTGTATATTCACTATTCCCCGAAAATTCATTTTTTTCAGAAAAATCCCCAAAAATCACCATAACCTAATATTGATGCTCTGAATTAAAAAATGAACTCCATTTTATAAAAATAATTTTTTAAATATTTTTAATTTAATCTTTAATTAAAAAACACTATTCACCCGAAAAAAACTAGTACTTGACTAATAATTTCTGAAACAGTTATTTACCTATTTTATTGAATCACATAACTTAATCAAGGTACCTAAATTATATTAATACTTTCTTTAAGTGATATTACTAATCCATTTGGTCACATTACTAATCCTAAGTGTAAAATCACTATTTATGATTTACTATTCATCAAAAATTAAGTTGTTCTTATTAGACTCTAAATTTCATACTGAACACAAATGTAGAAGACCATTTTTTGAAAATCATTACACATTTTTAATTATTTTTGGTTTAAATATATATTTTTAAATATCCTTTTACCAAAATTCATCAATAATATACATCCTATATTTATCCGGACACTTGAGATTCACAAACATCACCGTAAGAAGAAATCACATTTTTTATTTAAATCCAAGGAATACAAAAGGCAGTTATGGTCTCGTTACATAGCCCCTTATAACACCAGCATAGAACCTAAGAGTTAGGTGTGATAGGGTGATAGAATCTTGGGGCGGCTCAGCCAACATTTCCCGAGTAGTGATTTCTATCAGTTTGAACTTCTCGTGAAGGCGATTCCGTTCCAGCTTCACACGATGAAGTTCGGCTTGGGTTTGGTCCAGAGCAGAGCCCAAAGGTGCTACCTCCTTCCCGAGTTCTGTCAGATGGGCTTCGATCGGCCTTGAATACTAGATGGGGACATCGAATCTTCTTTATATATTAATTAACCAAGATCACTTTTATTCATAGAAAATAATTGTAACATTTAGATTCCAACGATCATATTGACCAATGGACATATAACAGTTGAAACCCAATGGTTTCATTTTAAATATACTCATTTTATTAAATGAAAAATAAAATAACCCACTAAAAATAGGGAAAAAAATTTACTCAAATATTTTGGGTCGTTACAATCTTCCCCCCTTAAGAAATTGTATCCTCGCAATTTTAAAATTGGGCTTGGAGATTTTGTTGAAAGTCCTACATTGTAAAAATAGTCAGTAAAACTATTACTTTAAAATAAAGGAATGTACAAAGGTCACCCGAGTTAACCCATACTAGGATTACATGTAGGAAAACATGTATATGGAAGAGAAACAAAGGGTCAAGTTCTGATGGAGAGTGATAGAAAACATGATTATGAGAAAATTAACCACAAGAAGATCACAAACTTATGATGTTTTAAATGGTCTTTGATTACCCAGTAGGAAACGTAACCCAACAAAATTTTTGTTTTATGGTCCTTTTCTTAATTTTGAGGAATTAATTTACTACATAGAATAAAAACATAAGGAAATATACATAGCTTCAAGTAGAGCTTCATCGTTTAATAAGTTTCTACCAAGACTAATATTTTCTCTAAACAATGAGAATTCAAAAGTACTTGGAATCATCAAAAGTACAAGAATCATCTTCTAGAGAATCACATAATCCACAAAAGAATAACTATATTTTTCCCTTGTCTTTAGTCATCAAGTAAAACTAAAATGGTTAGTACAAGATCATATAATCCCCAAAAAGGATAATCTTTTATAAAAATTAATATGACTATTAATCTCCAAAATTCAACAAAAGTACCCAAAGTTCCAGAAAGACCATTCAATACACAATCATCGCTAAAATTATTTAGAATAATCCAAACTATGATTGGAACCCAAAACTCATACGGATTTAATAACTTAGTCTTCCAAGATAAACTTTATCATTCGTCTCCAAACAACATCAACCACTCTTAACGTCTTATAACAAAAGTAACTAACCTAATCACATTTTCACCAAGATAGGTTAATCATTTCCATAAGTAACATAAATTACCATAAGTTCACCTTAAATTCATCAATTATTTAAAATACATGTTAACCTTTACTTCTCAAAGAAAATACAGTAGTAATATATTTACCTTGATCATATAGGGTTCCCAAATTAGTGAACATTTTCCACAATAATATTCATCTTTTAATCCAGTAATCATTTTTTTCAATAAGAACAGCTTCACAACATCAACATGTGATACATAACAATAGATTTTTTACTTAATGATATAAAACCATCTTAGGTAGTGACTCAATGTTCTTAGAAAACATTAAAGATATGATCATAGAGAATGAACTAAAATACAACATGACATTGAAAATTATTGCGAAGAAGTTACATGTACTTTAGTCATCCTGATCCATATCAGCATAGGACTTGCATTGTTTCCTTGTCCTTGAATATTGTTGATGCTCATCATGCTTCTCATCCCAACCAAGAGAGCATTGCCTTGGATAATGTCCAACTTCTACACATTTACAAAATTTAATAGTATAAGATACATTAGATTGAACCTTATCTCCATTCATCACATTATCCATTTTTTAAAGCAATTGGATACTTTATGCCCTATCATCCCACAATTAAAACATCTCCTGGTTCCTTTGGGACATTTTCCTTGGTGCCCCCTTCCACACTTTTTGCATAAAGAAAATTGGGTCTTGTTTCCCTTATCACCTTTATCAGATGAACATCCTTGAGACTTCATCTTCTTCTTCCTATAAGAATTTGAGCATTCAACTAGGTACCGATTATTAATTGTGATTTTTGATACCTGGTTTGGCATAATCACAATATGTTCAACTTGACCTCTTGTTGTCTTTGTCATAATAATAGGTAAATCGTCACATTTTCTATCACATTGGTTGTTGGTACATGTTCTTCTATTTCTCACCATTAACTAAGAAAAGAATGTATAATTAGGGGGCTATTAGAAAATATCAAAAAAATAGATTTGGAGGGGGTTAAATACTTAGCCAATAATCATGAAAAGTAAACTTTAAGCATAGAAGGATAAAATTGTAGAATAAAAGTATATCCTAACTTTAGATCCCTAGGTTACAATCTAGGTTATCCATGATCATATATTCTTATTTGAATCGTTATTTTATTTTATCTTTGTTCCTTTAATAATGGTTCATACTAAGCTTATGAATTTACCAATGCATATCCCTCGAGAGTGTCAATCCAAAAGTGCAGCACGGCCCATTGTTGTGCACCAAGTTACCCCAGGTCAAGCTTGAAACACCTTGTCATAGTTTTCACTCCTAGGTACATCTCTACCAGAGCCACCTCTACTTGTTAGTATCCAGACATGGATTTATTTTTTAGGAAACCACTTACTCAATACTTCACCAAAATACCAGGATGTTTTCCTATATTTAATATTTTAATTAAGAAAACATGTAAAGTTTACAAACCTAATTCCCACAAATAACTAAACCATCCACTGATACCAAATATAGCATCCCACCTTTTTATCACATAAACATTCATTACATTATACAAAAATGAGGATCTTTAAGCTTTAGTGTCTCGGAAACCATGAACATAAAACATGACAACATAAAAAAATTCTTCTTAAACACTTGAAAGGCTTCTTCATTTGTTCATCCTAGGTTAATTATTGCATCTCATACCCTGGGAACATACATCAATGGAAAGGGTTAGTAGAAGCCCCAGTAAAGGAAATAAGGGAAACATTTTACATGTGAACTTGAGATACATCAATAAAGTCTTGATAAATAACTTTAAGGATTTATAAAGAGATCATGAAGCATATCATAATGAAAAGAACATGATTCATAACTTGAGGATGTGGCTAAAACATTTAACTTAGACAATCATGAACATATCACCAAGATCCATCCCCAATGTTTTATTTAAAAAAATTACCAAGGTTATTAACTAAGGTATCGTTGAAATTGTAATCACTAGAGATTACATCATTACCCAATGCATTGGAGCGCTATCAGGGCGCACCCTTAAATTTTTATTTATTATCATGTGAGACACATATATCATCATCAAAAATTTCATAAATAACCCATATAGCATGAAAGAAATAGCTTTCATTTCATAATCATAACGTTTTAAAAATAGCTTTTAAGACATGATCTTTATGTCATTTTAAACCCACGGAAAAGGAAAGCGGGTTTCATGTATGTAAATCCCCGAATTAAAATATAAAATTTTGATATATATGTGAATACCCTTATAGAAGAAAGATCTTAGAGTATTCACTTAATAATAAAATTAGAAAAATAGAGAGACATTTTGAGACGAAAATTCTGCAGCATAATGGCTATGTTACAGGGTTTTAGAAAGCATTGAAAAGAGAGGAGACATGGGTTACCCACTCATAAATGATCCACAAAACAGTAGAGGGATGGAATATAAAGGGTATAAGAACATGGTAATGAAATTTTAAATACATACCATATGAAATGAAAAAACATGAAAGGAAGACAAAAATAAGATTTCTTGTATAAAAATTTGGCAGCCTAATGGCGTCACAAGAAACTTCTAAAAATGAATTGATGAGATAAAATAGGATCTCTCATGATATGAAAATAAAATGAAAGTATGATGGATATAGATATCATACCCAAATATAATAAAAATGAACCTAAAAGACTTGACATGAAAATAGAACTTTGAAAATTAGAAGGGTGAAAGAATCACATACAAAAATTCAGCAGCCTAACAGCACCACATAAACATTATTAAAATGAATTGATGAGAGAAATAAGGGGTCTCTGATAATATGAACATAAATATTACATTAAGGTGAATATAAAAGAACATCCTCAAAAATATGAACATGGATTATAAAAGAAATGACATAAAAGAGAGTACTTGAAATGAAAGAGAGAGGTATGATCCTTTACCTTGAAGAGTAACTTCGAAAGCATGAAGGTCAGGACCTTGGGAGGCTTGAGGGAACCTTGGAAGGAATACCTGGGAGGTAAGGAGACAAGAAATTAGTTTAGGAGTATTTTTAAATGAAAATAATGAGGTAAAGTCTTGGTATTTATAAGATAAGTGAGGGGACAAGTCATTAATGGCCAGGGGACACCTCATCGGTGGTATTGGCAAAACCATGGGCTTGCCCATGGTATTTTCAAATGGTATTGGACACTTGGGAAACCTCATACCTTATCTTACTATTCATAAGTCTACCAGAATGATTACATAATTATTACATCCTAAATGATGTCATTAAACACTCGAAACTAAAAACTGTATTTTCACTATTCACCAAAAATTCATTTTTTTAGAAAAATCCCCAAAAATCACCATAACCTAATATCGATTCTCAGAATTCTAAAATGAACCTAATTTTATAAAAATAATTTTATAAATATTTATTATTTAATTTTTAATTAAAAAAAACTATTACCCAAAAAACTAATACTTGACTAATAATTTCCGAAACAGTTATTTAGCTATTTTATTAAATCACATTACTTAATAAAGGTGCCTAAATTATATTAATACTTTCTCTAATTTAGATAACTAATCCATTTGGTCACATTACTAATCATAAGCATAAAATCACTATTCATAATTTACTATTCATCAAAAATTAAGTTGATCTTATTAGACTCTAAATTTCATACTGAACACAACTGTAGAAGAACATTTTTTGAAAATCATTACACATTTCTAATTATTTAAGGTTTACATTAATATTTTAAAATATCTTTTTTCCAAAATTCATCAATAATATACATCATATATTTATCCGGACACTTGAGATTCAAAAACTTCACCATAAGAAGAAATCACAATTTTTATTTAAATCAAACGATTACACAAGGCAGTTATGGTCTCGTACATAGCCCCTTATAACACTAGAATAGGACCTAAGAGTAAGGTGTGCTAGGGTGATAGAATCTTGGGGAAGTTCAGCCAATATTGCCCAAGGAATGATTTCTATTAGCTTGAACTTCTCGTGAAGGCGATTCCATTCCAGCTTCACACGATGAAGTTCGGCTTTGGTTTGGTCCAGATCAAAGCCTAGAGGTTATACCTCCTTCCCGAGTTCCATCAGATGGGATTCGATTGGCCCAAGACTACTGGACGGGGCCATCGAATCTTCTTTCTATATTAATTAATCAAGATCACTTGTCTTCATAGAAAATAATTGTAACATTTAGTTTCCAACGGTTATATTGACCAACAGTCATATAACAGTTGAAACCCAACGGTCTCATTTTAATTATACTCATTTTATTAAATGAAAAATAATATAACCCACCAAAATAGGGAACAAAATTTACTCAAAAATTTCGGGTCGTTACAATCTTCCCCCCCTTAAGAAATTGCGTCCTCGCAATTTTAAAATTGGGCATGGAAATTTCATTGAAAGTCCCACATCGGAAAAATAGTCAGTAAAACTATTTCTTTAAAAGGAAGGACAATACAAAGGTCACTCGAGTTAACCCATACTAGGATTACATGTAGGAAAACATCGATATGGAAGAGAAAACAAAGGGTCATGTTCTGATGGAGAGTGATAGAAAAATGATTAGGAGAAAATTAACCACAAGAAGATCACAAACTTATGATGTGTTAAACGTTCTTTGATTACCGAGTAGGAAATGTAACCCAACAACATTTTTGTTTTACGTTCTGTTTCATAATTTTAAGTAATTAATTTACTACATAGAATAAAAACATAAGGAAATATACTTACCTTCAAGTAGAGTTTCATCCTTTAATAAGTTTATACCAAGACTAATCTTTTCTCTAAACAATGAGCATTCAAAAGGACTTTGTCTCATTGAAAGCACAAGAATCATCTTCTAGAGAATCTCATAATCCACAAAAGAGTAACTATATTTTTACCATGTCTTTAGCAATAAACTAAAACTAAAATGGTTAGTATGAGACAATATAATCCCCAAAAAGGATAATCCTTTATAAAAAGAAATATGACTGTTAATCTCCAAAATTCAACAAAAGTACCCAAAGTTCCAGAAAGACCATTCAATACACAATCATCCCTAAAATTATTCAAAATAATCCAAACTAATATTGGAACCCAAAACTCAGAAGGATTTAATAACATAGTCTTCCAAGATAAACTTTATTGTTCATCTACAAACAACATCAACCATTCATAACTTCTTATAACAAAAATAACTAACCTAATCACATTTTCCCCAATATAGGTTAATCATTTCTATACGTAACCTAAATTACCACAAGTTCACCATAAATTCATCGATTATTCAAAATATAAGTCAACCTTTACTTCTCAATGAAACTACAGTAGTAATATTTTTACCTTGATCATATAAGGTTCCCAAATTAGTGAACATCTTCTAAAATAATATTCATCTTTTAATACCATAATCATTTTTTTCAAGAAGAACTGATACACAACATTAACATGTGATAAATAACAATAGATTTTTTACTTAATGATATAAAACCATCTTAGTTAGTGACTCAATGTTCTTAGAAAACATTAAAGATATGCTCATAGAGCACGAACTAAAATACTACATGACATAGACAATTATTCCAAAGAAGTTAAATGTACAGTCCTCATGATCCAACTCAGCATAGGACTTGCATTGTTCCCTTGTCCTCGATGATTATTGATGCCCATCATGCTTGTCATCCCTTCCAAGAGAGCATTGCCTTGGATAATCTACAACTTCTACACATTTACGACATTTCATAGTATAACGTACATTATATTGAACCTTATCTCCATTCATAACATTATCCATTATTTTAAAGCAATTGGCTACTTAAGCCCTATCATCCCACACATAAAAAATCTCCTGGTCCTTTGTGGTATTTTCCTTGGTGCCTCTTTCCACAATTTTTGCATAAAGTAAATTGGTTCTTCCTTCCCTTATCACCTTTAACAGATGAACATCCTTGAGACTTCATGTTCCTATTCCTCGATGAATTTGAGCATTCAACTAGGTACCAATTATTAATTGTGATTTTTGATAACCGGTTTGGCATAATCACAATATGTTCAACTTGATCTCTCATCATCTCTGTCATATTAATACGGAAATCATCACATTTTCTATCACATTGGTTATTGGGACATCTTGTTCTATTTCTCGCCATTAACTAAGAAAAGAAAGTATGATTAGGGGGCTTAAATACTTAGCCAATAATCATGAAAGGAAACTTTAAGCGTAGAAGGATAAACATGTAGAAGAAAATTATATCCTAACTTGAGATCCCCTTAGTTCCAATCTAGGTTATCCATGATCATATATTCTTATGTGAATCATTATTTTATTTTATCTTTGTTCCCTTAATAATGGTTCGTACTAAGCTTATAAATTTACCAAAGCATATCCCTGGGAGTGTCAAACCAAGAGTGCAGCAAGGCCCGTTGTCATGCACCAGGTTACCCCGGGTCAAGCCTGAAACACGTTGTTAGATTTTTCACTACTAAGTACATTTGTGCCAGATCCACCTCTACTTGTTCGTATCCAGACATGGATTTATTTTTTTGGAAACCAGTTACTCAATACTTCACCAAAATACCATGATTTTTTCCTATATTTAATATTTTCATTAAAAAACTTTGTAATGTTTTCAAATCCTAATTTACGTAAATAAAAATACCATCCTCTAATACCAACTATAGTATCCTACCTTTTTATCAAATAAAATTTTATTACATTATACAAAACCGAGGATCTTTAAGGTTTAGTGTCTTGGAAACCAAGAACTTAATACATGACAACATAAAAAAATATTCTTAAACACTTGAAAGGCTTCTTCATTTGTTCATCCTAAGTTCATTACTGCATCTCATAACCTAGGAACATACATCAAGGAAAGGGTGAACATAAGGCCTAATAAGGGAAACAAGGGAAACATTTTACATGTGAACTGAGATACATAAATAAATTCATGATAAATAACTTTAAGGCTTGAGAAATAGATCATGAGGCATATCATAATGAAAAGAACATGATTAATAACTTGATGATGTGGCTACAACATTTAACTTAGACAATTATGAATGTATCACCAAGTTTCATCCCCATGGTGTCATTTAAAAAAATTACCAAGGTTATTTACCAAGGTATCGTTAAAATTGTAATCCCTATAGATTACATCATTACCCAATGCATTAGAGCGCTATCGGGGAACACCCTTAAATTTTTCTTTATTATCGTGTGATCCACATATATCATCATCAAAAATTTCATAAATAACCCATATATCATAAAATAAATGGGTTAAATTTCATAATCATAACGTTTTAAAAACTGCATTTAAGACATGATCTTTATGTCATTTTAAACCCACAGAAAAGGAAAGAAGGTTTCATGTATATAAATCCCATAATTAAAATAGAAAATGTTGATATATAAGCGAATACCCCTGTAGAAGAAATATCTTTGAGTATTCACTTAATAAAAAAAGAATTTGAGAAAAAGAGAGACACATTTTGAGACGAAAATTCTGCAGCATAACTGCTATGTTAAAGGGTTTTAGAAAACATTGAAAAGATAGGGGACATGGGTTACCCACTAATAAATGATCCAAAAAACAGTATAGGGACAGAATATAAAGGATATAAGAAAATGGTAATTAAATTTAAAAGACATACCATATGAATTGAAAAAACATGAAAGGAAGACAAAAATAATATTTCTCTTATAAAAATTTGGCAGCCTAACGGCGTCACTTAAAACATCTAAAAATTAATTGATGAGATAAAATAGGGTTTCTCATAATATGAAAATAAAAGGAAATTATGATGTATATAGATATCATATCCCAACATAAGAAAAAAGAACTTGAAATACTTGACATGAAAATATAACTTTGAAAATTAGAAGGGTGAAAGAATCCCTTACAAAAATTCGGCAGCCTAACAGCGCCACTTAAACATTATTAAAATTAATTGGGGGGAGAAATAGGGGGTATCTCATCATATGAAAATAAAAAATAAATTAAGGTGAATATATAAGAACATCCTCCAACATATGAACATGGAGCACAAAAGAAATTACATAAAAGAGAGTACTTGAAATGAAAGAGAGAGGTAGGATCCCTTACCTTGAAGAGTAACTTCGAAAGCTTGAAGGTTGGTACCATCTGAGGCTTGAGGGAACCTTGTGAGGACTCCTTGGGAGGTAAGGAGACCATAAATTCATTGAAGATGATTTTGAAATTAAAAAAATGAGGTAAATGCTTTGTATTTAAAAGAGAAGTGAGGGTACAAGTCATTAATGGCCAAGGGACACCTCATCGGTGGTATTGGAAAAACCATGGGCTTGACAATGGTATTTGCCCATGGTATCATCCACCTGGGACTCCTAAAACCTTATCTTACTATTCTTAATTCTACCAGAATTAATATATAATTATTACATCCTTAATGATGTCATTAAACACTCAAAACTAAAAACCGTATTTTCACTATTCACTGAAAATTAATTTTTTTCAGAAAAATCCCCATAAATCACCATAACATAATATCGATGCTCTTAATTCAAAAATGAACTCCATTTTTTAAAAATAATTTTCTAAATATTTTTAATTTAATTTTTAATTAAAAAACACTATTCACCTGAAAAAACTAATACTTGACTAATAATTTCTGAAACAATTATTTACCTATTTTATTGAATCACAATACTTTATCATGGTGCCTAAATTATATTTAAACTTTTATAAGTGAGATTACTAATCCATTTGGTCACATTACTAATCCTAAGCATAAAATCACTATTCATAATTTACTATTCATCATAAATTAAGTTGATCTTATTAGACTATAAATTTCATACAGAACACAACTGTAGAAGACGATTTTTTAAAAATCATTACACATTTTTGATTTTTTAAGGTTTACATAAATATTTTAAAATATCCTTTTTCCAAAATTCATCAATAATATACATCCTATATTTATTTGGACACTTGAGATTCACAAACATCACCATAAGAGGAAATCACAATTTTTATTTAAATCAAAGGATTACACAAGGCAGTTACGGTCTCGTTACATAGCCCCTTATAACACCAGCATAGGACCTAAGACTGAGGTGTGATAGAGTTATAGAATCTTGGGGCGGCTCAGCCAACATTTCCCGAGTAGTAATTTCTATCATCTTGAACTTCTCGTGAAGGCGATTCCGTTCCAGCTTCACATGATGAAGTTCGGCTTGGGTTTGGTCCAGAGTAAAGCCCAAAAGTGCTACCTCCCTCCCGATTTCCATCAGATGGGATTTGGTCGGCCGGAGACTACTGTATGGGGCCATCGAATCTTCTTTCTATATTAATTAATCAAGATCACTTGTATTCATAGAAAATAATTGTAACATTTATTTTCCAATGGTCATATTGACCAATGATCATATAACAGTTGAAACCCAAAGGTCTTATTTTAATTATACTCATTTTATTAGATGAAAAATAAAATAACCCACCAAAAATAGGGAACAAAATTTAATCAAAAATTTCGGGTCATTACATCATCGAAGTTAGAACTTCAAATTTGGCATGGAACCGTAAAGGTCACTGGATCTTTGCACTTAATGGGTATAGACTCTTGGGTGGAAACATTTTCAAAGGTCTTAAGTTGCCTCTTGTGGGTGCACTATTCTTTAAGAAACTCGGCATACTTAGGGATTTTTTTAATGGCACCTAAGAAGGGAATGTTGACTTCAACACATCAGGTTCCAAGGACTTCTTTGGCTTAGAAACAGCTTGAGGAAAAGGAATTGGATTCTTAAGTGGAATGGAAGGTGGTAAGGGAATGGCTTCAGGTTCCTTTTCATATTTCTTTTTCTTTTCATTTTCTAGGTCAACATATAAAAGAGGGTTAGAGTAGTTATATTGAGGCATAGAAATTTGCTTTCCCGATCTAAGTGTAATTGAACTTACATTGCCCTTGGGGTTGGGAAGAATTGGATGGTTTCTACTGACTAAGGTGGGATGCAAGTTGACCAATTTGGGTTTCAATGTTCTTGAGGATGGAACATGTGTAGGAGGAAATATCTTCCACTCCACTTTCCCTTGGTTTCTTGGAAGAAGAGTCTTGTCCCAATTTGGGATTACCTAGATTTTAGTTCTTGGGAAAGAAATTTTATTGGTTTGGGAATTGGGAAGTCCCACTAGGATTGTGGAATCCAAGAGAAGGATTGATCCTTTGAGGTTGAGGAACAAAAGGGTAAGGTTGTTGTAAGTTACCAACACCTTGAGCATATTGGAACTGGTTTGGGTTTTGATGAGGGAATTGAGGGGGATGAGGGACATAATTACCATACCTCGGGCTTTGGTTATAGGAAGAAGAGAAGGGATCAAAGTGAGGTTGGTTGAAGTTTCTAATTAACTGAACTGATTGTTGAGGGTAGGTGTTCCTCTGAGTATATGCTGTATTGAGCTCCATTAGTCCAAATGAATTGGATTGATCCTCTTGAAGTTGTTCACATGTGTTAGTTGGATGAGATGAAGAGTTGTATATTCCACAGTTTTTGATAGGTCCATGAAACATTGAATGTGGATATAATGAAGTTGGGGCTTTGGTAGCCACAACTAGTTATCGCACAAGACCTGTAAGTTCACTCATCCACTCTGTCATCTTTTTCGGATCTATCGACTGACTATCTTGGGTTTGTTTTACGTGAGCATGTTCTCGAGTATGGAATTGTTGTGTGTTCGCAGCAATGTTGCTTATGAGATCTCTTGCGGCTGCATGAGTTTTATCAATGAGAGCACCGCCACTTGCGGAATCAATAAGGGTTCTCTCCATAGCCAATAACCCCTCATAGAATTATTGGATCAAAATTTGGTCAGGGATTTGGTGGTGTGGGTAGGTTGTAACAAGATTTTTGAACCTCTCCTAGTACTCATGGAGTGATTCATTTTGGAATTAACGAATACCACTTAATTCATTTCAGATAGAAGAAGTACGAGAAGTGGGAAAGAATTTCTCTAAGAAGAGTCGTTTCATGTCATTCCATGTGGTTATGGAACCAGGAAGGAGCTAGTAAATCCATGACTTGGCAGTGTCAGATAGGGAGAAAGGGAATGCTTGGAGTTGGATTTTTTCCTTTGAAACCCCTTGAGGCTTCATGGTAGAGCACCCCATTTTGAACTCTTTAAAGTGTAGATGTGGATCCTCACCAGTTAGCCCATGGAAATGAGGAAGAAGATGAATCAAAGCAAATTTGAGTTCAAATTCAGCCTCTTTGTTTGGATATTGAATTCCAAGAGGTTAGTAATTCATATCAGGGGTAGAATGTACTTTAATTTTTTTCCTATGATTAGCCATATCTAATTCAACTGGTTGGACAAGGACTGGTTCTTGAATGAGTTGATTATCCATAATGTTCCTCCTAAGTTGGCGAAGTGTTCGCTCAATTTCATGGTCAAACAAATTCGATGGATTGTTTAGGGGGCTATGGGGAATTCATAATGATTTTGGAAGAAAGAGGAAGATGAGTTTTTCTTTGTGTTTTTTTCAGTTTATGATTTTTATGAGAAGGCGGGTTTTGTTGTGTTTTTTTTCAATTTTTTAAAAAAAAGATTTTGGGGTATTTTTTACAATAACCAGAAACTAATGACTAAACAAAGCATCATCCATGGATATGGTTCTATTTTAAATGTGTGGAAAATTGATGCCTATCGACTGTTCAAAAATATCATGCTCTGCTAATGTATATAGCAGCACTCGGGTCGAATCCTCGATGATGATACTTATTTATAGTCGATTATTTTTATTTAATTTTATTCTGATTGGGGGGTTTTTTTGCAGATCTGATGAAATAATTTATGGATGATGTTTGATTTAACAAATTGATAAATATTTGGTTGAGTTCATTATTGGGGATTTAATCTTATGATATCCTTGAGCTTTTCTTTATATTGCATTAAATTAATACTCACTTCACAAGATGATTTTGATCGGAATTCCCAAGTGTTGAAACTTTAATCCAAGCTGTAACTTAACTTAAGGTTCTAATAATTACCATTACTTGTTTATGGTAGTGTATTTGTGGTTCCAATAATCCATGGAATCCAAATATTAAACAAAACATGTCATTAATCCATGACATATAATGTTCAACATACACAATATCAACTCAAAGAATACTCATCGAGCAAAGGCTCTCAATCAATTAATATCCCCAAATTATAACTCACCCAAATGGTAGATTAACTCATAAATTTTAATGATTATTAATCTGGTTATAATTATTATGATGATAAATTAAGAAGATAATAAAAATGAATTAATAAGAAAAAGGTGTTCTGTCGAACACACACACAAACGATGAAGAGAATTAAAAATGAACTTTAGATTGAATGAGAAAGCGAAAGAAGGGAATGGGATTCAACTATATATAAAATAGTTTAAGAAAATTAATATTAAACTATATAATTTGGATGATAATAAGAGATATTGAAGAAGAAACTCTCATTAAAACATAATTACAAAGAAAGAGACTTACAAGATTATAAAAATGAAGAACACAAAAGTAAATGAAAACAATGAGAGGAGGAAACGTCTCTCAAGTAAAAACATGAGTATGGAAGGTCATCACAAGAATTTGGAATGTCTTTGTTTATGCCAATATGTTTACTTATCTTCTGAAATTACATCTCCTTTGAAGGAGAGGAGGGGAATGTATTTATAGCCCAAGTTAGTGGACTGTTGGAATTCCCAATATGTCCCTCCACGTGGCTCAACAATTTTGACATCCAGACAGATGAATCTAGAGATATATTCTTCTTAAAAGTTGTAGATAATAATTTTGTCCTCCTTATCTCAAATTTTGGTGTCATTTAGACCTATGGATCCAAAGTTATGGTGGTTTTATTAAACAAAGATAAACTGTCAATTTTAATCCATTCTTTTTCGATGGCCAAAATGTGAATGGATTTTAGAATATGAAGATGCCTTAAAATATGAATTATTTCTTCCAAAAAGTATTCCTAATATGTCTCCTATTTCATAATATAAAATCTCAGCTTGATTTGATGATTAGATCAAGATACAGGTCATGAATACTGTACTGATTTTAATTCTCAGCCAGAATGGTGGGATGAGTTTAAATGAATCAGTTGGGACCCTTGTATTTAGATGCGGGAGTATAATTTTTTATCCAACACTCATTACATTTTCCCCCGAACATTTGAGGATAATTAAGGAATTTAAACTTCTATAATGAGCCCAATAATTCAATCTTCATGGATGGTTCAGTTTCCTCACAGATTATGTGGGCCTTCTTGTGTTGTCCATATAAGCCTTCAAATAGACGAATTGGACCCTGATCCCTTATAATGAAATGTTGTATATTGAATTAGGAATCCTAAGAAATAATAACCACACAATTTTGATTATTAGGGTGATTGTTATAAATAATATAGTAAACTGACTCAATTGGACTACTTCAAAAAATGCTCAAAAATTATACTTAGTATTAAAACATTAATATTTCACACAAATTATGCACATTTCATATAAAATAAGTAAAAGAAGTATATAATAAGTCATGAAAATATTAATAACATCAATAAGCCTATCCAAATAAATTATAAAAGGTCAGAGTCACCTTCCCCTTCTCAAAATAGGGAAGCAGAAAGAAGATATTCTCTATTGAGTTGACCCATTGTTTTGCGACTAGTAGATCAGATGATCCATTAAACATCAGTGGTAAATGATGAATAAATTCTATTGATTGTTGATACCTCTTAGCTAAATGAGTATATTACACATTAATCATGTTATTATTCATATCCTGAGAAAGCTTGTTATGAATTCTAAACTCCTCCTCCCAAGGCATTGGAGATTTATTTTGGGAAATCATTGCATTATCATTCACAAAGGCAGTTGGATTAGATTTTCCTGGTTCCACCATTTTCTAAAATAGAATTTTTTTTGCAAATAATATGTAATCAATTCATGAATAAATAATTTATTCCTTTGTGCAATAAAATCTAAAGTCTTATCTTATGGGATCTCTACGTTTAGTATTTTCTAGAATAATGATTCTTTTGTGATTACATATACATAGTCTCATTCTATATGTTTTCACTAAGGATCTATAATCCTAATTCCCAAATTATCTAAATCATGTTACAATACCAACTATAGTTTCCTTTATTTTTCTTTCATTACTATAACATCATTATAATGGTAAACAACCTAATACTGTTACAAATCACGGATCAAACAGTGTAGTGTCTTGGGACAATTAGGCGTATACATAACATTTAAAGAATAAAACATAAGCATTATTTAATTCAACTTCTCTAGATTCTTATTGGTCCTAATGTAATAAAATTAATAGAAATCACATGATGATATACATTAATGATATGGGTGATCTAAAAGTCCAATATGTTGATATATAAGAATATGAGTCAAAATAACATGGGTGAGAATAATCAGCATAATCATAACACAAGCATGGGATGATAATCATAATCATAACATAAGCATGGGATGATAAGCATAATCATGATAGGATGTATCTAATAATTTCCTGTAAATAGGAAACACATAAAAATGAAACATCATGTCTTAATGGTCAACACCGCACATAGTTGTGAAAAATGATTGCATCATGTTCATGCATAACTTATGTACATATTCATAACATCATCAATAAACAAGGAAAGCATCATATTCATGTATATAGAACATTATCATGTGTGATAAAACACATTACTCTATGAATTGGAGCACTATATAATTTTGGGCTCACCCATCACATCATAACATTTACATATTCATGTATTCCACATAGAACATATATAAATCTTTTCATAAAATCACAAATGGAATGGTAATGGGATTATTGAAAATTTAAGAATTAAAAAAAATCGTGAATGATATTTTTGGTTCCCAAAATAAAAAGGGGCTAACACACTTGGTTTAAGATTCATCAATATTGAGTGCAGAAGAAAAAACCTCATAAGAAGTAAAAGAAGTGTTTTTTAAAGAAGTGTTCTTTTGTAAAGATATTTGCATTTATCACAATATCATATTAGAAACATTTATAACCCTGAAATAAAATTTAAGAAAAAATAAATTATATTTTTGGAATAATGGAAGAATATCCATACAGAAATTTGGCATGAAAGAGTTATAACCCAAAGAAATGAAATTATGCTTGAGAATACCCTAACCTTATGTATGAATGCTTTATACACTAAATATTCTATATATAAGAATTATATTCATTATTTAATAAATTAATAAACTCTTAAAAATTTATTTTATTTCTTTATATTTTTATTAATCTCATTTATGGACGTTATTATGAGTTATACGGTTTAATTTCAATGTTCAAGGGTGTTCGTTTTCTTGGTTTTCACGATCAGTTCACTTGTATACAAGTAATAATGTTCATATAAAATGAAAATAATTTTATAAAATTAAAATTATATGTTATTAGTGAATATATGAAAGTTTAATTTAACATATATATTATTTTTTCTTATATGGGGATTATTTGATATATAAAATGTTACTGATAATCAATTAGATCAATTTTAGTGGTTTTTGATCAAAACTAACTCATTTGGATTTATTATTTAATATTATGTATATATGTCAATTACATAACATAAAATTGGATATAAAATAATTTTTACAATAATATTCATCCATAATAATGGTTTTATGGCCAATCATGAATGTATTTATAGAAATTAAGAACATGTCATCCGTGAATGTGACAAATCAATGAATTACACATGATGTTTTCATTTTTAAATCAATAGGAGAGCAAAAGAGAATTGATAATGGGTTATTCCATGATAATAAAAAAATTATAGTATATATAAGAAAATAGAGTTATTTTCCAAATGGATGATGGGAGGTTATTAGAAAATATGAAATGAAAATAACTTAAAAAGAAATTAAATAAAATATAAGAGGATTTTATCTCTTGAACTTATTCTCCTTGAGAACCACCTTCGGAAAGTTGGATTTTCTTTTTTATTGGTAATAAAGGCTCATAGAGGTGGGGGGGTATTAGAAACTTTGTTGGGAATAATTTGTACAATTCTCAATGTTGGGTAGGTGAGAGTACAAGAGTTGGTGAGGGGTGGTATGTATAGTGAAGGAGAGAGATGTTTTCTCATTATTTCATTCATTAGCTTATTATTTTGGATCAAGACTAAGAATATATTGAACAATATCAATATATATATTAAAAAATGATGTAAAATTATAGATTATCATGATTAAATAAACAATGACTCAAGTAATAGTGTATTTAATTTATACTGGATTTATGCTGTAAATTACAGTATTTTACTATTCACAAAATATCATGTAATTCAGAAAAATCCCAAAAAAATCACCCTAAAAATTTTGCGATGTATAGAATTTAAAAATTAACTCAATTTCATAAAAATAATTTTATTAATATGAGAAATTTTATTTTTAATTAAAATCATTATTAACATGAAAAATATAGATTTAAAATAATAACTAATTTCATTACACTTAGAAAAATTAATTGAGGTCTCATAAAATTATCTTATAATAATAAGATGAAAAAATATTAATTTATGAATAAATTTTATCAAAATTAATTTTATATTAACTAATAATGTTAATTTTAAAATTCAAATTAAATATTTATGACATAAAAAAATGAAAACAATTAATTTTTCCTTTTTAGGAAATTCATTTCCTTATTCCATGAAATAAATATATCATATTTTCATTCATAAGATACCAAAATTTTATTTTTACTTTCATAGGTGAGGTTAGTACTCTATTTCTCGTGGTACTATTCCTAATTGTCACATTACTATGTCAATGGTCAAGTTACTATTCCATTTGTAAAGGTTTTTAAATTTCCATATTTCAAACATTATTCATTTATGAAGTTTGTATTATTTTCTCAATGTTATTTTATGAGATTTATAAATTATAAAATAAATATCAGAAGGGAAATTTGATTGATAAAGTTATGGGTTTTTATAGAAAACACATGTTTAAAGATAAAACTGAGGAGCCCAAATATTCGATGATGGAAAAATAAAACCATTTATTTTTTGTTAAGATGCATTTTTTTAGAGAAGGTGTTGCCTTGGTCAAAGACCAAAGCACAATTTATTGAATAAAAAAGTCAAAAAGATTACAAGAGATGGAAAGAAGGTATTTTTTAAAATCTTTATCAAATATCTGAAGTAAATCCTCATGGAGGGTGTCCATCCAAGTCATGGTCTGATGAACACCCTTGTTGGCAAGGGCATCAGCAACATCATTATCCTCTCTGAAATTATGTATGGAAATGTAGTCTATACCATGTAGAGAGTCCAGGCACTACATCCAAATATTGATCAAAGGCCATCCAAGGTGAGTCACAACATTCCAGATTACCGGGACAATAGTGGTAGAATCACCTTCAATCCATAGTTTCCTACAGCCTTTTTGAATGGAAAACATGACATCGTGAATTACTCCCATCATTTTGGCCTCCAATGACAAAGTTATGCCATAATTTCTAAAGAAACACCCATGACAGTTGCCAGCAGAATCACTGAAAATGGATCTATAGCTGGGAGGTCTAGGATTTCCCTTTGAGGCACAATCAACATTGAATTTGATCCATCCCAGCATTGGATTTTTTGTTAAGATGCATATTTTCATTGATTATTCATTTACAGAGTATAGAATTTAATGGACCAAAATTTTATTCTATTATTAATAAAATAAATCATTTTTGAAAATATTAATTTTATAATGTTTTGAAATCACTGATATTAGATAAAATATTACATTTTATTACACTTCATGAAATAATATTTACTATAAAATATTAGAATAGTACATGTAAAGTAAAACTAATGGATAATGAAAAATCTAATGTAAACTATATATGCTGAAATTATTCCATGAATAAAGGTTCAACTAAAAATACTATCTTAAAATAAAATCACTAGGAAAACCATATAAATTATCAAGGTAAGTACAAAAAAAGTTACTTTTTATAGGGAATGATAAATTATGATAACATTTTGTTTTATATAGGTTGAAAAGGGACATGTTACTATTATAATCTTCTCATTATACATTATGACCATTTTGATTTTTAACCATTTGGAGTTATAACCATTGGTTGTTATGAACATATTTTATTATGATCATTAGTGATGTAGCTCTTATAATGTGGAAGTTGTAATTACTATATATTATGGTATAAAAAAGATCTAGTAGATGACTAAGGTTGAAACCATGTTCTCAACCTATAGGAACATATAATATAAAATAAATATGTCATATTTTAATAGGGTGTCTTTATTGGGTTCTTCTCATAACCATTACAAGGATGACAATCATGAAGTGGTAGTTGAGTGGATAAATTTTATAGAGAAGTCAATAATGCTGGAGATCACTAAAACCCTCTAGATAATGGGAAATGAAACTTGTATTCTAGTAGAACATTATACTTAATTATACACCATGTAGCCATATGACCTCACAAAATTATTTCATACCAGACATATCAAATTACCATAATTGTTTTCTGTAATTTAATTCTTATTCAATTAATCAAAAATAATCCATACTGCATTATTAATTTTGGGTGACATCAACATGAATTTCATCTAGATTATATGGAAATCATCTAATTTCCAAACTAAAATGGGTAGTGATTGAAGTATAACAATGGGTATGCAGTATATGGACTTGACCTATTGATATTTGATTCCTTGTGATAAAAAAAATCATTATAACCTTCCTTATTTTAGACCACTAATATTCTTAATTGATGTAATAATATATATTATTCAATACTAGGTGAAATATTTAATTTAAGGCATGAAAATAAAATATTATCACCTCCAATATGATTGTTTGGGACACAAATCACCCTCAAATACAAATAACCACATACTCATCCTGAATACAATCTAGCGGAGAATCCCCAATATATCTACTCTACATCATCATCCAAAAATAATATTTCAACATTTGACATTTTTTCACTGGATTAACAAGTGATTAGGTGATTCTTATATCTATAAGTATATCCCATCCTATATATTCTTGAACATCAAGATACATCTCTAAATAAAGGCTCATTAACTAAAATGTAATTTTAGCCTCTCACACTTCTAAATAATTTTTTTTTGTACTTAGTGTGTTAAGCATTATGATACCTATTTCTATGTTTTACATTATATCAAATTCAATATATTGTGTATATCCATCCCACAATATCGATAGAAGGATCATGTTATATTTTTAGAAGATATATAGTAGGCGCATGTTTTCATTTTACATCATAAAATTATTTCCTAGAAAATAAAGGCACCAACATATCAAGGATTATATAACTACCCCTAAATCCAAATAATTCGTTAAGTATTTATTATCATTCATCTTCCATTTCTTAAAATTATAAGTGAATACTCAACCATACATTAGAAGATTACTTCATAAACAACAAATTATGCGATGTATTATATTGTATACTCCTTAATGTTTCTATGTATATTAACAATATACATTGATGTCAACTTTTTCTTTAACATCTTGAATGATCTCTCAGAATTTTTAGAGTTCTCAAAAAATGAATCCTTATTGGTCTAGTACATCAACATTTTTTTAATTAAGAGATTTATTACATAAATCTTTTATAATTATCATAAAATTAACTAATATTATGAAACTTGAATACATTCTTAGGTAACACCCAAGAAACAACCATATAAACATTCCAATGATCAACTAATATTTTCTTCTCATATATTGAATGACCCAAAACGTTCACCACTCTACACTAGAAGATGGACATCATGTTTTTGGAATAAATCAAATGTTATCTCATGGCACTGAAATTGTAATTTTGATTTTGTCCACAAACGTTTTTTGATTAAGAGTATACAAGATATAATTTAAAATAACCACAACATGGGAATCATTATACATGTGTAATATCTTAGTTAATAGTTTCAAAAATATTTTTATCATGTTCAATAGATATAAAAATCACAATAACCATTAATATGTTATACATTATCTTAAAAAATCCATGAAAATACTTATATCATAAACTATTGTTAATGATACCTTAACATCATATAAATCATATAGTACCATTAATCTTCCCTTAGGTGATTGAATAGTCCACTAATGAATGGAATATAGTATGAGTTTATGAAAATAAGAAAATTCAAACTTTGGTAATTCACACATTATTGTTAACCATTATTACTCATTAAGGATAATACAATGAGATCATGATAGAATCCATTAAATGATTGGTGATGGTGTTAGAACAGTTTTAGAAAAAGGATTATTTATAAATGATGGATTTATTATAACCCAATGTTTTTTACTGTTTTAAATAATGAAAAAATTGTTATTTTAAACAATTTTTATTTTATTGTTATAATAATTTGGATATTTTTTTAATAGTTATAGTATTTTTCATGTTAATAAAGAAGATTAGATGTAAATGGTTTGAATTAGAAATGGTCGAAAAGTAGTATGGTTAGGATTTATAGAGTTTCATACATTTCATTCTAAAGATGGAATAATATTATTCATTTTATAGTGTTCAAATATGATATTCTAGGAATTTTAGGAAGAATCCATGTTGGGAGAACAAGGATTACACCTTGATGGTTGTTCACATAAATAATTCAATAATCTCAATATAATACGAAATATATCCCTGAATACTAATATGCTAGAAAATTGATATAATTGGTAATGAACTTGAATAGCTTCACCGTGATAGGTAATATTCTGTAAATGGATATTTAATATATAGATGATATGTAATATCATTTATAATGATGAAATTGTGATATGTTAAAACATTAATAAGAATATATAAGAGATTTGGATGATACATTTAGTTAATCAACCCTATATTTAAAGGATTATACATCTCATTTAAGGGTACTAGGGGAAAATGATACTATTAATGTATAGAAAATTAGATATATAAGATTCACCCACTGATTATTATAAATTATAAAATACAATTAGATAATGTGTTATGTATAGGATTACAAAATACATTGTATCATAATATATGATTGAGCATGAGTTGTAAAGTAAATGTTTTAATGTCATGGAAAGAATCAACTCATGATGATAAGGTTACAATATATTTTAGTGTTTCTAACTACTTTTAGGATTCTACATCATGATGATAATAGTTATAGCATGTTGAATAAGTAATAAGATAGTGTTGAAGAATTCATACAAATTTGATTTATGGGGTGTGTGCATGATATATGTAAATAATTTATTACATGTTACAAATAATAGTTCCATGCCATGGAATTTTCTATGAAGTTTGTAATTTAGGTTCATGGTTTATGAAATAAATGAATATAATATTATAATGATATAACTCATAATGTTTTGTAGATCATTTATGTGGGTATCATCAAGAATTTATTGTGATATAGAGAAAAAAATATTCAATATAAATATTATAATACACATATATATCTCTATAAATAATGGTTATTTTAACATTGAAAATTTATAATATAAATATAGAGGTATTTGGATGTTTCCAATAATGAGGAAAAATAATAATAGATAGAATATGGAAGGATTTGTTGGCACACTTTGATGATCTTTCTTGATAATGATGGTAGGGTTTCCAACATTACTCATTAAAGGTGATTGTAAAATTTTATTGATATTTAATGAATATTTTTGAAGGATTAGCATAAGTAACTCCCGGAGTTCCAGTCTATATATTGTGAATCAATACAAATATTATTATTGTTTTTTATTATCTTTTAGGAAAAAAAAATTAATTTCTGGAGTATTATGTAAAGGACCGGTGTAATGGAGTGACCCAAAGGTGAAGTGATCCATCTCTGAATAATTGTGAGGGCTAACCCCAAATTTGGAGTACAAAATCCTATACACAAAAGAAAAAATATTTTTTACTATATTTAAATACATTATTGTATTGTCATTATATACTATTTAGATTTTCCCACTATGGGTGAACCTAGTAAAATATGTGTGTCTTTTTTCATGTATTATTTATATTATAAAAGATATAAATTAGTTTAAGTGTGTTAGGAAATAATTGGTCAGATATTATTAGGAAAAGAGAAGAAAAATAATAATCAGATCATCCTTGAATGAATAACATAAATATTCCCCTACTAATAACGAGTTCAATAACATGTTTAATGTAAATGTTCCCCTATTCCATATCTCATGATGGATTATAAATTAATATACAAAGGAAATTTGGTATCCATAAGGAAAAACTATCCACCCCAACATGAAGAAATTGTATGTTACCATCTCCTCATATAATTAAATTTTATCGCTATTATTTAATTATGGAAGTTTTGTGGGGATCTATTTGGAGATTTCATTAAATGATGTTTTTGGAATTCATACATCATTCAATGGTCCGATTGATTTTAGAATAGTGAAGGTGGTAAATTCTTAAATTTTTAATTCCATATACCTTGTTAAAATATGAAGAATTATAGTATTAAATTTTTTTTATGAAGTTACAATTGAGGTATAGGTTTCAAAATATCAAATTATTCATTAACATGTAACCTTGATAATTAAAGAATGAAATATTATAGAGAAGAAAAAATAATAATTTCTGTGATTTTTTTGTTTGATCTGTCATGTTATAGTAGTTTGTCATTCTTAGGAAATTATAAATTGATAGATATCCATGAAAATCATTATTAATATTAGTATTATATACATTATTTATATTGTGAAATATGAAGGGATTTTTTTTGAATATATAAATGTTTTTGTCCTCATTGTCCATGGAATGTCACAATGTAGAGGAATGAAGAAATTTTTTATTGTCTACAAAAATCTATAAAGAATTAATCTAGTATAAATCATAAACACTTTGAAACATAGTTTATTTACTAATGTTTTTTTGAATGTGTGATCGATATCTCTAGGTACATTCCATATTAGAATAAAAATTATATTTCTACTTGTAACATATGTATATAGATGAGTGAAATGTATAAAAATGGTGTTATTTACTTAATTATTATTTCAACACTGATTTTCAACATAGATGGATTAATTTTTTTCTGGATGTATCATTCCTAACTAGTAAATCATTCACTAAAATCATTTAAAATTTTACAAAACAGTTTCCAATGTTTCATTTGTTGGAATTCAAAATTTAGAATTTTGGGTGAGAATTTTTTACAAGGTGATTATTGAAATCGAAACTAATAAATCCTTGAGGTTTATTGAAGAAGGGGAGCTTAATCTTGTTAAATTTTATGTAAAGTTGATATTTATAAAGGGAGATAATATTTAATTTTGGTGATCATATAACGAATATATACAGGAGAAAAAATTTATGCAATCAATTCAATATAGTTTTTTATACAATCCTTGATGAATACACATGAGGTATCAATGGTTTTGGACTTGTGTTATTTGACATAAAAAATGTTGGCTGGGAATCATATTAACATTGAATTTTAAGGCCCTTGAATCATAATGTCAATACAATAAAAATAATCCATATTTTTTACATTTAGTGGAGGTTTTGATTTAGAGTTGATATCGGATTAAGAGAAGATAAAATCATAAATATAGAGATACATCACAAAGGGGGGGAATGTTGGAATCAAGGATTTTCTTAACTATTTTATTGTTTATATGATATTTGTTTAGTGTCATATTCAGGAAAGTGTTTCTAATATTCCAAAGAGAGATATTTCTAACATCCAATTTAGGATTAGTGTTGGTTTTGGATCAATTATCAACACATATATATTATTCAATAATGGATCTATTAATAAAAAATCTTGGTTATTGGTGTTTGATTTAAAGAGTAATGTAGTGTTTGAGAATGTATAATGATCAAGAATTTTTAATTTTTTTGAATTTATTCTACATATTGACGTTTTTTAAGGTGACTATGGTTGAAGAGAATGATATTGTTTAAAAGTGGACAGTTAAATATGCATTATTCTTCATATGTGGTGAGATCTAGAATATTTATTGCGAATTTTGAATAAAATTGATCTATTTTATAAATTCCAGACATTTTATTTTTAATGTTATTGGAGGATATCATAGGCCAACCACAAGGATAGCATCATTAGTGATGCTTAGTGAAAAACAAAAAAGGCTTGAAGATCAATATAATATGTGTGATCTTAGTGGAGAATAATCATACTGATGCATAATATTCATTGATATGATATTTAATATAATTATATGATATATAATATGCTCTAGAACAATCAAATTTAGCGAGTTTGAAACATTCATAAGGATACATGTGATATATGGATGATACATACAGATGAAAAATCTTATACATAAATGTTACATACACGTAATATATGGGTACAATGGGAAAATATATAAGTGTAACAAGATATAAAGGATTTAATGTAAGGATTAATCATTATACATTATAATTCATAAAATTTGATTTATTATGTGTCCAACCCTAGGATTTTGATATATAGTGTATCATAATAAAGGATATAGAATGTGGAAAATTATGAATATTGTGATTTTATGGGATGAATCGACACAACCTAAGGTGGATTTGGTGGAATTAAATTGTTCTAGCTAAATAAATAATTCATAGAGAATATAATAAGGGTTATATAATGGTGGGTTAGTCAATGAAGAATCGTTAGGTTATCATATTGAAATGTTTTTTGGGGTACAAGATATGAATAGAAGAGGATTCTGATTACATTCCATAATTTATATTTTCACACTGTGCATGTGCCTATAATTGTAAGGGTTCATTGTCATTGTTCTAGAATGAGATAAATACCACACCTTAATTATAATACTCAAATTATGAAGAATATGATTTAGTAGGTTTCTGTAGTTGAAATAATAAATTATTTATGGTGGAAATATTTAAATTATTTGGTAAAAACTGTAATATATTTTAGAAAAATTTTAGATAGGTTTTCCCATTATATTAATTATGACATAAGATAATTGATGAGTGTATCATGTAAAATATCTCCTCAAATATATAATTGATTATTTCAGATATGTAATATTGTAGAAATATTTATCCTAATAAATAATGATGATTTACTCAATGAAAATGTAGAATAAGAATATATATAATCATTTAAATATCCAATTATTATGATAAATAATAAGATGATTGAGAATATTTAAGGAATTATTGAATGTTTTTTAATATTATTTCATAGAATAAAGTCGATGTTTCTATGATGGATGATGGAAAATGATGTTTTTATTACGATTATGTACATATAAATTCTATGTTAGTTTTCTATATAGATGTCAATGATAACCTTTATAGACTGTGTTAATTAATGAAAATGATGATATTGATTTGAATTGGCTTACATGATGCGGTGTTTTATTTTCTAGATTAGTGATGAATAGAGAGGATTAAATGATTGAGCCTATAGAGTTAGTTAATAATCACTAAATAATTATAAATGGTGTTACAGTAGGCTTTAATTTCCATACCCCATACTACCTCTATATAATATGGTTATTCTATTTTTCTATAGAAACAAATTTTTGTTATATAATATTAGGATTATGTCACCTTGAGTGAAGTAAGTAAAATAATTCAATCTTGTGTGTATGTAATATTTATTTTCTATCAAAAATGAACTAGTATGTATAGGATAAGAAAATATTTATAATATATAGTTATAGTAAGTATATGTGAAATAAATAATAGATCATTATTAAAAGGAGAGAATTAGATTGAACCTAACAAGAATAAGGATATAAAAATTTGGTGTTTTGGTAGTTTTAGGAAGAAGTGTTTATGGTTGAATGAGATTCATAATTTGATTTACCTATAAGGGTAACTCTCACTAAATTCCCTTATGGGCCTAACAGAACCTCATATAGTGATGTGGTCTTATGAATAATTCAATTAACATTAAGTCCAATAATTAATACACAACCCTACCAACTTTTCAAGTTTCATGTTGTATAATGAAATTAAAATGGGCTCTATAATTTGAAGTAGATAAATTTATACATGAAATCTCTATTAAGAAAAAACCCCTTGAATTTCTTTTTAAATTTATCATTAGATAAATTTTAAGTAATAGGTATGTTCGTCTATCTAATATCATCATCATTCCCAGAAATATTGCACATGAACCAAGAAATAATCCTACATAGCTTGAAATTGTATGGTCCAAAATGAACTCAATGAAAATACCACTCAAAAAAATTATAATAGTCATTTATAGGTTATGTGAAACGTACATATGAAATATGGTAAAAAATGTGATATCTAAAATAATTTATCCAATCCATTTTATGGATCACTTCAAAAAAAACCCATTATATTGTTAATATAACAACTCAAAAATTATTTTACCCACTAATTGTTATGATAAATTTATAATTAAATTTAATAACATCAAATATCAATCTCAACAGAGAGTCCAAAATTTTCCATCCCATTAGATTCGAAAAATTTATCCTCGATTTATAACCAACTATGAACAAACGATTGATTGTTGAGAAAGAAATAATATAAAATATAATCCATGTTACTTACTAATGTTATCATTCCATGAACTTTTAATGGTCATTCTCTATGATGAGACAGAGTCTACCTGATCATAATTTTTTTCCAGTTTTTCTATAAGGTATTGACCTAATGAGGTCAAAATACCCAATGCTTTATTTCCCTATGACATATGTTGACCTTTTATATTAGCATCATATCGAATAAGTTTTCTAAAATTCAATGATTTTCACCAATATTATAACTTATGTGATTAATCTAGTCCTACTCTGATACACACAGTCTCAGAAAAATCTCCCCCAACTAGTAGTTATGTACTGGTATAGAATATATTTTTATTTTACTGTAATAACATCATTGTATCACTCCTTTAGTAGTAAATGACAACAATTTTAAAGTTTGATATCAATATTATCACTCTTTTCAGGTTCACACTCTCAACATTAGAGGAAATACTCTTTTATCATGAGATAATATATCATAAATATGGTGAACACCCTTGAGTAATCATTTTCTAGAACAATAAAACCTACCCTTGGTCCTGGTAGAACTATCAACCTAGAATAAAGAAGAACCCTTTACTAGGGTTATCATAGTAATGATGCTCTGGTATAAAAAAATTTAAAAAATGATAATAAAAATATGTTCCATTCAACCTATGTGAAATATATCAACTAAACATCTAAATGACTAAATCTATCTAGCTCATCTAGAAAAAACATTTAATGAAAATGAATCAACATGGGTTGTTTATCATGGACATAAATCCCCACACCATGTTCTTTAAATCTTGATCCCTTAAACTCTTTAGTGCCTCGTAGAAAAATTTATCTACTAATGGATTAGATTATTTAATAGTATATTTTTTTATTCTAGATCAGTTAGAGCTACACATCCAATGAACACATGGATAGTCCACAAATAATATACTATTAGATTATAATGGTTCTCTATCAGATAATAAAGTCATTATAAGGATTTTATCTAGAACATCATATCCAAATAACTTCCCTTTCCCAGAATGATTATGGTTATTATATCTATAACTCCCTCACAAGATATGACATCAAAAATTATCTACTCAAATCACTATGGTCTATAGAATGAATAATCTATTAGAATATATCTGTGATTTACTAATCTAATTTAGGTACCTACAACATTGATATTTTGGATCTATAGATAGTGATTCAAGCTCATACTCATTATCATAGAACTCTAATTGATCATGTATAGGGGGAATCCAACTAGATGGAAAAAACTCATGGATTAGAAAATCTACATCACTATATTAAGTAACACAATTTTGGTAAATGATTAATAACAAATGTGTTTCCCTAAACTGTACAATCCATAATCTAAAAATTGTCTCGTAAAATAAGGGAATCTCCAAGACTAACCAAACTATTCGTAGGGTTCAATATAGAATAAACATATGATCTGTGTAGTCAACCATCAAATAATATAAATAAAAAAACCAAAAAATACAGGTTAATTATGGTATAATTCGAAAAATATATTATATATGACAAAATTATGAAACCTTCTATTTATAATTTATACAATAAATCATTACTTAAATAAAAAGGTTATCAAAAACCTTAAACCATTCAAATTTCATTAAAAACCCAATGCACTGAATTATCTTTATGTGTAACATCCCAAGTATATAAACAATAATATATTTTCATATAAATGTCTATTTATGAATTATATAGTGTTTTAGAGGCTCAAAATGAGAATAAATCCAATCTAAGGCATAGAATACACTAATATTTTTAAAAGATTGTTTTACTGCCTTTTGATGGAAAAACATTTTTAAATCTATATTTTTACAATTTTATGAGATATATTTTTCAACATAAACTTATTCTTTATAATTGAGGCATTTAAATTTACTTTGGATAAATTTTTGATATTTTTCTAACAATGTTCATTTTTTAATGAATAGTGAAAAATACTGCATTTTACTTCAAAAATGATTTTTCATCTAATTGAATTATATGTTTATATTATCTTTTTAATTGGTTTTAAAGTTTAATTAGAATATATGTTTACCATTTAATGCAATGGTGGTCATTAGAATTAATTTCACTTTGAAATTGGACATAAACAATTTTCAATCTTTTGATAGATATGGTTTTTTAAAAACACGCTATTTGTTTTGACAAAGGGAATTATTTTTAAATTAATTACTGAAATTTATTTATTTGGAATTTGGTAAAATATATTCCATATTTGTAATCATAAGGTCCAAAATATGTAATTAAGACTCTTGTTTTTTACATTATGAATAGTAACGACGGTAATTATCTTCAATTATCGTGATTAATTAGTAATCGGGTAGTTAAGGGTAATAAAATAATATCATAATATTATAAAATGACCCCAAAATGTGTCCAAATCCTCTTTTTTGATTCATTTCCGACCATGGGAAGCTTTTACTTAACTTTAGGGCCTATGGAGTTACATGGGTGTGATAGTGACATTTATGACATTATTTTTAAAAAGAAGAGAAATATAACAAAGGTTTTTATATCCGAAGTATAAAAAATTTAATTTTTTTATATAAATTATCTCTTAGAATATAAATATTCATTGGAAATATAAAATTATTTCCTACATCATGGTATTTTTTTTATAATTTTTACACATTAAATAAATTTATTTATTTATGACACCATGATGATGCAGTGATTACCTCATTAATGAACGATTTAAATAAAATGAAAAGATAAGGTAAAATCTAAAACATACACTTGTCAAAAACCTATTTTATGGGTTTATTTCGAACCCATATCACCTTATCCTCTAAATATATCATTTTGGGACCTTTAAAATCCGAAAATCATTTTATAATAACGTAACATTTCAAGACTTTCTAAAAGTGACACTCCTCCATCTTAGAAAAGGCCCCCACCTATAACCCCTTACCCACACCTATAAATCCCTTGGATCGTACAACCTCTACTCATATTATCTATACACATCCCTCTCTTACTATTAGAAGCCTCACTTTTGGCAGAAGTCTTTCCATGGAAGCCTTTGGCTCAAATCAAAAAGAGTTACCCGATATAGAGGTAATGTCTTCTCTCGAGTTTCTTCCTTTTATTTTCCTTCTTCACTCACAAATATCTTCTTATTATTTTATCCCATAATAAAAACAGTATCCTCAATATACTAGGATTTTTTTATGATAATTATTCTACCTAAACTTACACACACCTCCGTAAAATGGTTAAAGAACATACTATTTCTATTGGTGGCGAATTACTCCCTCACAAAATGATGATTGTTCAATCTTCTTATAACACCTTTCATGGTGTCCATTATGATGTAAATGTATTTATATATGATATATATGGTATTATTTTTTCTATATTATTCTGAATTTTATTTTTAAATCACATTGTAATGCTTTTCATGTTGTGGAATTGCGATAATTTCATCTGAGGAAGTGTGGACTACCGCCCCCTCAAGTGATGTGACTCATTCATGCCAAACATGGAATTTATAAAGAATGTAATTAATGAACTTATGTTAACTATATAAAATATATATTATACTAGAATTATAATATATATATATATATATATATCTCTCTCATTTAGTTTTAATTCCTTTAATATGACAAAGAAATGAAAGTAGCGTTCTTGCGTACGTACGGCCTACCGTCTGCATGAACGGTGCATTTCATTTTTTATCTCCAAATGTTATGGAATAGTATAAAATTAATATATACTGGATATATATGATATTTAAATCATTAATACCATTCTGGAGGTGATGTACTTATAACTACATGGGCAATTCTTTTCAAAAAAGGTCATTTTGACTCATATACCGAACATCGACAAAACGTATGATATGAACTCACATAATTAACTAATTATTATAACATGATAATATGTGATATGAATTGAATAATAAAATTTTAAGGAATTCCTTAAGCAATTATAAATTGAAAAAATTTTATTTTTCCGGAATATAAAGAAACAAACAAGACAAATCGGGCATGAGGTAAGGGACTTCACCTCAATCTCTTTTCATTGAGTCATAATTCAATTTATATACGACCTTCTTTTATTAGTTGTATAATAAAACTTTTTGACTTTTAATTTCATTCAAAAGGAATCTTTTTTACATGAAGTGTTTTACTAAACAACAAAAGGAATGTTTTTTTCTTACATATGCGGCTACAACGACTTCTCTACCGCCGTGACCATTATTTGAGTTCCGGATTCCTCTACAAGCAATAAATTTTTTAAATGAAAAATAAATACCATGTTTTACTTTTCTTTTATTTTGTTATTGAAAATTTTTTCGGTAATGTTTGGATTATATCAATGTGTTGTATTGATATCTTGTGATTGAAATGTGGAAATGTTATGTTTCCTTCATGCATGTTTTATGTGATACGATTATGTTATGCTTCTAGGGAATTGTTTATGAAGTCGGGTGGTTCTGTGATATACTAAGGGTGGGTGAGCCTGAGATATCTCTCCAATGCATTGGGTAACGCGAAGGAGTTAAATGATAAGGTTCCCCTGAAGAGATTTAGGGAATATACTGTGATGGGTATTCCAAACATAACCATGAGGGTTACTCCCTACATAATAATGTTATGAATGCCTCAAGTTACCTTTATGTCTAATGATTTCAATGAGTTATTCATAAATCTGATGAATTCATGAGGTATGTTAAAGTGATTATGTTTTATGTGTAAAGTATTATTTCATTGATTCTTATGTATACATGGACTGATGTTTTCTTTCCGTATTTTTATATCCCTTACTAAGCTTTTTAGTCTCATCCCAAGTTTTTGAAATGTTTTTCATAGGTCAAGGTAAAAGTACATGATGTGATGATAGTGTCGAGGAAGTGTTAAGAAAGAATCCATGTTTTATTTTAAATATGTTTCCTTTGATGGAAAAAAATTAATAATGTCTTTGATGTAACCACCTTGTTTAAATGTGGAATGTAATGCATGATTTATTATATAATTCTGTAAAACTCTAAACCTAAAAAGATTCTCAATGTGTATTCTTGAAATAACTCAATATTAAGTAATGTTTAAGGCTGGGACCTTATAGTTGGTATCAAAGGTCGGTTTAGATAACTTTAGGAGTTAGAATTATATTAAATGATTATCCAAAAATATTTTTTTACAAATTATGGTCAAATTGAAATGATATAGCATTTAAATATTACCATGTTGCTTCATCGAAGACATGTTTGTTCAGAATAGTTTACCATAGAGGAAACATGGAAGCAGTGTTAGGAAGGCATACAGAAGGAAATGACCTTCCAAATCAGCATCCTGAGATGGTTGGAATTGGAACAGAACAGTGTGTTTCAGTAATGGTATAGTTGACTCAAGCGATAAATGGTGGTGGTATCCATGCCTGAGATTAGCCAGATCAACCGTAGAGGAACATGTCATTTGTGGAACATTTCATGAGGCAACATCCCCCATCATTCAGAGGATCATGTGACCATGTGCTAGTTGAAGGGTGGATTAAAGTACTGGAGAAGATTTTCAATGTCATGGGGTGTTCAGAAAATAAAAAGGTTAGTCATGTTGTTTACCATTTTGGAGGGTGAAGTAGATCAGTGGTGGTCGATGGTTAAAAATATCAGGGATGCTGATGAGATTGATACTCTTGACTGGGATGAATTCAAAGGTATGTTTCATGAGAAATATTTTCATAAGGCTATTCGACTTAGGATGGAAAAACAATTCTGGGAATTGAGGCAAGAGGATGACTCAGTGGATGATTATAAAGAAAAGTTCACTCGATTGGCAAGGTATGCTCCAAATTTTATCCAATACCTTGATAGTAAAATCAATCATTTTTACTCAGAATTAAAGCCAAAATATTGAAGGGAATTACCTTCTCGTGAGTTCAAAAGTTATGAAAATCTTGTTCGATGTGCTGAGAAGGTGGAAATTGAGTTTTTCGATGATCAAGTGTTCTATGACAACCAACAGAATAAGATACCGAGGTGGCAAGAGAAAGGGAAGAATCCTTCAAAAGGGTTTGATGGTAAGAAAACTAAGTTTGCAGTCTATGATAAATGTGGTAAAAAGCATGGTGGGGAATGTCTTTTGAATTCTAGAAAGTGCTTCCAATGTGGTAAGATGGGACATAAGGCTTGGGATTGCACTGGAAAAGATCATGGTAATGGTAAGATCATATTTGATTTATAGTTAGTGAAATGTTTCAAGTGCAATGAGATGGGTCATTATGAAAACGAGTGTTTAACAAAGAGCTCGAATGATGGGAAGCTGTCAGACTATAAGTAGAAAGGTGTGGTGAAATCCATTTCAACTAATTCAGTAGATGTTGGGCCATCAAATGAAGTGGTATCAAGTACTTTTTTCAAATTATGTCAATGTGTTGTTTGATTCAAGGTCTACACATTATTTCATCTTGGAAAAAATTTCTAGTAAATTGGGAATTCCATCTCAGTAAATGACTCTTGAACTTGTGGTAGAAACACTTATGGGAAATGTTGAGGAAAAAAGAATTTTAAGATTCTTACTATACTTATCCATGGAAAGAATATACATGAAAACCTTATTGTTTTACCTCTAGTAGAGTTTGATGTTATCCTGGGTATGGATTGGTTCTCTATTTACCATGATAAGATTGACTGTAGATCTAAAGAAGTTTCTTTTCAAAAATACTTTCAGTTTGTGTACATGAATGAAACCTTACCGTTGATAAAATATCAAGAGGCTGAGAAACTTGTAAAAGATAGAAATGAATGTTACCTTGCACATATTTTTGAAAACAAAGGAATCAATTAGATTAATGATGTGCCAGTTGTAAATGAGTATCCTGATGTTTTTCTTGATGAGTTTCCTGAAATAATACTAGATCGGGAATTTGAATTTACTGTTGACTTAGTTCTTAATGCTAAGACAATTTCAAAACCCCCTTATCGAATGGCTCAAATTGAACTTTTAGAGTTGAAGGATAAATTCCAAGATTTATAAGAGAAATGTTTCATTCGACCTAGCACATCACCATGGGGTTCTCCTGTCTTATTTGTTAAAAAGAAAGATGGTTAAATGAGACTTTTCATTAATTATAGAGTCTTGAATAACATTACTATTAAGAACAAATATCCTTTTCCTCATATCAATGATTTGTTTGATCAGCTCCAGGGAGCTAAGAATTTTTGAAATATTGACTTGATATCAGGGTACCACCAGTTGAAGTTAAAGGAATTAGATATTCTGAAAACCATATTTCGTACAAGATATGGCCATTGTGAATTTGTAGTTATGCCTTTTGAGTTAACCAATGCACCTGCTGTATTCATGGACCTTATGAATAGAATTTTCCATAAGTTCTTGGATAAGTTTGTGGTTGTTTTCATTGATGATATTTTGGTGTTTTCTAAAAGCAAAGAGGATCATGAAAGTCATTTAAGGTTTATTTTTGAAAACCTTAAAAGAAAATAAATTTGATGGTAAATTCAGAAAGTGTGTGATTTGGTTACAATAAATTTCTTTCCTTGATCAAATTGTTTCTAAAGATGGAATAACTGTTGATCATGCAAAAACAAAGGTTGTTGACGAATGTCCAAGACCCACAAATGTAAGAGAGATTCATAGTTTTCATGGTTTGGAAGGCTATTACCGACGGTTTGTTAAAAAAATTCATGGTTTTCTAGCACATTAACTAAGCTAACTCAGAAGGCTGTTAAGTTTATATGGACAAAAGAATGTGATGATTGTTTTCAGGAATTGAAAATAAGATTTGTGAATGCTCCAGTATTGGCACTACCTTCCAGGAATGGTGATTTTTTTATCTACAATGATGCTTTATTTAAAGGACTTGGTTCCGTCCTAATGCAGAATGATCAGGTAATTGCTTATGCTTCACGTCAGTTGAAAACTGATGAGATAAATTACCCTACACATGATTTGGAATTAGTTGTTGTTGTTTTCGCTTTATAAATTTGGAGGCATCATTTGTATGGTGTAAAGTGTGAAATATATACTTATCACAAAAGTTTAAAGTATATATTCACTCAGAAAGAATTGAACATGAGACAGAGGAGATTTCTAGAATTAATCAAGGATTATGATTGCACGTTCTACTAACACCCAGGAAAAGAAAATAAAGTGGCAGATGCTTTGAGTCGAAAATGTAATGATTTATTAACCATGCTTAATTGGGAATGAGATCCTTTGGTTTTTTATTTGATTAACTTTGGAATAGAAGTTGTTGGTGCAGGAAATTCTATTGTTTTGTTTCAGGTATCAGTGAAATCTTCACTATCATACAGAATTAAGCAAGCACAGAAGCAAGAAAGTGAGTTGCAGAAAAAGGTAGAGATAATTCAGAAGGGTATGTTACCTGAATTCAACATTGATAATGATTTTGTTTTGAGATTTGGTAAGATATTGTGTGTGCCTTGTGATTCAAATTTGAAGAGAGAGTTGTTGTGTGAGGCTCATAGTTATCCATTTTCAGTTCGTCCAGGCAGTACTAAGATGTATAGAGATCTTTAGGAGTATTACTAGCAGAATGGAATAAAAAGAGATATTACTGATTTTACTGTGAAGTATTTAACTTGAAAACAAGTTAAAGTAGAGAGGCAGTTGCTGAAAGGGATACTTCAGCCTTTTCCAGTGCCAGAGTGGAAATGGTAGAATATATCCATGGACTTCATTGTGGGATTACCGAAGACACCATAAGGTAATAATGCGATCGGGATTATTGTTGATCGATTGACTAAATCTACTAATTTCCTTCCTGTTCAAGATATATTCTCTCTAAATCAACTTTCTTGGTTGTATCTTAAAGAGATAGTCAAGTTACATGGAGTTCCCCTCTCCATTTTATCTGATCATGATTCTAGGTTCACTTCATACTTTTGGAAAGGCCTTCAGAAGTCGTTGGGTACTGAATTAATTTTTAGTACATCTTTTCATCCTCAATCAGATGGGAAGTCAGAAAAAACAATTCAGACTTTAGAGGATATGCTACGTACTTGTTTGAATGGATTATTAGGGAAGTTGGGACCAACATCTTTCATTGGTTGAGTTTTATTATAATAATAGTTTTCATTCCAGTATACATATGGCACCATTTGAGGCATTATATGGGAAGCGGTGTCGAACACCATCTTTTTGGGATAAAGTGGGTGAAAGGAAGTTGATGGGACCAGAATAGGTAGAAGAGTTGGTAGAAAAATTTCAGCTGATACAGAAACACATGAGAACAGCTCAGAGTAGGCATAAATGTTATGCGGACAATAGGAGGAAGGATCTCTCTTTTGAGGTAGGTGATCATGTCTTCCTCAATGTTTCACCATGGAAAAGTGTGATGTGATTTGGTAAGAAAGGAAAGCTGAGTCCAAGGTTCATTGGACCCTATGAAATTCTGGAGAGAGTTGGATCAGTTGCATACCGAGTGGCTTTACCTCCGAGTTTATCTCAGATAGATAATGTTTTTCATGTTTCAATGTTAAGGAATTACATGCCAGATCCATATCATGTTTTGGGTCCAGAGGTAGTTTAGCTGCAAGAGAATATATTTTATGAGGAACAACTGGTCCATATAATTGACCATAGGGAGCAATTGTTGCGGAATAATGTGATTCATCAAGTAGAGGTTCTATGGAAAAACCATATAGTTGAAGAGGAAACATGGGAATCTGAAAATGCAATGAGGGATTAATACCCCCACTTATTCGATAAGTAAATAAATTATGGGGACGCAATTTCCTAAAGGGGTAAGGATGTAACATCCCAAGTAATTAAAGAATAATATATTTTCATATCCATGTCTATTTATTAATTATATAGTGTTTTAGAGGCTTAAAATGAGAATACATCAAATCTTAGGAATAGAATACTCTAATAATTTTAAAAGATTGTTTTTCCGCCTTTTGATGGAAACCCATTTTTAAATCTATCTTTTTAACAATTATATAAGCTCTATTTTTCAAAATAATCTTATTCTTTATAATTGGGACATTGAAATTTACTTTGGAAAAATTTTTGGTACTTTTCTGACAATGTTCATTTTTTAATGAATAGTGAAAAATACTGTATTTTACTTCAAAATTGTTTTTTCATCTAATTTAACTATATGGTTAGATTATATTTTTAACTGGTCTTAAAGTATAATTAGAATGTAGTTTTACCATTTAATCAAATGGTTGTCATTATAATTAATTTTACTTTGGTATTGGACATAATCAATTGTCAATCTTTTAATAGATATGGTTTTTTAAAAACACGCTATTTTTTTGACAACAGGAATTATTTTTAAATTAATTACTGCAATTTCTATGTTTGTAATTCGGTAAAATGGATTCCATATTTGGAATCATAAGGTCCAAATTATTTAATTAAGAATCTTTTGTTTTTTTTGACATTATGAATAGTAACGATGATAATTATCTTTAATTATCGTGATTAATTAGTAATTGGGTAGTTAAGGGTAATAAAATAATATCATAATAATATAAAATGACACCAAAATGTGTTGAAATCCTCTTTTTTGAGTCATGGACGAACATGGAATGCTTTTTACCAAACGTGAGGGCCCATGGAGTCACATGGGTGTGATAGTGACATTTATGACATTATTTTTAAAAATAAGAGAAATATAACAAAGGTTTGTATATCCTAAGTAAAACAATTTTAATTTTGTTTACATAAATTATCTCTTAGACTATAAATTTTCATTTCAAAGATAAAAATATTTCCTACATCATGGTATTTTTTTTATAATTTTTAGACATTAAATAAATAAATTTATTTATGACACCATGATGATGCAGTTATTACCTCATTAATGAATGATTTAAATAAAATGAAAAGATAAGGTAAAATCTAAGACTTATACTTGTATAAAACCTATTGGATGGGTGGATTTCGAACCCTTATCACATAATCCCAAAAATATATCATTGTGGGACCTCTAAAATCCGAAAATCATTTTATAATAAAGTAACATTTTAAGACTTTCCAAAAGTGACCCTCCTCCCTCTTAAAAAAGGCCCCCACCTCTACCCCTTACCCAACCCTCTCAAGCCCTTGTATCGTCCAAAATCTACTCATATTATCTCTACATATCCCTCTCTTACTCGTAGAAGCCTCACTTTGGGAATAAGTCTTTCCAAGGAATCCTTTGGCTCAAATCAAAAAGAGTTACCCGATTTAGAGGTAATGTCTTCTCTCGAGTTTCTTCCTTCTATTTTCCTTCTTCACTCACCACTATCTTATTATTATTTGATCCCATAAAAACACCAGTATCCTCAATATACTTTGATTTTGTTATGATAATTATTCTACCTACACTTACACACACCTCCGTCTAATCATTAAAGAACATACTGTTTCTGTGGGTGGTGAATTACTGCCTCACGAAATGATGATTGTTCAATCTTCTTTTAACACCTTTCATGGTGTACATTATGATGTCACAATATTTATATTTGATATATATGGTATTTATTTTTTCTATATGCTTCTGAATTTTATTTTTAAATCACATCGTTATGCTTTTCATGTTGTGAAACTGCGATAATTTCATCTGAGGAAGTGTGGACTACGGCCCCCTCCAGTGATCTGACTCTTTCATGCCAAACATGGAATTTATAAATAATGTAGTTAATAAAATTATTTTACCTATATAACATATATATTATACTATAATTATAATATATATAGGTCTCATTTAGTTTTAATTCCTTTAATATGACAAAGAAATGAAAGTAGCGTTCATGCGTACGTACGGCATACCGTCTCTATGAATGGTGAATTTCATTTTTTATCTCAAAATGTTATGGAATACTATAAAATGAATATATACTGGATATATATGATATTTAAATCATTAATACCATTCTGGAGATTATGTAATTATAACTACATGGGCAATTATTTTCAAACAATTTCATTTTTGACTCATGTATTGAACATCAACAAAACGTATGATATGAACTCACATAATTAAATAATTTTTAAAACATGATAATATGTGTTATGAATTGAATATTAAACTTTAAATTAATTCCTTATGAAATTATAAATTGACCAAATTTTATTATTCATGAATATAAAGAAACAAACAAGACAAGTTGGACTTGAGGTAAGGGACTTCGTCTCAATCTCATTTCATTGAGGCATACTTCAATTTATATAAGACCTTATTTTATTAGTTGTATAATAAACCCTTTTGAATTTTCATTTCATTAAAAAAGAATATTTTTACACGAATCATTTTACTAAATGAAAAAAGTAATGTTTTTGTCTTACGTATGCGGCGACAACGACTTCTCCGCCGTCGTGACCATTATTTGAGTTTTGGCTTCCTCTACAACTATATCTTTTTTAAATGAAAAATAAATACCATGTTTTACTTTTCTTTTATTTTGGTATTGAAAATGCTTTTGGTAATGTTTTGATTATATCAATGTGTTGTATTGATATCTTGTGATTGAAATTTGGAAATGTTATGTTTCCTTTATGCATGTTTTATGTGATACGATTATGTTATGGTTCTTTGGAATTGTTTATGAAGTCAGGTGGTTCCATGATAAAATAAGGGTGGGTGAGCCTGAGATATCTCTCCAATTCATTGGGTAATGAAAAGGAGTTAAAATCTAAGGTTTCTCAAAAAAGATTTAGGGAATATACTATGATGGGTATTCCAAACATAACCATGAGTGTTACTCCCAACGTAAGAATGTTATAAATGCCTCAAGTTACCTTTATATCTTATGATTTCTATGAGTTATTCATAAATCTTATGATTTCATGAGGTATGTTAAAGTGCTTGTGTTTTATGAGTAAACTATGATTTCATTTATTCTTATGTATACATGGACTAATGTTTTCTTTCCATATTTTTATATCTTTTACTAAGTTTTTTATGCTCATCCCATGTTTTTGAAATGTTTTTCACAGGTCAATGGAAATGTACATGATGTGATGATAGTGTCGAGGAAGTGTCAAGAAATAATCCATGTATTATTTTAAATATGTTTCCTTTGATGGAAAAAAAATGAATACTGTATTTGATGTAACCACCTTGTTTAAAAGTGTAATGTAATGCATGATTTATGATCTAATTCTCTAAAACTCTAAACCTGAAAAGATCCTCAATGTGTATTCTTAAAATAACTCAATATTATGTAATGTTTAAGGTTGGGTCCTTATATTATGAACACACACAAAAAGTATAGTAATGTAAAATGGTCCCATATCCCATGTTAATCAAGGATATGGGACAGATATGGGGTGGAATTGTACTAAAAAATATCACCATTAAGGTCACGTGACAATGTCGGTTGAGCCCATGTGGGTGCGGGCCAAGAGGGGTTGATCCATTGTTGGTGCAGGCTTACTTGTGAGATGAATTTAAAAAATATATATTATTTTTACTAAATTATCTTCCTTAGCTAATTTATTTTTAAATTAAAACCCCTTATTAAACCATTTTATATGGGTTTTCTCCATAATGGTCATACAAATTCACAATTAATTCAGAGTAGAATTTTAAATAGGGATATATTTGTTGTTTTAATATGTTATAGTAAAAATATTTTAGAAATGATTAACTATATTAACTTTTTTTCCTATATCCTCTAAAAAATGGAACCCATATTCATAACACGTAGCTTCAATTTTAAAATATTTATTATAATAATAATATATTTCAGGTTGATTAGTTATTATACATATGTTATTTTATTTTCTTATTAAAAATATAGGAATTGACATCATGGAAAACCAAATAGCCTACTCTAAAACCATTCAGAACAATAAGAATCATCATTCATTCATAGTTCTATACATTTATATCACCACACCTCCAACATCATTTTTCATATCCCCTCACTGATTAGTCACCTACTTTTCATCCCAATAATTTTCCACCACATTGATGTCATCGTATGAAATAATCAACCTATTGTTGAACTCTCTACCATGACACTTAAAATGAAATATATGCTCAATCCATACTTATCCCCACAACTTCCACCAAGAATGTGAAAATTGACATATTTAAATTTTAATAATTTTTTATAATAAGGGAATGCATGTGGGCTACCCTTAACAGCATGTAAGGTGGGGTGGGATTGAATTTTTTTATTCACATTCAATGTGGGTTTTGTGGAAAACCCCTTGAAACATCCCAAGAAAGTAATGAATAATAGATATTTTTATCTATGTATATTGATGAATTTGATAGTGTTTTAGAGGATTAAAATTCGAATAAATCCAATCTTAAGCATGGAATACACTAATATTTTTAAAAGATTGTTTTGCTACCTTTTGATGGAAAACCATTTTTAAGACAAACTTTTGACAATTTTATAAGCTCTATTTTTCAAAATAAACTTATTATTTATGATTGGGACATTGAAATTTACAATGGATAATTTTTCGGTATTTTTCTGACAATGTTCATTTTTTAATGAATAGTGAAAAATACTACATTTTACATCAAAACTAATTTTTCATATAATTTAATTATATGGTTAGATTATCTTATTAATTGGTCTTAAAGTGTAATTTGAATATATTTTTACCATTTAATCCAATAGTGGTCGTTAGAATTAATTTTACTTTGAAATTGGACTTAAACTCGTGTCAATCTTTTAATACTTATTGTTTCATAAAAACACGCTATTTGCTCTGACAGTGCGAATTAATTATTAAATTAATTAATGTAACTTATATGTTTTGAATTTTGTAAAATAGACATCATTTTTGAATTTTGAATATCAAATATAGCTTAGGGTGATGTTTTGGTATTTTTCTGAAAAACTTCAATTTTTGATGAATAGTGAAACCACTAAGTGGTACTTAAAAAAACTCATTTTTCGTTTAAATGAAATTTTACCACCTCCGTGTTTTGAATTTCAAAAATCTGACATACATGGTTGTCATTAAGAAGTAAAATTTGGTTCAATAGGATTAAAATAATATTTTGGTGAATAGTAAATTTTATGTTTTAATCGCGATTAGAGGTAATTAGTTTAGCTTAAGGTAAAAATAATGTTTTAATAATATGAAATGACCTAGCCACATGTCCTACCCTTATTGGATGTGTCATGGCCGACCATAAAAACCCATTGGTCTATTCTTGTGACCCCATGGAGCCACATGGGTAAGATAAAGACATTAATGCCTTTTATTTAAAGTAAAAGTAAAAATGACACAAACATTAGTTGTTTTAATAAAACAATTTTTACATGGGGTTATACAAGTCAGAATTTTGACTATAATTGTTAATTGGAAAGCTAAAAAGATTCCCTAAATTATAGTATTTGTTTCATAATTTTTAGACATTAAATAAATTAAATTATTTATGACGTCATGATGATGAAGCGATTACCTCATTATTTAATGATTTAAATAAAATGAAAATATAATGTAAAATATAAGACCTACACTTTTCAAAAACCTAATTTAGGGGTGGATTTCAAACCATTATCACCTTATCCTCGAAATTTATAATTTTGGGACCTCTTTTATCCAAAAATCATTTTATAACAAAGTATCTTTTCTTAACATTCTAAGAGTGCCCCTCCTCTCCTATTATGAAAGGCCCCCACCTCTACCACATTATCCACACATCCAAAGCCTTTGGGTCGGCCAAAACCTGACCAATTTTTCTCTCCACATCCCTATATAACTCTTAGAAGCCTCACTTTGGGCATAATTCTTCCCAAGGAAGCCTTTGAGCTCAAATCAAAAAGAGTTACCCGATTTAAAGGTAGTGTCTTCTCTTGTGTTCTTATGTTTTATTTTGCTTCTCCAACCCCCTAAACTCTTTTTATTCATTTCTTCTGTAAAAACACAAGTTCTTCCATACACTAGGATGTTTTTATAAGAAGGATTCGAGCTACACTTATACACACCTACATCTAATGGTTAAAGAACATATTGTTTCCGTGGATGGTGAATTTCTGCCTCACAAAACGATGATTGTTCAATATTCTTTTAACACCTTAAATGGTGGCCATTAAAATGTCACTATATTTATATATGATATATAATATGTTTATGTTTTCCTTAAGCTTCTGTATTTTTCATTTATGTCACACCTTTATGGTTTCCATTATGGGTAAACGTGATATCTTCATTTTAGGAAGTGCGGACTACCGCCCCCTCAAAGTGATTTGATTCGTTAATGCCATATGCGGGACATATAAAGGATGGAATTAATGATATTATATATGATATTATATTGGAATTATAATATACCTTTATATCATTATGATTCCATTCCATAAAATATGAAATAGAAATGAAAGTAGCCTTCAAGCATACGTACGGCTTACCGTATCCATGAACGGTGCATTTCATTTCTTACCTCTAAATGTTATGTAATATTATAAATTCATGTATATAATGGATATATATGATATATATTATATCTACATCATGATTATAACTCTGTATATAATGGATACATGAACAACTTGTAAATATAAAGAGTTTATTTTTGACTCAAGTACCAATGATCGTTAAAATGACCGTTATTAATTTAAATGACTACATAATGTTCATAACATGGTAATAAGTGATATAAAAGAAATAATGAACTTGAAAAAGGTTCTTAAGAAAGTATAAATTAACTCAAGTTTATTATTCAGGACATTAAAGAACGATCGAGTCAAGTCGGACCTGAGGTAAGGGAACTTCTTAACCAAATTTCCGTTCCTTGGGTTAATCTCCTACTTTCAAATTATGTCATGATATTATTATGTCATATCTTGTATTCGTACATTATTTATGTATACATATAGTTAATACACATAATAGATCTATCTTATTTAAAAAAATGATCTTTGTATGGGACTTCGTCTCAATCTCCTTTCATGGAGGCATATTTTGTTTTATACACAACCTTCTTTTTAAGGTGTATAAACCACTTTGACTTTTATGCTTATTCAAAAGGAATATTTTTTTATACGAAGAGTTTTACTAAATTAAAAAAGGAATGTTTTTTTGTCGTACATATGCGGCAACAACGACTTCTCCGCCACCATGACCATTATTTGAGTTTTGGCTTACTCTACAAGCCATACATTCTTTTTTAAAAGAAAAATAAATACCCTATTTTACTTTTATTTAATTTTGGTATTGAAAATGGTTTTCATAATGTTTTTATATCAATGTGTTGTATTGATATCTGGTGATTGAAAAGTGAAAATGTTATGTTTCCTTTATGCATGTTTTATGTGATACGATTATGTTATGGTTCATGGGAATTATTATGAAGACGGGTGGTTCCGTGATAAACTAAGGGTGGGTGAGCCCGATATAGCTCTCCAATGCACTGGGTAATGCGAAGGAGTTAAACGTTAAGGTTTCTTCGAAGAGATTTAGGGAATATACTGTGATGGGTATTCCAAACGTAACCAAGAGGGTTACTCCCTACTTAAGAATGTTATGAATGCCTCAAGTTACCTTTATCTATTAGGATTTCTATTATTTATTCATGATTTAATGAGGTATGTTAAAGTGGTTATGTTTAATGAGTAGAGTATGATTTCATTGATTCTTGTGTATACATGTACTCATGTTTCCTTTCCATATTTTTATATCCCTTACTGAGCTTTTTATGCTCATCCCAGGTTTTTGAAATGTTTTACACAGGTTAAGGGAAGGGTACAAGATATGATGATAGTGTCAAAGAAGTGTCAAGAAAGAATCCATGTTTTATTTTAAATATGTTTCCGTTGATGGGAAAAATGAATACTATCTTTTATGTAACCACTTTGTTTAAATGTGGAATGTAATGAAAGTTTTATGATCTAATTATCTAAAACTCTAAACCTGAAAAGATTCTCAATGTTTAATCTTGTAATAACTCAAGATTTAGTAAGGTTTAAAGTTGGAGCCTTATAGTTGGTATCAGAGGACGGTTTAGATAACTTTAGGAGTTGGAATTTGATTAAATGATTATCCAAAAATGTTATTTTTATGGTCAAATTGAAATGATATAGCATTTATAGATTACCATGTTTCTTATCCTAAGATATTTCTGTGTTAAGAATGGTTTTTTATAGAGGAAACAGAATAGATTTTCTGGGAAGGCATATAGAGGGAAATGACCTTTCAAATCAGTATCTTGTGATTGTCATAATCAGAACTAAACAGTTTGTTGCAGTGATGGCTCAGTTGACTCAGGTGAAAAATGTAGGTTGTTTTTATTGATGATATTTTGGTGTTTTCTAAAAGTAAAGAGGAGCATGAAAGATATTTAAGGGTTATTTTTTAAACCTTAAAAGAAAAGAAATTGAATGTAAAATTCAGCAAGTGTGAGTTTTGGTTGCAACAAATTTCTTTCCTTGGTCACATTGTTTCAAACAATGGGATAACTATTGATCCTGTAAAAACAAAGGTTGTTGAAGAATGGCCAAGACCCACAAATTTAATAGAGATTCGTAGTTTCCTTGCTTTGGCAGGCTATTACCGAAGGTTAGAAATTTTTCACGGTTATATAGTCCAATGACTAAGCTAACTTGGAAGGGTGTTAAGTTGATCTGGACAAAAGAATGTGATGATTGTTTTCAGGAACTGAAAAGTATATTGCTGAATGCTCTAGTTTTGGCACTACCTTCCAGGAATGGAGAGTTTTTTATCTACAATGATTCTTCATTGAAAGGACTTGGTTGTGTCCTAATGTAGAATGATCAGGTAATTGCTTATGCTTCACAACAGTTGAAAACTCATGAGGTAAATTACCCTACACATGATTTGGATTTAGCTGATGTTGTTTTCGCTTTAACAATTTGGAGGCATCATTTGTATGGATTAAAGTGTGAAATATATACCGATCACAAAAGTTTAAAGTATATATTCATTCAAATAGAATTGAACATGAGACAGAGGAGATGGCTAGAATTAATCAAGGATTATGATTGTACAATTCATTACCATCTGGGAAAAAAATAATGTGGATGATGCTTTGAGTTGAAATAGTAATGATTCATTAACAATGCTGTGTTTGGAACGTGATCCTTTGGTTAAGGATTTAATGAACTTTGGAATAGAAGTTGTTGGTGTAGGATGTCCTTCTGTTTTGTTTCAGGTATCAGTGAAATCTTCTCTGTCTGACAGAATCAAGCAAGCACAGAAGTAAGACAGTGAGCTGCAGAAAATGGTAGATTTGGTTCAAAAGGGTAAGTTGACTGAATTCATCATTGATAATGATTGTGTTTTGAGATTTGGGAAGAGATTGTGTGTGCCTTGTGATTCCCAGTTGAAGAGAAAGTTGTTATGTGAAGCTCATAGTTCTCCGTTTTCAGTTCATCCTGGCAGTACTAAGATGTACAGAGATCTCCGGGAGTATTACTGGTGGGATGGAATGAAAAGAGATATTGCTGATTTTACTATGATGTGTTTAACGTGTAAATAGGTTAAAGTAGAGCGGCAGTTATCAAAAGGGATGCTTCAGCCTTTACCAGTACCAAAATGGAAATGGGAAATTATATCCATGGACTTCGTTGTGGGATTGCCGAAGAAACCTCGAGGTAATAATGCAATCTGGGTTATTGTTGATCGCTTGACTAAATCTGCTCATTTCCTTGCTATACGAGATACTTTTTCCCTAGATCAACTTTCTCGATTGTATCTTAAAGAGATAGTCAGGTTTCATGGAGTTCCCCTATCCATTGTATATGATCGTGATCCCAGGTTGACTTCTATCTTTTGGAAAGGCCTTCAGAAGTCATTGGGTACTGAATTAAATTTTAGTACAGCTTTTAATCCTCAATCAGATGGGAAATCAGAACGAACAATTCAGACTTTGGAAGATATGCTACGTTCTTGTTCGATGGATTATCAGGGATGTTTGGACCAACATCCTCCTTTGGTTGAGTTTTCATATAATAACAGTTTTAATTCCTGTATACAGATGGCACCATTTGAGGCATTATATGGGAAGCGGTGTCGAACTCCAGCTTTATGGGATGATGTGGGTGAAAGGAAACTGATGGGACCAGAATTGGTAGAAGAGTTGGTAGAAAAAGTTCAGCTGATACAGAAACACATGAGAACAGTTCAGAGCAGGCAGAAGAGTTATGTGGATAACCGGAGGAAGGATCTATATTTTGAGGTAGGTGATCATGTTTTTCTCAAAGTCTCACCATGGAAAAGTGTGATGTCATTTGGTAAGAAAGGAAAGTTGAGTACAAGGTTCATTGGACCATATGAAATTCTGGAGATAGTTGGATCAGTTGCTTACCGAGTGGCTTTACCTCCGAGTTTATCTCAGGTACAAAATGTTTTTCAGGTTTCGATGTTGAGAAAGTATATGCCAGATCCATCTCATGTTTTGAGTCCAGAGGTAGTTCAGTTGGAAGAGAACTTATCTTATGAGGGGAAACCAGTCCATATTCTTGACGATATGGAGCAAGTGTTATGGAATAAAGTGATTCATTAGGATAAGGTTTTGTGGAAAAACCACATGATTGAAGAGGAAACAAGGGAATCTGAAAATGCAGTGAGGGCTAAATACCCCCACTTATTAGATAAGTAAAATAAATTGCGGGGACGAAATTTTCAAAAGGGGGGAAGGATGTAACATCACAAGTAAGTAATCAATAATAGATATTTTTATCTATGTCTATTAATGAATTAGATAGTGTTTTAGATGCTTAAAATGAGAATAAATCCAATCTTAAGCATGGAATACACTAATATTTTTAAAAGATTATTTTACGGCCTTTTGATGGAAAACCATTTTTATATCAAACTTTTGACAATTTTATAAGCTCTATTTTTCAAAATAAACTTATTATTTATGATTGGGACATTGAAATTTATAATGGATAATTTTTTTGTATTTTTCTAACAATGTTTATTTTTTAAAGAATAGTGAAAAATACTACATTTTACATCAAAACTTATTTTTCATCTAATTTAATTATATGGTTAGATTATCTTTTTAATTGGTCTTAAAGTGTAATTTGAATATATATTTACCATTTAATACAATATTGGTTGTTGGAATTAATTTCACTTTGAAATTGGACTTAAACTAGTGTCAATTTTTTGGTACTTATTGTTTCATAAAAACACGCTATTTGCTATGACAGCGGAAATTAATTATTAAATTAATTAATGTAACTTATTTGTTTTGAATTTTGTAAAATTAACATAATTTTTTAATTCAGAATATAAAATATATCTTAGGGTGAAGTTTTGGTATTTTTCTGAAAAACATCAATTTTTGATGAATAGTGAAACCGTTAAGTGGTACTTAAAAAAACTGATTTTTCGTTTAAATAAAATTTTACCACCTCTGTGTTTTGAATTTAAAAAATCATACATACATGATTTTCATTAATAAGTAAAATGTGATTCAATGGGATTAAAATAATTTTTTGGTGAATAGTAAGTTTTAAGTTTTAATCGCGATTAGAGGTAATTAGTGTAGCTTAAGGTAAAAATAATGTTTTAATAATATGAAATGACCTAGAAACATGTCATACCCTTATTGTATGTGTCATGGACGATGATTACAACCCATGGTTCGATTTGTGGGACACCATGGAGCCACTTGGGTAAGATGAAGACATTAATGCCTTTTATTTAAAGTAAAAGTAAAAATGACACAAACATGAGTTGTTTTACTAAAAGTATTTTTACATGGAGTTATACAAGTCATAATTTGGACTATAAATAGTATTTGGAAAGATAGAATGATTCCCTACATCATATTAGTTTTTTCATAATTTTTAGACATTAAATAAATTAAATTATTTATGACATCATGATGATGCAGCGATTACCTCATTATTTAACGATTTAAATAAAATGAAAATATAATGTAAAATATATGATCTACACTTGTCAAAAACCTATTGTATGGGTGTATTTCTACACCATATCACCTTATCCTTGAAATTTATTATTTTGGGACCTCTTTTATCTGAAAATCATTTTATAACAAAGTATCTTTTCTTAAATTTCCAAGAGTACCCCTCCTCTCCTCTTATAAAAGGCCTCCACCTATACCACCTTAACCACACTTCCAAAGCCTTTGGCTCAGCCAACCCCTGCCCATTTTGTCTCTCGAAATCCATATCTAACTCTTAGAAGCCTCACTTTGGGAAGAATTCTTCCCTAGTAAGCCTTTGATCTCAAATCAAAAAGAGTTACCCGATTCAAAGGCAATGTCTTCTCTTGTGTTCTTATGTTTTATTTTGCTTCTCCAACCCCCTAAACTCTTTTCATTAATTTATTTTGTAACAACACCAGTATCTTCCATATACTAGGATGTTTTTATAAGAAGTATTAGAGCTACACTTACACACACCTACATCTAATGGTTAAAGAACATACTATTTTCGTGGATGGCGAATTTCTGCCTCACGAAACGATGATTGTTCAATATTCTTTTAACACCTTCAAAGGTGGCCATTAAGATGTCACCATATTTATATATGATATATAATATGTTTATGATTGCCTTAAGCTTCTGTACTTTTCATTTATGTCATACCTTTATGGTTTCCATTATGGGTAAACGTGATATCTTCACTTTAGGAAGTGCGGACTACCACCCCCTCAAAGCGATTTGATTCGTTAATGCCATATGTGGGACATATAATGGATGGAATTAATGATATTATATATGACATTATACTGGAATTATAATATACCTTTATATCATTATTATTCCATTCCATAAAATACGAAATAGAAATGAAAGTAGCGTACATGCGTACGTACGGCTTACCGTCTCCATGAACGGTGCATTTAATTTCTCACCTCTAAACGTTATGTAATATTATAAATGCATGTATATACTGGATATATATGATATATATGATATATACATCATGAGTATAACTCTGGATATAATGGATACATTAAAAACTTGTAAATATAAAGAGTTTATTTTTGACTCAAGTACCAATGATCGTTAAAACGACCGTTATTAACTTAAATGACTACGTAATGTTCATAACATGGTAATAAGTGATATAAAAGGAATAAGGAACTTGAAAAAGGTTCTTAAGAAAGTAGAAATTAACTCAAGTTTATTATTGAGGATATTAAAGAACGATCGAGTCAAGTCGGACCTGAGGTAAGGGAACATCTTAACCAAATTTCCGTTCTTTGGGTTAATCTCCTACTTTCAAATTATGTCATGATATTATTATGTCATATCTTGTATTCGTACTTTATTTATGTATACATATAGTTAATACACATAATAGATATATCTTACTTAAAAAAATGATCTTTGTATTGGACTTCGTCTCAATCTTCTTTCATTGAGGCACATTTTGTTTTATACACAACCTTCTTTTTACGGTGTATAAAACCGTTTGACTTTTATGCTTATTCAAAAGGAATCTTTTTTATATGAAACGTTTTACTAAATTACAAAAGGAATGTTTTTTTTGTGGTACGTATGCGGCGACAATGAATTCTCCACCGCCATGACCAATATTTGAGTTTCAGCTTCCTCTACAAGCCATATATTCTTTTTTAAAAGAAAAATAAATACCCTATTTTACTTTTCATTTTTTTTGGTATTGAAAATGGTTTTCATAATGTTTTTATATCAATGTGTTGTATTGATATCTTTTTATTGAAAAGTGGAAATGTTATGTTTCCTTTTTCCATGTTTTATGTGATACGATTATGTTATGGTTCTTGGGCATTATTATGAAGACGGGTGGTTCCGTGATAAACTAAGGGCGGGTGATCTAGATATATCTCTCCAATGTATTGGGTAATGCGAAGGAGTTGAACATTAAGGTTTCTACGAAGAGATTTAGGGAATATACTGTTATGGGTATTCCAAACGTAACCAAGAGGGTTACTCCCTATGTAAGAATGTTATAAATGTCTCAAATTACCTTTATGTCAATGATTTCCATGATTTATTCATGATTTGATGAGGTATATTAAAGTACTTATGTTTAATGAGTAGAGTATGATTTCATTGATTCTTTTGTATACATGTACTCATGTTTACTTTCCATATTTTTATATCCCTTACTGAGATTTTTATTCTCATACCAAGTTTTTGAAATGTTTTTCACATGTCAAGGGAAGGGTACATGATATGATGATAGTGTCAAAGAAGTTTCAAGAAACAATCCATGTTTTATTTTAAATATGTTTCCATTTATTGGAAAAATGAATACTATCTTTTATGTAACCACTTTGTTTAAATGTGGAATGTAATGCAAGTTTTATGATCTAATTATCTAAAACTCTAAACCTGGAATGATCCTCAATGTGTAATCTTATAATAACTCAAGATTAAGAATTGATTAAGGCTGGGGCCTTATATTTCATATCAGAGGTCAGTTTAGATAACTTTAGGAGTTATAATTTTATTAAATGATTATCCAAAAATATTTTTTTTATTGTCAAATTGAAATGATATAGCATTTATAGATTACCATGTTTTTTCTCCTAAGATATTTCTATGTTAAGAATGGTTTCTCATAGAGGAAACAGAACAGATTTTCTGGGAAGGCATACAGAGGGAAATGACCTTTCAAATCAGTATCTTGAGATGGTCAGAATCAGAACTAAACAGTTTGATGTAGTGATGGCTCAGTTAACTTAGGTGAAAAATGTTGGCTGTTTTTATTGATGATATTTTAGTGTTTTCTAAAAGTAAATAGGAGCATGAAATACATTTAAGGGTTATTTAGAAACCCTTAAAAGAAAATAAATTGTATGGAAAATTCAGCAAGTGTGAGTTTTGGTTGCAACAAACTTCTTTCCTTGGTCACATTGTTTCAAAAGATGGGATAACTGTTGATCCTGTAAAAACAAAGGTTGCTGAAGAATGGCCAAGACCCACAAATGTAACAGAGATTCGCAGTTTCCTTGGTTTGGCAGGATATTACCGAAGGTTTGTTAGAAATGTTTCACGGTTATCTAGTCCAATGACTAAGCTAACTCGGAAGGGTGTTAAGTTTATCTGGACAAAAGAATGTGATGATTGTTTTCAGGAACTGAAAAGAAGATTGGTGAATGCTCCATTTTTGGCACTACCTTTCAGGAATGGTGAGTTTGTTATCTGCAGTGATGCTTCATTGAAAGGACTTGGTTGTGTCCTAATGCAGAATGATCAGGTAATTGCTTATGATTCATGACAGTTGAAAACTCATGACGTAAATTACCCTACACATGATTTGGAATTAGCTGATGTTGTTTTCGCTTTAAAAATTTGTAGGCATCCTTTGTATGTAGTAAAGTGTGAAATATATACCGATCACACAAGTTTAAAGAATATATTCACTCAGAAAGAATTGAACATGAGACAAAGGAGATGGCTAGAATTAATCAAGGATTATGATTGTACAATTCATTACCATCCGGGAAAAGCAAATAAAGTGGCTGATGCTTTGAGTAGAAAAAGTAATGCTTCATTAACAATGTTGTGTTTGGAACGTTATCATTTGGTTAAGGATTTAATGAACTTTGGAATAAAATTTTTTGGTGTAGGATGTCCTTCTGTTTTGTTTCAGGTATCAGTGAAATCTTCTCTATCAGACAGAATCAAGCAAGCACAGAAGCAAGACAGTGAGTTGCAGAAAACGGTAGAGCTAGTTCAGAAGGGTAAGTTTCCTAAATTCAACATTGATAATGATTGTGTTTTGAGATTTGGAAAGAGATTGTGTGTTCATTGTGATTCACTGTTGAAGAGAGTGCTGTTAGGTGAAGCTCATAGTTCTCCATTTTCATTTCATCCTGGCAGTACTAAGATGTACAGAGATCTGCGGGAGTATTACTGGTGGGAGGGAATGAAAAGAGATATTTCTGATTTTGCTATGAAGTGTTTGACGTGTCAACAGGTTAAAGAAGAGCGGAAATTACCGAAAGGGATGCTTCATCCTTTACCAGTACCAAAATGGAAATGGGAAAATATATCCATGGACTTCGTTGTGGTATTACCAAAGACACCTTGAGGTAATAATGCAATCTGGGTTATTATTGATCGCTTGACTAAATCTGCTCATTTCCTTGCTATACGAGATAATTTTTCCCTAGATCAACTTTCTTTATTGTATCTTAAATAGATAGTCAGGTTTCATGGAGTTCCCCTATCCATTGTATCTGATAGTGATACCAGGTTTACTTCTAACTTTTGGAAAGGCCTTCAGAAGTCGTTGGGTACTGAATTAAATTTTAGTACAGCTTTCATCCTCAATCAGATGGGCAATCAGAACGAACAATTCAGACATTGGAAGATATGTTACGTGCTGGTTCGATGGATTATCAGGTAAGTTGGGACCAACATCTTTCTTTGGCTGAGTTTTCATATAATAACAGTTTTCGTTCCAGTATACAGATGGAACCATTTGAGGCGTTATCTGGGAAGAGGTGTCGAACTCCAGCTTTCTCGGATGAAGTGGGTGAAAGGAAGTTGATGGGAATAGAATTTGTAGAAGAGTTGGTAGAAAAAGTTCAGCTGATACAGAAACACATGAGAACAGCTCAGAGCAGGTAGAAGAGTTATGCGGATAACCGGATGAAGGATCTATGTTTTGAGGTAGGTGATCATGTTTTTCTCAAAGTCTCACCATGGAAAAGTGTGATTCGATTTGGTAAGAAAGGAAAGATGAGTCCAAGGTTCATTGGACCATATGAAATTCTCGAGAGAGTTAGATCAGTTTCTTAACGAGTGGATTTACCTCCGATTTTATATCAGGTACACAATGTTTTTCAAGTTTCGATGTTGAGAAAGTATATGCCAGATCCATCTCTTGTTTTTGAGTCCAGAGGTAGTTTAGTTGGAAGAGAACCTATCTTATGAGGAACAACCAGTCCATATTATTGACCATAGGGAGCAAGTGTTACGGAATAAGGTGATTCATCAGGTAAAGGTTTTGTGGAAAAACCACATGATTGAAGAGGCAACATGGGAATCTGAAAATGCAGTGAGGGCTAAATACCCCCACTTATTCGATAAGTAAAATAAATTGCGGGGACGCAATTTTTAAAAGGGGGGAAGGATGTAACATCCCAATTAAGTAATCAATAATATATATTTTTATCTATGTCTATTAATTAATTAGATAGTGTTTTAGAAGCTTAAAATGAGAATAAATCCAATCTTAAGCATGGAATACACTAATATTTTTAAAAGATTGTTTTACTGCCTTTTGATGGAAAACCATTTTTAAATCAAACTTTTGAAAATTTTATAATCTCTATTTGTCAAAATAAACTCATTATTTCTGATTGGGACATTGAAATTTACAATGGATAATTTTTTGGTATTTTTCTGACAATGTTAATTTTTTAATGAATAGTGAAAAATACTACATTTTACATCAAAACTACTTTTTCATCTAATTTAATTTTATGGTTAGATTATCATTTTAATTGGTCTTAAATTGTAATTTGAATATATTTTTACCATTTAATCCAGTAGTGGTCGTTGGAATTAATTTCACTTTGAAATTGGACTTAAACTAGTGTCAATCTTTTGCAACTTATTATTTCATAAAAACACGCTATTTTCTCTAACAGCGGGAATTAATTATTAAATTAATTAATGTAACTTATATGTTTTGAATTTAGTAAAATAGACATCATTTTGGAATTCAGAATATCAAATATATATTAGGGTGAAGTTTTGGTATTTTTCTGAAAAACATCAATTTTTATGAATAGTGAAACCACTAAGTGGTACTTAAAAAAATGATTTTTCGTTTAAATGAAATTTTACCATATCTGTGTTTTGAATTTCAAAAATCATACATACATGGTTGTAATTAAGAAGTAAAATGAGGTTTAATGGGATTAAAATAATTTTTTGGTGAATAGTAATATTTAAGTTTTAATCGCGATTAGAGGTAATTAGTGTAGCTTAAGGTAAAAATAATGTTGTAATAATATGAAATGACCTAGACACATGTCCTACCCTTATTGTATGTGTCATGGTCGACAATGACAACCCATGGGTCGATTTTTGGGACCCCATGGAGCCACTTAGGTAAGATAAAGACATTAATGCCTTTTATTTAAAGTAAAAGTAAAAATGACACAAACATGAGTTGTTTTACTAAAACAATTTTTACATGGGGTTATACAAGTCATAATTGTGACTATAAATAGTCATTGGAAATCTAAAAAGATTCCCTATATCATAGTTGTTTTTTCATAATTTTTATATATTAAATAAATTAAATTATTTATGAAATCATGATGATTTAGCGATTACCTCATTATTTAACAATTTAAATAAAATGAAAATATAATGTAAACTATATGACCTAAACTTGTCAAAAACCTATTGTATGGGTGTATTTCGAAACCTTATCACCTTATCCTCTAAATTTATAATTTTGGGACAACTTTTATCCGAAAATCATTTTATAACAAGGTATCTTTTCTTAACTTTCCAGGAGTGTCCCTCCTCTCCTCTTATAAAAGGCCCCCACCTCTACCACCTTACCCACACTTCTAAAGCTTTTGGCTCGGCCAAACCCTACCCATTTTGTCTCTCAAAATCCCTCTCTAACTCTTAGAAGCCTCATGTTGGGAATAATTCTTCCCAAGGAAGCCTTTGAGCTCAAATCAAAAAGAGTTACCCAATTTAAAGGCAATGTATTCTCTTGTGTTCTTATGTTTTATTTTGCTTCTCCAACCCCCTAAACTCTTTATATTAATTTATTTAGTAACAAAAACAGTATATTCCATATACTAGGATGTTGTTATAATAAGTATTAGAGCTACACATACACACACCTACATCTAATGGTTAAAGAACATACTGTTTCCGTGGATGGAAAATTTCTGCCTCATGAAACGATGATTGTTCAATATTCTTTTAACACCTTCAAAGGTATCCATTAAGATGTCACTATATTTATATATGATATATAATATTTTTATGTTTTCCTTAAGATTCAGTATTTTTCATTTATTTCATACCTTTATGGTTTCCATTATGGGTAAACGTGATATCTTCATTTTAGGAATTGCAGACTATCTCCCCATCAAAGTGATTTGATTCGTTAATGCCATATGTGGGATGTATAATGGATGTAATTAATGATATTATATATGATATTATACTGGAATTATAATATACCTTTATATCCTTATTATTCCATTCCATAAAATACGAAATAGAAATGAAAGTAGCGTTCATGCATACGTACGACTTACCGTCTCCATGAACGGTGCATTTCATTTCATACCTATAAATGTTATGTAATATTATAAATGCATGTATATACTGGATATATATGATATATATGATATCTACATCATGAGTATAACTCTGGATATAATGGATACATGAACAAATTGTAAATATAAAGAGTTTATTTTTGACTCAAGTACCAAGGATCGTTAAAATGACCGTTATTAACTTAAATGACTACATAATGTTCATAACATGGTAATAAGTGATATAAAAGGAATAATGAACTTGAAAAAGGTTCTTAAGAAAGTAGAAATTAACTGAAGTTTATTATTCAGGACATTAAAGAATGATCGAGTCAAGTCGGACCCAAGGTAAGGGAACTTCTTAACCAAATTTCCGTTCTTTGGGTTAATCTCTTACTTTCAAATTATGTCATGATATTATTATGTCATATCTTGTATTTTTAATTTATTTATGTGTACTTATAGTTAATACACATAATAGATCTGTCTTATTTAAAAAAATGATCTTTGTATGGGACTTCGTCTCAATCTTCTTTCATTGAGGAACATTTTGTTTTGTACACAACCTTCTTTTTACGGTGTATAAACCCCTTTGAATTTTATGCTTATTCAAAAGGAATCATTTTTTTATACGAAGCGTTTTACTAAACGAAAAAAGGAATGTTTTTTTTGTCGTACGTATGCAGTGACAACGACTTCTCCGCCGCCATGACCATTATTTGAGTTTCGGCTTCCTCTACAAGCCATACATTCTTTTTTAAAAGAAAAATAAATACCATGATTTACTTTTATTTTATTTTGGTATTGAAAATGGTTTTTATAATGTTTTTATATCAATTTTTTTTATTGATATATTGTGATTGAAAAGTTGAAATGTTATGTTTCCATTATGCATTTTTTATGTGATACTATTATGTTATGGCTCTTGGGAATTATTATGAAGATGGGTGGTTCCGTGATAAACTAAGGGCAGGTGAGCCCAATATAGCTCTCCAATGCATTGGGTAACGCAAAGGAGTTAAACATTATGGTTTCTCCGAAGAGATTTAGGGAATATACTGTGATGGGTATTCCAAACGTTACCAAGAGGGTTACTCCCTACGTAAGAATGTTATGAATGCCTCAAGTTACTTTTATGTCTTATGATTTCTATGATTTATTCATGATTTGATGAGGTATGTTAATGTTATTATGTTTAAGGAGTAGAGTATGATTTCAGTGATTCTTGTGTATACATGTACTCATGATTCCTTTCCATATTTTTATATCCCTTACTGAGCTTTTTATGCTCATCCCATGTTTTTGAAATGTTTTTCACAGGTCAAGGGAAGGGTACATGATATGATGATAGTGTCAAGGAAGTGTCATGAAAGAATCCATGTTTTATTTTAAATATGTTTCCGTTGATGGGAAAAATGAATACTATCTTTTATGTAACCACTTTGTTTAAATGTGGAATGTAATGCAAGTTTTATGATCTAATTATCTAAAACTCTAAACCTGAAAAGATCCTCAATGTGTAATCTTGTAATAACTCAAGATTAAGTAAGGTTTAAGGTTGGGGCCTTATACCTCTTACCAGATCAAATCCATTCTCCCTTGGTCTACCCTAACCCACCCTTCATGATTCAAATTACAACCCATTTCCTCCTCAAAAAAAGAATAAATAATTAATAATAAAAAACATTTCATATTCTGAAATAATATAACATCATCACATATAATATCACTTAACAATAATCTCCCTCCCATGTATGTTATAATTTCCCAATATATGAGTACTTTAGGAACTATGTTAGGGTATTTCCCATGTAAAGATTAGTCAGATATCAAACTACTATGTTCAGAATAGTAAAACAAATCAATGAATGTATTTGATACAAGTCTGTAACACCCTCATCTTAGTCAAACTAAACAGTTTCAATCCTAGAGAACCACATGACATCTAATGATCTTCCCCATTTACATAAGGTTATCTTCTCGTGAAGATTCTCTACAAAAAATTTTAGGACACTATACCTTCTAATAGTTTATCATAAATAATAGTGAAATAATAATAGAACAGCATCTATATATAAAAAGTATTTATAAAAATAATCTAACCATAAAAAGAAGTTGATGATATAACAAAATATAGATGCATTGTATTATATAAAACAATTAATAAACCATGTACAAGGTCACATTATGGGTTGATTGTAACAAATCATTGGATAAAAAATACCATTGAATGGGGCTATATAAAATTTTTTTATTGGAGACTCTACTCTATCTTTTTTATCAATAGTTATCTTCAAACTGTCTCAACTCTCAATTTCCAATCCTTTTAAAATACCAATATTCTTAACCATGAAGTCCATATTATCACCAAGGTTCACATATAGGGTATGAGTAACATACCCAATAATACACCATCAGTGTTCTCCTCAAATAAATCTATAGTATATGAGTACATACATATTAAATTATTCAATTATTAATAAATAAAAATTTCACTATCATGCCATGGGTTATAGAAATACACTAAAATGGAAAGTTATAAATGCATTATAAAGTGTATAATGGGATATCCAATCTCGTAGTTTGATCAAAATAAAGAGTCTGAATGGATAATCAACTCGAAAAATAATATGTATTATGAGAGAATCTCCATTAGAAATGAGTATTGGTGAAAAGAGTATCATAACATTTTATTATGTGAATGGGTCCCCACTAAAATTAACAATAATGATTAAAATGTTATTGATGGGTTTCTGGGATTCATTATTTCAGCATAGCAGTAGAAGAAGGCATATATATTTCATGATCTTTCATTTTTAATAAAAATATGTATTATATATTAAATGAAGAACATAAAGATACATGTAACTATATATCAAAATAATACCCTATATATCTTCATGGTTGATGGAGAATTCTTCATGTAGATTAGTAATGTAGTAGAACAGAAGACTCAAACACTAATGTGATTACACTGACTATTGAATCAATAATGTTTTCTCATGAGGATTTTATATTTAGAGCGGGATTCAATTTCTGTCATTGTATGCAATGTATGAATCCACAATAAGGGAGTGTTACTTAATAATATTCTCAGGAAGTTTATGATCATTAAAAACAGACAATCAGTGGGATCATATTCCTTCTTGTATATATCCTCAATATTTTCCATTTAATAAATCATGTTATCCATATACAATCTATATGGTTCATACATTACTTCAAATTAGAGTTACCCATTAAAAAGTAAATAAAAATGATCGGGATATTTTATCAATTCATAATGGATTTTCAACTGAATGAAGCCACATGGGAAGGAGTTGGTAGATGCCTTCACTCAGTTTATGTGGTGGCGGATGCATGAACCTAGTCTCAATTAAATTATGTGAAATCTATTATCAGGCTTGAGCATAAGTATGAATTGGATCTAATATATCACTAAATATTATTAATAAATAGGTATTATTTTAGTATATATATAAAAATATCTAACATTCACTAAAATCCAAATAAACATCATGAAAAAACTCTACAACTCTTTGTGATTCCATCTAAAATCCATTTTGGATTTTTTTCAATTAAACACTCATTTTTATAGAACAAAATCCTTTTATAATACATAATTCTCATCCAAATTCTTAACTAATTTACCATATTGGACTTATTTTCATTGACATCAATTAAAAAATTCATATATCATTGATGTAATAAAATATCCTCCTATTGGAATGCATTAGTGCCACTCATGCAATTAATGGGTATAGTGGAATATTTTCCAAACATGCACATATCACTAAATGAACCGTCCAACCATAATATATATCATATAAATCATATATACACTTAAATAATTCGTTTTAACTTAAATTTGGGTTACCACTAGACTTTAAAAATGAAAATATGATATATGCCATCTAATTTTTCATGATTTTATTGAATAGACACAATGTGATGATGAATACATCACATATCATTAAAACAATGGATGGGTACATCGCATCTTCTATATCCAATTAGATAAAAACATCTCATGTGTCTTAATTAACAGTAGCCTTGTATTTTATTAATCTAATTCATTAAAGTGATATATGTCTCTACTCATCAAACTAGTGGGAAAATATTATGTTGGTTGTGATCTAACTGATGAAATTATTTTTGAGATTCCCAACCACCACCTAATTATCTAAATAACTTTTTATTTATATAATAAATGTTTCAATTTATAATGTATCCCATCATAGGTAACTCCATAACCTAAAGTAATGGGGATTGATAATAATCCCAAATCCCTATCTATATTGATGAATTTATGAGATTGTTTGGGATAGAATTCAGAGGTCTAGTCCATGTAATACGTCTATTTTTATTAGATCATGAATTCATTCATCTTATGTCATATTAAAATCATAATATTGAGTACAATATTGTATTATTGTCGATCATAACATCTCATCACAACCAACAATACTAAAAAATGATCATCGATTAGGGATAATAAAAATATTCAATAAGGAGATATTATCTATTGTAAGTTCATTTAAAATAAATTAAAACACACCTAAATAAACGATACATCACAATTTAAATTATTATAATTAACATAATGCATTATTGAACTATTAATTCTATCTGTTAATTATCATATACCAAGATACTCTATATCACCATCATTTTTCTATTGTGATATTCCTTTTATTAATAGATCTACTAATTTATCATCCATTTCCACCCAAAACATCGTTATATTTCCCCTCACTATGAGATAATATATGAGATACTATTTATGATGGATTTTTTTACCCCTAGTGAGCCTAAAATTCCATAGCTTGAGTGATATATCTATTATTTCAATAGTACATCTCGATTTATCATTGATATTTAGAAACCTCGTCATGTTTTGATATCAACTTATAGATCCAAACATTTTACTTCACTATATATGTTATTTTTATATACTCTACATCTATTTTTTAGTCTATTATAGTGGTTTGTTTTGATTTCTAATTAGTGATATCAGAACCTTTTTTGAAAAACACAAAACCAAATTAATATTTCATATCATTTAAGACATGATATAAACATGCATCTATGAAATATTATATACATAACTATTCCACCTCCACAAAAGGAATATAACATATCCTAGTCCTACTCAATTAGATAATTATTCTCATAAAAACAGTCCAATGATTCAAACTTGGATTGGATCATTGTATACATATAAATCTAATAGAATATGTGACCTAAGGTTGTGTTAAAAATGTTCCAAAAATGAAAAAACAATGGTAGATGAAAATGTAATTTTTTTCTATCCCTTCAAACTCTTTAAAAGGGTTTTGAATCTTCCAAAAATCCATACCATCAAAAATAGTGAAAGAAACCTTATTTGAGTTCTCAATGCTAAAATGTTTTATCACTTTTATAATGAAAGAGTCTTCAATGTGGTCATGATACCTCTTAGATCAATCTATATAGTTTAACATACCAATATGTAGGTATTTTCACCCATTTCATTTATAAAGAATAGATTTACCAACCACATCGTCACATTGTGCAGTGTTGGAATATTATTTCAGATAAAAATCATTATGTTTTTATATAATATGAGAAACACAAAAATACTCCCACTAATAAATTTTTGTGCACATGTATAATTTGTTTTCTTTTTAAATCCAAACAATTTTATTGCATCATAAAATATAATATTACAACTCTAATAGGATTTCTTCTACACGTAAATGGAATATTATAGCTCTTATACCTTGAAAGTTTTATTTGGGACATCAAAACCTTTGTGTTGTTTCATATTTACATCATTGAATAAATTAATATTATTTAAATATATTTTCAAATCCATTTTATATGTCTCTAAATTAGATCTAGATACTATATACAGCAAAATGTTAATATGATTTTTCAACGTAACATCTTGAAATTATTCATTATAGTTAATAAAAGAATTTGTTTATAACTTTTATGGCTAGAAAATAATTTTATGTGGACACTATAATGTGTATATAAGAGCCTATATATTAATAATAATACCATTTTTTATTAATTTTAGATCTATTTGGATAGGGGTGAGAATTTTGGAGTTCTTATGAGGTGAAAAGGGAACCATGGGGAGTAAAATTGTATAGGGGCTATTACAAAGGGAATTTTTCATAAGTAACCCACCAATGTAATCATCCATGAGCAATTACAATGGTGTTGGTCATGTCCACATAAAATTGAATGGTGAGGCCAATCACACAAGTAAGGGAGGTAATAATGATTGATTAATCTCAACATCATGTAAATCTATGTGGTATATTGATAGGTATAACATCCTTGCACGACATAGTGATGGTGGTTATGTTTGTGGTCGGTTATAAATTCTAGGTTGTATAAGGGTGATATTTTTTCCTCTATAAATGTGAGGTGGGGGTTCATGAGTGGGTATACCAATGTGTATGTTTAGTGTTTTCAGGATAATAATTCTGAAATAAAGATCAATCAATTTTTTTACTAGTTGTGTAAGGGTAATTCATTTTACCAATAAAATGTATTTATCATACATATATGGTTAATCAGATTGAAGTTTCATAAGGGTGTCTTTATATACCCTTACACAATCTATATAGGTAGTGATTGGTTTGATGATTTTGTATCACTATCTGATTTTTATTCATGTTGCATTTTGAAAATCCCATTTTATCATTTTCAAAGGTCATGTATTTGGGAATTTATTATTTTCAATGTGGAATGAAATAATTGAATTGTATATTTTTATTATGATATTATAGGAGGTTAATTTTTGTCTTGTAAGGTGAATTAAATGGAAGAAAATTAATATTTATTAAAAAATGGGAGTTTAATGTGTATTCTAATAAATATCTACAAGACATATCTATTGTATACTATTCCCTGTAGTCATTATTATTATAATTCATTGAATTATAATTTGAGTATTTGAATACTTCTATGATCATCCATGGCCTTCCCTATATGTTTTTCGAACTACTATAATCTTACCTATCATAAATAGGCATATCCTATAAAAACACACTTTAGGTGTGGGATTAAAAAATTATATATAATATTTTGTGAAAATTTTGAGGTTTTCATACATTTTTCATCAATGTATTTTCCATGGACCAACTCAAAGAAGATAAAATAAATTATACGATGAAAATAAATTATGTATAGGTTTGTGAATGAATTTTATTCAAATTTATTCTTGAATCTATGTGTTTTTTCATCTAATATCATAAATAAATATAATAAATATCCTATGGAAATTATATCACTAAAATTTATAGATGTTATTTTTAAATAGTGTGATAGATTATTCTAAAAATTTACATGAGATTTAATCCCTTATAAATCAGATCAGTCTTTATTGTTTACATTATTTATTGGTATGAGACCTTTGATATTTTTTACTGCTTATTGATGACATAGAAAATAATCTTTTCTAATTTTTTGGATACACATTTCTTAAATTACAAATAACTACAATTGGAAATTTAATTTTTTTTTATAATCAAGATATGAATTGGATTGGTCCATTTATTATTTTTTATTAGAAATAGAATGATTTCTTGATGTTGTGTGAGATATTAAATGATATTTGTTTTGTAATTAACCCATTATTTCAAGGTATATATAAATTAATGAATGTGGAAAATGTGATGGGGTGGTAATAATTTAATGGTGGGATTTTAATGTGATCAATAATGTAGAAGGACTAAAATAAATATATTCACAATGTAAATGAAATATATACACTTAAAATGATTAAATAAATTTTGGAAAAAATCTTTGTGATAATTGATTATTTTATTTCATTAGATATGTTGAAAATGTCATAATAAATCTAATTTTGGGTGGAAATTGTAAATCCATACTTTTCAAAATGAATTTTTAAATTAGAGGATGTTATTTAATAAGGATTTTTTATATTTAGTTATTGGTTTTGGTTATACATGAAGAAACAGTGGTGAATGAGTTGTGGTAAAATTTAGGTGGATAATTGTGTGTCATTAATGGGTTGTTTTTATTCACCACTAGGATGTGATTTTCGTCTAACTATTGAATGATTTATTTTCGTATGATTTTTATATGTACCTTACCTGATTCAATTTTATTATACCAATGCCAAATGATTGTTTTTCTAGTGTTTTTTAATATCCCACTCCTTCTCATTGTCTTGGGAAGTGGTGGTGTCATTACTAGACCTTCGGTGATATCCCTAAGACAACAAAGGATGGAAATAAATTCGAAGATCTTCATAAACAGATTGAGGGTGATTTTAAATTTGAAAATAAAAAAACCAATATAACCAAATCCAATAAACCTATATATGATTAATGAGAACACTATAACAAAATACAATGTAATACCAAATACACAACAATTACAACCACAACCCTGAACCATATTTAAGTAAAAAGGGGAAGTCAAAACCAACAAAGATCAAAAACTCCAAAGACATACTTCATAGCTCCCATCATGATCTTATATACAACTCTGCAATCCATTACCAATGTATCATGATTCATCACTAAAGAAATATGATACTTTTCTTTTACCAGTGTCTCAACCAAAAATATATAAAATTCACCAAAGTTTGCTTATTGGGTATGATTATAAAACTCATTAGGATTTCCACAAATTAAATGATAACTCATGCCAATAGGATAAAATATGATAGAACATTCATATTGATTAATTTATATAAAAAATTAAAATAGTTTATATCAAAGCCAATACATTTTTAAGAGAAATATTTTTCATAGAAAATAATTTTTCCAATACAAAACCATTTCTAAATTCATTATAATACTCATTACATGGATCCAAAATTAAACACAACCACAAATCCAATCCCAAGTGGTAGTTCCATATTCATGAGCAGTGTCTAATCGATCTACAAATTTATTACAGGTTAGACATATACCAAGTACCCCAATAGAACATTTAAAGACCCATGCTTGACATACATTGACATTACATTACTTTTGTGGAATACTCAATACATGACAAAAACAAACATCAAATGACTGGATTAAAAGAGTGTCTTTGGAAACTGGGAACACATTTGGCTAACTTGGTGAAGGATCTTCAACATCACCCATAAAGATCTTACCCTTTAGTTTTTCTACCTAAAATATTTCTTTATGTCCTGGGGAAAAGAAAACATATAAAAAGAGTGATCTCAAATAATTAGAAAGGGTAAACATGGAAAATATCATACCAAAAATAATCATAAAATGTAAAAACACGTACATAATTTTAGAAAACCATACCATGTATAGTAAATATCAAAATATTGAGACATAAAATAAATCTTGTTATTTCGTAAGGCATATATGATAAAAGAACATTAACCTTGGTAAAACAGCATTGGCATAGAACATGGATTTTTTTAAAACACATAAGCGTATAAAATTATTTCCATATTATCCACGGATCATTTCCAAGACGATCATTCTAGAAAAATTATATTTCTGAGCAAATTTCAATCCTCATTCCAGCCATGTATTATTGAATCTGGTTCACTTACCATTCCTATAATGACCTGACCATAGTTTCCCCAAGATGGTACCTTATTTTATTATATTGGAAGAATAACAAGGAATATTCATCCCAAAGGACCAAGTAGTTTACTAGCTTCTGAAAACAAGATACATATAAAATTTCAACATTTCATCATGAATGGAAATACAACACTAATTTATTCCACTAGAAACATCCATGCCTCCTAGATTATGCTTGCAAGTAACTCATAACATACTTCTTCATACTTTGGTAAAATGAAACATAAGAAAGGGGTGAGCTCAAACACTCATTAAGAGTAAATAATATAGTGGAAGATATCATAAACATAAACATTATTCATGGTGAAAAATTGAAAATGCATGCCTTTAAAAATAATAAACTTGAACACATTATGGCAGAAATATGAGCTGAGTAGATAATTCCATAATAAAACATAATCATTGGTATTCTACTAGTCGAATAACCACATGAAATTTTAATTAATATCTTAAAAATGAGGTAAGTGCATATGACAGGCATTCTAAACCATACCATCAAGTCCTCAACCATGATTTCTACAAATGATTAAGGCCTCGGCCCAAACCATATCTCAAAAATGGTCAAGGCCTCAGCCAAGTCCATGTCTATTTGTCTCATGAGACCTAAATATGCATAGAGGGGCTATATCAGGCCCCACCTATCAAAGAATAAGTCCAATTCATTCCTCATATGAGCGGTTATAAACATAAACAACATATACATTCATATTGAAACTAACATATGAAATCTAAATAACTTTTCTCAAACATTAAGCATAAACACTAACCATTTGGAGAAAATTGGGGAATGGTTTTGGGATAGAACATCCAAATTAAAACTAACCATAAACCATCCAAATAAATATGGTAGATTATATCATAATTATTAATCAACATGTTTTTTTAAATAGATGAAGATACTCTTATAAAATCATCGAGCAATTCTTGAGATAATAGTCAATTACGTTTGAAAGAAGTATTATATTGGAAACCTTTTTGTATAAAACCATAAGTGAAGTAAGATATTTTTTTTAAAACAAAATTATTGATTTTATAAATATAATTGTTTCCAAAAATAGATTATAGAGTGCCCCTGAAAATAGGTAATAATTTGAAAAATTCCCTTGAATTGGGCTTGTATTTCGGGAAGAATTTTTGAAAATCCCTTTTAAAACATGTAACTCCCCATAAAATAAGGAAGGACTTTGGTTTGTAAAAATATATAGAACAATCACACAAAATTCATGAGTAGTGAATAATAGTACATAAGAATTTAATTGAGGTAATTAGATAATAAATGTAACCCGAATGAAAATGGAGGTTCGGGTGGAAAACCCTTATATTAAGTCCGAATGTGTTCCGCTCTTGAACTTAAGTTCCTGAAATCTGAAAATAGAATTATTAAAAACTTAATTAATAACCTATTAGACATGTATTTAGTTTATCGTGATTTAATTAAATCTGTTATGTCCTTATTTATTAGTTATAAGATTGAATTACGTCGTTCCTGAGTGTTCATTTTCTTTATTTTCATAATCGGTTCACTTATTTTTATGTAATGGAGTTTATGTGTAATGGATTTAAATCTATGAAATTAAAATTAAATATTATTTATTAACATAAATAAGTTTTAATGGTAATTTATAACATTTGGATACATGGAATGAGGATGAATCATTAGATGAAAACCACTTCGATTATTTGGCGGTATTTGGATTATTATGAACTAGTTTTGTCTTATAAATTAATAATATATACATATACTAGTTACTAAATATTAATTAGGTTATAATAAATATATTATAGTCTTTTTAAATAATAAAAATGGTTTCATGACCAGTAATGCAGGATAAATTGAATAACAAAACTTCATCATTCCTGAACGTTGTAAATAGGAACCTCACGGACGACGATTTCATTCAAAAAGTAAAAGAGGGAGAGTAAAGATCTTGATGATGGTTACTACATTAACATGATATAATTCTAGTAAATATATGATATTGGATATATAATTTTCATTTGGAAAGATGAGGTGAGGTGAGGATAATAATAGAAAGGAACTTGAAATGAAAATGTAAGAAATAAAATGTGATTTTACCACTTGAATCCACCTCCTTGAGAATATCCTTAAGGGAAGGGGTTTTTGTCTTTTTGAAATACCAAGAGCTTCTTGGACATGGGTAGTTACTAATTATGAGTATTTGGATAGAAATTTTATAAGCTTCAAGGCTTAGAGTATTGAAGAGAAGGGGGAGTGAGGGGGGGGGGGTTTATAGTGGAGGAGAGGGGTGAATTTTAAATATTTTATTCATTATTTTATTATTTTCATCAAGACAACCAATATTGTTATTTAATGTGACCCCTAATATTAATAAGTACATGTGAGTTTGAAACAAGTGGCCTTAAACCACTCATGAGTTCATAAGTAGTGTATTTAATAGATAATTTTTATATACAGTATTTTACCGTATTTCACTATTCATCAAAAAAATTCAAGAATTTCAGAAAAATAAAAAAATTCCCCCAAATTTTTTTTAAAGTGTAGAATTAAAAAATGAACTCCATTTTTCAAAACTAATTTTCTAAATATTATTAATTTATTTTTTAAATAAAATCATAGTTAATTCAAAAATTAACAATTTAAAAGGAATAACTGGTTTTATATCACATTAAAAAAGTAATCAAGATATCATTATCTTATTACCATAAGAAAATAAATTAATATCATTATTTACTATTCATAAGTGTAATATTAATATTCATAAAGGTATGTTACTATTCACCAAAAATAAAGTTTATTCTACCAGACTCCAAATGACTTACTGATCACAACTCTAAATGACTATTTTTCAAAATTCAAAACATAGTAGAAGCAAACTTGTGTTTAACGGTTAGATTATAAAATGTTTTGTTTTGTAGGGACTCATTGTTTAATTCATTCAATATTTATTTTCAAAACCTTGGGGTGTTACATTCTTCTATCCTTACAAAAATTTCATCCTTGAAAATCACAGAACGTTACCTCATAAAAAGATTTGGGTAGGTATTCATCATAAGATCATCAGGTTCCCATGTTTCCTCTTCAATTTTATGATTCCTCCAAAGTATATTTACCAAATGAGTCATCTAATTCCTCAACACATGTTCTTTAGTGTCCATAATCTGGATAGGCTCTTCACAGTAAGATAGTTCGAGTTTAAACTATATACCTTCAGAGGTGAGTAAATGTGTTGGGTCTGGCATATACTTTCTCAGCAATAAGACATGGAACATATTGTGTACTTTTGATAAGCTAGGCGGAATATCTAAACGATATGAAACAACTCCAATTATCTAAAAAAAATTAAAAGTTATTTTATACCTAGTGCTCAATTTCCCTTTCATCCCAAATATTATAACACCCTTCCATGGAGATACATTCTAGAAAATGTGATCTCCCATTTGAAATTCCATATCCTTCCTTCGATTATCAGCATAGAACTTTTGTCTGCTTTGAACTGCTTTGATATGACCTTGAATAGTCTTTATCTTTGTTGTTGTTTCCTCTATAATCTTTGGGCCCACAAGCTTCATTTCACCAACTTCATCCCAACAAGTTGGTGTATGACATCTCTTTCCATACAATGCTTCATATGGTTCAATCTGAGTACTTGAACAGAAACTATTATTGTAGGAAAACTCCACTAAAGGTAAATATTTATCCCACATACCTTGAAAGTCAAGTGAACATGATATCAACAAGTCCTCTAATGTTTGGATCATCCTTTATGATTTCTATTCTGTTTTTGGGTGGTAAGCAGTACTCAATCGAAGTTTGATATCCAGTGCTTTCTAATGATTTTTCCAGAATTTCAATGTTACCCATGGGTCATGATTAGACATGATTGAGAGAGGTTCCCCATGAAGTATCACAAAATAATTGATATAGAGTTATGTTATGCACGTTAGTGGAAAATCTTCCCTTATAGAAAGGAAATGTGAAGATTATGTAAGTCGATCCACAATTACCCATATCACATCATTATTCATTAGAGTTTTGGGTAATCTAGTGAAAAAATTCATGTTGATGTCATCCCATTTCCATATAGGAATAGGTATAGGTTGCATGAATCCTTTTGGATGTTTCCTTTCATCCTTCACTTGTTGAATGACTAAACATCTTGATACATAATCTACAATTTCCCTCTTCATGTTCTCCCACCATAAATGTTGCTTCAAATCTCTATACATTTTAGTGCTTTTAGGATTTATAGATAAATTCAAACTATGGGAATCATCCAATAACTCCCTTTTTAGCTCGGGTATAGTTGGAACATAAAGCCTCTTCCCAAATTTTAAAAAACCATCTTCACACACAAATTCATCCATCTTCCCATCTTTCACAACATTCATTTTATTTTGGAGTATCTCGTTGTCATGCTAATAACCTTTAATTCTTTGTAATAAATATGGTTACGAAACTAAATGAAAATGTAGTGAATTTTCACCTTCTTTGATAATTCCCATATCCATCCCCACTATATCAATTTATAATGGATCCATTTCAATCATCATTTTGTTCAAAACATGATCCTTCCTACTCAATGCATCAGCTGCCTTGTTTTCCTTTCCTAGGTCGTAGTGTATAGTACAATCATAATCCTTGAGTATCTCAAGCCATCATTGTTTCCTCATATTGAGTTCTTTCTATGATAAGATATACTTCAGACTCTTCTTATTTGTATATATATCACATTTTTCTCCATAGAGATAATTTCTCCATCATTAGAGAAAAGATTATCGCTGAAAACTGAAGATCATGAGTGGGATAGTTTTTGTCATAAAGTTTTAACTACCTTGATGCATACTCAATAATGCTATCATTCTGTATAAGGACACAACCAAGTCCTTTCATTGATGCATCACTATAGATCACGTACCCAGCATTCCCCGATGGTATGGTTAGGATTGGATAATTCACTAATATCCTCTTAAATTCCTCGAAACATTCCTCACATTCTTTTGTCAATACGAACTTAACCCCTTTACGTGTAAGCTTGGTCATTAGGTTGGCCAAATGGTTGAATTTCTAAACGAAATTCCGATAACAAACTGCTAAACCAATAAAGCTATGTACCTCAGTTATGTCTGTTGGATTAGGCCATTCCTTCACAGCCTTTTTCTTTTTAGGATCAATAGATATTTCATCTTTAGAGATAATGTGGCCCAGAAAGGAAACTGATTGAATCCAAAATTCATACTTTTTGAACTTCCCATATAATTCATTTCTTCTAAGTGTCTTCAGAATAGTGTGCAAGTGATTTTCATGATCTTCATAGATTTTAGATTATACCAATTTATCATCATTAAATACCACCACAAAGTCATCAATATATTCCTTAAAAACTCTATTTGTTAAATCCATGAAAACAAAGGGTGCATTACTCAGTCCAAAAGGCATTGTTATAAACATGAATGCCCATACCTAGTTTGAAATGTTGTTTTTGGAATATCTCTCTTCCTCAGAAGAAACTGATGATATCCAGATCAAATATCAATATTATAAAAATATTGGGATCCAATAAGTTGATCAAATAAATCATCAATGTGAGGTAGGGGATACTTGTCCTTTATTGTTATAGCATTGATCTCCCTATTGTCAATGCACAACCTAATGGATCCATATTTCTTCACAACGAAATGAATAGGGGCTCCCCATGGAGAAAAACTTGGGCGAATAAATCCTTTATCACTCAATTCCTCTATTTTTTTCTTCAATTCCACTAATTCCATAGTGTCCATTCTATAAGGGGACTTTGATATGGGCCTTGAACCAAGAATTAAGTGAATGAAAAATTCAATTTCCTGCACTGGATGATGTCCCGATAAATCCCTTGGAAAGACATCAACATATTATTGCACAATAGGTACATCCTATATTTGAAAATTATTCTCCTCACCCATAGTTATTACATTACCTTTCTCCCCAATAATTGAATTCAGTAGAGCTATTGAGGGTGGATCTAGATGAGAATCAGATGGTGATGTTTCTGCCCTAATGATAAGGGATTCCACATCACCCTAAAATATTTTAACCTCCTTCATATTTCAATAAATTGTACCATCATGGTTCGAAAGCCAATCCATTCCGAGGATTATATCAAATTAAATCATGGTTATGACAATAAAAATCATCAAATACAGCACGTTTATATACCTTAATGGGGAATGTCTGACACAACTTTGATGCAGTGATACTTCCCTTAGGATTTTTCGATGACAACTCCCTTATTAAATCAAATAGGAAATATCTAATTTTATTGTAAAACTATGAAGATATAAAAGAATTTAATGATCCATAATCAATTAAAGTATTTCATAATCATGAGGAAATGATTAAAGTACCTTCCACCACATAATTAGGAACTTCAATATCAGTGGTTATGATCTCATAAGCTTGTCCCTGCTCCCTTGGCCTTTTTTGTTGCATGTTTCCTTGATGCATTATACAATAATTGGCATAGGGTCCCATATACTGAAAATTATAGCATTGAAAATTAATGGATTACTTCTTCCCCTTATTGTCACCAGAAAGATGGCCTTTTTGTCCACATTTTTAGCATATTTCACGTTCCGTTAAGCAGGAACCAGTTTGTTTCCTTCCACAATTATCACAAGGTGGAAATTAAAGTCTTCTCTTCTTCCTTGTTTCCTTATTTACTTTTCCAGAGTTTTTATCAGCCCTCTTCTTCTCTTTATTTTCATTAGATTCATAAGACATAGATAATTTCTTTTCCGTCTTTATATCACATGAAACAATATCCTCATATGATTAAAAAACATTGTGAGGCCATTGAATACTATAGGAGTGTATTTTGGCCATCAAGGAATCAATCAATTTTTCTCCTTGTATTTTTTATGTAGTCCACAACATGTCTTACTAACTTTTTGAAGTTAGTTTCATACTTTACAACATTCGCATCTTCCTTTTTCCTCAAATTCAAAAATTTCCTTTTCATATCTTCTCATTGTTCACGAGGAAAGTATTTCTCTAGGAATATTTCGTTAAAGTCCATCCATTCCATCTCTTCTATCTCTTCCTCCTCTAATGTATTTTGGAAAAATGACCACCACTGATCCACATCTCCAGATAGACAATAAATTTCCATGACAACCTTCTCTCTTTTGTTACATCACATAGAGATAAATATCTTCTCTATGGAACATATCCACTGTTCATCTACAAATGGGTTTGTAGTCCCATTATATGATGGAGTTTGTTGTTTCATAAAGTGATCTAACAATGCTCCTCCACATGGTGGATATGGATTATCCATAAGGGTATGGTTATTATTCATAACCTGAGTATTTTTTCCCAGTATAGTAATAAGTTTCTCTGCACTAGTTGAAGCTCTAGAGCCAACATCATTATCTTGCATCATAGGGAAATTCCTACATGGGATATGCACATTCATGGAATTTCCATTCCTTACACTAGGCACAATTTATAAATATTGTCATACACTAGATTAGGGTATGAATCCTAATGTATAATCCCAATGTTGAAAAACACTTCGCATAAATTGAAATCTAGTACATAGATAATTTCATAATCATAAATATGGTTTCATTGAGGAAAAATTTACATTTAAATCCTTCATGATGTCTTGTAAAGAAAATGTGAATTATCCTAAGAATATCCCCCATGAGTGTCAATCTGGTTGCGCAGTAAGGCCCGTTGTCATGTACCAAGATACCCCAAGTCAATCCCAAAACTCATTGTCGGGATTTTCACACCTAGGTACAAATGTTCCAAAACCACATCCACTTGTAGTATCTAGATATGAATGTATTTTATAAAAATATTCACATAATCTATTCCTTAATAAAATACTCAGATGTTTTTGTATGTTTATCCTCAAAGGATCTCATAGGTATTTTTTCCAAAATCTAAATTTTCTAAATCTAGTTTCCATGTTTTCTACTAAACTTCCTCTAATACCAACTGTAATGACCCGACCCCAGTTGCCCAGCACCAATGCCTTATTTTATAGTATTGGAATATAAACAAGGAATATGTATCACGAAGGACCAAGGTTTTTAGTAGATTTTGGAAACAAGATATATATATGTTCAATATTTCATCATGAAAGGAAATATAACACTAATTTATTCTATTATAAACATTCATGCCTCCTAGATTATGCCTACAAGTCACTCATAACTTACTTCTTCATATCTGAGGAAAATGAAACATAAGAAAGTGGTGAGATCAAGCGCTTATTAAGAGTAATAAATACATATAAAGATATTATAAACATAAACATTATGCATGGTAAATTTTTGAAAACTCATTCCTTTACAAATAATAAACTTGAACACATTATGGAAGGAATATGAGATGAGTAAAAAATTTAATAATAAAACATAATAATGGTTATTCTACTAGTCGAATAACCACATGAGCATTCAATTACTAGCTTTATAATGAGGTAAGTTCATATTCCAGACATTCTGAATCATACCGTTAATGCCTCGACCAAGTCATCTAAAAATGATTAAGGCCTCGCCCAAAACCATATCTCAAAATGTGAAAGGCCTCAACCAAGACCATGTCTATTTGTCTCATGAGACCTACTGATGCATCGAGGGGCTATATCAGGCATTGTACATCATATAATAAGTCCAATTCATTCTTCATATGATTGGAGATAAACATAAACAACATATACATTCATATTGAAACTAAAATATCAAATCTAAATAACTTTCCCCAAACATTAATCATAAACACTAAACATTCAGATCAAATTGGTGAATGGTTTTGGGTTATCACATCCAAAGTAAAACTAACCATAAACCATGCCAATAAATATGGTAGATGATATCACACATAAGAATCAGCAAGAGTTCTGAAATAGATGAATATACTATTATAAAATCATCGAGAAATTCTTGATATAAATACTCTTTTACTTTGAAAAGAAGAGTTCTTTTGGAAATGTATTTGTATAAAACAAAACGTGAAGTAAGTTATTATTTTCAAAATGAAATTATTTATTTTATGAAGATAATGTTTTCCAAAAACATTTTATTTAGTTCCATTAAAAATATGTATTAATTTGAGAAATTCCCTTGAATCTGGTTGTTATTTCGGGAATAATTTTTCAACGTTCCTTTTAAAACATGTAACTCTTGATAAAATAACAAAGTATTATAGTTGTTAAACAAATATATAACACTCAAACATAATTAATGAGGAGTAATTAATAATTAATAATAATTTCTTGGAGGTAAATAGGCCATAAAATTAACCTGAATGAAAATGGAGGTTCCGGTGGAAGACCCTTACATTAAGTCCGAGTGTTTTTTGATCTTGAACGTAAGGTCCTGGAATAGGAAATTATACTTATTAATAACATAATTTAGAAACAATTAGACATTTATTTAGTTTATTATGATTTTATTAAGTTCATTATGTCCTTATTGATTAGTTATTAGATTGAATTCTGTCATTCCATAGTGTTCGTTTTCTTGATTTTCATAATCGATTCACTTGTTTTTATGTAATGGATTTCATGTGGAATGAATGTAAATCTCCAGAATTGAAATTAAATATTATTTATGAACATACAGAAGTGTTAATGTTCATTTATATAATTTTGTTACCTGTAATTAGGATGAATCATTAGATGTCAACCACTTCAATTATTTGGCGGTTTTGGGATTATTATGAACTAGTTTAGTCTTATAAATTAATAATATGTTCACATACCACTTCTTGGATATTAAGTAGGTTATAATACATATATTATAGTCTAATTAAACCATCATAATGGTTTCATGACCATTAGTTAAGGATAAATTGAAGAGAAAAACTTCATGGTCTATGATGGTTGTAAATTAGAACCTCACAAATGATGATTTCATTTATAAAGTAAAAGAGAGAGAGTAATGATATTGATGATGGTTCTTACATTCACATGATATAATTACAGTATATATATGATAATGGATTTATCATGTCCATTTTTATAGAGTAGTTGAGGAAAGGATAACAATATAAAGGAACTTGAAATGAAAATGAAAGAAATAAAATGTGAATTTACCTTTTGAATCCACCTCCTTGAGAATATTTTTAAAGGAAGGGGTTTTGGAATTTTGGAAAGACCAAGAGATTCTTGGACATGGGTTGTAACTAGTGAATCAAATTTTGGTATAAATTTGAGGAGCATAAACTCCTATAAGAGTGATGATAATAGGGAGTGAGGGGGTTATATTGGAGGAGAGGAGTGAATTTTGACTATTTTATTCGTTATTTTTTTATTTCCCTCAAGAAAACCAATAGTGTTATTTTTTGTGACTACTAATAGTAATATGTTCATGTAAGTTCTAACCAATTTTCCCTACATCACTCATGATGTCATAAATAGTTTATTTAACTCATAATTTGTATATACTTTATTTTATCGTATCTCAATATTCATCAAAAATTCAAGAATTTTAGAAAAATCAAAAAATTCACCCTAACCTTTTTTTGATGTTTAGAATTAAAAAATGAAATCCATTTTTCAAAAATAATTTTCTAAATATTAATAATTTTATTTTTAAATAAAATCATAGTTAATTCAAAAAATAACAATTTAAAGGGTATAATTAGTTTTATATCACATTGAAAAATTAATTAAGATCTCATTATATTATTACCTTAAGAAAATAAAATAATATCATTATTTACTATTCATAAGGGTCATATTACTATTCATGTTACAAATTTATAAGGTTATGTTACTTTTCACCCAAAATCAAGTTGATTCTATCAGACTCTAACTTAATTACTGATCATAACTTTAGATGACTGATTTTTTAAATTCAAAACATAGTAGAGGAAAAGTTATGTTTAATAGCTATATTATAAAATGTTTTGTTTCTTAGGGACTCAGTGTTTCATGCATTCAATATTTATTTTGAAAACCTTGGAGTGTTATAATTCTAGTCCTACATTACTGAACAGATTTACTTTTTATTCCATCCCTGTATTACTGAATCAGATTTACATTCTATTCTAGTCTTGTATATATCATGAGATATAAATAGTTACCCAATTAATTGGAGATAGATATAGGTCCCACACCTCACATAACATAACCCAAGTAATAAAATGGGTTTTTGGAACATTATTCCATCATAACATAATCCATGAAAAACAAATGGTTTTCAAAAATATTAATCCATAAAAAACATAATAAATACATAGGAATATTAGGGATAGTATACCTGAATCATAATGTAATCTTATATAGAAAACAATTTTGATAAAACTATTGAAATTTATTCTTGTGGAAAATATACTTTCTTCTTTGAAAACGTTTTCTTTTCTTAAAAAATGAGATATTTCAAAAGAAGAAAATTTCTTTGGAATTATCCTTGAAATATTATAAAGGATGGTTCATGGAAATAAGGCATTATGAAAATTAATAATATGTTCATTCCATATAAGTTATAAACAATATTCTTCTTCTACTTTATCTATAAAATTCAAAAAGTACCACATTTGTAAATTGAAATAAATATTACTTTCAAAACAAGAAGTAAAAAAGTAAAAAATGGGTAAAAATGACTTTCAAAAATTTTAAATGAGTTTAATGAATATTATGGAATACATATTTTGGAAACATAGACATGGATGATAAATATACCCTAGTAAATACTTACGTACAAACAATCTCAGATAATAATGATATTGAAAAGGTATCCCTTACATTATTTTGGATATCATTTTCATGAATATGAACCTCTTGTATAATGATTTAAATGGTTTCATTGACTGATATGAGAATCATCATCATTTTTATGATATCATATATGATCAAACTATCATCTGTTTGTTAGTAACATTTCATTGTTACTCATTATTCGAGTATTAACTACTTTATGTTCTTATGCATCTTTTGTCAAATATGTTTAGGTTCTCCTACTAAGGTCATAGTTATACCATTCAAAAATTATATTCACGTAATATATATCATATTTATTCATTCTATACATTGATATTATCATGTTATAGATGATATCATGTAGAATGAATTGCATCGCATCATGGCGACGGTAGGTCATACATACTCACGAACAATGATATTAGTCATTTAATTATAAAATGGTATGAGAGTGGATGGTATATATGTTGTTCCAAAATCCATATCATGATTTAATAATCATATACTGTTATTATTTCCATCATTATATCCAACAATGTAAGATAATGGTGACAAACAGATAGCACCATGGCATGGATATGGTAAGTCATACGTATGCACATGTGGTGATTTTGTTTTTTATACGATGATAGAAAATGGAATAAGGTTGTTAAAAACCACAAAAATATCTCAGTATATATGTGATACTTGATTTATTTCATTATAATGGAGACAAAAAGGAAGAGGAAGTAAAAGAATAAATGGTCATGAGAGAGTCATTAATGGAGATTGCCTCTTCTTCGGTGAGCTCCCTCTAGATCGCCTCTCAAAAGAACTAAATTTAGACATTGAGAAGACCAGAACATCTAGATTGTAAGTAAGAAATTTTATAAGTGAAATGGGTATGGTATAGCCAAGATTGAAGTCTCAATGTGATGTGAAGAGGTGTGGGAGGAGGTTCCCTTTTATAACTAAGATGAGGGGTACATTTTGGATCTCCAAAAATATTAATTTATAATAAATTAAATCCACATCCAAACACCTCTAAAATATCCTAATTTTGAACCCAAATATTCTCAACTAGGGAACTCTCACTTCCCCAACCCACACATACACGGGTCAAATTGAAAACACAAAAGATACCCACTTTTGAATCCAATAATTATCATTTTAAAATTATCGTTCACCTGATGATTCGAAGAATGAAAAACAAGATATAACCATAGATTGAAAAGATCTCACACTATCAACCATAAACAAAACATTCCTCATACTCTATCCTAATGTTCATCATCACACATTGAACACTACCCCCTACCATCCCTATTGCGGGTCATGGTCAACATGAGGTAACCAATTTACTTAGTCATAAGCCTTAATTTAACACCTCTTCAAACCCATTATTCTTTTACAACATGTTCCTTTCATCTTAGGCACATATCCCATTTTAAAACTTAATGCAATCATCATTTTAATTCATTTAAACATTTCATTAGGAAAAATTCATTAACAATTTTACCATCATTGTGCAGTCCTTTTTTTAGACACCGAATCAACCTTCACAATTTATCACAACCCAAAATTTTAACCCAATCATAACATTTAATTATACAAGACATTCCTTAACAATTGATGTGAATTTTTTTCATTCACCCACTTTCACTAAAATTATTAGGCCTCATTTTCTTCATATTTAACAAGTAAATAAAATGCATTCTATTCTCTATTCCCCACACACCCACCTCATGTGTGTGCCTATAATGATGCATGCCACCTATATCCATAGGTACCGAAATTGATGCATGAATGCAAAAACTTGTACCATTCCGACCATTAGAAAAATATCATAAACTAGTCAAATCATGCAACATGTGCATCACCCAATGGTGGAATATCATTCAACTGTAACAACACACATCAAGAACAACAATTACAACCTAGGGTGAATTGGGTTTTCCCTCATACATGATTACATACTCCCAAGTACGAGATCATTAACAAGGACCAACACATCCTAATATCTTTCCTACCATCCCCAAATAGTAAGAAAGATAAAAAACTCCTATGATGCCACTTTGTAACGTCCCTAACCTGGGATCTACTAAACCGGTTCTCCGAGTCAAGTTATTGCATCACCTCAAGCATGCCTCCCTATATTCCAAAGGTTTCCAAAAAGAAACGATGGTCTAAAGGGTCATGTGGGGAGACTATACCCTCTTAAAAAAGTAAGATTCATTATATATTAATTTAAATAATGGAAACAATAGCCAATAATCAACAACATGCATAAATGAAATATTCTCAAAAAATTTGTACAATCATATATAGCAGTAAATATGCCATATCATGCTACAATGAAAATTAAAAGAAACCCAAAATAAATAAAATATCCAAATCACCAAATGGGTCCCAACTCTATGTTTGGATCCTTCTCCATGTACATATCAATCCTAACTCAACATCCTAGAGTAGGGCCCTTTCCCTCGTCCTAACTTGCAACCAAGAGATCTTCTCAGGTACCCAACGACAGCACGAGCAGGGTGTGAGTAAAAAAATCTTAGTCCACCACTAATGGTGTCTAAAAAATATCCAGTCTAACAGATAGTGCATGCTTGTACCAAATGAAAGGTAAGTAAACAAGGTACAGTTCGGGTGCCATTAGTTAACAAGTTTCATTTAATTCGTGACCATTATTTATCCCAATTCCATTTCTTATACCATTTTTACCACATGCGTGATTTTCAACATATTCTCTTTGGGTTAGGCATATACATCATCTATACATGGGTCTATGTCAATCAATCACAGTGCATAAGGTGAAAAAAATCAAGTCCTTGTCTCACTAGGGATCCACATATCACATCAACAAATTATCCTCACCTCGAATCCTCAGTCTGAGTGGAATGAAACTATTAGGGGAATAGAGCCTATGTCCCCTTCCCTAACACATGCATTTTGGGGTGGAATTTAGAGCCTCAGTCAAACTCAACCCGTGGTTGTAGAACCTCAAGTCAATACCTCACACTACCAATCCATGTGAACATTCTTATTTATCAAATCACCACAACCATACCATAACACAACCAAACATATTCAACGTCGTTGGTTATCAAAATTCATAACAACAACATGGGAATTAATACTATTCCATAACCCATTAAAACATTTACCATCTACAATTCATATTCATGTATCCAAATTCCCATTCTCATTCCTTAACCCTTTGATTTTATTTAAAAACACTATCCTTTAGCCAAATTCATCATTCACCAATCATTAACCTGTTTAGCTTATTTATCATTTCATAAGAATTTACCAACTTATTCATTTCAAGTATAGTTCTCATATCATATAACACAACCCCTTTATTGTATTCAATAGTTTTAGTGTACCACATAATTCTCATGTATTAACCCATTCTACAAATTCACCAATTCCCTTTTTACATCCCATTAACATATTCCTAGTTTCCCATTCCATTACCCAATTACAAGTTCATAATTTAATATGCACTAATCCCCTATAGAATTTCTAACCAAAATTCATGAAACAACTGATATCATCTATTTAAACCCAATTACCATATTTTCATGTCATTCCCATAACATCGTATTCCCTTATCGCCCTAGGAGTATTTATTATCCTTCCTCTAAAAACATAACCAACCATTATAACTTTTTATACACAGGTTCCACATTATTATTCATTAATCATTCACTTAACCCTTACCACTATCTAGGTCCGAAAATGTCAGTGCACCCTATGGGTGGCCCAAAAATGGACAAGTCATTCCCTACGAATCCAACAGGGATCATGATGGATTCATAGAAAACATTTAGACACCCAATTTACCCAATCATACTCAAGGAAAGCAACAAACCACAAGATATAGTAAAAATACTAACTCACATACACAAATCTATAACAAAAATATGGGATATAAGTTATAGACCACCTATCTCAAATTAGTTGATGAATGCACTCTTAATAACATCCTTGGATCCAGTTTCACACACCCCTTGAATCCTCAACCTAATACTCACCTGAAAAAGAGGGATTTAGAGCTTCAGTAGGAGAAGGGAGGAAGATACAAACCCTAAACAAAAAAGAGAAGTAGGAGGAGGATTAGGCTTACCCGGATCTTCAATCTGCACTTAACAGAACTCAAAACGCCCTAGAATCGAATGATATCCATCCTTTAGAGATATTGGGATCATTGATTCATTCCTAGGGTTCTAAGGGAGAAGAAGGAGGAAAAACCCGAGTTGGGTCTTAAAATCCCATGGTAGAATTTTTGTAATTTTTTTCAAGTTTTATGGTCCACATGGTTTACTTGCACGGTTTTTCAAACCGTACGATAGTTATTGTCAATGAGAGTCCAGCCCACACTGTTTCTTAGGGATCTGGCATGGTTTTCCCTAACTGTGCATAGACCGTGTGAAGGCTAATGTTTGAGGATGGCTGTTCTGCACGGTTTACCAGCACGGTTTCCCCTAGCTGTGCACACACTGTGCGCCTTGCACTGCTTGGCCTAGTTGCTCTTCTCTTCATTCCCTGATCCCCCATGGCACCCACGATTCCCCACCTGAACATGGGAAACACTTATCTAGCCACAAAGGAGATATCCAAGCCATCACTTAAATGAAAACATACTTTAAGAAAATTTGGGACCTTACAACCTCCCCACCTTATAGCAGCTCTTCCTTGAGCCGCTCTTCTAGGCATCACTAAGATTCTGTAACTAAAAGTCATTCCACTATGCCTACCTATCCACCCATGTTCCATGTTTCTGATTGCACATCACAAGGACACCAAACAAGGTTCAAGGGCACAGATTTCCCCTCCAAACTTCCTTGCCACAACCCACATCACAAACTAGAAAAGTCTTCAAGCATGCATCCACTTCAACCATTCCCACCATGAGAATTTAATGGGGAAAACATAGACGACAACACCTAACTCACAACAGATGGAAAATTAACACACAACATTATAAAATCCAGGAGGAACCAATTTTCACCTCATCAGACCGATCCTCTACACAACCCATGACCCAAATCACTTGGCATCCTTTTCCAGTTCACCCAACTCTAACAGTGAAAAACCTAGTATCAATTGGAAGAAAACACACAATCCTTCTAACCACCTTTCTTGAAGGATTAATTCTACAACTATACATCCAAATGCGACTCAAAAATATCAGCTACGTGACCAATTAAATTTTTCCCAAGCTCTCTACCAGGGCCAACTCACCCGAACGGTGACCACTAGAGTCCTTCCAACCCAAATTCTAATCACATCATCAACCAACCATTTATCCAGTATGGTCCTCTCCACCATTTTTAGTTAATTGGATCCTCCTTGATCGAAAAGGTACCACCAGAACTCAACCCAAAATTCCCATCTCCTAAAATGTTCCACTCACTGCGACCAAGAATCCATAGGGAATTCCCCACTTTGACATCTAATGGCACCATTGAAACCATTCGGAAGGACATTCCCGCACTATCCATTCAAGGACTAATATCAACACGATCTCACTCAGGTGAAATTTCATTTCAAAAATGCACTTTTCTCCATAACATGAACATGGAGGTGGGTCACTCTCACCACACCCATTCAAGTTTACCACCTTAGGTCGGGCTACATCCGACTGGCTTTTCCAGAACACTCACCTTCTATTGATGGTAGGATACCCCTTTCTCACCATCCAAAGGTTATTTCTGACTTTATTCCTATTATAATCATCCCACACACCCACTGAGGTCATTCCCTGAATTCTGGTAGAATTAAATCATCAGGGAATTACCTCCCTCTAGACCGTCGTCAGCTTCACCCTTTGCATGAAACCACATCACATGGACAAGGATCACCCAACATCACAACGTTCCAAACCACATAAGAGAAAATTAACCAAGAATAACCCCAAAATTTGTTGGAGCTATATGACCCCAACTTCTCTTACTAAAACCTATTGTCATATCCAACCACGTCCTCCTACAACTGAACATAGACATCGCAAGTTTCACTTGGAACCACCCTGAGCTCAGCCAACAGTTGTCTCATCAGTAACCACATTCATGTCGAACATGACTCTCTGAGGAACCTAACATACACCTTACAAGATCCACATTTGAATCCCAATTCCACTACATTGACTCGATGTTCTCCTCTCCACATCTAGGACCGACTTATCACTCCCCACCTTAGGATTGTTATTACTACTGCTCTCAAGAGGGATTCCAACCATCGTTTCTTACTCCCGATCACAATCCGAACCCCAAAACATTGATATGGATTACTAGATTTTTTACAAAACAATGAAACGAATATTACCCGTTGCTCATTCCTGGATTTCGTGAACAGCACCCACGATGTTTTTCAATATTCAGTCTATCCTGGGGACCTCACCCCAAGCCATAGACTGTGTGTACAACCCATTATCAAGTTCCAAATATACCATTCCCTTGAGTGTAAACTTCATAATGTACCACACACAACCATACTCTTTCATGTCTCTTGGAATGAGCCAGAAATTATCAACATACCTAGGATGATGTCAAGATATTGGGCATGTTTGTCACTATTTGAGGTACCCAAGGAAGTCGTCAAAGAGAACCACCACCAACTTCTCCATTTCTGATGTTAAGATACGAAACATCATGACCTAGAAATGATTTCATTCCTTCCTACTGAATGCATCTCATTAACAGTTAACCACCACTTCTCAAGTGTGATTTCTAAAAAAATCTCACCACTACTCCATGACCAAATCGAAAGGAAGCCATGAACCAGTCATTTCAAGTGGCACTACTTCCACCACACTGCTCGAATTCTTCTGATGTGTCCCTAAAATCCAACAACTGTAGCACATGTTTTATCCCACCATAAAAACCATTAGTATCTCAAAAAACATCCTCAACTTGTGTATATCCCACCACATACTTTCTTACCTAACCATGTCACTTGTTTAGTCGACCTCATCAAACCAACGGCGGCCTCTGCATCTCACCCAACAACCAAACCATTCATATCAAAAGTTCATCCATGTAACAACCCTCACCACGGGTGTCACCATTGAGTGAAAGCATATAACCACCCTTTCTTTTTCTGCTCGAAAACAACTTCTACACCTCCTATCACAAGCATTAAGGTGGCCTTATGAAATAACTAGGAACAACTATACCATTCAATAAAACATGGGGTACTTGGTATGCATTGACACCATCTCTCAAGTATCTCACATGCTTCATATTCCAAGGAACTTTCACTGCTGAGATAACCTCCCATTAGGTTACCCATGATTTTCAAAAACTATCATCGCATAACCACGACTCGAGTAGTATCACCAACCATCAACCTTCCCACTTAGACCTTAAGGTTAAACCAGCACCATGCAATACTCTATGTCCCACTATCCAGGTTCCAAACATCTAAATGTGTGGAACACACCCAAAATCACTAGAAACACTCTCTGAACTCTCTCATAGGTCACCCTGAAGGTTGAATGATACCAACTCCCAAGACTGGAGTCACAACCAGAAGAAACCATTGGTTCTCTTTCCAAACCATACATATCATGACACGAACAAAACAATGCACATGTATGACACTCTCACCCCAGTTCTAATACTCACTATACCTAGTGCACCAAACAACCATTTACTCTATATTACACACCAAAGGTGTACACATTTGTCGGCACTACGAGCAAAACATCCTATCCAAAATTCAAGACACAACTCGTAAGGTCTCAACTAACAAGGTCACCAAGACCCAGACACCATCCTTAGGGTTTAGAACGGACTCTGTAAGGTCATGAACCATGAGATTTTCTTCAAACACATTACTGAACAGTGACTCGCAACCCCAAGGACACAACCCCACCAAGGTTTCTCTAAACACACCACCTTGTCCATATCACAGCCGACAAGGATTCAAAATCCAAACCCATAGTATCAACTAGGGCACTCTCACTACCCCAACCCACACATAAAAGGGTCAAACTGACAACACAAAGGATACACACCTTTGAACCAAAAAATTCTCATTTTAAACTTTATGTTCACCCGACACTTCGAAGAATGACCAACTGGATTTAACCACATATGGAAAATTTCTCACGCTATCAATATTATATAAAACATTCCTCATACTCTATCCTAATGGTCATTATCACACATAGAACACTACCCTCTACCATCCCAACTGTAGGTCATGGTCAACATGAGGTAACCAATTTACTTAGTCACAAGACTTTCGTCAACACCTCTTCAAACCCATTATTCTTTTACAACACGATCATTACTTATTAGACACACATCCTGTTTTAAAACTTGTTGCAATCATAATTTTAATTCATTTACACCTTTCTTTATAAAAAATTCACTAACAATTTTACCATCATTGTGCAATCCTTTTTCTTTTTGACTCCAAATCAACCTTCATAGTTTATCGCAACCCAAAATGTTAACACATTCATAAAATTTAATTATACACAACATTCCTTAATTATTCATGTGCATTATTTTCATTCACCCACTTTCATTACAATTATCAGGCATCAGTTTCTTTATATTTATTAAGGAGATAAAATGCATTCTATTATCAATTCCCCACACACCCACCCCGTGTGTGTGCCTACAATGATGAATGCCACCTATATCCTTATGGGAAAAAAATAATGCATGAATGCACAACCCCATGCTATTACATACATGAACAAAATATCATAAACCAATCAAATAACACAACATGTGCGTCACTCAATGGTGAAATATGATTCAACTATAACAACACAAATCAAGAACAAAAATTCCCACCCAAGGTGGCTTGGGTTTTCCCTCATACATGTGTTAGTTAATCCCTAGAACGAGATCATTACCAAGGCCGGACACATCATAATATCTTATCTACAATCCCCAAACAGTAACAAATAGAAAATAACTCCTCTGATGCCACTTTTTTAACATCCCTGACTGGGGAGCCACTAAACCTGTGCTACAATCTAGGTAGTTACATGACCTCAAGCGTGCCTCCACATATTCCAGAGGTTTATAACTAGTGGTGAGGGTCTAATGAGTCACATGGGGAGACTATACCCTCTTACCATATTAAGGTGCAACATATAATAATTCAAATAATGGAAAAAATATACAACAATAAACAAGATGAATAAATTGCCCATTCCAAAAAATTTTGTAAAATCATATACATTAGTAAATATGCCATGCCATTTTATAATGCAATGTAAAAGAAACACAAAATAAATCAAACAACCAAATCACCAAACAGGTACCAAATATTAGTCTGGATCCTTCTCTATGTACATCTTGAGACCAACTCAACATCCTAGAGTGGGGCCCTTTCCCTCATCCTGTCCTGCAACCAAGAGATCTACTCGGGTACCAAACAGTGGCATGAGCAGGGTGGGAGTACAAAACATAGTGGGCCACCACCAATGGTGTCTAAAAAATATCCAATCTAATATATAGTTCCTGTAAGTAAAAAATGAAAGGTAAGTAAACAAGGGATAGTTTGGGTTCTATTAGTTAACAAGTTTCATTTAATTCATGACCAGTATTTATCCCAATTCCATTTCTTATACCATTTTCACCACATGATCCATTATCAACATATTATATTTGGGTTAGGCATATACATAATCTATACATGGGTCTAAGGAAATCAATCACAATGCATAGGAGGAAAAAATAAAGTCCCTATCTCACTAGGGTTACACAAATAACATCAACCCATTATCCCCACCTTGAAGCCTCGGTCTGAGTGGAATTCAACCATTAGGGGAATAGAGCCTCTGTCCCCATCCCTAAACCATGCATTTTGGGGTGGAGTATAGAGCCTCAGTCTAACACAACCCATGGGCATAGAACCACAAGTCAATACCCCACACTACCAAGCCTTGTGCACATGAGTATTTATCACATCACCACTACCATACCATAACACAACCAAGCATATTTAATGTCATTGGTCATCACAATTCATAACAACAACATGGGAATTAATACTATTTAATGACCCATTAATACATTTATAATATACAATTCATATTAATGTAGCCAAATTCCCATTCCCATGACTTAACCCTATAAGTTTATTCAAAAACCCCTATGTCTTAGCCAAATTCAGCATTGACCATTTATTAACCTATTAATCCAATTTATCATTTCCCAAGTATTTACCCACTTATGTATTTCAAGTATAGTTCTCATGTCACATAACACAACCCCTTTATTACATTCAATAATTTAGGTGTACCTCCTAATTCTCATGTATTAACCCATTCCACATATTCATCCATTCCATTGTTATATCCCATTAACATATTCCCCATTTCCCAGTCCATTACCCAATTAAAAGTTCACTATTTAATATGCACTAATCCCCTTAGGCATTTCTAACCAAAATTCATGAAACAACTGACATCATCTCTTTCGACCCAATTACCCCATTTTCATTTCATTCCAAAAAACATCTTATGCCTGTATCACCCTAGGAATATTTACCATCCTTCCTTTTACAACTTAACTAACCGTTAAAACATGTTCTATATGGGTTACACATTATTATTCAGTAATCACTCACTTAACCCCAACCACTCTCTAGGTCCATAAATGTCGGTGCACCCCATGGGTGGCCCAAAAATGCACATTCCATTCCCTATGCATTCCCAGGGGATCGTGAAGGCGTCATGGAAAACATTTAGACACCCAATTTACGCAATCACACTCAAGGAAACTAGTACACCACAAGAGATAGGAAAAATCCCAATGAACATGTAAAAATATATAACAAAACTATAGGATATAACTTATAGACAACCTACCTTGAATCTGTTGATAAACACACTCTTAATCATGGGCTTGGATCCATATTCAAACACCCCTTAAAGCCTCAACCAAAAACTCACTCGAAATAGAGGGCTTTATAGATTTGGAAGGAAAAGGTAGGAAGATACAAACCATAAACTAAAAAGAGAATAAATAGAAGGATTAGGCTTACCTATATCTTCAATCCTCACCTGACGGGACTCAAAACTCCCAAGAATCGAAGGAGATCCATCCTTGAGATTTGGTTAATTCCTAGGGTTCCAAGGGAGAAGGAGGAGGAAAAACCTGAGTTGGGTCTTAAAATCCCGAGGTGCAATTTTTGTAATTTTTTCTAACATTTCTGGGTCACACAGTTTACCCACCCATTTTTCCAAAACTATGAAAAAATTGTGTGATAGAAACTGTCCACAAGAGGCTAGCTCACATGGTTTCCTGGGGATCCTGCATGGTTTTCCCTAACTGTGAACTAATTGTGCGAAGGCTACAATTAATGGATGGTTGGTCTGCACAGTTTAACTGCACGATTTCCCCTAACTATGCGCAAACTGTGCACCTTGCACTACTTGGCCTTATTGATCTTCTCTTTGTTCCCTAAGCCCCTGAAACACCCCCGATCCCCCACCTGAACTTGGGAAATAATTATCTAACTGCAAAGGAGATATCCAAGCCCAAACTTAAATGAAAACATACTTTAAGAAAATCTGGGACCTTACCAGCTTATTACCTTAAGAAAATAAAATAATATCATTATTTACTATTCATAAGGGTCATATTACTATTCATATTACAATTTATAAGGGTATGTTACTATTCCCCAAAAATCAAGTTGATTCTATTAGACTACAAATAACTTACTGATCACAACTATATATGACTGATTTTTGAAATTCAAAACATAGTAGAGTTAAATTTCAGTTAAATAGCTAGATTATAAAATGTGTTGTTTTGTATGGACTTAGGGTTTCATGCATTCAATATTTATTTTCAAAACCTTGGGGTGTTACAATTACATTCCTGCATTACTGAACCATTTTTTCTTGTTATTCCATCCTTGTATTGCTGAACCAGATTTACATTCTTTTCTAGTCATGTATATATCATGAGATATAAATCTTTACCCAATGTATTGGAGGGAGATATTGGTCCCACCGCTCATAAAACATAACCCAGTGAATCAAATGGGTTTTTGGAACATCATTCCCTCATAACATAATCCATAGAAAACAAATAATTTTCAAAAATAGTAATCCATAAAAAGAATAGCAATAATATGGATAGCATACTTTCATCAGAATGTCATCATAGATGGGTAATAATTTCAATAAAACTGTTGAAATTGATTTTTGTGAAAAATATCCTTTCTTCTATGAAATTTTTTTCTTTTCTTAAAAAGATGAGATATTTCGAAAGAAGAAAATTTCATTGAAAGTATCCTTGAAATATTATAAAGGATGGTTCATAAAAATAAGGCATTATGAAAATTAAATAATCCGTTCAGGCCATATAAGTTAAAAACAATATTCTTCTTGCACTTTTTCTACAAAAGTCCAAAAGTACCTCATTTGAAAAATGAAATAAATATTCCTTTCAAAACAAGAATTAAAAAGACAAAAATCGATAAAAATGACATTAAACAATTGTATAATAATATAATGAATATTATGGAATGCATATTTAGGAAATATATACATGGATGATAAATATACCCCACTAAATACTTATGTACAAACAATCTCAGGAAATAATGAGATTGAAAAAGTATCCCTTACCTTAGGTCAGATATCCTTTACATGAATCTGAACCTATCGTATAATGATTTAAATGGTTTCATTTACTAATATCAGAATCATCATCATTTTTATGATATCATATATTATCATATTATTATCCATTTGTTAGTAACATTTCATTGTTACTTGTCATTTGGGTATTAACTACTTTATGTTCTTATACATATTTTGTTGAATAAGTTTCAGTTATCCAACTAAGGTCATAGTTATAACATTAAAAAATTATATTCACATAATATATATCATATTTATTCATTCTATACATTTATATTATCATTTTTCGTTGTTGATATCATGTATAATGAATCGCATCGCATCGTGGATACGGTAGGTCATACATACGCACGACCAATGATATTAGTACTTTAACTTTGAAATGGTATGGAAGTTGATGGTATATATGTGGTTCTAGAATCCATATCATGATTTAATAATTATATATTATTATTATTTCCATCATTATATCTATCCAAGTAATATAATTGTGAAAAATAGATAACACCACGGCATGGAGACGGTAAGTTGTATGTACGCACGTGTGGTGATTTCATTTTTCATAGGATGATATAAAATGGAATAAGTTTGTTACAAACCAAAAAAATATATCAGTATATTTGTGATACCTTATTTATTACATTATAATGGAGGAAAAAATGTAAGAGGAAGTAGAAGAATAAATGATCATGAGAGAGCTAATAAAGAAGATTGCCTCTTCTTCGGTGAGCTCCCTCTAGATATCCTCTCAAAGGAAATAAATTTAGACATTGAGAAGACCAGAACATCTAGAATGTAACTAAGAAAGTTTATAAGAGAAATGGTAAGGTTACATCCATGATTTAACTCTCAATGTGAAGTGAAGAGGAGAGGGAGGAGGTGCTCTTTTATAACTGAGGTGAGGGGCACATTTGGGATCTCTAAAAACATTAATTTATAATAAACTCAATGCACATCCAAAAACCTATAAAATGTCCTAATTTTGAATATGAGTTGAAATAAGGTTGTAATATCATCAACTTATAAATTTTAGACAATTTTTCTTGTCAATTTAAACATTATCATTTTATTTAACCCTTAGTTATTCGATTTAATTTTAATCAAGGTAACAAATATTTCAATATTAAAAAGGAGAAATATTTGATTATTTTACGTCAATTAACCCATATATAAATAAATTAGAGCATTTTAGACCATAAAATAATTATTATATGTTTTTAAAAAGTGTTTTATTATTTTAAAATAATTTAATAAAACATTATTTTGATAAACAATCAATAGTGTAAATTTTAACAATATTCAAGTCATTGATTTTGAACAATATCAGCATAACAAGTTAACTTTGAAACAACTATTTTATTATATTCTGATGAAGAGAGGTACATATATAAAATTCATTATACATATTAACTATCTCAGAATATATTTATTTTAATATTTTTAATAACATTTATTTGATATTTACCTTCATAAAATATTTAGAACATTAGTTTTGGGTAATTATTTAATGAACTTATATATTGAATAAAAATTAAAAAAAATACTATGATGAACTCAAATATTATATTTTTCATAATAATACTTTTATTTGAATATATAATCTAGAAATTTGATCATTAAAAATGTTATACTTATTAAAACAAGAATGTGACAAGTTTAACATCAATTTAAATAAAATAATATAAGTGCCATAATCTCTTCTATAAAGTTCAAAATGGTCAATAACTCATAACTTGGATGATTATGAAAGATATATACTCGATAAATAATATTTAGTAAAGTTTTTGGGTCTATTAATGGTTATTATAATTTAAATAAAAATTAGTTTATTTATTTTTTGTCAATTAATTAATTCATGCATCATAAATATATAAACCCGCAAGGTGATTATGTATTTTCTAAAAATTAAAAATAAATTTCCATGATAAAGAAAATAATATAGATTGAAAATGAGTATTTAAAATTGAATTTATATCTTGTATAACCTTATATTAAAAGTTATTTAGTTATTAGAATTTAAGTATGACAAATTTACTTTTCTTAAAATAAAATATATTAAAAGTCCTAATCTCATAAAAGTGGAATTCAAAGGGAATAATTTGACCCAAAGATGGTTTAGGTCTAAAATCAGTCATATAATAATATTAGAAAAACTATTAAGTTAATTTTATAAAATTATATTTACCCTTAGTCGCCCAATTTACCTTTTAACCGTATAAATAAAAATTATTGAAATTGCTATAAATAATGCCCAAAAATAAAAAATTGATTTTAAAATAATTTTTAGGTACTCATTCAAATATGGAATCAATTTATATAAATTCAAAATAAAAAAATTTAGTAATTAAGGTAAAATTAATCTCATTGGAGGAATGAAAAATAGGTTTTAAATGTTAAACCATTACAAAAGATGGAAATGTTTTTACATACAAGTTTAAGGTAAAATTAATGCCAATGGCCAAAATTATATTAAATGATAATAATAAATTATATTTATACTTTAAAACCATTCAATTATAGAATTTATCTATATAAATTATTTCAATGGAAAAAGTTATTTTAAATTAAAATTTAGTATATTTGTACTATTCATCGAAACTCAAAAACATATAAGAAAAATATCAAAATTTCATCTAATGTAAATTTTTATATCCCTCTTCTGAAGAATAAGATTATTTTATTAAATATAATATAAAAAACTATCAAAAACTATATTTAAAATGGGTGTGCCATAAACATATGGTAAAAATCTATTTTTTAAAAAATACTTCTTTTATCCAAAAAAAATTCAATTTGTTATTATATAATGTCTATAAAACATATAAGATAAATTTTAAAAATTCTATTGAATATATTAAATATATATTACATTAATAAAATCAATAAAGAGTGATTTTATTATTGTATGAACTCACTTATTTTCATTTAAATAGTTTTCTAGAAGAAAGTTAATATTGTTCCTACCCACCATTATAATGACTTGGTTATAAGCTAACATAATAATATTTTTTTGTTCATTTATAATCGGTCTTGTGTGAAATGAATTCTATCAAAATAAAATTAAAATATGTGTAACACAATCCAATTATAGTGTTGTGTATACTGCAAGCAAATACAATGTTGGGTGTTGGGAAAGCTAATCATGGTGTAGTGAAAACACAAGACATGAAAGAATTTTTAAAGAATATATCCCATTAAAATATAATGGTGTTACATTCTACCCCCTATAAAATTAATTTATCCCTCTAAATTCATCTTGTTTATAAAATTATTAATATGTGAAAGTATCTTTCATATAAACCCACATCATAAAAAGGATTACTAAAACTTAATTTAAAAAAAATAATGTTAGAAACATAACGGTTACCCAAAGTAACTCATTAATCGGTTTACATATAGTAGATCATAGGTGGGTAGTGAAAATATGGTTATGGAAGAGAAATATAACAATCATGTTCTGATAGAGAGTGATAGAAAACATGGTTTGGAAAAAGTTAACAATCGAAAATCCATAAATCTACGATGATCTAAAGGAGAATCTAATTCATCAGATATGAATGTACTAGGATAAAATTTTGGGTTTTCAAGATAATTTCCATAAACATGAATAACTTGAGAAGAAATTATTACTGGATTTTGGTACAATCTCATCATTGGTCGTGCCTTCAATAATTTCCACATCATATCTTATTCAAAGAAAGGAAGTTCAATTTTCATTCCTAAAGTGTTTGCAGATCATGCAGTCTATAAATAAAATGATAGGTAATTTCATCTATCTTTTTCACAAAAAGGTTATAAAAAGTTATCAAATATTCATAAGTCCTCCTATGGGGACATAATAATTTATTCTTACAAATTTCATCCAAAGTATAACTTAAAATTTCCAAAAATTAATAAACTTAAAATCCTTATAAAAGCTCCAAATTCAAAACATTAGAAAAAGGTTCACTTACTCGACTTAAAATTTATCCCCTATATATCGTAAGGTATCTATTTTTGGTAACATTCCAGACATGTGAACAACTTAGTCATGTATTCTCCTGATTCATGGTAATAACCTAAATTACCATATATCCTTATTGAAAACATGTATGTTTCCTTATTCTAAAACTTATTGGATATATTCCATATATCACAAAAAGTTGTATAATTCATCCATGATATAATAACCCTCTTAACAAAAAATACATTATTAGTTACCAAGACAATAGTATCATCCAGTTTACTTGATCATATCCATTATATCTTTCTCCAAGATAAACACCATTTTCTCCACATATTGAACTCATTAAGGGTTACCTTCCCTTAATAAAATTATTTTCATTCCCGTAAATTAATTTTCTATGTATTCATCACCATTCAACATATCCTTTTCAATCTTTAATGAGAAAATTATATTGAAAAAAATTATATATTTCACGATTCATATAACATAATCGTTGAATTCTAAAACATATACACCTCAATCATCCAACATTATTCTTATAACATTACTAAGGATCCATCATCTTAGTCTTTCCTAAAAATATGAATCATATCATAAGGTTAATCAACCTTAATCTAACCAAGATTTATAGGTTTAATGTAAACAATAATGCTAGAACATAGCATATATTTCACTTTTAATTTACAATCTCTTTATCCTCAGTAGTATAACCAATACTAGTGCCACCTTCATGATTCTCATTATAATATTTCCACTTAGAAAATTTAATTTCATAATTCCCATAATTTCCTCATTTGAAACATTTAACCCAAACTATGTTCTATATGGTTATGGATTTTTAATAATATCATAAATTAACATGTGAGAAATACATATCATACATTAAAAAACAAAAGTAAGGGAAATTACTTATAATATTTCAAAAAATGATATCTTATGTTTTATCCAAGGTTATTCATGATTATCACAAAAACTCTAGTATTTTAACCTATACTTGGAATTATCGTTAAGATATCTCTAGATATATCCTTAGAAATATCTGTAGGTATCTCACTAAAGTTTCTACATACATGTTTCCAAAGGTTTACTAAACCTTCACTAAGACACCATCTGTAAAAATCCAAGATTGTCGTATATGGGCATTGCATTAATTTTTTGGAATACTTAATACATGACAAAAATAGATTCTAAATGACCATATTAGTTTAGTGTCTTTGGAAACTAGGAATACATTCTGCTAACTTGGTGAAATATCTTCAACATCTCTTATAACGATTTTCCTCTTTAGTTGTCCAACCTAAAACCTTTCTTTATATCATAGGGACAAGAAAACATATAAAAAGGTTGATCTCAAATGATCAGTAAGGGTAAACATAGAGAATATAAAAGGAAAAATAAATATAATAATATAAAAAACATGAACATAACATTCAAAATTCATTCCATGTATAAAAATATCAAAATCTTTAGTCATAAAATTAATCTTTGCAGTTCATAAGGTGTAAATCATAAAGGAACATAAACCATGATAAAATATCATTAGAATAAATTATGGAATTTTTTAAAGAACATAAGTATAGAAAATCATTTCTATATTAGATAAGGCTCATTTCTAAGACCATCGTTGCAAAAAATTTCCATTACTATACCAATTTTACCCCTCATTCCAGCCCTGTATTACTAAACCGGGTTTACTTACCATTCCAGTTCCATATTACTAAACATGATTTACCTTCCATTACAACCCTGTATTACTGAAACTTATTGTATTTCAATCCATTTCTGTTATATATCATGAGTGATAAATATATACACATTACATTGGAGAGAGATATAGGTACCACCCATCACAATACATAACCCAAGCAATAAAATGGGTTTGTTAAAATTCATTCCATTATAACATAATCTATGAAAAACAAATGGATTTCATAAATATAATATCATCATTAATATAATCAAACCACATGATTAATATAGATAGTATACTTTAATCATAATTTCATCTTAGATGGAAAATAATTTGGATAAAACTCTTGCAATTGATTGTTCAGGAAAATATCTTTTCTTCTTTAAAAATGATTTATTTTCTTAAAAAGATATGTAATTTGAAAAGAAGATAATTTCATTGAAAATAACCTTAAAATATTATAATTTAAGATTCATGGATATAAGGAGTTATGAAAAAATAAAAACTATTAATGCCTTATAAGTTAAAAACCATTCTTCTTGTACATTTTCCATAGATGTCAAAAAGTGACTCCTTTTAGAAAATTAAATAAAGATTCCTTTCAAACTATGAAGTAAAACAGACAAAAATGGATTAACATTACTTAAATGAAATTGTAGAATAATATAATGAATATTCTGGAATATATATTTAGGAAAATGTACATGGATGATAAATACACCCCAATAAATATTTATTTATAAAAAATCTCATTTAATAATGAGATTGTGAAATTATCCCTTACATTATGTATGATATCAATTTCTTGTATCTAAGCCTCCTGTATAATGATTTAAACTATTTCATTGACTAATTCTAGAATCATAATTAATTTTATAACATCATATATTATTATATTATCATCCATTTTTTTGTAACATTTCATTGTTACTCATCCATCCAATGGCCCGAAGACCTTCATTTTTTATTGATTTTTGATAATCCACCTTTCAAGGGGTGAGGTAGAACCCTTAAAATGCTTGTAGGCATAACTATTACATGGATCGTAGGCCTTAGATTAATTCATTTCCCATAGGCTTCAAACATTACATACCACCGAGACTAACTACTTGGAACTGCTCCTCCTAGCATCTTCATTGTGAAATCAGCTCTCCACCTTCACATGGATGCTTGGCTAGGATATCCCATGTATGCACAGGCTTATCCTGATAGAAGTGTCCATACCCTCTCATTCTTTCAATCCATGTAGATTTTTCTATGGTGAAATCTCATTTCTTATCCTCCTATATCATTGTTACTCATTATTCATGTATTAACTACTTTATGCTCTTATGGATGTTTTCTTGAATAAGTTATGATTATACTTCTTAGGTCACTATAATATCATTCCAAAATGATATTTACATAATATATATCATATTTATTCATTTTATTCAAATTTATAATCATTTTTTATTGGATATCATGTAGAACGAATTGCATCACATCGTTGATACAGCAGGCCATACATACGTAGGAGCGATTATATAATTCCATTAATTATGAAATGGTATGGAAGTGGATGGTATATAAGTTGTTATAGAATAAATATAAAGTCATAATAACCATATATAGTTTTTATTTCCATCATTATATCAATCCATGTAAGATGGTGATGAAAAATATATTACACCATGGTGTGGAGATGGTAAGCCGTAGGTAAGCATGTGTGATGATTTCATTTTTCATAGGATAGATATAATGTGGAATAAGTTTGTTCCAAAATATAATAACATTTTGTTATATAGGTTATACTATATTTATTTCTTTAACTTGGAACCAACAAAGGAAGATTAATTAATAGAATAAATGATCTTGAGAGAGTCGGTAAAGGAGATTACCTCTTCTTCACCGAGCTCTATCTAGATCTCCTCTTAAAGAAACTAAATTTTTCTTTTGAGAAGAAAAGAACCTCTATGATGTAATTAGGGATGTTTATAAGGGAAATGGAAATGTGATAGAAAATATTTTATGATCAAATTGAAGTAAATAGGTGATATATGAGGTTCCCTTTTATAATTTAGGTGAGGGGTACTTTTGGGTTCTCCAAAAATATTAATTTATAATAAATTCAAAACCCATCCAAAAACCTCCAAAATGTAATAATTTGGAATATTATATGAGATAAGGTTTCAATATTCTCATGAAATAAATCTTAGGTAAGTTTTTATATCAATTTAATCCTTATTATTTTAATTAACACTTAGTTATTCTATTTAATTTTAATTTATGTAACAAATATTTCAATATTAAAAGGGTGAAATATTAACATATTTGATTTCAATTGGAGAATAAATAAATAATTTAGAAAATTGTAAACAATTTCATAATTATTCTATATTTTTTCTTAAAAAAATTTGTTTTTTTAATAATTTAATAAAACATTATTTTGATAAAAAAATCAGTAGTGTCAATTTTGACACTATTCAATTCATTGATTTTTATATATATATTAAGATAATTATTGATATTTGAACCATCTATTTTATTGTATTACTAAGAGGTCATGTTCATCTTGAAAATTCATCAGATATATTTATTATATCAAATTATATTTATTTTAATATTTTTCATCAAATTTATTTGATATCTCTCTTAATAAAAGAATTGTAACATTAGTTTTCTGTAATTATTTAATACACGTATTCCTTTGAATAAAAATTAAAACTTAAATACTATGATGAATGTAAGTCTTATATTTTTCATAATAATACTTTTAGTGTAATATATCTTCAGTAAAATCCATCATTAAAAATGTTAGACTTATTAAAACATGAATGTGACAAGTTTAACATCACTTTAAATAAAATAATATAAGTGTCATGATCTATTTTATAAGGATCAAAATGGTCAATAAATCAAAAATTGGATGATTATGGTCGAGATATACTCAACCAATAAGATTTGGGAAAGTTCTTTTGTCTTTTGATAGTTATTATAATATTTATAAAAATTATTTTATTGATTTTTAATTAATTGAATAATTTCTGCATCATCAATAATTAAACCTTTAAGGTAATTATTTATTTTCTAAAAATTAAAAAATAATTACAATGATAAATAAAAAATTATAAATTTCAAATGAGTATTTATAATCTAATTAATCTTTTGTATAACCTTGTATTCAAAATGATTTAGTTATTAAAATTTGAGTATGTCGTATTAAACTTCTCTTTACAGAAAATATATTAAATGTCCTAATCTCATCCAAGTGGCTTCAAAGGGTATCATTTAGACCCAAGGATGGTTTAGGTAGAAAATTACTCATCCAATCATATTATTACCAGTGTTAAAGTAATTTTATAATATTATATTTTCCCTTAATTACCCAAGTTACCTTTTTACCATATTAATAAAAATTACCGAAGTTACTATTAATAATGCCCAAAAATAAAATAATGATATTAACAAAATTTAAACCTACTAATTAAAAATATGGAATCCATTTTTTAAAATATAAAACACAAAATTTGTAGTAATTAATTTAAAATTGATATTGTTGTCGAAATGAAACATGGTTTTAAAAGTTAAAAAATTGCAAAAGATTAAAAACAATTTACATCAAAATTCAAGGTAAAATTAATGTTAATGACCAAAATTATATTAACAGATAAAAATTTATTCAATTTCTACTTTAAAACCAATCAATGATATAATTTTTCCAAAATAAATATTTCTATTAAAAAAGTTTTTTTCAATTAATATTTAGTATTTTTTACTAATCATCAAAAATAAAAAATTAATAGAAAAATATCATAAAATCATCCAAAGTAAATTTTTATGCCCCACCTCAAAAGAATAAGTTTATTTTATTAAATATAATATAAAAAAGTTCCAAAAACTAGATCTCAAATGTTTTCTACATCAAAAGGTTGTAAAATTCATTTTTTTAAAAATACTTGTTTTATCTTAAAATTTAAATTTGTTATTATATCATATCAAGAAAACATATAATATGAATTTAAAATATTATATTGAATATATTAAATATATATTAAACTAATAAAATCCATAAATAGTGATTTTATTATTTTATAAACTCGCTTATTTTCATTTAAATAGTTTTTCAGAAGAAAGTTAATACTATTAATACCTGCCATTATAATTACTAGGTTATAAGGTAACATAATAATATTTAGTTTTTCACTTATAATCAGTCTTGTGTGAAATGATTTCTATCAAAATAATGTGAAATTGTGTGTAACGAAATCTAAGCCCAGTGTTGCGTATACCATAAGTTAAGACAGTCTTACATGTAGCACAATCTAATCATGGTGTAGTGTACAAAAAAGGACATAAAATAACTTTAAAATAATATTTCTCATAAAAATATTAGGGTGTTAGAACACACACCCCTTCCATAGGGCCACATCCATCAAAATGAACACATTCCAACTATTAAAACAAATTACAAGCCAAACCAATCATTTCATGAAATACCAATAAAACATTTATTTCATTGAAAAAGTTTATATCAATCCATTTCCAGATTCAAAAACAATAAATATTTTGGAACATCATTTTAAAAACATGAAAAAAAATCATTTTTCAAAACAAATAAATTTGAACAATTTTCCAAACGCTCAATAAATAGGGTTTCGACCAAGAATTTCACATCAATTTCACCATCAATTTCACCATCAATTTATTACAATTTTTAATATTTGGAACCAATCCTTAAAGTTATAAAAATAGGATTCAAGATTGAAGCCACCTACCTCACAAAGATAGGAGAAAACAAAGAATGACACAAATTATTCAACAAACCCATATAGAAATTCCAAAAAACCCAACTTATATATTGTTCTGTAACATCACCGCAGCTATATATTGTCATTATTGGAATCATAAAATATGTATATATCCTTAAAAAATTAGATACATGAATCAATGATAGATAATAAGGTGAAAAATAAGGTAAACCATCAATAATAGGCACATACCATGAAATCTATGACTACAATGCATAAAGATTCACCGACAATTTTCTCCATGATCAAGGGAAAAGGTCTCCAAATCCTTTTAGAGGAGGGGAAATCAAGTATTGGTTTATTTAAGGTAAAATGAGAGGTTTAGAGGAAGATAAAAAAATAGTTCCATAATTTTCGGATCTTTTTTTAGAAGTGCATGGTTTAAGAACACAGTTTGGAAACCCGTGCACAAACCATTTTCCAACCACTTCCCAAAAACTCCGCTCACATGGTTGTCTCGTATGGTTAGACAAAATGTGTACCAATCATGCTTTTCCCTTTATCCATTGAATGCACAATTACTCCTTGATGGCCACATGGTTTGGCCAAACTAGTCAGTTAACCGTGCACCTCCCAGAGCCCACTATTTCACTTTTTACAGTATCTTAGAGGTGTTTCAAAGTTTCTATTGTCCATGCCAAAACCATATAATAGCACAAAAGACTCAAAAATGTCCCAAAACTCCTCCAAACACTCCCAAACATAACCTAATTACATTACTTACGTAAAGTACTTAAATAATGGATTATTTACATAAAACTAGGGGTGAAACATTATTAACATCATTGTCATGTACTTCCCTAGAATTTAGAAAATCATAATTTCCATTAAATACTTTAGTCCATTTCTCAAATATTACTTTTACCCATTCTAATGTTTCTTCCTATATCTGACCATGTTTCCATAAAACCCACACTAGACAGATGTTTTTCCCTAGTAAAACAATATCTTTCCTAACCAAAATCCATACTGGAACATGAAAAAATTAATCATCTTACTCTTGGTCAATGTAATCCCATTGTAACAGACGGTCAAGATCAGGTAGATACTTTTCAAATGAGATACATGAAACAAATCATGCAATGAATTGAACCTTGGTGGTAATGATAACCAATATTCAACCTCACGGCCCTATTTAGGAACCTCATAAGGGCATATGTATCGAGGATATAACATTCCCCACTTCCCACATGGATGATTCACAAGCCTTGGAGAGATTATCAAGAACACATGATCACTCAACTCAGACAACAATGACCATCAATGACTATTTATATATGATATTTGAAAAAATATGACCAGTACCCATCCATTTCCCAATAAACTGAATCTTCTATATTGTCTCTAAAACATGTCTTCTTCTAACTAGTGAATTCTTATATTCTTCTACAAAACAATGTACAGGATGATAAGGGAACCCATAGAATTCATAAAAATTAGCAATATGTATCATTTCCAAATAAATATTGTTATATGAGAACTCTAATAATACTATGTGCTCCTTCCCTAAGACACCAAAATCCATTAAAAAATTTTAACTCATGTCTTCTAATGTTTTTGTCTTATATAAATATTTTCCATCCATTCATGGATGATACATTGTACTCATATTCAACAGATTCTCTATAGCTTGTTCTAAGGATTTCCAAAAAATGAGAAGTAAACATCAGAACACTATCAGATACTATTGAAAGTGGTGCACTATACCTCTCTACCAATTCTCAAATATATATTTATAAAATCCATCCACCATATTAAAATCATTAATAGGGATTAAATATTCCATCTTTGTGTGTTGATCAACTATCACCCATATGGAATCATGTTTCTGAACCGTCCTTGGGAGAGTTTCCTCAAAATCTATGTCTATATAATCCCATTTTAACACATGAAGAGGTAAATACTACAATATACTCACTTATCACTCATTAATTTCCTTAACCTTTTTATAGGTTAGGAATCTCATAATGAAGTCATCCAGAAAAAATCATACTAACAAAAAAAATCATTTTCTTTATACATCTTACGTATTCCAGGATGAACAACTCATCTCAAATGGTGGTATGGATGAATAAGTTGTTCATGATAAATGATAGGTATGACCATATAATACTATTCGGTACACTAGGTTAAATACCCGGAGAGGGGGGTGAATCAGGGTATGACAGATTAACACTAATTCCCTCATTAAAAAAGAACACTTTTCTATTTCTCCCATTTCAATGAATGAGTATGAATTAAATCACACATGGGACACAACGATTTCACTATGTTCACGCTCACTTGGCTACACCCAAGGAGAATACAATGGTAATGTTTCAATGTAGAAAATACACTAAATCACAATGCCAATTAAATAATTTGTTCTAGATCACTTTTATGACCAGGCTTACAGAATCTACAAAGGTTAGGATCTTCTCAATATATTCCCAAGGGTCACTCCCTATGTCTCTTCCTCTAGCTCATTTCCAGTGGGGAGGATCACCATATTACTCTTACTTCACTCACTTCTCTTGGAAGGGATCCACTCATAGTTTATGGACATGTAGGTCCCTTAATTTTAATGAATTAATTCATTATCAACTATAGATAGATGCTATGTTGATGTAAATATTTCACCCATTTATGAATTCCTCTTTTTTGTGTACTGTTATGTAACTAAAATAACATTCACAAACAAATTTGGAGGTTTTGCAACCTTCCTTGAGTGCTCTGTGAACCACCTCTCTTCATCCGTATACCACCTTGCTTCATCTGCATACTGTGTAGCTGGTATGGTTTGCGGGTCACCTCTCTGTGAACCTCTTCCGATTCCGTGAACCATCCTCCTTTGCAGACCGCTTATCCTCTACTTCTACGTATTGTCCCAACTATCACGTACCGCCTGTGGAAATCCTCTACTTCTACCAATCATCTCTCCTCTGTGTATTTCCTCTTCCTACTGCGTGTACTGCTTCCATTGTGGGATATATCTCCCCATAAAAACCATCAATTGAATTACCTCCATGCAAATGACTTTACCTTGAAGAATCCTACTCACGAAAAACTTTTTGACTTCATCAAATTCCCTGAACAATGATGTTCTCTAATGAATATTTATCAAACCATTAATTGTTGGACTAGAAGCCCTTCTATATGCCAATAGATCCAAAAAAATCTGCTAATCTAAGATTTAAAAAATCTTTGATTTGATACCGCATTCACCACATACCATGCTCTCACTGCATACCGCACCAATCCAAAAATACATTTTCCCTCTGTGGTGCACATAATGAATCTCTTCCTACACGGTGGTCATTATTTCCTGAAAACAACATTCCATACCACAAACTTCTTTCCTTCCTCATACCACATGTCTTCTTCTGCACACCTTCACTGTAAACCATCTTTAGTTCCACAAACAGCTTTGTGAACTGTTCACATTATCTCATAAGCGGTCCATGAACCATTCCCAAACACGGTACGGGGTCCATGTCCTGAGCTATGTGGTTACATTCCTTTTTTTATTTCATTTACCTTTTCACATATTGTTCACTCCTATATGGAAATCCTTTCTTTTCAAAACACAAACTCTCGATTTTGGGGGTCAAAAAATTGGAATTAAATAGGAAACTGTGTCGCATTAAAAACATATCTTCAATAAAAACAAACCATAATCATTTGTGGTCATCTGGCATTGTCAAAAAACACACCCACAACCAATACATTCCAAGAGGACACCTTGAGGGAATCTTCCCAAACAATCTCCCCCTTTGGGTTTGTTGACAACACATTCAAAATTTGATACCTCATTAATGGTTCTTCCAAATTCTATCAGCATTCATTTCTTCTGATTAAGAGAGAAATTAATGATTTCCTCAACACATACACAAATCCCACATGAGAAATGATAGGCATGATAAACAAGAGTATAATGAAAATTTCAACAATGAATCACATCATTCCTAAGACAAATTCCTAAAAATAATCAACATCTTTCATCACGAACATCAATTGTCATGATATTTAATCTTTTATCGATCACTTCTTGCATCATCATATTAAATACTCCCCCTATGTCATAGATCCTACAAACAACTTCAACTCAGCTTAAACACCCTATAACTCACAACTCAACCTGTCAGCTTCTCACCATGTCTTGATTAAGAAATTTTCTCCCTTTTAATATCCACAATTTATACCCCTTCATCAATGAACCCGAAGGGAACATCATGGTTGTCTACAACTAGGTAAAGAACATATATCAGCACATAATGGAAAACACACCTTTCCTAGGGAAGAGTGGGTCCCACATCCATACTTTTTAAAGTGTAGGGAGGTGACTAGACTCCCAGATCAAATTGATTTCTTCTAAATGCTTCCATGGTTAAGGCCTTTGTAATAATATCTACAACATGGTGTTCTATAGGCACATACTCCAACTTCATAAGTCATTGCACCACCTTCTCCCTAATATAATTATATTTTATTTAAATATGATTTTTCCATGAGTGATGAACATAATTTTTGATAAGTTTTATAACAATTGAATTATAACAATGGATTCTAATTGGAGATTTGACTTTAGCTCCCATATCCTCTTATTGTTGCTTCATCCAAAATAATTGTGTGCATTCTTGAGTAGCCACAATATACTCAGCTTCTACTATTCTCAATGAGGCACAATCATGTTTATTTCTAAGCCAAGAAATACTCAATCCTCCAAGATAAGAATCACCAAGAGATGTTGATTTTCGATCATCCGCAAAACCAGCCCAGTATACGTATGTATATCCCAATACATCCTACTGATATTTATCATTTTACATCAAACTGAAATCCTTCATACCCATGATATACTGAAGTATTATTTTCACTATAAGAATGTTGATTTCTTTGGTATTTCATTGATATCTTGTTGCTTGGCATGTGGAAATAGAATACCAGGTCTTATCACACTTATGTATAACAAGCTTCTAATTATTTTCCTATATTCTTTGACATTGATCACTTTTCCATAATCATCTTTTGATAGTTTTGTCCAAGTAGCAGCTGAAGTTTTCATATCCTTCCAATTATCCATTCCAAATATTCTCAAACCCTCCTTGGTATATTTTTATTGAGAAATTAAATTGTCATTCCTTTGTTGTGTCACATGTAAACCAAGGAAAATGTAAGTTCACTAATTATTGGCATTTTGACCTCATTTTTCATGAATTAGGAAAACTATCCACATTTTTCTTCATCTAATCCTCTGAAAATTATGTCCTTGACATAAACAATTATTATCATCCATTGATTACTATCATTGATGAAATATAGGTTATAGTCAACTCCACCACATCAAAAACCAAGCTTAATCATATACGGATCCATCCTTGAATATCTTGTTCTTGGTGCTTGGTTTAAACCATATAAATCCTTCTTCAGTTGAAAAACTCTATTCTCATCTTCATGAATGAGAAAACCATCTGACTGGTCAATTTATACTTCTTCTTCCATAAACCCATTAAGAAATTCTGACTTAACGCCCATCTGGAAAATTTTAATTTTTTTACACTACTATGGAGAAGAATAATATGATTGTCTCTAGCCCTGAAACAGGTGAAAATGTCTCACCAAAATCAATACCCTCTATCAGAGAGTATCATTTTTACACTAGTCATGCTTTGTTTTTAATAAGCATACCGAGTTCATTCATTAGTTATGAAATACCCATTTAGTCTTGATGGCATTTTTATTTGTTGGCCTCGAAAAAATCTCTAATGTTTGATTCTTCTAAATTTGGTGATCCTCTTCATTCATAACCTGAAACCAATTCTCATCTCTAGATGCTTAATCAAAACAATTATGCTCTACCTGTGATAAGTACGATGCTTATTGTAGAGCCTTCATCCTCCTTGTCTACACCGGCACTATCTGGTCACCAATTATGTTTTGTCTACCAATCTAGACTCTTCTAACTGGTCTCTATGCAGACACAAATTTCTTCTCACTATTCTAATAATATGAGTCTTCTTCTGAATCAACCTCTAGAATTGGCGAATCCCCTGCTCTTCTTATCCCTTCATCACTATCCTCCTTGGACTGATCAGGTATTTGATGAATATTCTTCTCATTATCCACTATAGTTACATCATGGATTTCAACAATATTTTCTAGCTGCTTATTAAATCACATATATGGGTTTATTTTCTCTTAGTATCCAATAAACATCGCTTCATTTCCATGGGATTCAAACTTTTTGTGCTTCTCCTTATTAGGAATGAAACAGTTACTTCTAAATACTTGAATGTACATCAATGACGGCTTGTTTCTATACCATAGCTCATATAGAGTAGTCCCTTATTTCAGACATAGTAATTCTCTATTTGACGTGTATATTGCTATCATTACTAATTATTCCCAAAATTTCTCTGCAGGATCTTTTTCAATGAGTGTTTTTATGGACATGTTTTTAACAATCTGATTTCTTCTCTTAACTACTATATTCTGTTGTGGTGTTCTCATTGCTGATACTTTATGTCTTATCCCATGTTTCTTAAGATAATCCTCCACATGGTTGTTTGTGAACTCTGTTCCATTATCTGTTTGGATCTTCTATATTTTCAGACCAAGCATCATTTCATCTTCCCATAAATATCTTATAATGAATCTAAACACCTCAAACATGTGAGTAATTATTGATACCCACATCATTCTACTAAAATCATCAATGAATAGAACATAGTATCTCCTTATATCAATAGACCTTGGTGAAATCGATACACATACATCTATATGAACCAACTCAATAAATTTTTTTGACTAGTGATATTTTTGTTTTTATGTTTTTAGAATGATCTCCCCTTGTTGGTAGGCATTGCACATATGTATACGATCACATGATAATCTAGAGATATTTCAATAAGCATCATATTTCACCAAGTTTCCAAGGATGTTTGGATTATGTGGCCAATTTGCTTATGCCATAACCTATTCTCTTCATCCTTGTAAAAAAAGAACATATCATCATATCCACTTGCAAGGTAGAGATTCCCTTTTTTACGAATTCCATACAATACAATAGAACCACCTTTTTCCTTGATGACAAATAAATTTGTTGAAAACATTATTGTAACATCCCAGTTCTGGAAGCCACCCAAAGGCACCCCGTACCCGGTTGGTCACATGGCCTCAAGATAATTTCCCCAAATGAAAGAGGTTGTTGACTAGCTGTTATGGCCTTGGGTGTGATGGTGGAAAAACTATTCCCTCATTGGTAGAGAACACAGAGGAAACAAAGCAGATATACAATAGCGGAAGCAGTAATAATCCATACAAAAGTAAACAGTGGAAGACTGAAATATAATAAACTAGAGCACACACATATATATTTAAATTATGCATGATACATATGTCTAGGAATGTAGCCAAACAAATCACAATGCTGGAATACAACAGTACTAAACCAAGGTACAAAAGAAAAAAGATAACATCTCCTGAGCATCGCAAGCCTCAGCTTGGTCCCTTTCTCTCTAGCTACATAGCAATCAATTACCTAAAGTAGAAGGGTGCTTGCCCTTATCTATAGTTATAGAAAAATAATCTGTTTGGGCCCAAATGTATGACCCAAACAGGGTGTGAAAATAAATCTTGTTAGAAAACCACTACAAGATCTGTGCATAACAGTTAGTGAGTATATAGCAGGTAAAAGTAAAATGAAGCAGTAAACAAAGAAGTACTCAGTAGTAACAATTCATAGTTTCAAAGAATTCAATTTCATAATCAAGTAAGTAGGTAAACACAAAAGGTAACCCCCTAGGAAGTACTCACAACTTATCCCCTCTGGTTCAACCAAAAAAGTACAAACAACCCTCTGGGAAGCACGCACAGTCTCACCCCTCTGGTTTAGTTAAGTATAGACTCTCTAGGAAATCACTCACCATCAATTTCCCCTATAATCTGGTATCGGTACTAAAAGTGCTCTAGGGAAGCACTTATATCACATTTCCTCTGTGGCCCATGTCGAGGAACTACAAACACTCTGGGGAAGAACTCAACGTCAATTCCCCAAGTGGTCTCACATCATAAATTACAAAGACACTCTAGAGAAGCCCTTATGTCCATTCTCTCTATGGACTACTGCACCAGGTACTCACAACCCTATATAATTCAAATAAGTATAGAAATGTATATCGGCCTAAGTAAACCTCAAGAACTAATTGGCTAGTAGTCTACAGCATATTAGCATGTCAGATAAATAATCACACTATCCTACAATACTAGGCATGAGAAACAAACAAAGCAGCCTAACAGGAAAAGCATAACTAAACGGTCATAAATAGAACATGCATGGGAAACACCTCTAAAGTATATCTGTTAACCCTATTCACAAATCAATTAACATCTACTCCGGCATACAAGCAAAGAAAGCAAACAATAGGGCTAAAACAGTAAACACGCAATACCCCGTTCATGGGTATTAGCGATTTTGCACATAAAGACATTCAACAAAAATGCACAAACCACCTACCTCAGTGTTGGTAGATTGATATAAGTGAACCTAAAGCCTTGAATCTCCCAAGAACACCATATATCTACAAAAATGTCTAAAATGTTCAATGGAGGATAACTCTTGAAAGAGGAAGAATCAAGAAATGAAGCTTTAGAAGAAGGAATAACTTACCGAGGCAATCCCAACGTAATCAATGGTGGTCAAATCAGAGAACTGATGCTCAATAGGGGGCTCAGGGAAAGATCACAGACGTACGGACATTCTCGGTCGAGTCTTGTGCAGAAGAACCCCTTTCTGCCAATTAGACTCTACCCCGGTCCATTTAATGAAAAAAATCACATGGTGTGTACTTTGTAAGTACATGGGGTGTACTTTCCCTTACCAGCCCCCACATCAGGCGGTCTCCAGGTCACCACACATGGTTGTGTGCTCGGCCATTACACAGCCAGCACACGGCTACGAGCAGAAACAGAGTACACAATGTGTACATATAAAGTACATGGCGTGTACATCAAAAATTTCCAGAAACTCCTCTTTTTCTCAAAAACACCAGAAAAAGGAAAACATACCTGAAAAGAATATCTGAGTTCTTACAAACTTCCCCCCTTAAGGAAATTCATCCCTGAATTTCCCAAGCAAGGAGATGTAGAAGAAGAAACCCCGAACAACTCTAGCCATTGTGATCGTACATCAGGCTCCCTCTCCCATGTCATGTCTTGTACTCGCACGTGCTTCCATAGTACTCGCACTAGAGGAACAGACCGGCCATAGAGAACCTTCATAATTCGATCAACAATCCAGATAGGATGCTCCTCGAACGAGGCATCCACCTCTAACTCGAATTCCTTTGGTTGGAAAGCATGAGACGGGTTTGATAAGTAATGTAGATGTAGAGAAACATGGAAAACATCGTGCATATCCTGGTACCTTTTAGGTAACTACAACCAAAAGGTAATCGGCCCAACTATCTCCAACACCTCAAACGGCCCGACATACCTTGGTGAAAGCTTACCCTGTCTCCTAATCCTCCTGTTCCCCAAACTCGGTGTGACATGCAGGAAAATCTGATCTTCGACCTTGAACTCCAGAGGTCATCTTCGCTGATCAGTATAAGACTTCTGACGAGACTATGTCGTAGCCATCCTCTTCCGAATAACTCTATCTGCTCCATGGTCTCCTGGACAAGATGAGGTCCTAGCATAGCTGCCTCTCCTGCCTCCAGCCAACATAAGGGTGATCGACATGGCCTACCGTACAAAGCCTCATAAGGTGTCATCTGAATAGTTTCTTGAAAACTATTGTTGTAGGAAAACTCCACAAAGGGTATGTGATCCTCCCAAGAACCTCCAAAATCCAAAATACATGATCGAAGCATGTCCTCAAGCACCTGAATCATATTCTCAGACTGGACATCTGTCTGAGGGTGGTATGTTGTACTCAAAAGTACCTATGTACCCAAAGCCTTTTATAGTCCCTGCCAGACCTGAGAAGTAAAACGTGCATCCCTATCTGAAACAATGGAGTGTGGAACTCCATGAAGACATACAATCTCTCAGATGTACAATTGTCCCAGCTCATCGACACTAAATGTCTCTTTGATCAGTAAGAAGTGAGAGTCCTTTGTGAGTCTTTCAATGACAACCCAAGCTGCATCATTCTCTCAAGGAAACCTCGGTAACCAGGTCACGAAATCCATTACGACATCATTCCACTTCCACTCGGTAATGGGTAACTACTGCAAAATCCCTGCTGGCCACTGGTGCTCGACCTTCACCTACTGATAGGTGGAACACTTCATGACAAAACCAGCAACATCTCTCTTCATACCTGGCCACTAATAATAATGTTTTAGATCATGATACATCTTGGTGACACCAGGATGAACTGCCCAAACTGAGGAATGAATTTACCGCATCAGCTCCTCGCGTATGTATGTTGGCACCCATACGTGCCCATAGAAACGTTGGATCTCATCTTAGTCTATGGTCTATCCAGGAATAGGGTCCTCTCTTGACATGCTTTCCCGTAGGACTAGGCCTTCAGAATATGACGGTTGTCTCATTTGTACTCAATCAATAAGGGTAGAGGTAACAGATACATAAGAAAGAAATGTCTTCCCTTGTCTATCATGCACCTCCAAATGCATCTCAGATAATATATCCATAAGATTCCACTCACTAATGGCCTCCTGAACTACCGGAATCTGAGTCCTCCTGCTCAACGCATCATCCATTGTGTTTCCCTTCCTACGAGTGTAGGAAAGCTCAAAGTCAAAAGACTAAATGTACTCAGCCCACCTTCGTTGTCTCAAATTCAGATCATGCTGGTTGAAGATGTACTTGAGACTTTTTTGGTCAGTGAAAACCACAAAATTCTCTCCCAGAAGATAATGTCTCCAATAGCGTAAGGCATGAACCACTTTCACAAACTCAAGATTGTGCATCGGGTAATTCTTCTCATCTGGCCTCAACTGCCGAGACCCATACGCAACGACTCATTCTCCCTAAATAAGCACATATCCTAGACCGATACCTGAAGCATCACAGTACACAATATAGATCTTACCCAGCTCTAGTAATACTAGTATTGGAGCTGAAGTCAACCTCTCTTTTAGCTCATGAAAGGTTGAATCACAAGAAAATGACCATAAAATTTTTTCACCATTCTTAGTCAGACCATTCAGTGGTGCTGTTAAGCATGAAAAGTCTTGTATGAATCATCTATAGTATCCAGAAATCCCTAGAAAACTTCACACCTCAAAGATGTTCTTCGGATGCTCCCAGGAAACTACTGCTCTCACTTTCTCTGGGACTATTGATACTCTTGTGTCTGAGATAACATGACCCAAGAAGTGAATCTAATCCATCCAAAAGTGGAATTTTGAGAGCTTAGCATATAATTGATGCTCTCTCAGTGTACTCAAAACGATCTCAAGATGTGTGCCATGGTTGTGTTGAGTGTGATATTATACCAAGATATCATCCACGAAAACAACAATGAAAGAATCTAAGCATGGATGGAACACTCATTTCATCAGTGCCATGAAAACTGCAGGCATATTTGTGAGACTGAACGGCATAACCACATACTCATATAGACCATACCTAATCTAGAAGTCTATAAGAGGTATATCAGATGTTCTAACATGCAACTGATGGTAATCGGATCTAAATTCAATCTTCGAGAACACCCGGGCTCCTTGAAGCTAATCAAAGAGATCGTCAATCCTTGGAAAGGGATATCGGTTCTTGACGGCCAATTAGTTCAACTTCCAATAATCCACACAAATTCTGAGGTTACCATTCACCTTCTTCGCAAAAAGGACAAGAAAACTCCAAGGATAAGTACTGGGTTGGATGAAACCCTTTGCCTGCAACTCCTCCAACTGCTTCTTAAGCTCCTGTAACTTGGGTATAGCCATCCTATATGGAGGAATGGACACTGGTGCTACTCCTGGCACAAGCTCAATCGAAAATTATACCCCTCACTCCAGAGGCAAGCCTGAAAATTCCTCTGGAAAGACATCTCTAGAATTATCCACCACTGGAGTTAAGTCTAATTGTGAAGTCCCTTGATCATCCAGATAAAGACTAGCAATATGGGTTGTAACTTCTCCTAACCCAGGATGATCTAGACCTTCTCTGCTCTCTTGGGCATCCCATTCACCCTTATTAAGAAACAATCTTCCATCTTGTGATATTAAACTCACCCTACGGCAATAGAAATCTGCAATACCCTGAAAGGGGACTAACCAGTCCATTTTGAGAATGACATCATAGCATGTCATCTTTAGGAAAAAGAGGTCCCAAAAGAAGTGTAACCCACCAACCTCAAGAGGCCACTCCTTGCACTAACGTATATTAGATGTTCTTGTCCCCAACAGAGTGTCTAATGTCAATATATCAGTAAAAGAAAAGATAAAGAGCCCAAGGCTCTCCACAACAGAAATATATATAAAGCTATGGGAAGCCCCTCTATCGAAAAGAGTTGAAGATAAAACTGAGGCAACTAGGATCGTACCTCAAACTGTAGAGGGGCTGGGATCTTGCTTCTACTGGGTCTGATCCACTACAAATGTATGGCCTGCTCCATGGCCCTGTGACCCTGTCTGGACACTCGGAGCCGATCCACCCTTTTGTTGCTGGTAGCCTGGTGACTGACCACTGAGGCCAATACCTCCACCTTGGCCTGAATGGCCAGAAGAACTCCAGTTCCCAGATTGCTGAGAAACTGGAAGTGCTACTCCTGAACGAGGAGTCATATATGAACCCTTGTCACTAGCTGCTAGTGAGAAAACCTGACAGAAATGATGGAGGTGACCCATCGTGCTGCAATATTGGCACTCCACTGGGTCTCTCTAGCACCACGGCCTTGTATACCCGTCCTTCCCACACATATATCATACTACCTGCTTGCCTGAAGGTGTCTCTCGCCTCCTCGGATCCCCACGCGTAGATTCTCTATAGCGCATCCTGTTGTCATAAGGAGGGACACTAGCTCTATATGTCAAGCTGCCCTGGCTCACAACTCTAGAATCCCTTAGATTACACTTCGTTCTCAGTGCCTGGTTGACTATAGAAGGTATGGAAGTTAGCCTAAATATTTTCACCTATGAGCGGATGTCCTGTCTGAGACCATCCTCAAAATTCCTTGCCAAAAACAACCCATCTCCCTCTAGGAAGTGTGTAAAGCGATGAAGCTCAGTAAAATGAGAGGAATACTCCATAACCGAAAGAGTACCCTGTTCTAGACTCATGAAATCCTAGGCTTGATCGGCCCTCAAGGTCTCCTAATAGAATTAGTCATAGAAGATACGTTGAAACTCCTCCCAAGCCATAACCTAATGATGTCATACCTGTGAGATCACATACCACCATATCTTGGTGGAATCCTGTAGAATATACGTAGCGAGCATGACCCGCCTCTTTGGAGGAAACTTCATATGCTCAAAGATCATCAACATGAATTCTAGCCATGTCTCTGCATCTTGAGGTCCTCCTTCCCCTGAGAAGGTGGGAGAATTATACTACTGGAAAACCCACATCAAATCTTCCATAGTCGGGGTAGGAGGTGGTGCTCCCTAGAATGTCTAGATCATCCTCATGAAGCCTTCCCTGAAATGTGCATCAGCACCTGTATCTGGTATAACGGTTGATGCCAAGACTAGCACAATAGTAGGATCTGTAGGAAGTCCCAAATCAGCTATGTATGGTGTCTGATCACTACCCTATAACTGGCGTACAACTGAAGGAAGTCTCAGTGGCATGACTCTGCAAGGTCAAGTGCACACCTTAGATCAAGATTATCAAGGACTGAAAACTAGATGTGCAAGAAGGGAATAGGAGAAATGAATCATTCAAGTTTTTCAAATGATGACTACACGACATGTATAACCCCTACACGGCGTGTTTCCTTAAGCCATTACATGGGTGTGTACTACTGCCAACCTAGGTCGTGTAACACCCCAAACACACGGCGTGTTTTCCTAACACATGTCGTGTACTTGAATCCTCTTCCCCTACCCGAGTCCTCTACATGGCTAGGCCACACGGTTCACCTTAGAACGAGACTACACGGTGTGTTTGTGCCTGAAACGGCATTTACTAGACGAGCATCACTGACCAGTGTTGTTAGAGACACGGTCAATTACATGGCTCACACTACATGTCATTTTCTAGACGAACACGGTGTGTACTAGAAGATTTTGATGACCCTTGTTGTTCGCGACACAACCAATTTCCAGGATTACTCTACACGGCATTTTTAAACTGGACACGGCATGTATAACTTAATATTTATTTGTCTGTGTTGTTAGTCACATGGGTGGACACAGGTTCAACACCACATAATGTGTACAACCGGCACATGGCATGTTTCCACAAGAAATTCTCTAACCCGTGTCTCTTCCCACACGGCCTACGACACGGTTAGAGACTATACGACATGTACATACAGTACACGGTGTGCACTTACGAAAAATAGTTTCGTCCTGAATAGAAGGACACATGTCATGTAGTCAAAACTACACAGTGTGTATTCTGGGTTTTTCCAGACAATAAGCCTTAGAAACTACTCTGGAACCCAGAAAAACACTAAAACAAAAATCAAATTTCCAAATTCTGATCCGTGAGGTCCCATAATCCCCGCGAATCAAAGCTCAGAATCCTATACATGTTATAAGCAAGGTAAACAAGTCAATGATCCACCAAATTCCAGTCCATGAAGGCCCATAACACCTCCAGAACCAAAGTTTTGTGCTCATTCAAAAAAAACCTTACACAAACAATACCCTATCAAATAGTACATATTTTTCAAGGCATCTATCAGAACAACATGCATATTCTACACAACATTTATCACAACACCATGAAATTACTAATTCACCCTAAATGGCAAGGCAAGAATGCATGACATATGATTTCTAGCAAGTGCATATATGATGCATGAGATGGAATACCCTCATCTCATCCGGTTGCGATAGAAATATAACCTCAATAACATCAACAATAATAGTACAATACATGTGATTCACCCAACGGTGAAAATCAAATCAACTATAAAATTGAAAAATCAAAAAATTGTATTAACGGGGTAGATTGGATTTTCCCTGTACATGAGTTAGCTACTCCTAGGAATAGCTTATTACCAAGTAACTATTCCATCTTATCCTTGACTATAGGCTCCAAATAGTAAGTCAAGAAGAAAATAATTCCTCTAATAACACTTTGTAACATTCCGGTTTCGAAATCCACCCAAAGGTGCCCCGTACCCGGTTGGTCACATGGCCTCAAGCACATTTCCCCAAATGCCAGAGGCTGTCGACTAGTAGTGAGGGACTTGGGTGTGATAGTGGGGAAACTATGCCTTCATTGGCAGAGTTAACAGTGGAAACAAAGCAGATATACAATAGTAGAATCAGAAATAATTCATACAAAAGTAAACAGTAGAAGACTAAAATATAATAAAATGGAGAACACATATATATGTAAATGATCCATGATACATATGTCTAGGAAATCAGCCAAACAAATCACAATTCCGGAATACAATAGTACTAAACCAAGGTACAAAAGAAAATAGATAAAATCTCCTCAACATCGTAAGCCTCAGATTAGTTCCTTACTCTCCAGCTCCACAGCAATCACACACCTAAAGTAGAAGGGCGCTTTCCCTTATCTATACCTGTAACAATATAATCTGTTTGGGCCCAAAATCATGACCCAAACAGGGTGTGAGACTAAATCCCAATAGGAAACCACCACAAGATCTATTTCTAACAGTCATTGAGTATATAACAGATAAAAGTAAAAGGAAGTAGTAAACAATCAAGTACTCATCAGTAACAATCCACATTTTCAAAGCATTCAATTTCATAATCAAGTAAGAAGCTAAACACAAAATTTAACCCCCTAGGAAGTACTGATAGCCTATCCCCTCTGGTTCAACAAAACAAGTACAAGAAACCCTCTAGGAAGCACACGCAATCTCACCACTCTGGTTCAGCTAAGTATAGACTCTCTGAGAAAGCACTCACCATCAATTTCCCCTATAGTATCGTATCGGTAATAAAGGCACTCTAGGGAAGCACTTACATCACATTCCCTATGTGGCATGCATTAAGGAACTAAAGACACTTTGGGGAAGCACTCAACGTTAATTCTCCATGTGGTCTTGCATTGTAAATTATAAAGACACTTTGGAGAAGCCCTTACATCCATTCTCCCAATGGTCTACTAAACCAGGTTCTCACAGCCATGTATAAGTCAAAAAATTATAGAAACACATATAGGCCAAAGTAAACCTCAATAACTACTTGGATAGCAGTCTATAGCATATCATCATGTCAGATAAATAATCACATCATCCTACAATACTAGGCATGGGAAAAAAACAAAGCATCCTAATAGGCTAAGTAGGACCAAATGGTCATAAACAGAACATGCATGGGAAACACCTCAAAAGTATAGAAATTCACCCTATTTTCAAATCAATTATCCTCTGCTCAGACATAAAATCAAAGTAGTCAACCAATAGGGCTAAAATAGTAAACATAAAATACCCTGTACATGGGTATTGGCGATTTCGCAAATATAACTCAAATACATTCAATGAAAAGGCACAAACCACCTACCTAGGTGTTGGGAGATCGATATAAGTGAACCTCAAGCCTTGAATCACCCAAGAACACCGTATATCAACAATAACGTCTAAAACATTCAATAGAGGATAACTCTTGAATGATTAATAATCAAGAAACAAAGCTCTAGAAGAAGAAAGAGCATATCGAGGCAATCCCAACGCAATCGACGACAGTCGAATCGGAGAACCGGTGCTCGATCGGGGGATCGAGGAATGATGGGAGTCGTACGGACGCTCTCGGTTGAGTCTGGCAGAGAAGAAGCCCTTTCTGCCAATTAGACACGACCCCGGTCCGTTTAATAAAAAACATTACACGGTGTGTACTTTGCAAGTACATGGCATGTACTTGCCCTTACTGGACCCCGCATCAAGCGGTCTCCAGGTCACCACACACGGCAGTGTGCTCAGCCATTACATGTCCAGCACACGGCTATGAGCGGCAACACAGTACATGGAGTGCACTTATAAAGTACACAGCATGTACTTAAAATTTTTCTAGAAACTCCTCTTTTTCTCAAAAACACCAAAAAAAGGAAAACATACTTACAAAGAAGATCTTGGTTCTTACACTTACGGCATGTTCTAAGTCACACAATTGACTTACACTTAACAAGTTGAGACTATGACCTTCAACAACCAATTCATTTGTTCACCTCATGTATTTTCCTTTATACTTGGATTTTCAGGAACCAATGATTTTCAGGCCCTCATCATTTCCAAATCATACAATTCCTTTTTTATCATATCTGATTTGGATCATAAGATCTTTATTTCCTACAATATGGGAAGTGCATATACTATCAATGGTCTGGATTCTAGTTTAATTTGTTGCTTTGAATGTGATTTCTACAACCATTTCATGTTCATACCTTTTCATTTTGACCCATATTTTTTACTTCATACCCAACATAGAATTATGTTCTTGATATTTTTTAGTATATGATGGACCATCGTCATCTTATAGAGTTGAAAATAAATTTTTTCATTTTTATCTTAGTTTATGAAACTTTTGGGTGCCTCTACTGACCACATTCAGTCTTCCTCAACACATACCTCTGTGTTTTTGATGAAAAATATCTTTCCATGTGTTTGAATCCTCCACACCAAAAACAATTACTGTTAAATAATGACATGTAATGTTGAACTCTGAATGAATGCCTCTATTGGTCTTTTTATCGTTGGTACCTCTTTGGTATTGAACATACATTCTATGGGTTTCCCATCATTGAACAACAAATGCATCCTATAAAGGGTACACTCCTATGTATCACTACTACACCACTAATTGTCCCTTGGGATCTCTGAATATTATGATTTTTCTTTCTAAAAAAATCAATCTTCAATATCAGATGGGGTTCTTGATATCTAACTACAACTGTTACTGCTTTCAATTTTTGATCTAGCCCCGTACCAGCCTTATCATTCGAATTTGACAATTGTTTTTTTTTCTACAGAACCACTATATTCAACATTCATCTTCTCTATTGAATGTATGATCTATTTTTATAATTTCATTCCAAAAGTGAATATATTTTCATGATCTTTAACTCTTTTTCCCAGAATGATGACTTTCTATTCAAATTCTTCAATATGTTTGATTTTAACTTTTATAGTTTCAGTCAAACTATCAATTCCTCTTTTCTGTTCTTCAATTTCGATCTTGTACTCAACAAAATTATTTAAATATTCTGGCTTTGAGGACTTAAGTTTTTCAATTTCATCATTCATCTCAGACTTGTCTTCTTCTTGTTGTTTCATGTAAATTTTGGCATCACAATCAACTTTGTTGGCTTTCTTTGTTTTTTCCTCTACAAACATCAATTTCTTCAAATGAGGCGTCTAATTTTACCTAAATTTCAACTCCTCCTTCATTTTATTCTTAATTAATGTTGATTTATTCTCTTATTATCTTAATTATGATAGATTCCACCAAAACATATGCTCCATGATCCTTACAGTCCCCTAACTCTTCTACTTTATATTCTTCAGAACATTCATCTTCTCTTAAAGGGAGGTTATTCCTTTTGAAGAAGTTTCTCCTAAAAATCTTATTCCCTTTCACATAATATGAAGGCTTCTTCATGGGAATTTCAATTTCATCCTATTTATCTTCTTAGAACTTTTTGAGGTATCTTGATACAATATTTCCAACCTTTCCACATCAAAAACAAGCAATTGGACGTTTCTATTTGAACTTTCCTTTTCAACTTTTAAGAATTGAGGAAACGAATGGAATCACCTCATATGTTTCTTCACCTACCTGTCCAATTTCAATGGAGAACTTTTTCATGGCCTTCATTTCCACCTCTTTGGATTTCCCTTTTTCTGCAGCATCATTATCATCATTTCTCATTTCATATTCTATAAGGGTACTATGTAAGTTATCTAGTTTCATCTCATTTGGATCTTTATCTTTCAATACAAAGACTTTCATATGGAATCATGGTGGGTGTTTCTTCAAGATTCAATTCACAAATATTATATCGTCAAATATTTTACCATGACCAAACATGACTTCTACAAAAAAATTTACCCTGTTGAAGAATGCATTAATAGATTCATTGTGGTTCATTATAAGATCTTCTTATTTGGTCCATAGAACCTGCAGCTTTGTTTCTCTAAATTTTGAGTCACCCTCATAGATTTTAAGAAACTTTTCCCACATATCATGTTATGTTTTACATGAAATCACCTTCATATAAATTTTATTGGATATAGCTCCCCCTAAAGCATTGATCCCTTTGGTGTCAGCATCCAATTCCCATCTTTTATCTTCTGATAAAGCACCACTGTTAATATCGGATGATATTCCATGAATGGTTATTGTGAAGACATCCATTCCTAATGATTGAAAGTAATGTTTCATCCAATTATTCTATAGTTGAAAATTATTTCTGTCAAATATCATAATTCCTTTGTGATTGACCACCTATATTTCTGCCACTGATATAGAACCACTGATTTTCAACCTTTATCTCTAATACAAATTGGTAGGTCCACTAGGTCAAGTACCTTGATAGGGTGGTGAATCAAGGTATGACAGATTAAAACTACTGCCCCTTCAGATCTTGTTTCTTCATTAAAAAAATACATTTTTCTCTCCCTCCCATTGGAAAGTATGATAAGAAATTAAAGCATGCACATGACATAGGGATTTTACTTGGTTCACCCTCACAGGGCTATGTCTAAGGAGAATAAAATGGTGATGTTCTAATGTACCGAATCCAATAAATCTCACTTATAATTATAAGATTAATGCTAGATCACATCTATACCTAGGCTCACTGCCTTTACAATGTTTATGGTTTACTCACTTCATTCCCAAGGGTCACTCCCTATGTCTCTTCCTCTGGCTCACCACTGGTGTGAAGTATCACCATATTACTCTTCCTTCACTCACTGCTCTTGGAAGGGATCCACTCACAGTTTATGGACTGGTAGGTCCCTTAATTTTCATGAATTCCCACATCATCAACTATAGAAAAATGTTCTATTGTAGTTCCTATTTCACCCATAGATGAATTCCACATTTCCATGTACTGTTTGGTAATGGTAATGACTTTAGAAAACTGATTTAAAGCTTTTGAAAGATTTAGTGAGTGATCCAATAACAACCTATATTCATTCACATACCACCTTTCTTTTTACATGTACTGTATACTGGGTATGGTTTATGGATCACCTCTCTATGAACCGCTTCTGCTTCCACAAACTTTCCTCCATTGTAGACCAGTTCTCTTATGATTTTGTATACTATCCCAGATTCTGGGTACCACCTGTGGACTTCTTATTCTAAAAATTATCTCTCCTACGCGTACTGCATATTCCTACTCCGTATACCATTTACTTTGCGGGATATATCTCTCCACAAAAAACGGCATCGGAATTGCTTCCATCCAAATGACTTCACCTCACAGAATCCTACTCACAAACAACATTCAGACTTCACCAAATTCTTAGAGAAAAGATGATATATAACGAATATCACTCACACCATTAATTTTTTGATTATTAGTCCTTATATAGGAAAATAAATCCTAAAAATATGCTAATCTGAGATTTATCAATTCTTTGATTTTGTACCACTTTCACCGCATACCATGCTCTCGTTGCGTATCACAACAATCTCATAAACCATTTTTCCTCTACTATCCACATACTACATCTCTTCCTATGTTGTGAACATTCTCTTCAGAAAATAATGTTTCATCTCACAAACCTATTTCATTCCATGTACCGCACACCTTCTCTCACACGCCTTCACCACAAACAATCTTTAGTTCCACAAAATGCTCCACGAATCATTCTTATTATCTCGTATGTGGTCTGTTAACCATTCATGGATATGGTATGTGGATTATGTCTTGAGTTATGGGGTTCCCTTAATTTTACAATTTCCTTAACTTTTTCACATATTCTTCACTCTTATATGGAAACACTTCCTTTTCCAAACACAAACTCTCGATTTTGAGGCCTAAAAATTTGGAAAATACTAGGAAACTTGACCACTTGAAAAAACTATCTTTTGAAAACAAAAATCATACTCATATGTGGTCATATGGATTTGTCAACAAACACAACCACATCAAAGACATACCAAGAGGACACCTTGAGGGATATTTTACCAACAAATCTCAAAAACACAATAGTGATTGCCTATCAAACATACATCCCTCAATTGTCTCCCCACCATTGAGTTTTGACATCATTGAAATTATTTTATAATTATATGTTTATGCCTCCTTAACCATCTCAACCAAATTATGATCAAATAATACATGAAATAAAAACACAACACTACCTAATTATTCAAAAACCAATTACATTTTTGGTATCACCGAAATTAACTACCACTTATCCAAAACATGTTTTTACAAATGTATATAAGACTTTTTCCTTAATGTATCTTACATCGATTTCTCATAACTTAGTGAAAACATCAAGTGAAAATAAAAAATTTGGAGATAGTCCATCAATATTCATTATCTTGGATTCAAATATATTTGTGAGAAAATGTGTTTCAACTGAAAAATGATTAATTTTTCAAAAAATAGGTAACTATTCCAAGACATTAAATAATAGATGAAAATAGATACTTCTATGTCATGTGTTGGGTTGTTCTTATCATGTAACCTTTATTTATATTATACATAAGCTAAAACATCATCTCCCATCATGAGAACACACCCCAACCCCAATCCAAAATCATAATAATACACCACATACCCTTTTCCTGGTTCTATAAATGTCATGATCTGTGTAGATGTAAGGAAACAATAAATCTTATCTAATGTCTTTTTACATTCCTATTACATTGGAAGAGAAACTTTTAAAGGTCAAATCTATCATATGTGAATATATTATTGAAAATTTGTGAACAAAACATGGTTATTTACCAGATAGACCAAATATATTGTGTATTTGAGTGACATCATTTGGTGGTTTCCAAGAAATAACAAACTCTTTCTTTTCTAGATCTACATAAACACCTTCTTTAGAGATACCATATCTAAGTAAATGTACCACTTATATCCAAAAAAAATATTTGATAGTTTGGCCTATAGATTGTGATCATGCATGATTCCAACCATAGTCACCAATTTGTCCTCATGCTCAACCCTTATCATTGAGTAAACAAATATTTCATCTACAAACACCACCAAAAAAGAATCCATGTAACCTTGAAATATATGATTCATAAATTGAAAAAGGAATTTTTTGTTCATTTGTAATGCTGAATGGAATAATGGAATACTCATAATGGAAAAATCTACTCCTAAAATCTATATTTGGAATATCGTCCATCCTAATATGCAATTGGTGATTTTATGACTGCAATACAATTTTAAAGAAACACTAGGATCCCCTCAATTTATTGAATAGATCATAAATTTTTTTAAGTGTACATCTATTATTTATCTTAAATTGGTAATTATTATTAAAATCTATATAGATTTGAAGAGTTATATCCACCTTATTCACAAATAAATATGATGATACCCACAGAGATGTACTAGGCCGAATGAACCCTTTGTCTCCCAACTCTTCCAATAGGAAATTTGATTCTCAAAATTCTATTGGATCCATCCAATAGGATGGATCAGAAGTGGGATTTGTACCTAGTAAGTGATTAGTCTTAATATAAAATTCTATTTTTTCTGGAAACCTACATAAATTAATAGAGGAAACTTCTAAAAACTGATCAAAAACTTCTTCAAAATATTTACCAATGATATGATCCACCAATTCCAATGTTATGACTTCTAACTTATATGAGATACTCCCAACAACTGGTCCCAAAGAGTTTGTTTCACCTGCAATTTCATTCTAATCTCCATTAAATTGATTTATAACATGATAATTAGTCATAAAACTAACTCTTTTGGTATAAATATCGATGTGATCTTCATACATTAGTAAACAGTCCATACTCCAGATTTTTTCATAGACGTTCATCTCAAGAATAGATAAATCCCAAATAAATTTAGCTCCATCAATTGTTATATTATATCCTCCTCCAATGGCCCAAAGGCCTTCATTTCTTATTGATTTTTATAATACACCTTTCAAGGGGTGAGGTGGAACCCTTAGAAGGTCTGTAGGTGTAAATATTACATGGCCCATAGGCCATAGAGGAATTCATTGCATGTTGGCTTCAAACATTACATACAACCATGACTAAATACTTGGAACTGCTCCTCCCCAGCATCTTTATTGTGAAATCAGCTCTCCACCTTCGTATGGCTATTCGGCTAGGCTTTCTCGTGCATGCACTGGCTTGTCCTGTTGGTAGTAGTCATACCTCTCATTCTTGCAATCATTTTAGCTTCTACTATAGTGAAATATCCTTTCTCATCCTCCTTCTAAAGCTTGTTCCTTGTAGGTTGTCTGGTTTGCATCTACACTTAAGGTGCCCCGAAGTCCTTGAGGTGGTATGAAGGCCTAACTGACCTGAAGGTCTGGGTGTACCGAAGTCGTTAAATGATTCGGGGACCAAATCGGTGGTCCGAAGTCCCAAACGGGGGAATATTCCCTACTGCTACAATACCAAACAGTGCCTGCTACAGTACTACACAGTTCTTGCTCCAGTACCAAGAAATTAGCCTTCACCTAGATTTGATCCCAGGTCACCTGGATGAACTTAAGGATTCCCCACCAACTGGTCTGAGGCTCATGTTCAATTGTTATATTATATTAATTGAACATAAAGGCTCAATATTCTCTTTGGCCAAGAGGAGTTTGATGTTTCAAAATTGAAGGAATCATCTCAACATGTAATCCCATAAAATCAACAACATGGGAAGAAATAAATAAGTGGGATGCACCCTATCAAAAGAAGATTACATAAAGGTAGAATTTTAAATAATCATTTCTCTCACCTTTGAAGGTCAATATTGATCATCTATGATCACTAGATTAGCTCTATACAAATGATTAATCATTGAAATTCGTTCTTTATTACCCTGTAGAGATTGATCTTCCTAGGGATTCATGGTATTCTAAGAATAACCATTGATTGACAAGTTAAGGTGAAATGAAATATTCTATTATGTCCATAGCATTAAATCATATGATGGTTTTGAAACATGAGATGTGTCCCTATCCCAAAACCTTAGAGTGTTGCGATAATAGCATGGACAATGTCCCAGTTGGTTGCAATTGTGTCATGATCTAGGTGGTACCATACTATATCACTTAATGTGATCGAATGAACCACATTGAAATAAAAACTTGAATAATATTTTTGTTTTTTATAAAAAATTTCCATTCCAACCATCTATAACTGAGTAATTTCAATCCCTGGGGAATATGTTTCCTTCTTCAACTTATTCCCAATATTAGTGTTCCCACATTTTCAAACAAGTATCAAATATTTCTTCCACTAGTAGTTCACGAGATTTATCTTTCATCCATCATCACTCTATTGAAAATATCTGTATAATATTTTTTTTAATGTATAGAAATCATTGATAAAATCTTCTACCAAAAACTTGGTTCTAGAAATGCATTCCTTCAAGTATGAACTAGTAGCAACATCAGGTGAAAATAGGAATAAATTCATGTATTTTTTCAAATACTCTATACCTGGGAGATTCTCCTACTTCAAGCTAAAAATTTATGTTATTCAATCAATCCTAATCATGCTAGGATATAGTTTATTAATAAAATTTTTTCATAATCCTCCCATCCAATGCCATGGTCTGATTTAGCTTCAACTGCTAAATCCCACCACCAGTGTGAAAAATCATCCAATGTGTACTTTGAAAACATAATATTTATATCTTCTAGTGTTACTAGGAAATAAAAGATTAAATTCATACTATTTAACCGCACCTCTATTTTATTTGGTTCTAAATTACCCCAAAATATTGGTGGATTCCACTTTTATAACGGAATAGTGTAATCCACTTTTCATGGTTCTTCGATTTGGTTCCCTTTATCCTCGAATTGAAAATCCAATAAAATACATTGAACCTGTATTTTGTTAACCTATGGCTTGATTACAACAAAATTATCAGTACACTCTTCCAGATGGTTTCTTATATGCCTATTTGTTTCGATTTTGATAAAAAACATCATAAGTATCACTCTATATAAGCTGAAGGATTAGCAATTCCAACATTACCATATCAGAAATATCACAACAAGGATTTCTAGAATTCAACATTTTTACACTTTCAAATCATTTTTGAAATTTGAACAATGATCTTTGAAAGTCAAACCATTTTCAACATTTTAAAAAAATATTCACTTTCTCAAAAAATCAGAAATAATTTCACAAAATTAAATATGCACTCCTTGTGGGAACTCATTTATATCAATGCATTTCATGGTATTCACATCAGCTAAACCCATTGAGATGAGATTATAACTCCAAGGAGTGTCTCTGAACACTCATGTACACAAACATTATGGTAACTTGATGTTATGCCTAAATAGTTTAGATATTCCACTTTATGTTCTATATTTAAAGATCCAGTGATAAGAATCCTTTCTACCATCCCAAATAAAGGAATAAAATTGAATGACCTTCCAACACCAAGGCTGATAACACAATGACACATTTTTAAAAATAATATATAAAGTGGAAAATAATGCTACCATTGTAACAACCCACCCCTTCTCATTGTCTTGGGAGGAGGAGGTGACATTGTTAGGCCTTAGGGGAAATCCCCTATACACCAATGGCTTCCAATAAATGTCATTGGCCTCATAAAAATATGGGGTATGATTTTATAGTTGAAAATAAAATTAAAAAAACAATATACCCATATACAATCAACAAATATATGATTCTTGAGAACAATTTAATACAACTCAGTATAATACCATACTTCATAGAATATAAACCACAACCAAGAACCATATCATAATATAAAGTGGAAGAAAACCCTATAATTATTAAGGACATCAAAGAAATAACTCTATAGCTCCAAACATGATCCATATTTCAAATCCAAAATAAATTATCAAAGGTTTCATGATTCATTACTAAATAAGTGTGATATATTTCCTTTACCCATTTCCTAAAAAAATCTATAATCTCACCCAAGTTACCATGAAGGAGGTGAGGGTAAAACTTAGTAGGATTTAACCAAATGAATTTCATACTCACACCAAGGATAGAACTTTTTAGCAGATTATTATAAATTATTTTATATAAAACTAATTCAAATATCTTATATCAAATCCAACTCATTTCATTGAAACATAATTTTCATACGAAAATATTTTTTCTAAAACAGAACCATTTCCAAGGAAAGAAAACAAACAGTTCCATTAAACAATTTCTCAAACCATTAGCATACACATTACATTGTTCCATAATTATGCACAACAATATATGCATAACTAGTTTATAGTTATGTACTCATGAGTGGTACCTTATTGATCTAACATTCCATAATAATTTAACCATATACCATGTGGTACAATGTAATATGCCCCTTCCACAAGGTCATGTCAATACAAATGAACACCCACCAAGCAACTATGCCAAATTCCATTCCAAAAATAATAATTTCAAGCCATTATAATAAAACATATATTTTATTGAAAAAACATTCCATAAAACCATTTACATGAATCAAAACCAATCCATATTTTAAAAAATCATTTTAAAATACTAAAATAATGCACATTTCACTACAACCAATTTCCTCAATTTTCCAAACCATCGCTGAAGAGGGTTTCTACCAAGATTTACACATCAATTTAAAATTTAATTTCAATAATTTCCAAAAAAATTAAAACAATACTTCATTTTATAGTAATAGGTGCCGTTATTTATGAAACCTACCTTGAAAACAAAGGTGAAAATAATGAACGACATAAATTTTTCAACAAACCTGGATTGAAATTCCAAAAACCCACCTTAGCTCGTATTCTTGAACATAACCACAAGCATATATAATCATTATTGGAATAAAAACCCATGGATTAATCACCAATGTGTTAGATCCATTAATCCATGATAGGAATAATTATAAAACTAAGGCAAACAAACATGAATTGGAAATTACAATGGAATTCAGGCCTCCAATACATAAAGAATCATAAACACATTGCTCTCAAATCATGGGGATAGGTCCCCACAATATTTGGGTGGAATAGAAATCAATTTATGGTTTGATTATGGGAAAAATGAGAGGTTCAAAAAATTATAAGGTGGATAAACTATTTTTTGATCTTGTTTTTAAAGCGGCGAGGTTTAATAACATGATTAGGAAAACTATGTGCAATCTGTATGCCCTCCAATTCCAAAAAAACCTATCACATGATTAGATTGAATTGATTGAAAACCCATTCTCTAATTCTTATTTTCCCTTTATCCATATCATGCACGGTTACTCCTTGGTTACCACTTAGGTTGTCCAAAACATGCACCTAACTAGGCGCTTGTCTATAGACCATAGTGTCACTTTTCACGATTCCCTAGGGATGTTTCACGACTTCTCCTAACTATGCTCAATCTACAAACCTACAAAGACGATTCAAAAACATTTTAAAAGTCATCCAAACACTCCCAAAGATAAAAAAATTATATTAAATAATTAAAATACATAAATAAACAGGAAATTACTTGTATCAATCAGTACTACATGTTTCCATTAACATTGTAGTCAGTGATGGTGGATGGATAACTTCCCCATCTTCCCATATCCTCCATTAATAGTAGACTGGAAATTAAATCCTGAGGTTTGTGCATTCATGCATGGTGTGGGAGTGGATATTGGTGTACCAGATGATGTGATGATGATGATTATATAGTGGTGTTCATGCATGGTTGAATAAGGGAATTAGTTTTATGTGCTTCACGTTCACAAAACTCAACTAATCTAGTACTATGATGATGGTTGTAGATTTGATGTGGTCATAATGTAAGTATGTGAAATGTGGATTACCCTAATGCGAATATGATATAATTGAACATATGAGAGTTTGGGTAGGTAGGTTTGTGACCTAGCCCACATTATGTAGGAAAGGATTGGAGCACAAGAAGTTTCATGTTGCGGGGTGAGTGTAAAATCCCATTGTGGAAGGGGTTATTGGATTCCTAGGATTATATTATTTTTATATCACATTATTATAATTGAATGTGAAAAAATGTGAGTGAGCCTTGATGAAAATGGTATTTTGTAGTTGTTCTAATTGGTGAATGTTGGTTCTCCTCTTTAAACATTTAGGAATTAGTATGCATTTATTACATTTTCATGAGAGTTCATTTGGATGATATTATGGATTATACATGTTATTCTGACCATATGTATATATAAATAAATTATCCAGTGATGGGGAGAATTTGCGTGACCATGTAGAACTAGGCTAGCATGAGCTAGGGTTGTTGTTAGGATATTAAACTATTGTGGGTGAGTCAAGTATTACCAAATTGGGAAATATCATGATATATTTTATGGATAACCTTTATTTTTATCCATTCAGTATCTATGAATATGATGATATATATGATTTTATTATCTAAGGAGTGTAGTTCGAAGTTGTAATAACCTCTAAGAAGTAATTAATTTCACCTATATGAATGAATAAAAATAAATTTTTAATATTTTTTCATTCATTTTAATTGAATTTTTTTAAAAAATATAGAGTATAATTATACAGGATATTGTAAATTGTTTCCAACTCATGATTCTTGATTAATATTATATATTAATCCCCATATCCTAGTTATAAAGTTATTAATGTTGGGATAAACTTAATAAAAATAATGATTTAATGTATTGATGTAGATAGCTAAAAATATTTAGAATTATTTTATTTACATTCTTTAAGTCCATGATGTTGTTTTTTTTATCGTAAAGAGTCAATATTTATTTAAATAATGGTTGTGATGGTTTTAAAAAAGGTTTTCCACTGCATTAATGGGTTTTAAAAAGGCTATTGTTAGCAACAATATTTAATAAAATTTGAGAGGTGTTTTTTAATTTATTTTTAAATTTGATTTAAAAGTTTACCGTCTAAATAATTTTGGTATCTTGTGATTATATAAATGTTTATTTTTTATTTTATTATTTATCACAGTTTAAAACAAATATAATTTTTTTTAAATCCTTTCATGAATGATTTATGTGAAAGGAGTTTTATAGTGTTCTTGAATCCTTTTCATAGTTTAATTTATGATTTTATTTATGAATATGATTTTACTGTTATTTGTGAAATGTTTTATTAATATTATGTGGTTTTTTTAATTAGATTGAAACATTATTAAATTGATTCATACTAGATAATATATAATTTTATACAAAACATGAAATATTGTGATACTTGGATTTCAGCAATAATATTCCATTTTAGTTTCAAATTTTGAATGTTCAATTATGCAAATTAACAAAAATTTCGGAATACGAAATAAATTTGAAATATTTTATAAAAACATATGTATTATATTGATAACATGTTTCATTAATTAAGAAATAGATTTTAATTTCTAATAAAAAAAATAGAAAAATTTCTTTATCTGATATTCCTTTTTTTGTGATCTTTAGATTTTGAAAGTAGTTATTTTTATATTCATTAATATTAAATGTTATCTTTTGTACTATACTAAATTGATTGGAATTAACTACAATATATAACTATGATTCATTTAAATAAGCCACATCTTAATTGTTGTAAATTCATATTTTTTATCATGTATGAAATAAGGAAAAATGAAATACATGACTATTTCATATTGTGTTAGAAACTAATTCATGTTGCATGATTTAACAAAATAAAATATTTAATGTATGTTATAAATGAACATTTTGAAAAATAATTATGTTGGCTTGGTAACTTATGGGAAAATTTCTATGCCATGTTACTAATCATAAATTAATAATGCTCTGAAAAAATAATCTACATTAATTTATATGTCATGTTTTTATTAAGTTTAAAACAAGGAAATGAAGAATATTTAAATTTGGTGATAAACTATATTCATGATATAATTACTTGATAATTATATGTAAATCACACTAGGAGTACCTTCTATGAGATGTGGTTATATATTCATGTTTATGTTTTTGATACCATGCTCTCAATGACATGTTTCCTCTTATTTTAAAATCCATTATTATTGATAAAAATTCATAACATTACATGCTATATATATGATATTAAAATATTCTTAATGTTCCCATATTCTTGTGATTTTAAAATCTGTTATGAAACATGTATGCATAAGTGAATTTTTTCAATGTGATCTTGTATGATTATTTCTCCTAAATGAATTAAATAGAACTAAAAATAATTTATGATGTTCTATTTAGTTCTTGTTACCATTGATGTCTAGATGATTTTTTTAGAAATATTATTTAATGATAATAATATTCCTACAAAAATATTTCTAACAAAATGTGTATTTATGAATAGAATAATTTTCATGAATTTTTATGCCATTTATTAGGAATCATTATATTCTGATTATTTATAAAAGGTGTTCCTACAATGGGTTTTTACTTCTAATATGATTTTGTTGATGAAATCAATTCATAGAAAAGTATAAATATTTAAATCCATTAAATAAACAAGTTTCTTATGAATATGAATAAAGGTATTTATATTTTTAATTTCCTCAAATAATTTATGTGAAATGAATTAGTATAAGGAAATTCATATAATTTGGGAGTTTTATTCTTGTACCTTATTGAGTGTCATTTGTTTTAATTTTTTCACATAAATAAAAATTATTATTTTTTTGTAAAATAATTAAATTTTTGTTCTTTTTATTATCCATTGATTCTTTCTACATGTTCCATTCCTTATTGATAGGTATCAACTAAAATTTTGTGATCATAGAGGTTGATGTCATATTTTTTATGTTTATCATCCTTCTTATGTGGTATTAATGTTTTTTATAGTATGGTTTATAAGAAATATCATGTGGGGTGTTTCTTTAGATCTCATTTATCTTTCATTTATGTGTTTAATTTAAATACTCATAGATGAAAATAGTTTGAAAGGTATATAATTTAAGGGCTTAAACTTCAAGATTCCTCTCATTGTGTTTTTAGAGTGGTCAGAGTTGTTTTGAAAATATGTGTGTGTTTTGGGGTGCTTGTGAGGTATCAGTTTCACTATGGGGAATGATATGTCCAAGGATTCCATTTTAAAAGGATTTCTTCAAACAAAATTGACCTATGTAAAATTATAAATGTATAATCTCAAGGATTTCGAAATGTAGGTATCCATGGTCATGGTATGGATGACGTGATATGGAGGGAGTAAATGATAATAAGGGGTCTATATATCTTAGTATTTGGTGCGGATGGTCGAAACAGCTAGGTCCATTTCACTAGTCCTTGGTGGAAGATATAGTTTTTTTTAGGTGTATATTTTATGTTGTGTAAGGTGGTCAAAAATGCAATGTCAAAGTCAGGTGAGGGTTATTATATAGATAGATTGACACATATGGGTAGTGAGGCCATGTTATTTATTCTCAATTAATTTTAAGTTGGGATTTATAAATGTATGCTTAAGGATAATTCGTTTTACCTTTGTATAGAGTGTATCAATCATTTATGGGTCATCTCTTAGAATATGTATAAGTCTAGTTCCCACTTACAAATAAACAGAGTATATATGTTATTTTAGGGTGGTGGGTTTTTACCAAGAATATGATTTTTATAACATGTTTGACTCCTAAGATACCTTTTTTAGATATTTAATGGCTATATAAATGAAAATACTTGGTTTTATATCTATTATAAATAATTTAAATTAAATATTTGACATCCTAAAATAGATAAGAATTAAATGGGTCGTGCAAGGTTAATTAAATATAAAAATAATTATTATAAAATAATATATTTGAGTTTCATGAGAATTCATGTAATATCTTTAAAATGTACATATTTTCAAATAAATTTTTTGAGTTCCAGATGTTAATCATCATGCCTTGTATGAAATCATTGATCATCCAGATACCTTCTTGTATGTTTCAAAAACTGTCAGTATTTTCTCTCAACAAATCTAGGTTTCTCATGTGAATAATCTCACCTAGTATCAATCCCAAGACATTTCAATCTTATTTTTTTTCAAATTGGTAGGTAATAAATAATTTTTACAAGGTAATTAGCATGAACCGACATAAAAATATAAAATAAATTGGATTGTGTAAATTAAAAAGTATAGGTGTCATAGATGTACTTTATTCATATTTATTCTTAATTTAAATAACATATAATTACATATTTTATGTGTTGTGACCCATTAATAATATGATGAAATTATTTAATCTCTTTATGGGATTTTTTGGGTGTTTTTTAGTCTTCTCTAAGGTTTCCAGGAATGTATAGAGTTTTTTTAGGGTTTTATCTTTGTTAGCCAAACCTAGAAACCCAGATAGAAGTGGGTTATATGGTTTGTGAATGGTTTGTGCATGATTTACAAAATCATTCATCCTAGATAGAAGGAGTTCACATGGTTTATGAATAGTTAAACTAACCATGCATCACATCATGGGTATATATTTGGGGTTTATGGTTATAAACATGGTATGTACTAACCATGTGACCAATACTATAAAACCATCTAGATGATAAATAATTCCCCAAAAATATTAATTAAAATCCCACCCCCCCCCCCTAATTAACCCCGAACATCTCCTGGTCAAACCTATACAATATCAATTAGATTTTGGGATCCATATAGATCCTTCTTGGCTATCCCAATCTCATTTCATTGTGGATCGATATTCAAAGAGAAGAAGTGATTCCCTTCTAGTGGGATCATTTATCCCTGATTTTTGATCTATCTTATACATCTGAATCATTCTTCCTTGATTCTATGATGGACTTGTGTTTTGTTGTATAATTGATGATCGATGTGGAATTGTGGATCTAGGTCCATTTCCCTATTCTCTTGAAATTATACTTCCTATATCTAGTGATCTCCATTAGAGGTGACAGATTTAATATTTATTATTGTTTGATTCTAAATATTCCAAGATGGTGTTTCTAAGGTTTTCCTTCATTTTTTATTCATTGTTTCATGATAAATTTTAAATTTGTTCTTCCTTCCAACGCATATTCTATAAATAATGATCATGAATTCCCTTATGAATCCATATTTTATCATATTTTAAATAAATTTAACATGGAATTTGTTATTTCTCATGTTTTTTAAATGGTGAATTCTATGTTGGTTTTATTTCCCTTTTATAGATTTTTTCAAGGTTACCTTGTATAATGTGGGTGAATTTTCCCAATTTTAATTTATAATCTGAAATGATTGATTTGAATTGAAATAGTTGAACTATTTGATGTTTTATAAATGGATTCAAATGATTTAATTCTTTAAATTACTAATAACACACTTTGAATGATTTTAAACTATTTTGAAATTGGGACTCTTTGGTAATTTGAAATTAGTGATTTATTCACATGGAAAGAGGGGATAAACCCATGTTTTGAAATGTGTTAAATTATTTAAAAGTTTTAATGCTTCATTTGAATTTTTTAGGGTTTATTTGAATGAAATGAATAATTTAATGTCCCATTTGAAAATATGATGATTATTTGTGAAAGGAATATGTTATGATTACCATTTTGAATGATTATTCATATAAATGGTTTTAAAATTAAATTGATGATACATGATTTCCTAGTTAGAACTTAAGGATAATTATCTCACATTATAATAAATTATTGTGACTATTTTGGTTCTTATACTTCCCATTGAAGGGTGTTTAAAAAAGATTATTTACTTTGAGGTAGTTTGAGGGCTAGAGTGAGATGTGATTTGTGTGCATGGCCTCATGAATGATGTTGATTGGGATCCTCGTGTGATCAACATACATTGATTATATCACTAACCACTTTTTACTAGTAATGGGAAATGGGATCAGTGGATGAGATAACCTATATATATACTTCATTATAGAACTCAAACCCTACCTAGTTGATCTGTAATGAATGTGAAACGTTCAAGCTATAGATTCTTGGCAAGGAAAGTAGGTGTGAATAGAACTGGTTTTCATTAGACCTATGAGAATCCATGTAAGCTCGTTGGTTAGTCATGATGATTTTTTTTTTTCTATTCTATAGTGGACTCACTAGAATTCCAAGGTTGTACCCATTACATCCATATACTTGATACTCGATAAATAATAGTGTTTGTCATCACCACTTGGCACAAGAGTTTCCTTTATTTATTTGTCTATTTATTTTTATTACGCACATTGACACTATTTTATTAGAACATGGAAGGATTTTGATATTTGGTGAATATTTTATCTTATCTTCATTATTTTACTCTAGATTGTGATATTTGTTTCAATCCATTTCAAGAAAATGATTAGTTTTGAAATTGTGAAATGGACTATTTTATAGGTTTTTATTGCTAAATAATTTTTAAATGTTTAATACACATTTTTAAAACTAATCATCATAATATATTTATTGTACTCATACTTTACAATATTTGAATTACCTTATCATGTAATTGTATAGAATATTTGGTGGAATCTTATCAAGATCTTCCACTCACACCCTAGTTGTGTCATTTCTTGTTCATTGACTTCATAAAATTATAGTAGTAGTTCATTCTCTCTACTTATTTTTTGGTTTTTAGTTAGGGTGATGAAGGGTAGGTGACTTGCAACATGGTGGGTGGTCTTGGAAAAATAGGAGACATGTTTTTGGTAGTTTTTTATTTATAGTTTTGTATCTTCTCTATATACATGATATGATTAAATTGATGTGTCTATATAATGATTTTTCGATAGTGTACATTGATTATTGTAAGGTTGGGAGGGAAAACGTGTTCCCAAACATTTTTTTTATTACTATGTTCTTTTCATCATCCCATGGAGAATGGGAACACTCTTTGGATTAGTGGTGAATTGGATCAGATATCAGTTTAGAATGAATTTTGTGTTTGTTCATTATAAGTGGTGTCAAAGGAGGTCATTCCTTGAATCGAATCACTTTTCTTTGAAATACATTATGTTAATTGGGTTTAATATTGGTAAAAATGAGAATAATAATATTTCATGACTCAAAATGTAGTTTGTGAGTGGGATTTCGATCACCACATCCTCACGATGTGGCTTCAATGTCTTGGGATATGGGGATATGTGTCTTTATTTTGAGTTATTTGTTTTCTAGATATAAATGAGATTTAGATTCCCATTGAGAAAATATTTGAATCTTCTAATCTCTTATGAGTTTTTCAATTAAAAAAAAGGATTACCACTTTCACACCATGTATTTATGGTCATGGAAATTTTGAGTAATCGACGATACTGATCTGAAAATTCATCCAGGAAGCATTATACAGTTGTTGTGTGGTTTATTGTCCCTTATGACCATGCAATCCACAGTTTTATACAGTTTCTAAACATGACTCTTATTAATTTTATAATTGGTGACTTAAATTGTGTTAGGTTAGTTAAGATGGTTGTGAAGTGGTTTATCTCGTTTTCTTATACAATTGTTTCAGCTTTAATCTATTGTTGATGATTTTAAATCGCTATCTAAAACCAAAGTGTGGATTAAAAAGAATTGATTGAGTTATTTGTGAAATGTTTCTAATTTCTAAAAGTGGTGTCCCTATTAAATTTTTCGTTCATGAAAACTTATTTTCAAATTCTATTTTGTAATGTTATGAAGAATTTATTTTGTTAAAAAATTTGTAATCAATTTAATATGAATTTGTTTTCGATAATTGGAAAATGGGATTAATGTTTTTGAAAACATGGTATAATTTCCATGAGCAGGTAAAATAATTCTTAAAATTATGATGTATTTATAAAAATATATATAATTTTGGATGGAAATATTAATGTTTTATAAATATATAAATCTTGTGTTCTTTGAAAACTATGATGCATTGATAAAGTGGATTATAGACTATTTCAATGAATTAGTCATGTTTATTCATTATCTATGGTTATTTTTTATAACTATGTTGATATTATTGTGTTTTGTGATGTCTTTATACATACCCCATGATTTTTTCCACCATTATGGTTTTTGGAGTTTTCCTTCATGTTTTCGAGAAGTGGAATCTCTTTTTGAATACTCTAACAAGACTTCATATCGAGTGGTGGATCCAGAGACCTTCCATCCTTTGAATCTCATCCTTTAATTCATGTATTTTAATACACCTTCATATAAATATAAAAAAACATTATATTGAAGTAGTAAACATTCTTTAAGATTCTCATTAGATTTCTTCATCTCTCAAGACTCTAGTTACACTAAAGTTCAAGTGTATAAACTCTTTTTTTGAGGGGAACAACCAGCACTAGTTAGGATTTTTGATACCCTCTAGTCCATGTTAAATAATTTAATGGTAATTATTTAAGACAATTTTCATTTTGTGGAATTATAATAAAGATGTGAAGAAAGAGAATGTTTTAGATTTCATTGGTTTTGGGAAATCAGATCTCTCGGTTATGGAGTTTGATAATAAATTCAAAAATTTGGAACATTTCATATCGAGGCCGGTTGATGATGAAATTAGTAAGGATATTAGTTTTAGGAAATTTCACAACCCCTACCATCTAACCACCATGCTTTTGTTTGGGTTGATCTCATATTCAGATATTCTCAATAAGGTATTTTTAGCTGAATCAGTACTAGTGAAATGACACAAAATGAATAATGCCTCTTTCATGGTTGATAAAGGACATCCTTCTCTGAAAAATAAGAGTCATATTTTGTGTTTTTTATGAGGATCACATGGTCATTATAATAGGTTATATTTTAATGATCTAAGAGTATGAAAATCATTTGGTTGTTTGGGTCTCCTTAAGTAGTTGTATATGTTGGGTGACTTAAGGGAGAACATTCAATCAGGATAATCAGGTCATGACTCCACGGTAGGAGATGATTCATCATAATATATATATAACAATATTAAATGGATCAAATATCTTCACATAGTGTAGAATCTTAAAGCTATTTGTTTTGAGTTGTGATTGATGTTCATTTGGATTTTTTCAACATCAAAGTGGAAACAACATGAGTTTTTCCTTCTTGTGGAATTCCTATTTATAGAAACCATTTGTTTTGGGATGCCTAATAATTATTTATTCTGGAACATTCTTTGGTTCATTTATGGATGTATTTTGTGATAATGGATTATTTTTTGTGATATCTATGATTGTTCCTTGTGGATGTTCACTCTTAAATTATTAACCTTATTTTTGAACAACATTAGTTCCTTGATGTTGGTTTTTCTCTTAGTCTATGACTAGAATCTTATGATGAGAATCCTCTTGATGTTTGGGGATTGAATTTACTTTATATTCCACAAGTTTTAACTTGATTTCTATATCTTAATTTTGATATAATGGATGATCCCCCTTGTGAGAGTGTAGTGCCATATTGCTCACTGAACTTTATGTTTTAGGTCTTTCAAGTTGGACATCGATATAAAATGGGAATGTACTAAGGTAACCATGACAATAGAAATTTTTTATGGACCAAGTACATTGAGGTCCTAGTGTTTGATTTTATGAGTGCACCTTGTGGTGAGGCTCGATTTTGACAATCCAATGTTAATATTGAGTTTTTACCAATGATAGAAATACTTGTAAGATCATTACCTTTATTGTGGAAGTTTGATCTTAGAATCATATCCAAAATGAATAGGTGAAGTCTAATATGTGGGTCTATAATATTTCATTTTCTCTTGTTACAAGATTTTAGTGAGTCATTAAATATTGGGGATACCTATGATATACCTCTAGTTGTTCTCTAGTTTGGAGATGTTTGATGATCTGTGTATTTTGATCTAGGATTTATGTGTTTATTGTTAACATGATGGTTAGTCTATCATTTGAATTATAGACTATCCACATAAAAAGATGAGTAGGGAGTTATTATTATGTCAATCGTTCATACTAGATGCTTTCTACTGATAAAATGACCTATTTCAGGGATGTGGTAACATATCATTATGTGCTCATTATATTTTTTTCACACACTAATTTCAGTATTAAATAATTGGATCTATTCACAGGTTGTTATAGGTTTTCTATAGACATTTTTAAGGTTTTTTGGCTTGTGAAAGGTTTCTACACGGTTCACACATAGTTATCCAAACCATTAAAACTATGAATAAGGTGGTTTCATGGACATGACATGGTTAGGAAAACCATACAACCTATAAGAAAGGGGGTCGCATGGTCTTTTCATGGTTAAACTAACCATACATCCTAACTATTTAGTAAATATTGTGGCTTTTTTGGGTGCACAAGGTTATACATAGGGTTAGTACTAAACATGCGACCTAATACAAGACATTGTGAGGAATATTTGTTTTTAAAAGGTAATGCTTCGGTCAAAGACCGAAGCACAAATTATTATTAAAAACAATAAAGTTACAAGAGTCTGAAATAGGGGATTTTTTTACAATCTCTCTCAAAAAGCTCAAATAAATCAGCAGGTAGGGAGTCCAGCCAAGTCATGCGCTGGTGAACTCCTTTGTTGTCAAGAGAATCAGCAACGAAATTCGATTCACGGTAAGTATGGGTAGCTATAAAATCAATACCATGAAGCGAGTTAAGATAGTTCATCCAACGAGTAGTATGCTTCCAGGCCAGAAGAATGCTGCCATTCCAGAAGGGATGAATGATGGTGGTTGAGTCACTCTCAATTCATAATTTCCTCGAACCTCTTTGAAGAGCAAAGTCAACAGCATGGATGACACCCATTAGTTCTGCCTCCAGCGATGATGAGTGAACACATCCAATGAAGAAACAACCCTGACATTGACCAACAAAATCTCTGAAAATAGCACCATAACTAGCAGGTCCTGGATTTCCTTTGGAAGCACCATCAACATTGACTTTGATCCATCCCAGCATTGGTGCCTGCCAGAAAACCTCAAAGGTGCATTTGGGCTTTGGGAAAATGCCAGGAACTCGAAGGCGGCGAAGGATCTCAAAGTCCCCAACTGAGTTGTTGCAACATTCTTTTTGAATAAATGTAGCTTCCTAGATCGCGACAAGAATCCAAGATTTTCCTGCATTGAAACTAAAAGTGTGATTATTATGAATAAGGTCATTTCTAACGTACCAAATCTCGTGGATGAGTTCAGCCACTGCCGCCAACAAGATGTTGTTGATCTACAAAGAAAAAAAATCATAATTAATATTCTAAAACACCCCTAATTAACCCCAAGCACATCCCACTAGAATCTAAATACGATCCTTTGGATTTTGGGAGCCATCTAGAGCCACATTGGCTCTCCAAACATCATTTTTTCACTGAACAAAGTGCCAATCGAAGTAGTGTTCCCCTTTTGATGAGTTCCATTATCCATGATATTTAATATATAATTTTTATTATTCTTTTTTTCAAAGAGTTTATGATGGACTTGTGTTCATTGGGATCATAGATGACTGATGTGGAATTGTGTATCTAGGATATTTTCTTTATTCTATTGAGATCATTATTCCTATATCCAATGATTCTCATCAAAGATGACCCATTTCAGATTCATTAAGATTTGATTCTGAATATTACAAGTATGTGTTTCTATGATTTTCATTCATTTTTTAGTTCATTGTTGATATATAATTTATAGATATGCACCACCTTCTAATACATGTTCTAAAATTATTGATCTTAATTCCCTTGTGGAATCATCTTTGATCTGTTATAAATAAATTTTACTTGGAATGCGATATTTCTCATGGTTTTTAATATTTATGAATGCTATGTTGATTTTAATTACCGTTGAAATAGTTTTTTCTGGTTATCATATGTAATGTGAGGGCTTAGGACCAGTTTTGATTTCTAAATTGAAATTATAGATTTGAATGAAATTAGTTGAACTAATTGATGTTTTCAAAATTGTTTAGAATACTCGAATTTGGGAAATGACTAAGAACCCTCTATGAATTATTTTACCTTTTTGGAATGGTTGTTCATAGGTTATTTGAAATGATTGATTTATTCACACAGAAAGAATGGGTAAACCCTTATTTTCAAATTTATTAAACCTTTAAAATGAAATGATTCCAAAGAATTATATAAGGGTTATTTTAATGAAATTATTTTTATAAAGGCCAATTAGGAATTATGATGATGATTTTTATAAGAAATTTGTATGATTTCCATTTGAATGTTAATTTTTTTTTAAAAAATAGAATTGAAATTGATAACTCTTGATGGACTAATTGTCACTTTACCATAATTTAATAATTTAATAATCCCTTAATTTAACATGTATGATTATTAATGTTTCCACTATGTGGTGTTGAAAAACTAAATATTTACATTTAAAGAGTTCAGGGGTGAGTGTTAGAAGTTATTTGAGAGCATGCGCCCATGATTGTTATTAATAAGGATCATTATGTGATCCTCATAACAATATTATGTCAGCCAACTATTTTTAATAATCATGGGAAACTAGAGATTTAAATGGGATAACATAGATATATGCATCATTAGGGGACTCAAATGAAGTCTAGTGGATCCGTATAAAACATGAATGGTTTAAACTACGAATGTGTAGCCTGGAAAGTGTGTGTGAATGGAACTGGTTTTCATGAGACCCATAAGACTATATATAAGCCTAGTGATTATTCATGATGTTTTTTATTATCTATTCTATTTTTGACTCACTGTCATACTTAGGTTTTTCCCATGAAATCTATATATGTGATACTCAATAGATGATAGAGTTCATCATCACCACTTGGCAGCATATTTTACTTTCTTGATTTATATATTTATCGTTATTTTTCACCATGACTATATTTTATTTAATCATGTATAAATTTTGATTTATGGTATATATTCATAACTTTTCTTGATTATATGAATTTATCTTGTGAAAAATATTTCAATACATTTAATGAAAATGAAAATTTTTTAAATGGTTAAATGGAATGATCAATATGTTCAGATTTATAAATTATTTTTAAATGACTAAATCAATTTTAATTGATTATTCCTCATACTATCATTACTTTATTACTATTTTATCATATTTGACATACCATATCAAGTCATGGCATAGAATAATTAGTGGAATCCTACTATGCTCTTTAGCTCATTCCCTTTTTGTACAGTTTGGTGATAGCGGACTTTATTATATTATAAAAGGTATTTCTTCCCTTTCAATACATTGTGGTTTTGAGTTATGATGACCACGGTTGGGTGACTTTGGACATGGCTAGTGTTCGTGGACCACTAGGAGATAAGTTTGTGGTACTTTTGTTTTATTTCCACTTTTTCTTCCATCTCTTTGTACATGATATGATTATACTGATGTATGTATCTTATGATGTTTCCAATTGATGCATTGATTATTGTAATATTTTAAGGTGAAGTAATTCTCAACCATTATTTATTTATTCCCAAGTTATTTTCATCAACATTTATAGATTGAAAATACTCTTTGGTTTAGTTTAAAATCATTTTGGATATCAATTTAGATAGTATTCCATGTGGGTCAGTAAAAATTTCATTTATTTTTTATATTTTTTTTATATTTTTCTTGAATAACTAGGAGAAAATATAACACTAAAGAATATGGAAAATCTATGGAAACAACATGATCATTAAGACAAGAAATTTCTTACATTTTTGTGGCCTATAACATTTGATGTCTGTTTAATATTCATTATATGTATAGGTATGAGCCCCTTCAATATTGTGTGTTTTGTATTATTGAGCTCCAAAATTATTATTTTTTGTTTTTTGTAAAAAACATCTTTTATAAATTACTAAAAATTACATCTGATAAGTTAATGTTTTTTTGAATAATTATGACTATAATGACATTGTTTAATATATTCTTATACATTTAAATATAATTATTGATTTATTTTGTGTGGTAAGTGGAATGTGAGGTGGTGGGCATATTATGTGTGGTATGTTATTGGCACTCGGTACCATGGTATAGATGAATTACTGCATGTGGAAACTAATATACGAATGAAATAAATATAGTTGGGAATATTTAATTTAATTTTTAATTTAGTAAGCACAAAATAAATGGATAACTGGTGTACTTGGGATATAAATTTAGGAAATAAGTAAATAAATAATGGAAAAAATTTGGTTGATAGATGAGAATGTTCTATCATTATTTATGGAAAACAAATTACTAATGAATATAATTTTGGTTGGAAAATGTAAAATATGGAATATCTTAAATTAACACTCCAATGAGAGGTTGTGGTTGTTTGTAATGTTGTTTTTCATATGGTTAATGGATTATTAGGGTTATATAGGTAGAAAATGTGGTGGATGGATAGTGAAAACATTATGGGGTAGAAATATGATTCATTATACATATTTTCATATGCATGCCTAAGTTTATATTGGTGTGTTATTATTATAAAATTTATTTTTTGATGATTTTAAAATGAACTAAACCTATGTTGATTATTTTATACTAGCACCAAATGTTTTTTGGTGTTTTCCACATTATCCAATTTAGTGAGGGTGGATGGATGACCAACCCTCTTACATTATCTCCTTTGATTAGTTTATAGGTTCTGATGAAAGAAGGTTTTTGTACACATGCATGGTATGGGAGTTTCATGTGGTTATAATGATTATGTAGTGGGGTTTATGCATGGAAATATGTGCACCTGAGGTGGATGTAAATAATGTTCAGGATACCCTATTACTCTATTTATGAGGTGATGGATGTAGATATTATGAGGCTTAGATTTGTTTATGTGATAAGTAAATTTCTCTGATGCCAGTACATTATGTTATACCATACAAGAGTTGTGGTTGGAATGGTTGTAACCATATCCACATTAGGTATGATGGGATATAAGCATAAGAGAATTTCCATTGGGTTTTTTGAGTATGAAATCATTGGGAAAGTGGTAGGGGTTACCCTATGCTTATATTCTTATGTTATTACATTATTGTAAAAAGATTTAACATTTGGTAGCTGATAATTGGTGAGGCTATGAATGTGTAGTTGAGAAAATAGGATCATATTGGTTATACTATTTCCTCTTAGGATCATTATTATGGTTTTCTCTCATTTTTAAGAGAGGTATTGAGGAGGATCCTATCATGTATACATATTATTCTAATTCTATATATATATTAACCATTGTTCTAGTTATTAGGTGGGGTTTTGTGATTATGCTAGTCTTATATAGCTTAGATATTTAGTTATATTCAGGAGTTTTTACTTATGGGTGGGCTTATATTTTATTTTGAATATTTATTTTTCATAACATGACATGAATTATTGTATTTAAATCTTCATATTTTGGTATATTTTATATGATATGGTGTTCATTTTTGTTACTTATTTTATCACATTTACATATCTTATATGACAAGGGTAATGAATCCCATAATATATTTTATACCCTCTATGATAATTAGAAACATGGGGCCTACTAGGGGCTATGTTTGAGGGTTATCCCTTATCTTTATTTTTTTACAAAGTAGTGGTAAAAGTGGTTTGGGATCATGAAAATCCATGTTAGTTTTCATAGAAAAATTCCACTTTCCCCAAATAGGTCATTCTTCTCCAAGTGCATCCACCATGTTCAAAATATAGCGAGTGTATAGAAGTCTATCTCAGATACCATGGATTTTAAGTGTTTCTCATAGTTATAACTCTAATTGGATTCTATTTTATAACTAAGTTCATTACCTCTAAATAAAACATTCACATAAATTTCCACATGAAATCCATATCTTTAAAATTCTTATTTAGTCCTACTAAACCATTGAAATTATTGTGAAACATTAGATTGTTCTAATTCCACAAATTGTTTTGGAACCAACACAACCAACATCTTAAGATAACTTCTATTTTATTACTTTTGAATTTATCCAATATCAAATTTTCTCCCACTTAATCCAAAAATCATCTATTCCTTCTAATTGAAAAGACTAATTTAATCCAAAATCAATTTTTTTAGTAGGCTAAAAAGAAACAATATCTCTTTTTTTATAATATGTAATAAAACAATAAGTATTTTTCATATTTGGAATAAAATAAACAATGGTCATATGGATGATTCATATACCTAAACCATTATAAAATAAAAAATGGAAATTTTCTTAGTCTACATCACATATGGTGACTTTATAATTGTACTAAATATAATATTGTTAAATTGAAACAAAATAGATTTATTACGTTCAAAATTGAATGGAATAGTATATTCACATTGAATCGTAATAGATAAAACCATGTCCAATATAGTATGATACCTCTTCTAAAACCCATCATTATTTTTATGTGTTCTAGGAGAAGTGATTTTATAAATAATTCCACAAGACCATATATGATAATATAATTCCTAGAATAAGTATTCACCACCACTTTTTGATCAAAGAATCTTAATACTTATTCTAAGTTGTTTCTATACATAATTTATAAAAACATTGATCTTTTTGAAAGATTCATACCTGCTTTTCATGAGAGATACAAAACTATAAATATTAAAATGATTGATAAAAGCAAAAAAGTACAAAAAAACCACCACTTATTTTGGTCTCACTAGTCAGAATACATCTCAATGTATGAGATCAAGTAATCCACAATCACTTTAACCATTAAATCCAATGAAATCATTAGTAATATTTCATAATAAAAAATTCTACATATATCAAACAATTCATAATCGATTGATTCCAACTACAATCCTTTTGGAATACTTGAACGTGTTTCTAATTTATATGTCCAAGTTGAAAATTCCAATGGTAGGTGGAATTGAGTCAACCCTTACTATTATTTTCAATATTATAAATAGTATTATCCTTATCTATAATTTATAAATAATTTAACATGTCACAATTCCATATCACATTTCATTCTTATATATAGAACAAAACATATCCTTAATAATGAATGAAAATCCAATCTTTTCAATCTACAGATATAAATGAAATTTATTTATATGGAGACAACATAATATTAAATTTACCAATTTAAATAGTAATCATCATGGTAGGTTAAAATCATTTTTTTAGCCTCTAATTTAATAACTCTTTCTCCATTATCAAAATATAGATCTACACCACCCTTTTTTAATTCACATTAATCATTGAGCCTATGTATATCCACTCATATGTGTGATGAAAAACCTATATGGAAAACCTATGATCGATATGTAGATATTTTTATTTCTATTTCATTAATATTAAAAGACATTAATTATTCTCCTTAAAAACACTTTTCAGCACTAGATACCAATTTCAAACAATTTTTAAGTCAATGCCTATAAGTGACTCAATATTATTGTCATAAAGAATGAAATAATCTATAAAATTACACATAGTATGTGAGCATAATTTTTTATATCTTTTAATATTGGATTTTTAAAGAAATTAACCACACTAAAATATTGACTATATACATAATACATTTTAGTGATTCAAGATCCATTTTTAATAATCAATGAATTCCTATTGGGATTTAAACAACCACTAAGGTATTTATGTATGGAATAATACCAATCATACTAGTTGTTACTCGTCGATATTTATATGGATAATACATTATCCAAATAGAAAAAATGATTATACATAACTCTATTACTTATGTAACTGAATATTATTTGGGTCACCTGGCTAGTTTAACTGAAATTAAATTAAATTAATATGATAAAAATTGGAAATTATGGGGAACCCAATATTGGTATGACCATCCGAAAAGGATAATTCATAGTTCCTATTGACAATATTTCCTTACATAATATAATTCCCAGGAACCCAACTTTATCATGATAGGTACAACTAGATGATAGATATCATTAAAAGTGATTCATTAGATAGAATATGTCACTGTATATTTTAATTGATTTATAATTTCTCCCCTATTTAATAAACATCATATGGATATTCAATTTATTACCATTTCACTGAACAGAATCTTAATTGTCTCAGGATTTTTTCCATTTCCATATGAATGATTCTAACATTTAGTTTGGAATTTTGATTCCATCCCCCAAATTAAATTATTCATCCCAGATTAATTTGTTACTATTTATATATCCAATAAGTTTTAGTTACTCAACCAAAAATAGGATCCTTGTATATTTATACATATCCATATGAATATTATGAATATTGTATAATAACTCCTCATTTAATGGTTTAGAACTATATTTTATTGATAAATTATATATTAGTAAGCTCAATGAAATAAACAATGAACCCTAAACTTTATAGAAAAAAGATTATATATACAGCATATGGGTACATATGACATGAAGTGTCTCTATTTAGGGATACATTACTCAATATAGAAACCAATTCATAATAATCCTAAAAAATAAAATACAAAAAGAATGTTCAATTACTATATTCAATCGAATAACATAAGATACAAACTAAGTTCATGGGAGATGATAACATAATCTTATGGTATCATACCTATCATATAAAGAAAGGATCTATATCCTAGAATCACATTATCATATAAATATTTCATGCACACTATTAATACTTCATATAGATCTTACTAAATAAAAAATATAAATGGATTCAATATAAAAAAAGTATTTTATTTATTTTCCAAGACATATGATACAAATATGACCTCTTAATGTTTTATTTTGGCTTAAACATTATCATTTTTCTATGCCTAATTATTCTCATTTATAATCCAAAATAAAAATTTATTAAATTTTAAAATTTATTTGCATTTATTTATATTTCCACATGAAAATTATATGACCCCAATTCTACTAAACCAGAGTTGGTGGATAATTTATTACATTAGTATAAATACATAGATCATAGTCTGCAACATTTTAGTAGTGTTAGAAAAATAGACACAAAAATGAACATTATATTAAATTTAAAACTAAAGATACATCATCTAATATAGTTTCACTACCTAGGATCCCCTTAACATGGGCCCCGAGCTAGTGGGTAACATGAACTGAAGCATGCCACCCCATATTCTAGAGGCTTCTGACCAATAGTGGGGGTGTAATGTGGTACAATTGGGAGATTAAACCTAATATTAGGGTAGAACAGTGAATATAATACATATAAAACAATATTGGAAGCATAATATAAATAGGCTCTAAAATGATAAGACTTTTAACCCAGCATAGTAGAAGCAGTATATATAGACAGATATAAAAATTTTCACAACATAATGTAATACAATAACTAGAAACAATAATAATCAAAATCCAACATGAAGTGTAATATACATGATTACATGGCATATTGATATAAAAAAATGTAAAGATGGGACAATCATATACAAAATGAATTACAAAACTTCAAAAAGGAAAAAATACTTCTCCTCTTGAATCAAGAGTATATACTCGGACCACTTCTCCCATGCTCCAAGCTATACATATATAATATCAAATACCTATATAAAGGAACTTCCCCTTATCCATACATGTAGTCAACCAATATAATTGGGTACCAAATGATGCCCGAGTAGGGTATGTGATAAAATCCCAGTACGGTTCTACCAATGATTTCTAAGAGTAATCCTAAAAATGTACATAGATAAATAGTGTGCATATATAACTGAATAATAATAAAAAATGGATATAAAAAATAAAAATTAGTATAGGTTCATATAAGACACCATGTGTACTTCACATACATCAACGTATACCTAAATAAGGCTAAATAGTATCTATATATATAGCTACGGATTTATATGTAGTATCGTTATATATTTTATCAACCTATATTCACTAAGTACATGTGAACGTAAGTAGGAATATACCATAATATTAGGTGCCTGCTAGACTTGGGGAATAACAGAGGCATCCATGGACAGCTTAATGAGATTTTAGTCTCAAGAAGAGGGTACTTGTCCTAAATCTCATATTGAATGTGATTATTCATGATCAGCACTTGAGATAAGTTAGTCGATACTTCATGACCAACACCTGATATAGAGGAATGTGGAACATCATTCCAATCACCCAAATAAATTTATAATTGTGAGAGACATCACACTCAACACCCTTGGTAAGGGAGCATGTAACATTATGCTCAAAATACTTAACCGTCTTTCCACATCCAATATGTAGGGAATATTTGTTGTGTAAAAATATCTCAAGGTGTCATTGCAGCATTTTTGGGTTGGTTGTGTTTGATGAAAAAGAGGGTTTCCATTGAGTGTTTCCAAGTTACAGAGATTTTGTTAACAATTCATGTTGAAAAAGAACCATAAAAATGAATGTATGATCTATAGGTGGTACAAAAATATCAAATATAAGTTGGTGTTGTTTTCCTGTGTTTGTCAAAAAAATCCTCATAATCAAGAAATGGAGAAAAGTTTTTTGGTAAAGGGACTTGCACTCCAGTATTATGAAAGGATGGAAAGTTGTGCACAATGAATTTTTCAACATTATAACATCAAAATATGGAAATGGAATGAAGGTAATACAAGTTATAGAGAAACACACAAGGTCACTGGGGAGACAGAGGCTAGAGTAAGTGGACTTGAGCACTCAGGGTAGAAGTTGTGCAACATGTGCTTAGGTTGTCCAAAATTCCTATAAATATGCGGTCACCCCCCACATTTTAGAATATTGTCAACACTTATATAAAATTTGATCTATGGTTGTGCATGTGTTTTGGGTGCGTAGGTATAGATTTAATTAGAAGTTGTGTGCCAGTTGGTAGTTGCGCACAAATATTGGTTTGGGCTTTAAAGGGTGTGTGTTGCCCAGGTTGTGAGTATATAAAGGGAGTTTCACACGAGTGGTAAGGTGACACTTGCACTCCAGGCTTAAAAAAGCACACAAGTCAACCTAGCATTGTTTGAAAGTTTTATTTTTCCCTGTACATCTGTGGTAAAGTGGTATTCATATGTGGATGAATATTGGACTTCGATAGAGCATCTACATACAATGGATGATACATTCATTAGAGATAATGAAGGGACCTACAAGTCTAAAAACATTTCGTGGATATTCTGAAGAAACAAATAGAATACTTAATTTGAGAGAGCGGGGAGCATTCAAATTGTGATTGGTTATAAACCAGTAGGGATAGTGAGTCCACTCTAAACATTTTAAAACAACAGTGTGCTTCTAGTGAATATGGTATATTGGCACATTGCTGATTGTATTTTCCTAATACATAGCCTAGTGCGGCTGAACCGAGTAATTTTTTTGTGTCATGTGTATGCTTTAATTTCTATTTATACTTTTCTATGGGAAGGAGAGAAAATATTGTTTTGTTTAACTATGAAAAAAGATCAAAATGGGAAGTTTTTTTAATCTATCATACCCCGATTCACCCCCTGATAGTATTTAACTTAGTGGGACTAACAATATTCATAGTATTTATAATAACTTGATGGATCACCATATAAGAAATATAATCAACATTACCACTATAGAAATGGGTTTCACAATTCTTATTATCAATATAATAAAATCAATCATTGTTATGAGTGTCATTTCCACCCATTATTATTCATTAAATTAGTTTATTTAACTCTTTTATGAAAAGAAAACAATCTTAATTCTAATCCATTCAATTATAATTCCATTCTATAACATGTAATTTCAATCACTTAGGAGGTTCATTGGTTAATTCATGAACTATACAAGACATGGAAATTTCATTTTTAAGAAAATCCAACCACTTAAAGAAATTTATTTTACACTAAAAACTTATATTACAGGTGACCATACATGTGGAAATCCAAAATGGGTGGCTATTAATGAGGAGGGTACCCTCTAAATACTTATTAATGATCTTAAGTAGTTTATTAACATGCGAAAAACTATTTAGAATTAATCATTTACTGAAAATGCATTGTAAAGGTGATCATGAAATATAATGAATGTGCTACGAGAAACACTAAAATTTTTGGAATAAATTCTAGTCAAACTAATCAAAGGTTGTAGATGACTCCTCATCCAATATAAGTTTCATATTGGGAGTAGTTTGGAAGAAAAATTATGAACGGTCCAATCCCCTAAAAATAGGGCGAATGAGCTCACAGAAAAATAGCATAAGAAATCAAGAGTTTCTATGAATTAAAGCTGGTGGATTGGAGAACTTATTGATGTAGATCCAACACATTGGGTAGTAATTGATTTGATATTCGGGTGAGCAAACAAAATCAAAGCCTAACCATGGTGGGAGGAGAGCATAATGTGATAGGAGGAGATCATGCATGATGTAAAAGATAGAATGAAATAGTATTGTTTATATTTTTAGGCTCATTAAGGGAAGAATCATAATTTCGACCAAAAATTTTGGGGCACACTATTTTGGGCACACGGTTGGCTAAGCTGTGTGCGAATCATGCTCACTGCACTATCTACAGAGGGACACTACACCGTTAAGGGGAATAGTTTCTCCAACAGTGCACAAATTTTGTTAAATACATCTGTCCAAAGTGACTAAAATCCTCCAATGGGAATGCACCTCAGGTTTCAATGTTAAACACAAACTATGAATACTCTTATTGTACAATCCTTTCATGCATAGTTACGCCCCATGGTTATTACTAACCATGTGATAACCATTCATCCTACCCTATTGAAGTTCCAAAGGATCGAATAACTAATGAGAAGGGGGGTGGAATCAGTTTTTCACTTTTTATAAGTTTAAAAAAAATTATAAAATTAAACCATGAAACCTATTAAGATTTATATCCTTATAAACTTTTAGTAAATACTCATGCATGAATAAGTAGGTAAGAAATAAAACCACATGATATTTACATGGTTTGGCCTTAGTGTGAGAACCTATATCCTTTATATATCCACTCTCATGGTTCTATGAAAATATACTATTATGAAAAAGTAAATACAACTTGTTCCAACTACCATTAGACAACTTCTTTCTCCTAATAAGAAATATTATGCTGACTCCCATCAGTTTACAATGTTTTATTTTAAAACAAATTATCCAAATAATAGAATCAAAACATTTTTGTAACTACTCCAAAAAAATCTTAGTTAGAATCCTCTGTCTGGTTTTTCTAGGTTAAATTCTCTCAATCTAGTGAAGTTGGATCCTGATTTTCTCAATATAATGATGCTGGATTCTAGATTCGATTTCATTCAATACAATGATGTTGGATTCTGGATCTGATTTCATTCAATAAAATGATTCTAGATTCTTGATATGATTTATTTTAATACAATGATGTTTGATTCTGGATTTGATTTCATTCAATACAATAATGATGGATTTTGGATCTGATTTATTTTAATACAATGATCTGAAACTCAATCTGTAAAAACTCAAACTCTTATGGAATGCTCAAAACAATTATCCTTCAATCAGATTGGAACTTTCACTTCAATTCTTCAGCACTCCACCATTCACACATATATAGAATTTTGTAACTGAGTAAACTATATGAGCATGTATTTATAAGAAAATCATAATTTTCAAGACCCCAAAAATCTCTCACATTTAAGACTTTAATTTTGACTTCTTCAATTCTCATTAGATTTCTCTGATATTTACACAAAAAATTGAATTTCAATTTTGACCACTTCTACTTTACTTCATAATCAGCTCATTACAAAGCCTTTTCAATATCATATCATTACAATATTTTTCAATCTCAACTCATTACGATCTTTTTCAATCTCATCTCAGTATGGTATGTTTCAATCTCAGCTCATTACGATCTTTTTCAATCTCATGTCATTCTGATATTTTTCAATCTAATATCATTATGATCTTTTTCAATCTGGTTACATATGATTTTTAGTGTTCCTTCCTCATTCCATTTGGTTCTGATAAATCTGGGTAGGATCATTTTATATGTTTCTAATGGAGAATCGGAATCTACAGTGAATCAGCTCTGTCTCTTTTTCTCTTTGTTAATTCCTTCTCTAAACAATAATGCTAGATCCTATTATTACATAATTATGGTGCTGATTTTATGGATATAAATTTTGGAGGATTCTCATGCTGATTTTCTAGATCCGATTTTTTTTCAGGATTCTGGTGCTGATTATCTGGATCAGATTTTGGTAGGATTTTGGTGCCGATTTTCTAGATCCAATTTTTGCTGGATTTTGGTGCCAATATTAAAGATCCAATTTTTTTTAGGATTCTAGAACTAATCAGTCTCAAAACAATGTGAATCACATTATGAGGGAATTCTTATTACGATGAAATTCCCATTATGATTGAATTCTCATTAAGATGTAATTATGAATTTTGTCAAACTTCTCCACCATTTATACAAAGGATTTTATCATGATTTTTTTCATGATTTTTTAGAACTTCTTTATCAGAAAATAATCATATGATGTTGTTTTAAAAATTATAAAATCTTTATAAATACTGACTTCACATTATTCATTCAAAACTCTTCAGTAACATAATTCTTTCTCTGATTACAACAAAAGTAAAAATCTAGCAACAATTAATTCTAACTCATATTATTTTGGATCTGATTCCTTTAAAAACAAAAACATTCTAAAAAAGGATAGTTTTCAATAAATACAATCCTTTTGAAAAAAATCACAAAATTAATTAAATATACCCCCTTTGGATTTTGTTACAACCCTCAATAAAAACATTTCCAACTCTCAATATTTTTCATAACTCATGTTGTTGAATTTTATCAAGACATATTTTTCTCAAAAAATAGTGTGCAAACCCCACACTACTAGATAACGTAATGTATTTGAAGGAATTTCATCCCCCGGTGGAAAGAAATTTTTGCATCCATGTAATGATAAACTATCCTAACTTTTCTTTTAATATATACTTTTTCTCTCCCCCATTATTTATTTTCTAAATTTCTTTTACATTCACTTTTCTTTTCTTTCCCTACCCCATTGTATGATAACAACAATTTCATATTCATAAAATAAAGATAATTAAAAAATTCTTACAAAGTACAAAGTTTCTATTTTATCTCCCCCATTGTCAAAATAATCCAAATCATGGTGGTGGATCTTCTTTATGGATTTTAGGAAGGCATATGAGGAGTTTGGACAAGAATTTGTAGCCTCAATTATAAAAATCCTTCTTTCAACAATTATTTTGAAAAGTTATCCTCAATTTGATACTTTGTTGAAATGCATTCCATCAAAACATCTCTAATAGAAACTTTACATTTTAAAAGGTGAAACTTTACATAAATGTTTTTTAATCATTAATGTTGGACAAGATTCTTAGAAATATTAATTGTACTTTTATTATCACAAAGTATCTTCAATGTTTTAGAATCATTCATATTCAATTATTCCTACTGAACTTTCATCCACACCATTTGAGTACAAGACTTAGTATCTACAATATATTCAGATTCAGATATGCTCAATGATATTGAATTTTTTTTCTTATTATTCCAACTCACACAACATTCAATAAAGTAAAATGTTCCTCTTAGGGTTGATTTTCTATCACTATAATCTCCAGTGCAATTGGCATTAGTATAACCATGAAACATCATCTCAAAATTTCTTTTGTTTCGAAACCCATGTGAAGTTGTTCCTTTGACATATTTTAGAATTCATTTTTATTCTAAAATATGTGACTCCATTGGATTAATTTGATAATAGGAACATAAAGTCATAGCATAAAAAATATCTGGCCTTGAAGCTGTAAGGTAAAGAATACTTCTTATCAGGTTCCAAAATCCATTCTGATTCACATTTATTTTGGATTCATCTTTACTCAACTATGTGCTCACTGAAATATGAGTTGAAACTTATTTGGATTCATCAATCCGAAATATCTATAACAATTACTTTCCATACATTTCAGGACATAAGAAAATCTATTTTTCATTTTTTTTGAACTTGTAATCTAAGGTGGAATGTTAATTCTCCCAACATTGACATTTTAAAACTCTTCTTCATTTCATCAGAAAACTCTTCACAAGTCTTTTATTCATCCCAAAAAAATATGATATCATCAACATAAACATTTAAAATTAATGTTATTGAGTGAACATATTTTACATACATGTTTCTATCAACATTTCCATTAGAAAATTTCATCATTCTCAAACAATTGTCAAGCATTGAATACCAAGTATGTGGAGCTTGTTTCAGCCCATACAATTCTTTATTTAATTTAAAAACATTATTTTCATCCCCATTTGGTAAAAACCCATAAGGTTTATCAATTTATACTTCTTTATTAATCTCAACATTTAAGAAATTGGAATTTAAATCTATCTGATAATATTTGTAATTCCAATGAGCATCCATTATAATAATGATTTGAATAGTTTCCAGTCTTGTAGTAGAGAAAATGTTTCATAAAAATCGACATCTTTCACTTGTTCATATCCTTTAAAAACATATCTTTATTTATTTATCGATACTTCTCCATGCTTATTCAATTTGTTTATATAAACCCATATGTTTCTGATAACATTTTTATTTGATGGACTAGGAACCAGTTCTCATGTTTCATTCTTCTCAATTTGATCAAACTCTTCATTCATAGAATCTTCCCATTCTTTATGTTGAATATCCTTTGAAACTGATTCTGGTTCAAATTTTGAGATAAGTGATGTTTTATTCTCTAATATCAAGTTCCTTCTATTCTAAACCAGAGCCTTTTAATTCCCAATAATGTTTTCATATTCAACGTGTTTTTGTAAGGTAATAAATTTCAATGTTTTTCTCCCAACTTCACCTTCTTCACCATCTAACTCATCTGAGTAACATTCACTCTTACAGGGATTCTCCATTTTATCCTCCTCATAATTCTAAATAACTTTTCTAATGGAACATTGATTTTTAATTACCTTCAAATCATATGAGCCCACGAACTTTTTTAAATGTTTATTTCACCATTTTTAACTTCTCCCATTTGGTGAATAACCCATAAAAGTTCCTTCCTCTTGTTTCTCATCAAACTTTCCCAAATAAATTTTTTTTATTTTTAGAAAACACAGATTTTAAAAAACTTGTATGTACTTGAATGAAGGATTTTTGTTATACCACATTTCATAATGCTTCATGTCAGTTTCTAGTCTCAACAATCATATATTTTGAACATTTACAATAGTACTAACAACTTCTCTCAAAAAGAACATTGAATATTTGTATTCTGCTAACATACTTCTTCCCATTTCAAACAAGATTCAATTTTTTCTTTTAGATACTCCATTTTGTTGTGTAGTATAGTTAGAACTATACATATGCTTGGTACCATGCTTTCTCAGATAAGTTTCAAAAGAATTGATTGTGAATTCAATACCATTGTTTGTTCTCAATTTTATGATGGAAACCCCCAATTCCTTCTCAACATCTTTTCTAAAGAATTTGAACATTTCAATAGTATCTGACTTCTACATCATGAACATTATATTTTTAATCTGAGTGAAATCATCAATAAAAGTGATAATGTATATATCCCCTTTTTTTGGTTGATATCTCATCGGTCCACACAAATCAGAATGAATATGCTCAAGTGGTCTGATAGATTGAATCTCAATTCTCTTATGACTTTTTTAGTCATCTTTCCTTTATATAAAGTAATACAAACATAATCAAATCTTCTTTTAAATTTTGGATAATTTCAAACAACATCAACTTTATAAAGTTTTCTCATACTTTTCTGATAAAGGATCACAAGTATTAAGTGCCACAGTTTGTTTTCATATTCCGTACTCAAGTAACATGAGTTGTTGAGTTATCATATTTAGAAGATATTTCCACTGGTACTTTCTCCTTTTGTAATAACTTTTCTAACTTTCACAATTTTGATGATATAATAATCCTTTCTAAAAATTATTTTTTTTCATCATCACATAATTGTCTTACACTGAGTAAGTTATGTTTTAGCCCATAAAAAACTATAACTTATTTTGATTTTTACTTTTTGGCTTCAATTTCTTCCATTTTTATTCCTATTATTTTTAAGGAACTATCATTACAAAAAGTAACTTCTCCTCCACCATGACTTTAAAAATGTTTCAATATTTTTATATCACCTGTCATATGTAAATAACAACCACTATCAAGAATCCATGGTTTTTTCCTCTTACATGATTTCAAAGTTTTCTCAACAACAAAATCTCTTTCATCAATTTTCTTCTTTTCATCTCCCTTTTCTATTATATCATGAGAAATTTGTTGTTGAAGGAGTGTCATATATCTTTCGACGTGATAACCTGACTGATCCAGTCTTCCAAAAACTTCTTCCAAATAATCAAATATATTCATTGATGGAAAGTCTCCAACATCTTGAGAATACACCATTCCAACTATTTGTGAGTTAAGATAGTTTCTCATTATTCTTCAATATTTCTTCCACTTTGTTAAATCCTTCTTCTAGGTAGAGATATTTTTTGCCAAAAATTATAATATCTATTCCAATATTTTCCAAAATACCAATTATATTCTTTTAATATTGATTCTCTTTTCAGTAAATATCTTTCCCTATAGAAACTTTGTTGAGGTTGGTATCTTCTTTCAGTGCTAACATTCTCAGGATATGAAACATCTTTTCTTTTGAGTGTGTTTTAAATTTTTATATAATTGATAGATTTATCACTTCTTTTCTCCACCCAAACATTAATATTACTTTTTATGGAACCTGAAATGTTTGAAGAATCAGATGAAACACTTTATTTTAGTCAGAGATGATTTCACTTGATTCTCGTAATGAGCCTTCACAACAATTTTAGAAGTCTCATCATTTACTTTTGAAGATTTTTTGAAGTTTTCATCTTTAATATTATTTTTAAATATTGTAGAATTCCTCATTTCATAAGAAATAATAATTTTCTTAAACTCATCAAGAGATAAATCATCTTTATATTCTAAAGAAGATATTATAGAATAAAATCTATCCAGAAAGATTCTCATGAGTTTCTTCACAATTAGAGAATCTTCCAGGACATATCTAAATCCTCTAATGTTGCATGAAATTTAAATTTCACTAGTGAAATATTCATCAATTATTTCATCATCTCTCATTATGATGTCTTCATACATACTAGGCCATATTTGTAGCATTGCTTATTTGACTTTTGTTTTCCTTTTGAAAACACATTCCATCTTATCCCACATACTTTTTGAAATCTTGAGACCCATCGTCGTCTGATAAAAATTATCTGATAAGGACATAAGGATTGAATTCCTAGCCTTTCCATCAAATTCTACATTTCTCTTATTAGAAAATTTCAGGGGAGAATCATTATCAATAGGTGGAAAACCAATAGTAGCTTCCCCAATAACTTCCAAGCCAAGATATAGGAGATAAGGAATCATCCTATTTTTCAATCCATAATAATTATTTCCATCAAGTGTTGGAATTCCATTATTGATTATATAATTGATATTATCCATGATAAGGATACAATAATGGAACATAATTCTCAAATACCAATTGATGTTCCAGAGGATCAAATAACAACTGATAAGCGGGGGGGTTAAATCAGTTGTTCACTTTTTATAAGTTTCAAAACTTTTAGAAACATAACCACTAAACCTGTTAAGATTTATATCCTTATCAAATTTTAGTAAATAATCATTCATGAAAAAGTATTTAATAATGAAAAGAATACAAGATTTATAAGGTTCATCCTCTTTGTGAGAACCTACGTCCATTATATACCAACTCATGTGGGTCTATGTAAATCCACTAATATGAAGAAGTGAATATAATGTTTACCAACTTAGTTAGACACCTCTTATATCTTGATAGAAAATATTATGTTGAATCTATTCATTTTACAATGTTTTGTTTTAAAACAAATGATCCAAACAAAAGAATCAAAACATTATTGCAACTTCTCCAAAAAAAATACTCATTCAGAATCCTCAGTTCAATTTGCCTAGGTCCAATTCTCTCAATCTAATGATTCTGGATCCTGATTTTCTCAATACAATGATGCTGGATTCTAGATCATATTTCTTTCAATTCAATGATTCAATATTCTAGATCTAATTTCATTCAATACCATGATGAATGACTCTAGATTCGATTTCTTCCAATAAAATGATGTTGGATTCTAGATCTGATTTCTTTCAACACTATGATGTTGGATTCTAGATCTGATTTATTTCAATACAATGATCTCAAACTCAATATGTAAAAATTTAAACTCTTCTGAAATACTCAAAATAATTATCCTCCAATCAGATCGGAACATTCACTTCAATTATCCAGTGCTCTGCCTTTCACATGTTTTTAGAAAGTTGTAAATGAGTGAATAATCTGAGTAGGTATTTATAGGCAGCTTGAAAATTTCAATAATCCAAAAATCTATTTAATTTAAATATTTAATTTTGACTTCTTCAATTATCTTTAGATTTCTCTGAGATTTATGAAAAATTGAAATTTGAGTTTTTCCACTTCAACTTTACTTTTTAATCCTCTCATTACAAATCATTTTCAATATTAGATCATTATGATCTTTTTCAATCTCAAACCATTACTATCATTTTCAATCTCATATCATTACAATCTTTTTCAATCTCATCTCATTGAAATCGTTTTCAATATCATCTCATTTCAATATTTTTCAAATTCATATCATTTTGATCTTTTTCAATCATCCTGGATATGATTGCCAGTATCTATTACTCTTTCCATCTAGTTTTGATCAATCTTGGTAAGATGATTTTATAAGCATCTGATAGAAAATCAAAATCTACAGTAAATTGGCTCTATCACTTTCTATATATTTTAATTATTTCTCAAAACAATAATTCTAGATTTTATTGTTACAGAATTATATTATTGATTATCTAGATATTATTTTTTCCGGATTCTGGTGCTGATTTTCTGGATCCAATTTTTTCAGGATTCTGGTGCCGGTTTTATGGATCCAGTTTTTGTAGGATTCTGCTGCCTATTTTCTGGATCTAATTTTTGAAGGATTCTAGTGCCCATTTTATGGATATGATTTTTGTATGATTATGGCACTGATCAGTCTCAATACAATCTGAATCACATTACTATGGAATTCTTATTAAAATGAAATTCCCATTACTATGAAATTCTCATTACAATGAAATTACAAATTTCTTCAAAATTCTACACCATTTCATCAAAGGTTTTTATCATGAATGTTTTCATGATTTGTGAGAACTTAATTATCAGCATTGCATCATATGATTTTGGGTTAGAAATTATGAAGACATTGTAACTCCTAGATTTACATTATTCTTTCAAAACTCTTCTACAACATCATTATTTTTCTAATTATAGTAAATGTAATCATCTGATAAACAACAAATTCTGACTCCAATTCTTTTAGATCTGATTCCTAAAAAAACAAAAACTTTCTAAAAAGTGGTTATTTTTCATGAAATGCACACATTTTGTAAAATAATTTTTCACAAAGGTACTTCACCTATTTACCCATTTATTGAAACTCTATGCTACCAACAAGCCCCAGATGCTCATGGGACCTTCTTTTGGTTGTAGTCAATCTCTAATAAGAAAAAATAAATGATTCAAATTGGAAAAAAAGGATTCAATAATTCATTAAAAGATAGGTCATTGCAACCCCCCCTCCATAAAGAGACTGCCCCTAAAGGTGGTATTTTAAGGGTAATGGTTTATCATTTGAGATCAGTTCTGTGAATTGGGATTGTATATCAGTTTCCTACTCCAAAGTCTTGTCCTATAATAGGTATTTATTCCATATCAATCATACTATAGGTAGTGACCAACCTCATATTATCTGCAAATTCTAATACAAAATACGAATTGGATACACTTTGATAAAATAATCGATATCTTGATGAACCTTGTCATGTTTTTAGATATTTGATTGGTTTGGATGATATCGGAAAAAATGAGATATGTGAAAGACATCATGCATTGACTAGTATCTCTAAGTAATTTCTATCTAATAAGACACTTCTCTTATATTATTCACAATCTCCATGGTTCCAATGAATCATGGTGAAAACTTACCCTACCTCTGAACATGTCGATGGCCCAACCTAGGTGAGGATCGTAAGAAAATATGATCTCCAACATTTAACTCAAGAGGTCATCAGTGTCAGTTGGCATATGACTGATGTTGGGACTAATCTATAATCATTTTATTTCTTATCGAATTGACCTACTCTGTATTCTCTTAAAGGAGACCATGTCCAAGAATATAGGAATCCCTTACCACTAACCATCATAGAGGTGATCAGAAAGGCCTACCATATAAGGCTTCATTGGATTACATCTCAATGATGGATTGAATATTGTTATCATATGTGAAATAAATATAGGTTATGAGTTTCCCCCAAGAACACCTAAAGTCAAGGGATTATGCATGAAGAAAGTCTTTTAACACCTAAATTGCTCACTACAGTTTTTCATTGGTATATGGTTGATAAGCTATAATCATAAGCACTTGTATATGCTTGGACTTCTACAACCCATGATAGAATTGAGACATGACATGATAATTCATATCAAATAAGATATAATATGGAGATCCATGAATATGTATGGCCTCATTGATGTTTAGCCTCCTAGGTCGCCTACTTTGAAGGACTCTTGAACATGTAAAAGTGCACAACATTTGGAAACTAATTAATGATAGCCCAAACTGTATCATTTTCAAGATGTGATCTGGGTATTTAATTCATAAAATATATATAAATATAATCCCCTTGGTAATGGAAAATGATAGTAATATAACTTCCTATAACTGATGTTCGACCTTCACATGCTGATAGGTGGAACATCGAGTGATGAATCAAACAATCTCACATTTCATGGAAGGCCGCTAGTACTGTTGAATTATGTATCTATACATATTGGTGACATTGAGATGTACTTCCCAATATGATGCATGAAATTCCTACATTATCTACTCTCTATTTCATGATGGAAACCATACATTCCCATGTAATCATAAGGTTTCTTCCTCATCCATGATCCAACAAGAAGACAAGTAGTCATCTGAGATAATTTCCCTTAGTAATAGGGCCTTGGGATCTGAATTTTTCTACATTTTTACCCATTCAATAATTATAGATAAAATTTATAATGATGAATGGATAGTCTACCCATGAACCTCCTTAACATCAATGTGCATCTTTGAAAACAAAACCATGAGATTCCACTCTCCATTAGCCTCTTGAACCACCTGTGTTTGATTCCTCTAGCTCAGATCATCCACTATATAATTTCCCTTTTTCAGAGTGTAATTAAGCTCAAAATCCCGGGATTTTAGGCACTCACACATCTTTACTACCTAAGATTTAGATCATGTAGCATAAATTTTTACTTAAGTATTTTTTCATTAGTGAATACCAAAAATCACTCGTCGTGAATATTGTGTCTCTGACAGTGTAGAGTGTGAACTACAACATCTATATTGAGGTCATGAGTAAGTTAATTCGGCTCATGAGGTATCAACTAAAGAGACTCATATTACATGGATCCCTCATCCTCTATAAAAATATCCCCTATCCCAATAAATTATGATACATTGTAAAAAGTATAGCTACTACCCCACTCCAATAGAATCATGATCAATATGGAAGTCAACCTAACATTTGACTCCGGAAAAGAAATTTCACATAATTAAGAACATATGAATTTCACACCCTTTTAGTTAGACTATTTAGGGGAACTAAAAGGTTTGAAAAATTATGGATGAATCATTTTTAATACCCAGATAGACCCAAGAAACTATGTATGTCAAACATGTTATTGGGATACTCTCAAGAAACTATAAGTATAATGTTCTATCTCTTTAATAAAACTTCTAAAACTGATTTGATATGACCTAAGAAGTGGAATTTTTCAATCCAAAAGTTTCATATGTTGATCTTGTATTAAATATGTTTCTCCCTTGTAGTGCTCAGTATTATCTCATGAATGTTTCCATGGACGTGTTGAGTAAGAAAATACACTAAGATATTGTCAAAAAATACTTCCAAAAATGAATCTAGATACCAATAAAAAATTGGATTCATTATATCTATAATAAATATAGGTGTTAACAAGACTGAATTATATGACTATGTACTCATAGAGATAATTAAATCTCCTAAAAGATATTTATGGTATTCTTGAAGTCCATACATGCGCCTAAGATAATTGAATATAAGTTAATCTATTGAAATCTTGAAGGTACTATCCAACTTCATGTAAACATAGACTGGTGAACCCCATGGAGTTGTGTCGGGGTGTATAATTCCTTTAGCCTCCAGGTCCTCCAATTTTTTATTTTCCCACAAATACTCTGTAGGTTCCATCCTGAAAAGATGAATGGACACTACATCCACTCCTGGAACTACATCAATGTTAAACTGTACTTGTCACATTGGATGTAGCCTTGAAAAGTCGTCAGGGAAAAAATGCATTAAGAGATCCACTGTAGGAGGTAAAAATTTGGTTTTAACCCCTAAATAACAAAGAAAATATTGGAAGTATGTTTTAGCATCCCGCCTTTTATCACATAAACATTCATTACATTTTACAAAACTTAGGATCTTTAAGGTTTAGTGTCTTGGAAACCAGTAAATTAAAACATGAAAACATAAAACATTCTTCTTAAACACTTTAAATTCTTCTCCTTATTTTCATCCTAGGTTCATTACTACATCTCATAACCTGGGGAAATATATCAAAAGAATGGGTGAGCAGAAGGCCCAGTAAGGGAAACAAGGGGAAACATTTAACATGTGAACTTGAGATACATCAACAATGTCATGAAAAAGAACTTTAAGGCATGAGGAAGAAATCATGAGGCATATCATAATAAAAATAACTTATTTCATAACTTGAAGATGTGGCTACAACATTTAACATAGACAATCATTTCCGTTTCACCAAGGTCCATCCCCAAGGTGTCATTAAAAATTACCAAGGTTATTCACCCAGGTGTCGTTAAAAATGGTCATCTCTAGAGATTAAGTCTTTACCCAATGTATTGGAGCACTATCAGGGCACACCCTTAAATTTGTATTTATTATCATGTGATCCACATATATCATCATCAAACATTTCATAAATAACCCATATATCATCAAAAAAATGTGTTTCATTTCATAGTCATCACATTTTAAAAAAATTGTTTTAAATATGTGATCCTTATGTCACTTTAAACCCACGGAAATAGGAAAGTGGGTCTCATGTATGTAAATCCCAGAATTAAAATAGAAAATTTTGATATATATGTGAATACCCCTGTAGAAGAATGATCTTTGAGTATTCACTTAATAAAATAATATAATTTGAAAAAAAAGAAAGGCATTTTGAGACGAAAATTCTGCATCATAACGGCTATGATACATGGTTTTATAAAACATTGAAAAGAGAGGGGACATGGGTCATCTGATCATAAATGATACATAAAACAGTAGGGGAACAGAATATAAAGAATTTAAGAAAATGGTAATGAAATTTGAATGATATACCATATGAAATGAAGAACTTGAAAGGAAGACAAAAAAATAAGATTTCTCTTATGAGAATTCGGCAACCTAACGGCGTCACTTAAAACTTCCAAAAATGGATTGAAGAGATAAAATAGTGTCTCTCATAATATAAAAAAATGATCATTATGATAGATATAGAGATCATAACCCAACATAATAAAAAGGAACTTGAAAGACTTGACCAGAAAATAGAACTTGAAAATGAGAAGGGTGAACGAATCCCTTAAAAATTCGGCAGCCTAACGGCATCACTTAAACTTAAAAAAAATGAATTGACAAGATCAAATAGGGTCTATAATCATATGAACATAAAAGATAAGTATGATAGATATAGATATCATACCCCCACATAATAAAAAGGAACTTGAAAGACTTGACATGAAAATAGATCTTGAAAACGAGAAGGGTGAAAGAACCACTTAAAAATTCAGCAGCCTAACGGTGTCACTTAAACTTCAAAAAAATCAATTGAAGAGATAAAATAGGGTCTCTCATCATATGAACATAAAATATTATTATGATAGATATATAGATCATACCCCGACATAAAAAGGGACTTGAAAGACTTGACAAGAAAATAGAACTTGAAAATGAGAAGGGTGAAAGAATCCGTTACAAAAATTTCAACAGCCTAACGGCGCCACTTAAACATTCATAAAAATAAATGATGAGAGTAATAGAGGATATATCATCATATGAACATGAAAAGGAAAGTAAGAGGAATATAAAATAACATCCTCCAACATAAGAACATGGAGCATAAAGGAAATGACTTAAAAGAGAGTATTTGAAAAGAAAGAGAGAGTTTGGATCCCTTACCTTAAAACGTAACTCTTAAAACTCAAAGGTTGGGACCTTGACGGTTTGAGGGCACCTTGGGAGGACTCCTTGTGAGGTAATGAAACCAGATCTTCGTTGGGGGAGAGATGGGAGTCGAATGGATGACAGGATGGCTTGGTATTTATAGGGAAAGTGAGGGGACAAGGCATTAAAGGCCAAGGGACACCTCATTGGTGGTTTTGGAAAAACCATGGGCTTGCCCATGGTATTTTCCCATGGTATTGGCCACTTGGGCCACCTCATGCCTTATCTTACTATTCATAAGTCGACCATATTGATTACATACTTAATACATCATTTAATGATGTCATTAAACAACCGTAACTTAAAAACTGTATTTTCACTATTCATCGAAAATTCAACTTTCACAGAAAAATCCCAAAATTTCACCTTAACCAAATATCGATGCTCTGATTTCAAAAATGAACTCCATTTTATAAAAATAATTTTCGAAATATTTTTAATTTAATATTTAAATAAATACACTATTCACCAAAAATTCATTTTTTTCTAAAAAATCCCCAAAAATTACCTTAACATAATATCGATGCTCTGAGTTCAAAAATGAAATCCATTTTATAAAAATATTTTTATAAATATTTTTAATTTAATTTTTAATTAAAAAGTACTATTCACCCGAAAAAACTAATACTTGACTAATAATTTATGAAACCGTTATTTATCCATTTTATTGAATCACATTACATAATCAAGGTGCCTAGATTGTATAAATACTTTCTTTAAGTGAGATTACTAATTCATTTGGTGACATTACAAATCCTAAGCATAAAATCACTATTCATAATTTACTATTCATCAAAAATTAAGTTGATCATATTAGACTATAAATTTCGTACTGAACATAATTGCTGAAGACCATTTTTTGAAAATCATTACACATTTTTAATTATTTAAGGTTTACATAAACATTTTTTAAAATATCCTTTCTCTAAGATTCACCAAAAATATGCATACTATATTTATCTGGACATTTGAAAATTCATAAACTTCATCATAATAAGAAATCAAAAATTTTATTTAAAACAAAGGATTACACAAGGCAGTTACGGTCTCCTTACATAGCCCCTTATCACACCAGCATAGGACCTAAGTGTAAGGTGTGCTAAGGTGAGAGAATCTGAGGGAGGCTCGGCCAACATCGCACGAGTAGTAATTTCTATCAGTTTGAACTTCTCGTGAAGGAGATTCCATTCTAACTTCACATGATGAAGTTCGTCTTGGGTTTGGTCTAGAGAAAAGCCCAATGGTGATACCTCCTTCCCATGTTCTATTCAATGGGCTTCGATCGGTCCAATACTACTAGGTGAGGCCATCGAATTTTCTTTCTATATTAATTAACCAAGATCACTTGTATTTAGAGACAAATATCGAAATGTTTAGTTTCCAGTGGTCATATTGACCAATGGTCATATAACAGTCAAAACCCAACAGTCTCATTTTAATTATACTCATGTTATCAAATGAAACAGTTTTGTTGAGTATAAAAAAATAAAATAACACAAAAAATTAGGAAACAAGATTTAATTAAAATTTTGGGTCGTTACATATGTTATGTCAAATTACCTAATGTCTACTTCTCATTTCCTACTCGAGTTGAAAGAACCTACCATTCTCCCATATAAACATACCTATGTCCCTCCGGGGATGTAAGTGTAACCCTCTGATGATAGAAGTCAATGTGAGCTCGATAGGGAACTAAACAGTCCATCCATATGATAACATCAAACCCTATCATATTGAGGATGAAGATATTTTATATGATAACATATATTCCAATCTTAAGGGAACAATCCTTACAACTTTTTAAGCTCTCATATTGAATAATCAATGGTGTGTCATGCATCCCCATGCCACAAAATTGTTCTATATTGAGGTTCAAACTCTCTATAATCTTCTTATGTATGAAGGAATTTGATGTGCATGTGTTAAATAACGACGACACTAGAGAAGAGTATACTAGAATATTACCTCAAAGAGTTAAAGGTTTCACACTCTACTCATCCAACATAGGCTGCACTATATGTAATTTGCTTGTACTATTGCCTTTTATCTCAACCTGACTACCCTGAGAAATCTTTCTCTTATGGAACTAATATTTCGGAGTATGATTACCTCTTCTTTAACCACCTCCTCATCTTGAGTGGCTGGTCTTACTCATGTTTCTTTATTGGAGATATAATACTGGTCCCACTGTTGAATTTGGGGTTGGAGAAGATCCTCTCTTGATAAGCACTGATGGAAAAATCCAATAGAAGCACAAGATATTCCCTATCCTGAAAAATCCTCTATGTTCCACTAGATCTCATAAACACTGAGTTATTTTATATCCCGGCTTTGTGCACTGGTGACATAAAAAGATGGTGTTGGTATGATCAATATGAAAATATCTACCTCTAGGATTATCCTCAAAGAGATGTTTCCGCCCACTAGAATATACACTTCTAGACCTAGGCATTAAACCTCCCTAGATTACACCATCAGTTTCCCTTACATTTCTCTTACCGATAAGAGCCTAGTTGACTATCTCTGAAATAGTAGTCATGTAGAAAACATTGACCTACGATTTTATGGCGTATACCCACCCATCCTCATATCACATGGTAGTCATATAATGATCCCCAAGTAGTGTCTTCATGAACCTATATAGCTTGGTAAAATAAGAAGAATACTCCATGATAGACAGGGATCGATACTTCAAGTTTATAAGTTCTCTAACCCAGTCTTCCCTTAGAGTCTATGGAAATTAGTAGTCATGGAAGGTCATCTATAATTCTTCAAAGACCTTATCTCGATGTCCATCTCACTAGGTAATAATATCCCACCTCCCACTAGCAGAATTAGGTAGCATATCTGTAGTGAGTTTGACCCTCCAATAAAATGGCATGTCCATATTCTCAAATATATAAATTATGGCCTCTAGTGATGAGTATATAGAAATTAGTCATCTATACACCAAAAATGTGGGAGGATGCTGCTACTAAAACTCTCGATTCAACACTTCAATAGTTAGGGAAGGTCAAGTGACATGTTGCATATTCTCTATCTCATAGAAAATTTATTCTTATAATAGGGCATCGGTTTCCATATCAGGAAGTATAGGTGGTTCCATAGGTGGCACTATAGGAGGTATCACTAGTGGCTTAGGTCCCACCACCTTCGTTTCAGAGTTGTAACAACTTTCATGGCATACAAATCAAGGAAATTGTGGTGGAATGATTCTATAATATCAAATTCATGAATCAAAATAAAATATAATAGTTGTAAATATCATAGATTTATAACTAAGAAAGGTACATATCCTTTATATGAATAGATCACAACTCTTCACTCGCTCCAAAATCCAGTTCTAGGAAAAAAATGTGAAATACCATAACATCCCATTAGAATATAATAGGCCCCCAACTACCCACTACTAAGGTCAACTTTTGGTGTAGGCCTCATATCAAACATATAAGATGACCAATTTATTCTAAAATTGAAATTGAATTTAAATTTTCTCATTTATATATCAAGATCCCATTAAATGGTTGAATTTGATGGATCACAATTCCCAATTTTCAATAGATCAGTGTTCCATAACTGGCTGGTTATTGTTTTTACTTTATCCTTTACAGGAAAACACAATTAGGTTAAGGGATAAATTTTGAGTTTCAATTATGATTTATTACTATTGAATGAAATGTTTGGACATTACCCATAATGAATCTGGAACTAATAATTTGTGATAGGCAGATACATACATAACAAAGACATGGAATGTAATAATGAATGGCATATTAGTCCCAATGTGACTATAATGATGCAAGAGATATCATGACCTCATTTCATCTAGCCAATCTGAACAAAATTGCATTGTAATAACACCAATAATACTAAAATAATAATACATGTTGGTTACCCAATGGTAAAATTATATCAAAATTAATATGCATAAATAATAACAGCAACAACCTATCTTGGGTAATTTATGATTCCTCTATACATGTGTTAGCTACTCCCAGGAACAGGTTTGTTTCCAAACATTTTTGATCCTAATCCCCTATCTAATACACAAATATTAATATATAAAAAATTCCATTTCATACCACTTTGTAACATCGACACCTGATATCCACTTAACCAGTTCCTCGAGTATTTGGGTCACATCACCTCATGCCACCATTGAGTATACCATAGGATGCCAACTATTAGTGAGGGTCTAAGGTAGTGAATTGGGGATACTATACCATTATATTAGAGTGGTAAATTTTATATAATAAATTGAAGAATATATAAAAAGAATAATATAAAGAGTCAATAAAATGATAGGACAAGTAACCCTCTATAGTAGAAGCATAAAATATATACATATATAATTAATAGAATATTGTAAAGTAATACAATAAGAAAATTCAATAATAACCAAATCTAATAGGCAGTTTCATATAAAATATGTCATGGAATATTGATATAAAAATGGAAAACAAGGGACAAACATATACAACATGCTTTACAAAATGGAAAAAATAAAAAATACTTTTCCTCTACATCATTAGAATATGATCAGTCCTCTACTCTCATGATCCATGCTATATGTAAATCCTATCAAATATTAGTAGTTTAGTGCTTTCCATTGTCCATACCTATAGAAAACTAATCTACTTGGGTAGAAAAGGTCACCTAATTATGGTGTGGGATAAAATCACTGTAGTCCACCACCAACAGTGTTTATAAGTAATCCAGCTAGCGTATAGTGAAATACAATGTACATATATAACTGAATAATAAGAAATACTAGAAATAAATAAATAAAAGTCATCTCAGATTCCAATTGGAATCTTATAAGACATCACTTACTTCAGAATATGATAGGATGAGTTTTATTAGTAACTATATATATAGTATTATTATGTATATATATAGTTATATACTATATCCAGCAATATTAACTAAGCATGTGAGTATGTAAGTAGGAAAATACATGGATTCTAGGTGTTGTCTAGACTTGGGGTGTAACACCAGCATCCAGAACTAGTATAAAGAGATGGTAGGATTTAATAGAGGGAACTTTCATTGAATAACATAGTGAATGTGATACATCAAGATAAAAACATGAAATAAGTGGGGTAAAACATAATTCCCAACACCTTATATAGTTTAACTTGGAACATCATGTTGATAAGCTAGATGATAGTGTAATAGTGAGAGGTGTCATGCTTAACACCCAATGTAAGGGAGCATGAAACGACATTCTCAATAGAACCCTTAACCATCCTTCCACAACCAATATTAATGGAATATTAATAATAGTAATAATTACATGAGGGATTACCTCATATGAAATATAATCATCAAATATAGTATATAAATTGGATTCAAAATTCATATGATCAATATAATAATAGAATTCATCATTAGGTGTGTCCTCTCCTCCCCTTATTATTCATTAAATTATTCCATTTAACTCATTTATGAAAATAAAACTATCATGAAGAAAATTTTTTCAATTATAAGGTAATTAAATTCCATGTCATAATATTCCATTCAATTGTTAGGTGATTTGGTAAACTATAAATCTATATAAGAGAGAGAAAACTCATTTTTAATCCAACACTTCTGATGGTACTAGATTTGAAGTCTGTAATAGAAAACAGAATCAAATCCTAATAGTGGAGGGATGAGAGCTCAACATGAAAGGATGAGCTCATCCATAGAATAAATATTTGAAGGAAATATGTGGGTTTATATTTTTTGGTTCATTTCGGGTAAATATGTAATTACACCCAATTGGACTTGGATAAATGATTTGGCTGCATGGTTAGATAAATTGTGCACAACCTATTCTTACTTCAATGTCTAAGGAGGGTGCCTAAATGGTTAAAGTACATGTTTTCCCTAACTATGTGAAAACATTGAGAAATGACTCTATCAAAAATGCCTAAAATCTTCACATTGTGTGTGCCTCTGGTCACACGGTTATCGATAAACCGTGTGGCCTCCTACTGTAAAAAAGTCCCATGTATAGTTACTTGACATGGTTAGTACTAAAAAACCAATTACCATGTGGCCTACCCTATTTTCCCATTATATTAAACATCAGGCTCCAAACAAGCCTTAAATACTCTGGGGACCTTCCATAGGACATATTTTACATCTATAAAGTGAAGAGAATGGCTATAATTAAAATAACAAAACCATATCGTCAAAAAATGAAGGGATGTTACATCTGAAAAAATGAAAATCTTATTATTTCTACATGAAAAATTGTATTTCACACATATTAATCATGTTGTTATAATCAAGAAATTGAAAAAATACAAAGGGGTGATCTCAAATTCTTCTTAAGAAATAGCGTATAGTGGATGTTATTATACATATGTATAGAATCAATAATAAGAGTGGAATAAAATAAATGTCATAAAAAACAGATGTGTCAGTTTAATATATCCATGGTTTGCATAATAATAAATAAATTAATATATAAAAATAGATGATATTAGTGTGATAGAATACATAATAGAAGAAATGATAAACTTATACTCAAGGACCCTTGCCAAAAAATCATATATAAATGGGTATGAATTATAAAAAATACCCAACTAGGTTTTCTCTTGAGACCAACTAATGCATCACGGGTTTATATAATTTCAATCCCCACCCATCACATAACATGTTGAATACTTTTATAATATAAATAGAATGGATAAGAAATATAGTTCATAATGATACCTAAGGAACATCATGAATATATTGTGGATAAAAATTCAATATTTATCCATATTGACCTATAAATATTAACAATATCAATATTTCCCCATTCAAAGGAAAAAATATAACTATCACAAATAATTACCCACAATCAATATAGAAAAGTATTATATTCAAAATTTATTTCATAGTAACCTTTTTAAAATAATTATAACAAGGTAGTAGTGAATTGTATGTTCATAGTATAGGAATATCAATAGGAAAATATACTTTATTATGGTTCATAGAGGGCCTATGTATAATCCAATACATATCTCTTGTGTGTGTCAAACAAGGAATGATGTTAGGCCCATTATTTTTTCACTGATTGAAAATAATTTTAATTATCAGCCTAACATTTATAGAGTTTTTACCATATGTACATATGACCTCAAGCATTCATCCACCTTTTTACCTCTAAACTGGGATATTATTCCTAGGAAACCACAGAATATTTAATTTAAAAAAATTGCATATGTTTTATTGATCTTGAAGTTACTCATCATTATAACATCTTATAAAAGTATTATAATGAGAATTAATTGTGATAACTCATTGGGAATACAATAAATAATTTATTATAATGGAGTATAATAAAATTTCTCATTAAAAAGACAAGTAAATAGATGGATTGAAAAAAGGATAGTAGGATTCGAACCCTTCCTATTACACCTCGAGTACTTATAATTTATATTTTTTTGAGTAAATTGTATTTCATTGACAGTATGTGTTATGTGTAGCACCATGTTATGTTTTTGCAACATGAAACACTAGGTTATCTTACATTACAGAAGACCTTGATTTTTAATAAAACTGCGATATATTATTAATATAGTTATTCAAACATGACCACTATACACTAGTTATTAAAAATAGAAATATAAATAATAATAAAAAAATTAATTTAGGTATAATGGTTTTATATAAAGATATAATATTGATTAAAAAAGTAATTATTTTCTTATAAAATATATATATGTTTCAAAAATATTATTTTCTAAAAAAGAAATTTTTTATTCCATTTTGTGGAAAATAATAAAAATAAATTTAAAAAAATTCTTAAAAATAATTTCATAAAATAAAATTTATTTTAAAAATTGGATTCTGAAAATTATCTTAGAGTGAATTTTAGGAATTTTTCTGAAAATGTTCATTTTTTATGAATAATTAAAAATAGTGCATTTTAATTTAAGACATCATTTTCATTTAAATTATTTATAATGTCGGATTATATTTTAGATTATAATTAATTTACAAGATGTTAAATTATATAATTTTTAATTAAATCTAGGTCATTAGAATCAATTTCATATTGTATTTTGATATAATAACATTGAAAAATTTTGAAAATTTTATCTTTAAAAACCTGATTTCTCATCATGTCAGTGAGATTAATTTTGAAGAAATTTTTTCAAATAATTTAATTTAATAAGTAAATATGGATTCCATATTTGGAATCATAAAAATTTATATTCTCTAATAGGGTAAAATTTATTTTCAACCAAAATTAATATCATAAATAGTATAAATTATTTACTAAGGTTAAGGGAAAAATGAATTTACTGAGGGGGTTAAACTAAAATATTAATGTTGAAAAATAAACCAAAAAATGTACCAAAACCATTTTATTACAATTTTTAGACATTAGATATTATAGTTTCTATAATTGTATAATATTTGAGCCTTTTGACTTAAATAACTTTGGTGGAATTCTTTATTTCAAAAAATATTAAGTGTCCCACTGACCTCACTTATAGAAGGTCACCCCTTCTCTTCTCCACTTATATCACTAAAACCATTTAGTTTCATCCAATAAATACACAAATATCATCCAAAAAACCCTCCTATAACCCTATATTACTAACATTGTAAGTAACTAAGATCTATGAAGGCTTCTTTTCCAACAAAATGAGGATACTTGAATACTATGTAATGTTCAGCAACATGCATTTTTTATTTATTTTTTCCACCTCCTCCATCAAATATTACCTAAAAATAATAATATAATAACCATAGTATATTCCATATTCAAATAAGTTTTTATGTTTTATTCCTAAAATATAACCATATATTATTCCATAAAATGGGTTACGAAATCATTATTAATGTGTACGTAATTGTATAGTCTTGTGAACCAATATTATTCATTTTTCTATTACCAACTCTCTTGATTGGTTAAAATGATGGATCTAATTTATATTTATATGTGTGTGTGTGTGATATTTATACCATTATTATACCTCCATATTAATTATATAGAATATAAATTTTTTCCATTCTATTCAGTATGTCATATGATAATGTCATTCGTGTGTATGACGGACAACCGCCTCACAAAGCGAGGCGATTCATTTTTCAACAATGATTTTCATGGAAGACAATAAAGATAAATTTAATAAATATATATGATATAAATGAAATAATTATGAAATTAATGACATTTTTATCATTCCCAAATGATAATATACCATTTTCTTTCTTACACTTTCACTCACTTAGAGATGATAATGTCATTCATTTTTATGTCGACTGCCACCGTCACGAAGCAATGCGACCCTATATTCATCACCACAACACTTGGGTGATATCAATATGTATATTTAAATAACATTTATTCTATTTATGATATTACTGAAATTATGGAGTGATTATATATTATTTCCCTCCTTTCCAAAGTGATAATTGAAAAATGTAAATGCTACTCATCTGTTTGAACAACCTACTATTTCCATGATCATAACATTCCCCATTTCTACAAACCATATACCTTGATTGGTATTACAAGTATAATTTATTAATAAAAATTTTATTTATGTTGACAATAATATTGTGGATATTATGGAACCATGATAAATTTTTGGTGATGAAACTAAAAAATCAAAGAATATACTTAATCAAAAAGATTACTACCCAAAATGTGACATTAAAATGGAATTAAATTGGTAATAAATGGAAATAAGTAAATAATATTTGGTATGATATATGTATGTCTATTTAATTAATATATTTTTAATAAATTTATATTTATTATTCATGAGGTCTAAACATGTACAAAAAAATTCAATGCATATGGTAAGGGGTGTTTGTCTCTCTATTTACTTCTGTGAGACACATGATATATTCACCACAAATTTCATTTATGTTGTGCATATATATACCATGAATTTATTTTAAGATGAATATCCCTAAAATTTTGGATATCTAAATATCCATTTCATTATCTCTTAATCATGGGTTTTATGGTTTCCAATTTACTAAAGGGGTATGAATTTTTGTCTCAATATTCTTTCATTGATACATATGGTTATGTTATCCACCTATATTCGTTTACTAGGTGTATGCACAGTGACATTGAAATGTAATATCTTGAATTAATTTTTCCTCATAATATTTTATGATTACTTTAATTATATTCATTAATTTTGGTTACAATTCAATGATACCAATGTTGTATATAGTTTACATTACAATCTCAACATTTAGAGGTATTATTTATTACTCTTTCTCTAAGGATAAAATAAAATAATCCATCAATCAAGAATGTCAAGAATTTTCTTATTATATGGTTATGTTATGATAATAAATTTTTTCCCTTCAATTTTTTCTCTTTATTTGCTGAAGATATTAAAAATATTGTTTTTAAAAAAATCATCATTTAGGTCAAACCCATTTTTCATCAAAGACAATGTTTTCTAAGAAAAATTAAAATGATTTTAATGATTTTAAATTGATAAATTAAATAAATTTTTACCCATGGGTTTTAATTTACAAAATTTAGTAAGGGAATATTTGTTTGAACATGTATATAATTAATATAATTTTCTAATATTATGACCATCATTTTATTTAAAGCATAATTTATATGTTTTTAGTGTTATTATCAAAGAAAAGTATTTTAAAAATGTTTTATTTTTTGAAAAAAAATTAATAGGAAGATATTATTTAATCAAGAAATTTTATATATTAATTTTTATAATTACATTATATGTTTTCAAGGTTATTTTCTATGAAAATAATTTTAAAAATTTATTAAGTTTTAAAAGGTACTATTAAAAGTTGAATGTATATTTTCTGAAAAAAAAAGTTTTAAATGGTTTGTAAATATAATTCTATAAGTGATATGTGTTTTTTTTAAGGAAAATTATTTTAAAAATGTTTTATATTTCAAAAATTTATTGTCAAGGAAGAAATAATTGTTTAATGAAATTTTTTAAATGGTATTTAAATCTTCATTTTTATTATTTCAACATTATTTTCAAAGAGAACAAATTCTAAAATGTTTTATGTTTTAAAATAAATGTTTTTCAACTAAGATTTCTTTTCCTCAAGAAACATTCCAAGAGATTTATCTTCCAAAATAAATCTCAATATAATATTAAATCCTTTGAGTCTACATATGTTTTACTAGATATATGATCCAATGATACCATTCTTATAATATCATTTACAGGTTTATGTTTATGATTTCTTGATATTTATAAAACCTATTTCATTTTCCATGAGTTATACCTTGATAGAATATTTCTGAAACCCACTTCATTTCACATGTTAGGATTTTATGAAATAATGAAATGATTATGAAACCTGTATATTTTCCATAGGTTATGATATGATTAAATGTTTATGAAAACCATTTCATTTCATTGGTTATGTTATGATTAATGGTTTATGATATTGTGAAAAAATATATATCTGATTTTAAATATCTGATGGGTAAATATTATATCTTCCTCCAATTCATTGGGAAAATATTTCTATCTCAAGAGATATATAGGACTAGAATAGTGAGTGAACCTAGATCAGTAATGGACTTTGTCTGCTATGATGCGGTTGGAAGTGAACCTTAACTACTATGATGGTTTTGGGAGTGAACCAATTACACTATGATGACATGGATTTAATTAGTGTTGGTGGTGTGTCCTGACTAGGTGGTTTAGAAACCCATGTAGTTCTATAATATGTTTCGGTAGTGAGGCTTGACAATTGATGAAAGTAATTAATATGCTTATGTATATGGAAAAATTCTATGTTTTCTACCATTTTTATGTTATCATGTATCATGTTCCTTTATTATAGAATAATTCTTGTCTTATGAACAGCTAATATTTATTCCATAACTCATATATTTAATCTGTGAAATGTAGGGTATGGTTTAAATCTATTATTCTCAAGTTCTAAAACCCTTATTCTCACTTTATGTTTACATATTTCCCATGTTTACCCTTAATTAGCATCTGAGGTCACCCATTATTAGGTTTATTTTCCCTAGGTTTTGAATATAGGTTTTATGTAGTGTATATTTATGAAGAGTATTATATAGGATAATCTCTCAAGGAAACATTGAATATCTTTCACTACATTAGTAGATTTTTTACCTAGTATCCAAAGACATTAAAATTTTACTATCCTTAAGTGATTATTTATGTAATGTATTGAATATTTATATAAAAATATTTCATATCTATGTTTGATAACTATAAGACACAATAGTTAATATCATATGAAGGGTTTATTTAATAATTGGAAACTATATTGGGAAACAATTATTGAGATCCCTATGTATATTTCTAAGGATATGTCTAGGGATATCTCTAAGGATAATTCTATGTATGAGTTTAGGAAAATATCCTAGAATTTTTTTATAGGATAGAGTTAGTTGTTTCAAAGAAAACTAATCTCTCTCTGGGTACTACAAGTGGATGTGGCCCTAGTATATAGGTACCTAGTTGTAATAACTCAAAAAATGTTAAATTGAGGTAGACTCAACTGTCACATGATGCCTAAAAATGGGAATTGCTATACACCTAGTTTGACACTCCCTGGGGAAATGCTTTTAAATTCATGTACACTTTTTGAACCATTAGAAAGGATTTCAATATATGGTGACTATGAATCACCAAGGATAAACTAATGGTTTCATATACTAAAAATATATTTTCATGAATTAGACTTGTTACTAGTGATTTTTATGATTATGATTTTTCAATAATGATTTGCATTGCTCACACTATACTTTTTGGTTTTAGTCAATGGAAGGAACTAGAATTAATTGGATTAAAATTGAATGTGATTGAAAATATATTGATGAGAAACAAAATAGGATGATGACTAAAGTGAAAGATTTTGTGATTATTCCTAATCATATGTCATGGAATATTATTAACAATGTTCTATATAACCAAATCTTAGTTTCATAATAAAATAAAAGAATAATGTTATCTATGAGTTTGGGTAGTGGATACCATGGAGGAATAAATATCTAGTCCTTATATATTGAGATTATGGGAAGAAGCACTCATAATAAAATCTCATAGGGATGATATGATGATTTATGTGTAGAGGATAATGATATAGAGTAATATATTACCACATAAAAATGAAAAGTTTAGTTTATTCAACTTATGGGAATAATGGCTTCCAAATAATATCATTGGTGGTTTAATGTCTCAAATGTAGAAGTTATAGATACTATGAAAATATAAGTTCTAAGGAAAATTATTGTGAATATAATCTACAAAGATAGCACGAGTTATGGTTTTTTTGCTGACGATGAAGTGACTACTAATGACATATTAAAGGAATTTGGTATTAAAAAATAAAATGATGAATCCTTGTTAAGGATGTGGGAAAAATATGGGTTTAATGAATTATTTATGTATTATAATTCAAGTATATTGTTATATAAATCATGAAATATATAAGTATTATTTTGTATATGTTTTTTGAAAATTATTAGAAAATATATGTTAAATGGTAAAGATGGAATAGAAAAGTGATTTAATTGGAAGGTTATATTTTTATTAATGTAAGATAACCATTATTATTTATCAGATGTTGAGATGATGATGTTGGGATAAAGAGTTGAATGATATGGATAAAGTAAATTGGATAGTATTGTTGACCTCCGAATTCATAAAGTATATTTTGAAAATTTATATTATGTTATCAATGATGGAGTTTACACCAATATGGGAATTATGGAATATATTAAAATCATATTTTCTAAATCAAGGAATGAGGATGTATGTATATTTTAATTAAGTTTTTATGGTAATTCTGTTTATTAACTTATTTTATAAAAATATATTACTATAGTATTCATAAATTTTGTATATGACAATCAAGAGATACTTTATGATAATTCAGGGATTAATGTTATGTTTTTTATGAGAGATTTAGGGAACATATTTATAAATTTTTCATTTTTGAATTAAAGGATAAAAATTTAATGAATGGTTTATGTTCATATTTGGATGGGTCTTTATATATTAATGTATTACATCACTATATGATGATTTATGCATATTTGATACCAAGTTAAATCTATTTTATTGTAACGATAACTATAGATATTATCAATGAATTATCATTCTATTTATGGAGTATATGATTTTTCAGTTCTAAAACATAAAAAATTCACCTTTTTTGTTATACTAAGAGATTAAGTTAAAATTAATCAAGGCACAACCAATGATTGATATTGTGCTTATGAAATAGAATTAAATAATGTAAGTATATCATCTTTTTAAAATTATCCAACATTAGTAAAAAGATATTAAAATAAAATTTTTACTTTTATCATAATTTTTGATTATATCAAAAACATTTCTCATGACTCTCGGGTAATGGGTTTTTGAACATTAACTTTATCTGAAACATGATCTCTATCACTCTCGATTAGTATTTGGATGTTAGTTTTATCTTCTAAGTCCATGTTTTCAATTTCCACCCATGTTATACTCTGTGGAAACCTAGTGATGAGTTACTTTAGGAATTCTTTATGTTTCAAATCTTCCCTTTTTATGGTATATTTTAGTATTAATTTTTAAAATGTGTTTTTCTATGAAAAAATTTCAAATGTAAAAAAATTAATGATTAAGAAAAATTGTGAGGGACAAATTCATTTTAACGTCTGTAGAATGTAACACCATATGTTTTTATGGATTAATTTTCTATGAATAAATTAAATTTCATTGATATCATGTTTTAAAAACATCACTAAGTAAATAGTTCAATATATAAAATATTGGGTTATCATGCGTTGCACACGACACTGGGTTTTAACCTAAAATGATATATTATTAATAAATTCAGAAAAACATGACCTTTATAACCTAGAATTTTAATATGGAAATATTAATAGTAATAAACAATTTCTAAATATTATATATAAAGTATTTATATAATGAAGACATATTGTTAAAATTTGTACTAAATTTTATTTAATATCTTTATATGTTTTAAAAATACTATTTTCTCTAAATAAAATTGGTTTCTTCATTCCAATTAATAAAAAATAATAAAATTAATTTTTGAACACTTTAGAAAATTAATTTTATTCAAAAAATTACTTTATAAATTATAATTTCAAATTTATCTTAGGTGGAATTTTTTTAATTTTTCTGAAATGTTTCATTTTTTGATGAATAGAGAAAAATATTAGATTTTAATTCAAAAGAAACTTTTTTTATATTATTTATATTTTTATATTATATGTTAAAATTGTTTTAAAGTAACATTATATCAATTATACATCATTGAATCCAATTTAGTTTATTCAAATAAATTTCTTATTGAAATGTGTTATTAAATCTTTGTAAATTTTGAACATTTTCTCATTAAAAACTCGTTTGCTCATCTCATATTCGTGATTAATTAAAAATTAAAAAATTTCAATTAAATGAATGGAATTTTTAAAATGGATTCCATGTTTGGAGTAATTATAATTTATACTATATAATAGGGTAAAATTAATTTTATACAAAAATATATACAAAAAAAATTAAAAATTATTTACCATGGTTACTTTAAAAATGGGTTTCCTGGGGGGAGTTTAATTAAATATATAATAGTAAAAATTGTCCAAAAATATTCCCAAAACCAATTTTATGTACATATATCATCCTTAAATCATCTATTCTCTAGAATATTCCATTATTGGATAATTATTACATTAAAAAATTTCAACAAAAGTTTTCTTTCTAAAAGTTAAAAGTGTGACACTCGCCTCACTTATAGAAGGTCACCCCTTATCCTCTCAATTTAACACATTCAAAACCATTTGGTATTTGAAAATACCTACCCAAATACCTTTCACATATACATCCCCTCATCCTAAATGAATTATTTTGGATATTAATACACTATATGAAGGCTTCTGGTGAAAACTTATAGAGGATGCCTAAAGAAGAGGTAATGTTCTTCAACAAGCAATTTTGTTTAATTTTTTTATCCACCTCCATAAATTATTATTATAAAATGATGATATAACATCCTAATTATATATAATATAATTATATTTTTTTATGATTTTTTTATAACCTATATCCATATCAGTATCCATCAAATGGGTTATGAAATCACCATTTGTGTGTACGGAAGACTATCACCTTGCGAACCAATGTCATTCATTTTTATATTACCACCTCTCACGGTTGGGTATGATGGTTGATATGAATTGTATATATGATTTTAATAAAAGTATTATACCTATAATTTTATTATATCTTATATTCATTTTTGTTTTCATTTCCATATGGGACACGATAACATTATTCGTGTGTATGGTGGTTTACCACCTCGCTAAGTGATGTGGTTCACTTTCATTAACTCATTACATAGAAGATAACAGGGATATTTTTGATAAATATTTATGATTTACAGTAAATAATTATTATATTCATGAAATATTTTTCATTTTGAAATGATAATGTACCATTTTTTTCTTATCTTTTAACTCATTGAAATATGATATTGTAACTTGTGTATGTGTGGACTACCGCCCTCACAAAGTGATGTGACTATATTTTCATCACCACACAAATTAGATTATATGAATATGTATATTTAAATAAATAATATTTTATTTATTATATTATGATCAGTATCTAAATATAATATATTATTTACATCCTTTCCATAATGATTGTTGAAAAATGGAAAAGTTATGTATGCGTATGTATAGCCTACCATCTCCATGATCATAATATAAATCATCTATCAATACCATAATTTATTGTTGGTATTAAAATTATAAAATATGTATAAATATGATAATTATTCTGTGATTATTGTTTTGGATATGATGGAACCTTGATCAATGTATGTGTACAGAAAATAACAAATTAAAACACATATGAAAAGAAAAATAGTTATTAGTAATAGCCTAACATTATCATAGAATTAAATGGGTAATATAAGGACATATGTAAATCATATATGGTATGATATATCTGAATTTGGTTCTATAATATATTATTAATAAAATTATATGTATTATAATCTAGTTTTTAATGTGTATGAAAAATGTCGGGACATATTGTAAGGGATTTCTATCTCACTTTTTACACTTATGAGACACATGTCGTATTCACCACCTTTTTATTTAATGTGGTGTATATAATACCAATTAATTTATTTATGATTATTTTTCTTAAAATAATGGGGTTTTCGCTATCCATTTTATAATTTATCTTTTTTGGGGTTTACACTTCAAAAGTTACCAAAGCGGTAAGTGATTTTTGTCTCAATTTTCATTCTTTGAGAGATTTTATTATGTTTTGAACCTATCCTATTTTAAAAGGTTCAAATACTTCCCCATTGACTTTAATATCATGAATTTATTTATCCTTGTGATATTTTTAATTAAATATATTTACATTCCTTCATGTGTCTTATGTTTCAATGTTAATAAAGCGATAATTATTTTTTGTTAAAATATCATCATTTAATGGTATTTATTTTGACTATGTTTCTGATGATCAAATCATATAATTCATATCAAAAGAACTTCTGAATTTTCTCATCCTCTATTTTTTCAGGAGAATAAATATTTTTCCTTCACTATCTACTCTTCTTGTACTCAAGAAATCAAAAACAATTTTTTTAAGAAAAGTAATATTTTTTATTAAAATAAATTTTTCTTCTAAAAATATATTTTCTAAAATTTATTTCTAATTTATTTTAACATTTTTTAAATTATATATTATAGAAATTTTTACCAATGAAATATTTTTTTCAAAAAAAACTTCAAAGGAACCTTTATTTTAACATGTAATACATGAATAAAATTTACTGCCATCATAACCATTATTTTATTTGATGCTTATTTTATATGTTTTTGGAGGATATTTTCTATGATAATTATTTTAAAAAAGGTGTATGTTTTAAAAAGTTTTTTAATAAGAAAGTTTATTTTCCTAAAGAAATGTTTAAAATTATTTTTAATTAATCTAGTATATTTTTTCTAGGTTATTTTCAATGAAATATTTTTTTCAAATTGTTTTAATTTTTATTAAAATTGTGTTCAAAGTAGAAAGTATATTTTACTCAAAAATCCATTATATGGTTTTTAATTGTACATTATAAGCATTGAATATTATTTTTGAAGAAAATAATTATTAATTTTTTTATTATTTAAAGATTAATTTTTAAATTAGAAAGGATATTTTCCACAATAAATGTCTTAAATTATCTTTAGAGATTCCACTATGTGTTTGTAGGGTTACTTTGAAATAAACTCATTTGTCCTATTTTTGGTTTTTTATAAAAAAAATTCCAATGAAAAATGATTTTCCTCTGAAAACATTCAAAGTTATTTCTTTAAAAATCAACCTATTTATTATATGAAATCCTTTCAGATTGATTATTCTCTACCATAAATATGATCCAATGATAATTTTCTTACTCTTTCTCTAAATGGTTTATATTTATGATAACTTTATGTTTATGAAATCTATTTATTTTTTCATGGGTTATGCCATGATATAATTCCTATGAAACCTGCTCCTTTTGATGGGTTAGGATTTTATAAAATGATGAAATGATTATGAATTATTTTGTTTTTCCATAGGTTATGATATGATAAAATTTTTATAAAAACCATTACATTTCATGGGTTATGATATATTGAATATTTTATAATCTTGTGAATCATGTATGTATTATTTTCATTATTTAGAATGGGGGGACTATATCACCCTCTAATTCATTGGGTAATGAATTATATATCATGAGATAGACAGGACTGGAATGGGTAGTGCACCTGGTTCAGTAAGGGACTTTCTCCTCTATGATGGTCTTGGTAGTGAACCATGACTAATATAATGGTTTGGTAAGTGAACACATTCCACTATGAGAAAAGGTATTCCATTAGGGATGGTGGTTTGCCCTACCTAGGAGGTATATCCACCCATGTAGATCCCTAATAAGTTTCAGAAGTGGGCATTTTCTATTAAGGAAATGACTATATATGCTTTTGTGTATGAAAATATTATATGACTTATGCCAATTTTATGATCTCATGACTCATGCCCCTTGATTTACTTATGATTCAAGTCTTACAAACTGTAAGGATTTATTCCTTGACACATATTTATGATTTATGATAACTTGGGTATCATTTTCATCTATTATTATCATCCTAATACCCTTATTCTCATGTTATGTTTATGTATTTCCCTTATTTACCAATATTAAGTATCTGATCTCACCCTTTATTATGTATAAATTCCCCAAGTTATGAAAAATGATTTTATATAGGGTTTTTCGATGAGGAATAATAAATGGGAAGAACTTTGTGGGAAGCATTGATGGTATTTCACATGATATAAAGATTGTGCACATAGACTCAAAAAACAAGTATTATGGCCCTTAGATGACTGTTTGTCTAATATGGTGAGTACTCATATAAAATAATGTAATGTCTATGTATGTTAATCGCGGGTCACTATACATACTTTCCAATATAGATTTGTAAATCATTATTGGGGCACTATAGATCTTTATAAACTCCATGGACACACTCATATGTTTTGAAATAAGTGGGAATTTGTACATAACATCTTTGGATTAGATAGGAAGGTGAGGATAGGGTCATATTTATAGAAACATAGGGGAATTTATTTTTTGATTTCAAAGAAAGGTACCTATAACAAAGGCTAAAAATTAAGGGAAAACCAAATGTCTTCCCATTGTATTAGCCCTTGGTTTTTTTACATATAGAGTATGGTTCTTAGATTTAAATTTTTTAAGAAAAAATACCCATATGGAATATGTAATTTTTTATCAAGAAAAAACTATTTTCATAATGAAATGATTTAAAAATATTAATATATACATAATATTTAATTGATTTATTATAGGACTGTGGGAGTTATTTTATTTCTTTAATACATTTTTTATAAGAAAATCCATTTTTGGTCGAGAGCCTTTTTATTATTTTTAAAATCATTTTATTGAATTATAATATCATAATACATACCATAATATTAAATCATATTTAACATTGCACCTATAAATTCACCCGTCTTTGAAAATTATGAAAAATTCACCATTAGATAATTTTTATATGTTATACAAAAATTGAAAATTCTTTTATGAATAAAATTATTCTTATATGATATTTATACCTTTTAAAATAATAATTTTTTTATTTCAAAAGCATGTGTTTGGTGTTAAATTTTTAAAAACACTTTATTATAGTAAAAAATTATTTTTTAATTCATATGTATGTATTTATAAAATTATTCATTGGTTAATATACATTTTTAAAAATCTTTATATTTATATTATCAAATTATTTTATTCTTTTTAATCAAAACTTGTGTGAATAACTACTACATTAGATGAAAATTCTCCAATTAAAAAGGTTATATTTGTAACAACACAGGTAATCGTAAAATGATCTTTTTTCATATTTATTAAAATTTATGAGTAAGATATTAATTAAATGGGACAATAATTTCAATTGTGTATATGATAAATATAGTTTTTGAGTTAAAAATTATATTTCAAAAAGGAAATTTTGTCACCTTTTGAGGGTGCATTTGTTTTAAATGTATTTTTTGATAGTTTTATAAATTATATTTTACAAAATAAACTTCTTCTTTTAAATCATTATATCAAAATTTAATTTCGCTAAATTTTTTGTTTTTTTCTAATAAGTTTCATGTTTTGATTTTAGTGAAAATATACTACATTATAATTGAAAACATATTTTTCATCAAAACTATATATATTGTTAAGTTATATTTTTGAATTGTCTTAAAATATAATTAGATATTTTTTTATCATTTAAACTAATGTAGTTCATTTTAGTCAATTTCACATTGATATTGGATATAAAAGCTTTGTGTTGTTTTGAGTATTTTTACTTTAAAAACCTAAATCCTTACTCCATAAATGAGAATAATTATTAATTTCATTAATAAATTTTTATTATTTCAATTTTGAAAAATTATTTCCATATTTGGAAATGAAATATCAAAATCAAGTAAATAAGACTCCTTTAGTTTTTAAAATTATGAATAGTAACTTAGTAATTTTTTATTAACACAGTTAAAGGAAAATCATGTAATTAAGGGTAAAAATAATATTATATATATTATTAAATTACCCTTAAACTTTCCAAATAGTTTAGGTAGAACTCCCTCCTTAGATGTGTTATGTTGTTAATCAAAAGAGATCTTCTGAAGGATAGATATCATGTTTAATTATGTTTTTCTATTTTACTTCCTCTTCCACTTCATTCTTATCTTATTACAAAATAATGAAATAAAAAATCCTGTATCATCAATATAATGATATGTTATTATGTTAATATAATCACCCAAATTCATTTCCATTTCCATCAAATGGGAAAATAATTATTATTTTTTGCACAAATCGGACTATCACCTCGCAAATAGATATAATTTATTTTACATCACCATCTCTCAAGAAAGGTTATAATGATGTAATTAATGTTTATTTAAGATATTCATGGCATATTTATCAATGTGAAATAATAATATATCATTTATGTTGTTACCTTTCCATACACATAAAAATGATAATTTCGTTCGTGTGTGCATGTAAACTATCACCTCCATGAAGCGGGGTGATAAGTTTTTCATGACCAAATCACATGGTAAGTATATATAAGTATATTTATATAATTAACAATATATTAATGATAAAAATATCATTTTTTAAAGATAAAATTATGATTACATTCTTCCCATAATGACCACTAAAAAAGAGAAATGTTACTCAAGAATACGTACGGCCTAACGTCTCCAATATTATAACGTATTTCATTTTCCATAACCATACATAAGGGTTTTATTTAAAATTATAATTATTGTATAAAAATTATTATTATTCCATGAATATTATTCTGGATATGATGGACTCATTTCCATTTTTACTATAGACATCATATCAATGTCATTATAGACTCAAGTGTTCAATATCATCAAAACTCTAGATGTGTACTAAATAAATTAAGTAATTGTTTTAACATGGTAATTAGTGATATTAAAGGCATGGTAAAAATGAAAAATCTTCTGAATAAAGTATATGAATAACATAAGTTTATTATTTAGTAATATAAAGTCCATTGTGATGAATCGGACTCACAGTAAGGTGCTTTATCTCAATCCCCATTCATTGTGATATATTTTGATGTTATACACCCACCTTCTTTTATAAGGTCAATAAACAACCCATTAAAATATTAATTACATTAAATTATTTAAAAAGGAATATTTTTTTCTTTATATTTGGAGTGTTTTTATTTATTTACAAATTAAAAAGGAATTTTTTTAGCATTTATGGTGAAAATAAATACTCGGTCGTCGTAACTGTAATTTGATATATTGATTCCTCTAAAAGACATAATTTTTTAAAAGAAAAAATAAATACCTTAATAATTTTTTTATATATTTTGGAATTTAAAATATTTTTAAAAATATATTTATTATTTCAATATCATGAAATAATTTCTTGCGATTTCAAATGAAATATTATGAGTGAAATACTGAAAATTGAAATATTTTATGTGTTATGATTATATAATGGTACTTGTATATTTTATGGGTGGTTATGTTATAAACTAGGGTTGGTTTGTTCTATGATAACCTATAGATGGGTAGTTATGTTATATCCTCCAATGCATTGGGTATGTAAGTAATCTTTATGGCTATTCTACCTGTATAAGTGAAATGATTGGAAGTTGACCACATGGTTTTTACAATTATAATAGTGATAAGTATAATTGTGTCCCAATATACCTTTTGGTGTTATATATTCTTGATATGGGTTATAGGGTAATATTATTATTAAAAAAAGGGTGTTCAGTGATCTTATTTTTAAAGGAAATTGTTTACCACTTTTAAAATGTGAAACTTATTACTTTATGATAAAATTTTCATGAGTTTCATGTTTTCACATGACTAAAATTGTTCCATATTTTTGTATCCCTTAATGAGATTATTGATCTAATCCATTGTTTTAATGTGTTACTCATTGGGTTTAAATATTGGTAGGAGAAATAAATAAGTCATGATTAAAGTTATGAAGATTTATCATGAAAAGGAAATGAAGTTTTATTGTACAATTATTCTATTTTTGATGAAATGGGTATTATTTTACTTGAATCCACAATTTTTGAATTTGAAATGTTTTATCCTATATTCTATAACACTATAAACATAACATGATCCTCAATGTAAAATAAAGTAATTTTCTTGACTAAAATTAAATATTATGTAATGTTTAAGGAAAGGTGCATTATAGTAGGTATCAAAGGTCAGTTTAGATAACTTTAGAGGTTTGGGTAATATTAATGAATTTACCTTGAATGATTTATATTATGGCCCAGTTAAAATGTTATAGATTTTGAATATTACCATGTTTCTTTATCTAAAAAGATATTATTTTTAGAATGGTTTTCTGCATAGGAAATGTGGGAGTGGTAGTGGGAAGAAACATAGAGGAAAATAAACTCCCAAATAAACATCTCGAGATCGTTGGAATTAGAACTGAGTAGTTTTTTTAGTTATGGATCAGTTAACATAGGATCAAAATGGTGGTGTTTTCCATACAAGATAACAACTATATATACCACAAATGAACATGATTATATTGGATAATTTTATAATATAGAGTCCCCCATCATTTAGACGATCAGTTGACCCATTAATGATGAAGGATGGATGAAAGATATAGAAAAGATATTTGATGTCATTGGTTATTGAAATCACCAAAAGTTAACTCTTGAAATTTATAATTTTAAAGGTGAATTTGGTCACTGTTTGTCAATAATTAAAAAAAATATAAGGAATTAAAGAACCTAATGCCTTGGAATGGGATGAATTTATGAATATATTCTTTGAGAAATATTTACCTAATGTTGTGAAACTTAGGTTGGAAAAATAATTCATGGAATTTATAATAAAGGATGAATATTCAGTTGCAGTATATGAATAAAATTTCACTTATTTGGAAAGGAACATCCCAAATTTTTTCCCAGATCTTGAAAGTGTGATAAATCAGTTTTACTGAGGATTGAATCTAATGTATTGAAAGGAATTATCTTCTCATGAGTTAAAATGATATGAGGAACTTGATTGATGTTCTATGAATATAGAAATGGATTATTCTGATGATCTTGTGTCCTATGAGAATATGTAAAAGAAGTGGTCCAATTGGCAGGAAATGGGAAAGAATTAATTAGTGATGTTTTTAAAAAAGAAAAATAAATTTTCATCTTGTGAGAAGTGGTAAAAGGAATCCTTAAAAATGACTTTCAATGTTTAGGATGTTCTTCAGATCTGCTAACAATGTTTATATTTCTTATGACTCCAAGGCAGGTGATCATGAAAGAAATGAAAATCCAACAGTGAGATGTTTTAGTTGCAATATGTTAGGTAATTATCCCAATGTATGTCCGTACATGATTACCAAGGATGAAAACCAACAAGATAGAAAGAATTAGGGTCTCAAAAAATCATTGTCAACTACTATGGTTCACATTGGTCCTTAAAATAAAGTGGTGACGGAAATGTTACTAGTCTTTCAAAATATCCCAATACTCTGTTTGACTCACGATTTTCACATTCTTTAATTTCTAAGAGCATTTCTAGTAATTTAGTAATATCACCTCATAAATCTAATATAGAACTTTTGGTACAAATTGGGGTAGAAGTATTAAATAAACCATGATTTATAGGAATCTTACTATTTTACTTACTATAATGGTCTTTCCTCCAAATCTTGTTAAACTTACCACAGTGGATTTTGATATCATTTTGGGTATGGATAGGTTTTTAGTTTATCATGATATATTTTATTTCAAATCAAATAATGTTTTCATCAATAATTCCATACATTTTATAACATACCAAAAATATGAGAGATTGATTAATGATGGTAATGAAATTTATCTATATTATGGTTTTAAAAATAAATAAATAGTTCTGATTAGTGACATCCCTGTAGTGAATGAATTTATGGATGTCTTTATAGATGAATTTCCTTTATTTTTGTTCCAAATAAGGAAGTTAAATTTAATATTGATTTACTTCCTTATGAAAATCATATATCTATACCCCCTTATTAAATGTCTCAAGTGGAACCGGTGGAATTAAAAAATAGTTTCGATAATTTCTTGATAAATGTTTCATTCAACCTAGAATTTCACCATGGGGTGATCTTATTTTATTTTTGAAAAAGATATTTAGTTCCATGAGACTTTATATTTATTATAGATCCTAGAATAACATAACCATTAGGAACTAGTATTATTTTCCTCATATCAATGATTTATTTGATCAGCTCTAGGAAGATTAGTATTTATCAAAGATTAATTAGTGGTCTAGGTAATGTCAACTAATGGTAGAGGAGGATGACATTCCAAAGATAGGTTTTTGAATGAGATATAGGAATTATGAGTTTGGAGTAGTTCACTTTATGTTTTATAATGCACCAGTTGTATTAATGAGTTATATGAATGGAGTCTTCCATCATTTTTTGGATTAGTTTTTGGTTGTGTTTATTGATGATATTTTGGTATATTACAAAATCTGGGAGGAATAAGAATGGAACATAAGGATTGTTTTAGAAAAACGTAAATGAAAAGAAACTATATGGAATGTTTTGTAAGAGTGATTTATTTAAAAAATTCATTTTATTGACACATTTTTTCTAAATATGGAATAATTGTTGACCATTCTAAATTAAAATTTGTCCAAGAGTGGACAAGATGTACCAATATCACAGAGATTCATAGTTTTCATAGAATAGTGGTTTATTACCTATGGTTTGATAAAAAAATTGCTTCGTTATCTTGCGCGCTAACTATGTTAACACATAATGGAGTTAAGTTCACCTAGACAAAATAATGTGATTATTATTTCCATGAAAAGAAGGTTGGGAAATGTTCTAGTTTTTTTCTAGACTTCCAGAAATGGTGAATTTATTATCTACATTAATGCATAATTATAAGGTCATGGTTGTATCCTAATGTATAAGGATCAGGTAATTTCTTATCCTTCACTTCAGTTGAAACCTCATGAGTTAAATTACCATGGACATGATTTTAAATAATTTTATTTTTTATTAAAATTTGGAGGCATCATTTATATGGATAAAAGTGTGAAATATATACTACTCAAAAAAATTGAAATTTATATTCACTAAAAATGAATTGAACAAGAGATATAGGAGATCACTAGAACTAATCCTGGTTTATGATTGCATAATTAATTTCCATCTTATAAAAGAAACTAAAGTTGATGATGATTTGAGTCAATAAAGTAATGCTACATTAACCATGTTATGTTTAGAACATAGATTATTGGTTGATGATTTGATGAATTTTGGATTGGAAGTATTCGGTGCATGAAATTCCTCTATTTTATTTCAGGTGTTAGTGAAATCATCTCTATCATTCATTATTATGAAAGAATGGAAGGAATACCATGAGTTTTAGAAAAAGATAGAATTTGTTAAAAGTGGTAAGACTACTGAATTTTTCATAGATAAATATTGTGTATTGAGATTTGGGAATAGATTATGTGTACCTTGTGATTCGCAGTTGATGAAATGTTTTTTATATCAACCTCATAGTTCCCCATTTTCCATAAATCAAGGAAGTACTAATATGTACATAGACCATCAGGAGTATTACTGGTGGGATGATATGAAAATAGATATTGATGTCTTTACCATGAATTATTTTACTTTTCAAAAGGTTAAATCAGAAAGACAGTTGCTGAAGGGGGTGATTCAGCCTATTCTAGTGCTAGAGTGGAAATGGAAAAATATTTCCATGGATTTTGTAGTGGTATTTCAAAATAAATTTCAAAGTAACAATTTCATATGGGTTATTATTGATAGATTACCTAATTATTTACATCTTATTCCTATTCTATGCACTCTATATCTAGATCATATTTATTGGATGTATCTTAAAGAAATATTTTGATTAAATGGAGTTCCTCTATCTATTGTATTTGGTCATGATCTGAGGTTTACTAATATCTTTTATAAATTCCTTCATAAGATATTATGTAATGAATTAAATTGAAGTAAAACTTCTCAACCTCAATCAGATGGGGGACGTCAGATAAGAAAATTCTGACCTTGGAGGATATGCTACGTGCTTACTAAGTGGATTAACTAGAAAGTTAGGGTCAATATATTTGTTTATTTTTTTTATAATAATAGTTTTTATTCTAATAAATAGATAGCATCATTTGAGTAATTATATGGAAAGTGGTGTCAAACTCCATAATTTAGGGATGAAGTGGGTGAAAAGAAGATAATGGGACCATAATTGGTAAAAGAAATAGAAAAACATTAGTTGATTCAGTGATACATGATGTCAGCACGGAGATGGAAATAACATTATGTGCATAACTGGAGGAAGGATATTTATTTCAAGGTATGTGATCATGTCTTTCTCAATGTTTCTCTATGGAAATGTGTGATGTGATTTTGTAAGAAGGAGAAAGTGAGTGCACAGTTAATTGCACCCTATGAAATCTTAGATAAAGTTTGATCAATTTCCTATTGAGTAGATTTTTATCTTAGTTTATCCTAAGTAGACAATGTTTTTTAGGTTTCAATTTTATAAATGTATAAACCTGATCCTTGTCATGTTAAGAGTCCATAAGTACCGTAGTTGGAGGAGAATAATTATTTAAGGAACAGCCAGTTCAGGTTGTTGAACATATTGGGAAATTATTGTGAAATAAGTTGAATCATTAGTATATGGTTTTGTGGAAAACCCATATAGTTGAATAGGTAACATGGGAATCTAAAAATTCTATTAGGGAACGATATCCCCACTTATTTCATAAGTGAATAAAATTGTGAGGACATAATTTCCCAAAGGGGGAAGAATGTAAAAACCCAAGAAATGATAGAATAATCCTTTTTCATATTTATAAATATTTATGATTTTAATAATAATTAAAAGAGACAATATGTTCAATAGTGTATATGATAAATCTAGTTTTATGGTTAATTTTTTTTTCCAAAAATGCAATTTTGACGCATTTTAATGAAGAATTTTTTTTTAAATATAGTTTTTGAAACTATTATAAATTACATATGAAAAAATAAAAAAACCAATTAAAGTGTAATATAAAATAAATTGGTGGAATTTTTTCTGTTTTAATGATATGTTTCATGTTTTGATGAATAGTGAAATAAATACTGCATTTTAATTGAAAACAACCATTTCATAAAAATTATTTATATTGTAAAATTATATTTTTTAATTTTTTTAAAGTATATTTAGATAATTTTTTTATCATTTAATACAATTTAGGTCATTGGAATCATTCTCATGTTGAAATTAGATATAAAAATGTTGTTAGCTTTTGATTATTTTTACTTTAAAAACATGTTTTTGCGTTCAGTCAAAAGAATTAATTTTTAGTTAACTACTATAATTTATTTTAATTGAATTTTGAAAAAATGATTCGTTATTTGGAATTAAAACGTCCAAATTTATTAAATAGGACCCATTTGTTTTTGGATATTTTGAATAGTAACTTTAGCAATTTTTTTATTTACATGGTTAAATGTAAATTTGGTAATTAGAGGTAAAAATAAAAAAAATTATTAAATTACACTAAAACATGGAAATATTTCATTAGATAATTTTATTTTAAAAATATGATCATCCTTGGTATGAATTTATATTCTTTGGAAGCCACTTGGATGAGATTATAACAGTTATAATATTAAATTCAATGAAAAGTAAATTTTATCACTTTTGTTTTTAACAAATAAATTATTTTTAATATTGGATTATATATGAGTTATGTTCAACTATAAATACTATTTTTAAAGATAACTTTTTTTATTTATTGTGGTAATTTTTTTTAAGTTTTATGTGAAAAAATAATTAAATTAAAGGTTTTCATAATGACGACGTAGTAATTGTTTAACTAAAATAAATATCAAAGAAATGATATTAAAATACTAAAATAATTATAATTTGAGATGATTAATTTCATCCATGATTTGTTTTATAACTTTGATATTTATTTATGTTTTAGATGTTTTGGTATGAATATAACTTGTTTTTAAGATATTTTTATAATGTCAAGTAAAGAATAGTGTTAAAATTGAAATTATTAAGATTTTAAAATAAATAATAGTTTATTAAATGATTCAATATTTTTAAAAAACCTTATTTATGCAAAAAAATTGGTATAATTCTCTCAAATGTAAAAATTGACTCATTTATAGGCATTTTTTAATTTTATATTAATTATATTAACCCTCAAAGTGTATATTACATGATATTGCAGTAAGAGTTAAAAGGGTAAAATAATGGTTAAAAAGAAAATGATTAATAAAATAATCAAAAATTATCTAATTTTTTTGGATTAATATATTTAAAACCATCCTATTCCTATCATCAAAATAACAACTTTAGATTAATTTAGAATAAAAAATTAATTTATATTAATTTTTTATTTTGAATAATACAAATAGTGCCCCTACCCTCTCTTATAAAAGGGCACCCATTCTTCTATATTATTCACACATAAAATACTATTTATTTTGGCCATTATGTATACAAATACATTATTATAATCTCTCCCCAAATTCTAGAGGACTTGGTTTTAGCAGAACACCCTCCTTAGAAGTGTTGAGGTGTTAATTAATAGACATCATCCAAATGAGAGGTATCATTTTTAATTAATTGTTTCTATTTTATTTCACCTTACACATCAAAAAAAATATTCTTCCTCCATGTTGAAATAATAACACTACTATCATAAATATAATGACATGTAATTATGTTAATTTCATCAACTGAATCCATCTATATTTCTATCAAATGGGAAAGGATTTAGTCATTTGTGCCTACAACAAACTATCACCTTGCAAACCGATATAATTTGTGTTCCATCACCATCTATAACGATTGGTTATCATGATAAAATTAAGTTTTATATTTTATAATAAAGACATATTTATCATTATTTAATAATAATATATAATTTATGTTCTTACATTTCTATACACATAAGAATTATAATGTTGTCCATCCGTATGTATGAACTATCACCTCAACAAAATGATGTGATTCATTTTTCATCACCCCATAAAATTGATAAAATATATAAGTATATTTAAATTTTTAATATGATATTAATGATATTATTATAATTTTTAAAAGGAAAAATATTTATTTCCTTATTTCTATAATGGCCATTGAAAAATGGAAATGTTACACGTGAGTACGTACGTCCTACTATCTCCACGATTATAACATATTTTATTTTACATAACAATATATAATGGTTTGATTTAAAATTGTAATTAAAATATGAATTTTATTATTATGTCATTAATGGTATTCTAGAGATTATGGTCATATGAAAATTTAGATTATAGACATTATATCAAAGTCTTTTTGGAATCAAGTACCAAATATCATCAAAACATCTGGTGTGAACATAAATTATTATGTAATTGTTTTAAAATTGTAATAAGTGATATAAAATTGATATTAAACTTTAAAAAATTATCTAAATCAAGTGTATGACTAAAATATGTTTATTATTTAAGAATATAAAGTACATTGTGATGAATCAAACACAATGTATGGGACTCCGTCCTAATCCCCTTTCATTGAGACATGTTTTGATATTATACACCAACCTTCATTTATAAGGTGAATAAAAAACCAATTAGATTTTTAATTCCATTAAATGGTTATCAAAAAAAGGAATCTTTTTATTATTTTTATATGGAGAGATATAATTTTTTTACAAATTAAAAAAGGAATTTTTTTTACATATACGGTGACAATGACTTCTCTGATGCTCTGACCATTATTTAATATTTGGATTCTTCTTCAAGCCTTAATGTTTTTAAAAGAAAAAATTAATATCATATTCTCTTTTCTAGATATTTTTTACATCAAAATGGTTTTGAAAATTGATTTATTATTTCAATGTCATGAAATGTCTATTTGTGATTGGAAAATAATTTTTACAAGTGAAATAATGAAAAATACAATCTTTTATTTGTTAGGATTATTTAATGGTACTTGGAAATTTTATAGGAGATTAAGTGATAAAACAAATATTGGTGTTTCCATGATAAAACAATGATGGATGGTAATGTTATAACCACCAATGCATTGGGTATGGAAGTCATTCAAATAATTTTTCCATTTTTGTGAGTGAAATGAATGGAAGTTGTTTGCATGGTTATTCCATTTATAAGAGAGAAAAGTATAATTGTGTCCCATGAAACATTTGTGTGTTATCTATGTATGATATGGGTTATATATTAATATTATGATTAAAAAACGATAATTGGTGATATTATTTTCAAAGGAAAGTATTTACCACTTTATAAAGGTGAAAATTATTAATTTGAGATATATTTTTCATGGGTTTCATGTTTTCACATGACTAATAGTTTTCCTTCTTTGTGTATCCATTACTGATATTGTTCTGCTTATCTGATGTTTTAAAAAAATTCACATGGTATAGGGATCTAAAAGAGAATGAATAAAGTCAAGATGATAGTTACGAAGATTTATCTTGAAAAATAAATCATGTTAAGTTTTATATTTCGAATGGAAATGAAATTGTTTTAATTGTATCCAAATTGTATGAATGTGAAGTTTTATGGACTAATTATCTAAAACTCTAAAAACGGAAAGATCACCAGTGTAAAATAAGGTAATTTTCTTGAATAAAACTAAATATTATGTAATTTTTTAGGACAATTCCTTATAATATTTTCCCTTATATAAATACATCATTATAATATCCAATGCTCATTCATATCCTTCCCTTGGTTCTTACACTATTCATCTCACATTGTGTATTCATGTCTTTATAATAAATGTGTATCTTATATATTTTTCATTCATTTTAGTGTTTGTTCATCCAGAGTTCATTATTGTGGTGGGGATAAATATTTTTATTTGTTCTTTCAGAGTAGTTTCATCCATTATTTTGAATGAAATTTTCTAGTTTTGTGTTGTAATATGTGTTGTAGAAGTACAATGAAATAATATACGTTGATTTAATTAATTTTTTATAAAATTAAATTTTTATTTATTATAGTTTAATATTTTGTCTTATATAAATATGATGGGCCAACATATTGTCATGTTTTATAACCTCACTATATTCTCTCACGATGTTGTGTCATTGTAGAGTCCCAAAAAACATTGTCACACAATATTGTGTCCCAAATATTATTGAAAATTTTATTATGTCTACACTCAATGTAATATCAATAGGAACTCTCATAATACATTTATTCTCAATATATCATTGAATAATCTGAAAATGGTACTCTTTTTTGGATAATGATTCAAGAAAAGTTGTCTTTTAACATACGCAGCACACATACTCCATATTACGTTAATAACTTAACATAGTGTCGAGTTCCCGATATATTATGTTAACTAATCAATTTCAGGTTCCAATGTGTAATAAATTATTATGGAAATGAATCATTAAGTAATAACATGAGGTTAGATTCATCCTCTTTGTTATCACAATTTTTTTCACCTGTGTTTTCATTTACACTCTATGTAAACTTACACCATTTACATAATATTATGCTATCAATTAGTGTAATATCATGTATGGAATTCAATTTTTTATTTTAGAGACATTTTATTTATTATAAAATGTATGAAACATGTTTATTCTTTGAAAAAAGTGGATTTGATACCACTAATGGGTTTTAGGGTTTCATAATATAAACATTGTTGTTAATGAAAACCCATATATTGCATGATCTATCCTCGATGATATCATTATGAAGGATATATAAAATTAAAAACATAAAAATATTTGTTCCTATATGTCAAAACTAATTTCCTTCAACAATTTGTTTATAATAGAGAAATCTAGAATCATATCATCGATATAGTAGACCTAAATTCCCCCCCCCCCTAAGCGGTTATAATAGCCAATGAATTCATGATCATTTAGTAATGAGTCTCATAAATTTCTAGGGGTTCTCACACATTTTAATTATATTATAAATGATACTATGAGAATTAAGAAGTTTCTAAAAATATTTTAATGAAACTAATGGTAATTAGAAACTCACAATTGGATGGATCACATTTCTTTATATAGAAACCTTAATAATCTTAATTTAATTAAAGGTTTCATCTATATGTAATATATAATGTGAATATAATATTTCCCATTATTTTATCCATTAAAAAATTCACTAGATGTTCATACTATAACATTTCTATTCCTAATGAATTATTAACTGAAAGAAATTACAGGGGATAGAGTTAGAAGATATTGTGGTTACCCTACATGGTGTAAGATGCATACATGTGGCCTGTATTATGTTTGGTGAAATGTATCCTTATTCTTTTTATTCATGATACAATTATATCAGTTATACTTATGTCATTTCAATAAAATAAATTCTATTATAGAAAACATAAAATATTTATCACCATAAATGAAATATTAGATTGCGGTGAATGGATATTCACCACAACATAATTATATACATGAGTAAATGATAAATCACTATAATAATATGAACAAAAATGGTTGAAATAGTAAATACCATAAACATAATAATAAATATTGGTGAATATGTCATCACTATAAGAATATTCATAGCATGGGAGAGTGGTTAATAACTATAAGAATAATAATAATCATTTTTGAATGGGTAATACCCAAAATCATAACAATTAACATGGGTGTGTGGGTAATTACCATAAACATAATAATAAAAATAGTAGAATGGGAAGTCATTATAATTATAATAATAAATATTGGTGAATATGTTATCTTTAAAAGAATAATAATATTCGTCGGTGAACTAGAAACCACCATAAACATATTAATAAATATGGATGAACTAGTATACACCATAAACATAATCATAACATGTGTAAATGGGTAATCAATATAAACAATGATTCTATTAAACTATAACCACTCACTCATTTTTTCATGTCTATTATATTATATACATAGTCACCCATAGGTCATGATCGTTCTCCCTCAGTATATTTGTTTCCCACACAGTCACATATCTCACAAATATTGAAAAAAATGAACACTAACTATCCCAAAGTAAAAAAATGTCAATTCACTAGTGTTAAAACTCATATAAAAACTTATCAATGGACTATATTGCTCATGGATTATTAAATCATCTCATTAATTCATTTCTTAAGCACTGACAACGCTCACTTATTCTATTGTCGATTTATGTCACCATTTTCCCAAAGATAATTAACTATCGAATAACATGTTTTTAATCATATGTTCAAGAGGACCAATAAAAAACTAGATATCCCCTACTCTTCCCACATTATGCAAGGAAACAAAATATTTTTCTATCATTGGTCATCAAAACTCGCTTTCATATACATAAATAATATACAATGCATGAAATAGATATAAATGAATTGGATGATTTAGGGATCACCTTTCTTAGAGTCATAGGTTCCTGATCATAAAATATCATTAGAAAAATCATGATCAATTAAATGAAATAAATAATTTAAATGAATAAAACTAATATTGGTATTTTAGATAAATATAGATAAAATTATGAAATATGTTATGAATATAGTGGGTAGAGGATTAATATTTGGCTCTATAGATCCAATGGGTCGAGAAAACCTACACCAAAATATTCAATAAAGGATAAATGAATCTTAGTAGTAGAGAAAATATGAAGTGTGGGCAGTCCATCAATCTCTAATTAAGATAGGGGGACTGTGTTATAACTATATCTAATAATTCAATAAAATAACTGATAATAAAAAAATAAGAAGCCACTAAGTACCAGGTGCACGCCTATCTTATACCTAGTGTCCACCAAATACTTGATTCAAGGTCGATGTCCAACTAGTGGTCTAACTATAAATTTCCCGTTGATGGTTTTCCACTAACAACCTAGTACTACTACATTGGTAACCAAGTGATATTATATATAAAATACATATTTCCACCAACAATATCCTTTTAATAATTTCTTACCTCCAACCTCTTCCAACATCTCCAATTATCCATAATTACTAAAATACACATAAAATTAATGAAATAAAATAAAATTCATACCTATATGTACATAATTCATTACATAACCTATCAACTCTAGAATATTTTCAATGAGTTATGATATTAATGTTAATTTAAGTCATGTGTAAAAAATAAAAATTCATTTTGTTAATAAAATATAACACATATAAACTATTTCTAGTTTTTTTATTGGTTATAAATATTAAAATAAATCATCAATTGATGTTATTATGAAATTTAAATTAGTTTTTATGGTTTATAAATAGAATTATTAATTTTATATAAGAGACATAGATAACAAAAATGTAATTATATATATGTTTTCTATTTAAATTATTTTTTTTAGTATTTTTGAATTATGTATTAGTGGTTATTTTTATGCATTCCGATTCTTTTAGGTTATATATACTATTTTTATTTTTACTAAATGTGAGGTTGTGATAGAAATTATTTTTCCTCTTATTTAGGATGATAATATTATTATTATTCTTCTTATCGAGGATGTTAAGGTTATTAAATTCCCTCTGTTTTTACGGATGTATAATCGGCTATATTGGGATTATAATTAAGGCTTCATAATGGTATTATTTGTTTCTATGATGGTTTGTTAGCACATGGATGAAAAATGTTCAAGGTAAAAGTATTTATTTCTTATGTATTACATAATAATGATTGGATCCAAGATGAATTATGAAAGCGATAATTAGGTATGCAATATGAATTTTAGAGTTTTTTTCCAATGAAAATTCAATTATGTTTTGTGATGATAAGAAACCCTATGGTGGGTATTTTATTAATAACCAATATATTTTTCTACTAGTTTGAGGCCAGTAGAAGGTTGGTAGTAACCACACCCTAGAAAAACTAGAGTTTTAGTGGTGAGAAATGTAATTCTAGTGGCTCGCATAAATTATAATGTGATGTACCGAGATTTCATTAGTATACCTAACATATATTTTTAAGAATCAGTAATTTATTTATTGAATATATAAAATTTTTAACTATTAGGTATATTTATTCAACTAGAATGTATGACTATGAATGAAATCCCACTTCACTCTATAATTCCTACTTCCATTATATTTATTAAATGTTTCAATAACTGGGTGGAAATATGACCAATTCGTGGTTTTGGTATCATCAAATCATAGAAATTGTATGGTTTATAATCTTTATAGATTTATATATTCATTTTTAACTGACTCATATAAAATATTTTATATTATTTTATTAGTTTTTCTCATAATCATCTTATTACAGTAGCTTCAACCAACAACTTTTTGGTATAATATTTAATTAAAACTCATTAGGTAAATGATAACATATTTTGTAATTTATTATTTCATTAATGTTCATATGTATGCATGAGAATTTTTATTCATATAAAAGATGCCAATATAGATGGCATTGGTGTTTATAAATTTATATATAAAATAATATAGCCTATTAGGGATTAGATTATCATCCCCCCAAGGTAATTTTAGTTTATGGTAGTCTAGATGATTGATTTTACCAAAATTAAATGTGGGAAATAATATATAAACACATATTAACACATTTGGTTCCTATAGAGAAGAAAAATGGGTTTATTTAGGAATTTACCCCTATATGATTGATATAATGGATTTATTTCGATTTTTCTTTAGGGAGTGTGAAGTAATGGGTGTTTTATTCATGGAATAGATTTTTCTAATTATATTTTCTATGTATAAGATTTTTATAAATTAAATTTTCCCCTATAAGTGGATTTTTTTGAATGATATATGTATTATATTGTATTAAAGTAATGGTTATATGATAATTATTTTTGGGGTTATCCATTATTGTCAACACATTAACTCAATTATTAACAACAAAAGCACATTAAGAATAAAATTAAAACTTTTTTCGCAAGTTAATTGAGAACTATTGGGTAGGTTATATGATCTTGTAAATTATTTGATGATTTTTGGGAAGTATTTTTTATTTTTTAGAATAAATGGCACTGAAAAGTTAATTGTCACTCAATAATAATGCATTGCTTGAATAAATTTAAGGTGAGGTCCTAAAGAATTTCACCATAGTGCCTCTAGAAACAATAAAACTTGGTTTCTAGATATGATTATATTTAAAATGATCCTTCATGACATGAATATCACACATAAATTGGAAATATGTTATTTTATATGCTCATATTAGTGGGTGTTAGATACATATTTTCATTATAAGGTATTTTGTTGTATAATGTGCTATTAGATAAAACTAAAACACATGGGGCTTTTAAACTTTAGTTTTTTAGGAATAAGATAATTTAGGGATTATGCCACAATGGTGATTTTCCACACATCAATGCTCTATGATGATTAGTAAGTTACCTTTAGTAGTTAGAATAACATGAATGTGTTTCACTATGATTCCCCTTGTCACATTGTGTTATATGATAAATCCTAAATTTGATTGTATTTAAAATGAGGCCTAGTGGAGGTTTGAATTTGTACCTTATAATTTATTCTAAATTTAAAAATTAAAATCAATGGTTATTAGAATTTATTGATTGTTACAATGTTTTGAATTGATATATAAATAGCTGATAACAAATTATATATTTTAGATTTTAATTTAAAATCAAAAAATCCATTGAATTTTAATTGGTTACCACTATGTATAGTAAAAAATATTAAAAGTAATATATTTTTAATAAATTTCAAGTGTATGATACTAGTTTTTTATGATTAAGTCACCCATGATTTATAGATAATCTCCTACAATTCCATTTTTTGATGTTGGAGAACATGAAATCTAATTTTTGAAGACACACATCAAATTATCTTATTTATTGGATTTTTTAAGATTTTTTAGGAATAATTATTTCCTAGTAGATAATTGAATAAAATATTTGGAGGATAAAGTATGTTTTCATTCACTAGTTTATGATAAGATCATTTTGGGAAGAATACAATATGAGTTTGTATTATTTTATAGAAAAGTGGAATCTATTAGTAGTGATTGAATATTCCTATTAGTTTTTCTTTGAAAACAATATTTTTAAAAGTAAAAGATACATCATTTATAAAATATTTATGTATAATATGATATTCAAGATGTACTCTACTAGTTAGTCTCATGGTTAGTGATTCTAGTTCATTTTTTGATCTATTGTTTTGTCAAATCATGCCTAGGATGTCTACATATGTTTTAAAGGGGGAACCTATTTTATTAATTGATGTAATTATTTTTATTGTGATATGGTGTGCGTATTATTATTTTATTTATTAACATAAATATTTTCTGGTGAATATTAAATAATTTAATAATATATATTTCTCTAGGAACATTAATGGGTGATGATGGTTTTTCCATAATGGAATGTAAAATAATGTGATATAATGATTTTCTACCCCCTTACCTCAGTGTATATTTTTGTATGTAAATATTTTTTTCAATATATGTTTTTAAAAATTATCATATGGGTTCCATGTTCCCTTCAATAATAGGAATCAATTTTGTGATTTATAAAATATTTGTTATCTATTTCTAAATATGAATGTGTTATAATTTTTTAAAAAATGAATCAATTAAATTTAATATATGTATATATAATTAATTTCATTATGACACATTAATCAGTGCATAGATATTCTTTGTCGCATGTTCACTATGTTTTCATGATGGTCTACATTGTACCCCACATTCCCTCTTTCCAAAGGGGGTAACATTCATCACTTCTTCAACGATTTTTTCTCCTTGATCAAAACGGGATGATGGGATGTTTGTTCCTCCTTCCATAGATTCCTCCTCAGAATTTATCACCTAGTCCATGTCTTCCTCATAGATTTATGAAGTTTTTTGTTAAAATAATTTTGGGTGTAATATCTTAGTGGGTGCCAGTTTATTATGCTTCTTCTGTATAGAAATTATAAGGGGTCTATTCAGGGCAACAACCTTCAGTCAGGAGAGTAGTCACGTTGGGCATCATTGGCATGTCTGGAAGCTGGAACAATGGATCACTAGTCTCTTTCATCTTAATAGGGATTCTCAATGGCATATAACTCAATGAATCCTATGGTAATCATAAGGAATATTGTGCCCAATTAATTTCTTCTGAGATTTTTCTCATGCATCCCATGATTAACACAGTGAATTTCGTGAGTTTAACATCTTTTGGAGATGGATCAGACAGATTTGAACATCCTGTGGAGATGGTTTAGATAGGAAAATCCTTAGTAAAGATCACTTATAATGTTTTTTGAATTAATGGATCATAATTCTTAATGGGAGAGAACCTGAGGTGGAACATCACAAAAAAGAGAAGGTTTTACACCATGAAGGATGATTTAGACCCCACTAAATGCGGATTAGGAAAAGTGAAAACCAAAAAGGGGGACACCAAGGTTTTCTATTGGTTGGGAATGAACCTCAGGGAGGCTTAATACATACCCTATGTATAAGACATGGATCAAAACCCACATAGTTCGAGGATGGGATTAAGTGATTACACATGATTAGCTTCCCTTCACAAGAGTATCATTTATAGTTGGATGAGTGTGAATTCTGTGGGGGGGAGGGATTATGCATTATTAGCTGCCCGGGTGCTGCTAGGAGTAGTGATGATGTGGATGGAATGGTCTCACTGAAATATGGTGTCCTTGATAAGGACCATGATGAATTCGGAGGAAGTGATAATAGAATGGATGGATTGTGGGGGTGATAGACTTGAACCCCAGAGAGGATTCTTATGTATCCAAGCGATGGGGAATCAAAGTCCTCATTGTTTGGGATTGAGTGATGAGACACATATAAAGGTATACAATGAGAATATTACACATGAATAGGGACTCGAAGGGACCTAGCTAGGGCATGGTCCACCTGAGGCATGGTGACTTAGTGGAAAGACCCTGATGATGATGGGTGATGAGTTAGAACCTCAAGGAGGATTCCTACATATCCAAACACCTGGGAATCAACATCCACATAGTTCATAATGGAATCAGGTATTACACATGGTTATATTCCCTTTGAAATGATGGTGATTACACATGGTCAGCATCCCAAATTGAGGGATAAAAACACCTCAGGGAGATGAATCTATGGTATGTGTCCCAAAAAGGGTATATGTCACATGAAGAGGGTACATCCTTAGGAGGTATCAACATAGTTCACCATTTTTCAGGATGGAACCTTAGGGAGGATTTCTACGTACCCTTTATAGAGGATAGGGATCAATTTCTTTGTAGTTTAGAAGTTTGATGTAGTTTAACATCATACATTGAGGATGATAGTGAACCGATGTGAGACAGAGAGAACATGTCGATTATGGGGTATGGGGATTATGCATGGTTAGAGGTCATGTCATGGAAATTGGTAAAATCTAAGCCCATATTATCTATGCATGATTTGAGAAATAAGAGCTAAAAGTATACATGATGATCGTGTCACGAAAGGTGCGACCATGAGAGATGGAATGGGGATTATGCACTAAGGTATTCTAGGGATATGTAGATTGGATATTACTCTAGGAGGGATGCTTGAGGAGGATCTAGTTCTATGAGAGGAGGATGTAATTTCTTTCCAAAAATGTGAGGGTGATCTCACTCCAGTGGAGACTAGTGGGTGTGGAGAATACTTGAGGTGAAGCACCCCATGTGCATTGCATAGGGTGAGACTATAGTTTAATTTCAGGTGATAAGTATGATGGGTCTTAGTATTTTAACATCCTACAACTTGGATAGGGAGGATTCACTCCTTACCCCTAGGACTTGCATAGATGTAAGTCTTTCACCTTTGAGTAGTGCACAGACCAAACAATGCCCAAAGGGGGGCAGTGGATGAATGGTCACTCGTGGGTTCTATGTTAGTGTGGATATTCTAAAAAGAAAGATACATTAGCATACCTATTCCAAAAATAAATAGGTAAGGTATTGAAACATGGGACACTACACAAGGAACCATGAAATCACTCTAAACAGGCTCAGAGGGCCACACAGGAGAGGAGATCATGAAATAAGTGGCCCCTCAAAAAGAGGATTCGAGAAGGGAAGGAGCTTTCTGAAGATAAATATCTTCAAGAAGGAATGTTATTTTGTAAATAAAAGGATAATTACAAATGAAATACCCTTTTGGATCATGAGACCTTTTCCTTATCATTGTTTTTAATTTGAGAGTGCTCAACGAAGTCTTAATGCTTCGTGGAGCCTCGATCATTTAAAAGTGGCTCCCTCATTCTCTAAGGGAGAAGTCCTTCATGAAAGGCATCCCTAATATAGGTAGGCACTAAGAGGAACAACGTGAGGCATGGATTGTGATAATCAAGTACCATGGTAAATCCATTTTTGGGTCTGGTTAGTGGTTCTTGGAAGCTTTAAAAAAATGGTGAACCGAAAGGTGAAAGGTTAGTGTCACGGTTTATTTGAGGTGGGGGAGCCAAGTATTTATAGTTAATGAGGATTCATGATGTTGGGGAGTGCACTGTGAAGATAAAGGGAATCAAAAAGGAGTGTAGCTCTGTTGGACTTGAGGAGTCATCCATCAAAGACTTTGAAACTCTCGAAATGTTTTTCAATGTCGTGGAAGTATTATCATCCTCCATCATGGGCATGTTTGTGAGGGGTATCCATGATGGGCCTTCAAGAGGTAGACACCTATATAGAATTTTGAGTCTATTTGAGTCTGAAATAGTTTTGAATTAGTCGTGACATTGTTTTTGTCTTCATGGGAACATATTTCGGTTCAAAAAAATGCTCCCCTTAGAATTGGAGATGAAGAGAAAATGGAGGGTTTGATTCTAAGTGTTGATCTCTGAATGAAAAGTCAGATCATGAAGTAGGCTCATGAGGCATGTGAGGTGTGACGTGTCATGAATCTCAAGAAAGAGAATGTTTTTTTGAATCTCACTCCTTCATCACCACTCAAATAAGGCTCTTTGGGAAACATAGGGACTAACTGGTTGGAACCCAAGAGAAAATAAGGAAAACATTGTGCCAGGTGGTAGACCCCTAGATTGAATAGGAATGAGAAAAAACCAATGTGAATGAGCCCCATTATCAAGCCACTAATGAGATAAGGGGGACTTAAATTTTATGGCATACCATGGAGTACACACACTAGGAGGTGGAAGAGGTGATTCACTCCATTAAAGGGGCCAATCCATAGGGGTTGTGTATTGTTCAAGAATGTTTATTAGTTTTCATTACCATAATGCACTGGGTGCATGGACACATTTATTCTTGGATTTCATTACTTCATTTTAATAATATCTATGAACCAACTAAGTATCAATCCCTAAGATCACATAGTTCATGCCCTATGTGAGAAAGAAGGTAAGATCACATAACCATTCACATTGTATAAGAGTTCCAACTAATCATTGAATACTTGGGGTCTACTATTTTTTACTGACCTCCTATAGTGTTTATACCAAGAGAGGATGTGACTGAAAAATAGATCTCTTTGAAAAAACAACTTACCTTTACTAGTGTGTTCTAGTGCACGAGCAGGAGAACACCAAGATCATTGGAGTCAATCCGAACAATGAAAAAATGAGAAGTGTAAATCAGAATGCCCAAAATTAGGAATCATGGAGATGATGGCATGATGATATGAGATAAATACTAACCATATTTGAGACACACCATTTGTAACACCTTCTTAAAATAGGAATAGACAAATGAGGGATGAATGCTGACCATATTCGAAAACATGGGATCTACCTCGCAATGTTATCCAATATCTTTTGGGGTATTGGTCCAAAACATTAGGTGATCCAAAATGGCATGAGACCATTCCATCATAGGGTCCCTTGAGACATTAAATAGGATGAGGATCTAAATAAGAGGCATGTAAAGCATGGGTTGGAGTGATAGAATGTTCGGAAGGGTTTAAATACTCCTGATGTTATGCCACTAAGACTGAGAGTGCATTGTTGAGAGTGTATTGGTCTGAATAAATATCAAAATTGTTGTTCTGGGAAGGACCTCTTTGGTGAGGTCCCATGAGTCTTTGAAGTTTCATGTCATGTAAATAAGGATAATGAAAACACATTTTAACGGCATACAGTGAGGATGAAACATGGAATAATTTAGCGTCTTATGATCAAGACTCACTCCACAGTTTCACATCATGTGACTATAACAGTTTACATAGTTTAGAGTCATACTGACACCATTGAAAATAGTTTAATTTCATGTTATATGGACTTTGGGAATGTATTTTCCTAGAATATATGTGTGGAATTGAGGAAATAAACCTGATGTGAATGAGCCGAAGGAGGATTGTTCACCACACAAGTATCAAGGAAAAAATAGAAAGTAAGTACATGTGATATGGGAAAGAGCCAAAATCATAGTGAAGATCTTAGTTTATGTTAATAATGTTTGGACCATGGAAAATGGTTTAAGGTCTTGTTTCTTGGACTAATGAATGATTTTTAGTCTTGGGGTATGCATGAAAAATGTAGGAAATAAAATTCAACACGAATGGTGCCAAAAAGGTCTACATGATACATACATACATTACAATGAATAACCTAAAGTTTATGGTAACAATGATTTGATTGTATCTGATGATGAATGACCTAAAAGGTTTAATGATCCTATGGTTGGGCTCAAAAACATAATGTTCATGCTTCTCTACATATTCCATATGGATGGGAATCAAGCCACATGTAGTTCTTGAAACATGGAGTAGTAAGAGACCAACACTAATGGAATGAAATCCTCTTTAGAGAGGAAGCTGAAACATCCCTTAATTATCTTTGGGAATCCTAAACTTGATTAGGGTGTGATTGTAATTTTATAGGTTCTTAGATTATGTTCATAGAGTTTAGACAACAGGGAAATCTCAAAGTGGGTTAATACTACTAGGCCTCCTGACGGATTCGATGTGAATGGGGAAAAAAGAGGTCTATGCCATACAAAATATCCCATAAGAGGCTATCTAATTATTTAAAGTCATGGTGTCTGGACTTGAGTATCTATTTTAATGTCATAGAGCATGGACCATGATTTATGGTATCTCAAATGGGTACATGCAGTGCGTTTTTAGGATAAACTTGGCATGAATGAGGTACAAGGAGACCAAATTCCACACAACACATCCCATAAGTGAATAAGTTCCATCAGTATTTAGTTTCAGGGAGTAGATTTTTGACCATTGAAAGGTGCATTAAAAAGAATATGTGTGATGTGGTGGTGTAACAAACCTGACATGAATGAGACCCAAAGAGGCCTACACGCACCACATATTCATTATTGAGTAAGATTTCATGTATCTTAAAGTCATGTAGCTTGGATTATAAGGAGGAATGATCATCCCAATGAAACATAGGTGATATAAAAGAGGTAAAACCCGACATGAATGAGGAATAAGAGAGCCCACATGTAACATAGATGTTGCAAGATGAATTGAATATATTTTAAGGTAATAGATCTTTAACAATGAATGAGGAAAAAGGCTGAAGGTTTTAATGTATTTGTGACTGGGCCCAAAGATGATGTGCTCGGGCATCACTACATATCCTATAAGTATAAGAAGCATGCCATGCGTAGTTCTAGATTCCCATGCAGTCATGTGGTAAGGACAGAGGTGAATCCATGTGAAATGGGGAAATAATGTTGTGGTTGGACCCAATATCAATGATTTAGGCATCACTACATATCCAATAAGAAATGGAATCAACCCACACATAGATCTAGAATTTTAGTTCCCCTGTGCAGTTCTGACCCATAAAAAGATAGAGGATGAATTTGATATTTCATCTTTGATCTTTTATTCTCTCATTTTTTTGATAGGCTAGAACAAGATAAAAAATTTTGAGTGCCACTATAGGACTCAAACCATATTTAGGTCTTAATAGGTGTTATGGTGGATGACCAGTTCCAAAGGTGATATTCTCTCAAGAGAGAATTTTACAATGATGTTTCATTTTTCATTGTGTGGTGAGGATTATGATGCCTTAGTTTAAGGTCATATGACATGGAAGGATTGTGAATTTTAATTTAATGTAGTAAGGATGATAGAGGAAGGTGTTCCAAAAATGATGTGCATAGCGTGGATACTAAAAAAATGTGAATGAGAACCAAAAAGGTTCATATCAAACCACACACTTTGAAGAAAACCATAGAGTGGATCTTTGTTTAAGTTCATAAAGATTGGACCATGGGGTTCGACTCCCAAAGAAGAAATATATAGTGTTGTTGTATGAGAAACCTAATGTGAATGAGGACCAAAAATATCTACACCAAAGCACAAGCTCCTGAGAAGAATTATGGTGAAACTCTTAGTTTAAAAGGTCATAGATTTTAGATGATGGGGTTGTGCCACTACTGCATACATGGATAAACCCTACCAAGACTCATAAAGCCATTTTAGCAATGCTCGGTGTGGGAAACATGGGGTGATGTTAGACTTTCTCCATCACCTGTAGAAGTGTAAAACATGGAATCTTCTGACTCGACATGCGCAAGTGCACAGAGCAGCAACACCAGAGGTTCCATAGTTCCACTATATCATAGGGAACAGGGAAGGATAACAATTTAATCTCATGAGGTCAAGATTATAGAGAAGGGGTGATTGATGAGTAGGAAAACTCCTGACCATATTCACAAAATAGTATCAAAAACATCATCAATAAAGGATGGAGCCTGAAAACATAAAATACAATGCTAACAAAAATCAAAACTCAGGATTCGATGCTCACTATCAAACACTACTGGAAAATGGACTTATCCCCACGGTTTTCTCCAAAACTGTGGGGATAGACCCCCCCCCCCCCCCCCCCATACCCACGGTGTTGGAAAACCATGGGGATAGACCACCCCTATCCCCACGGTTATGGGGAAACCGTGGGGATAGGTCTGAGCTAAAATACCTATACCCACGGTTATGAAAAACCGTGGGTATAGGTCACTTTTGTGTGTGCGGGAAATTTTTTTCCCCGCGGGAAGTAATTTTTTTTGGCGGGAACCCTATACCCATGGTTCTTCCCTCTATACCCATGGTTTTTATAACTATATTTAACTATATATATATATGTGATGTTAGGGTAGTGGTTAGACGCGGTGTTTGTAGTGAAGAGGTTGTGGGATCGAAACTCGGTGCCTGCATTATTTTAGAACCTATACCCACGGTTTTGAAACCGTGGGTAAAATCCATTAACACCGTGGAACCTATACCCATGGTTTTGGAAAACTGTGGGTATAGGATGCGGACCTATACCAAAGAGGTTCCATCCCACAGTTCCCAAAACCGTGGGTATAGGCTATACCCATGGTTTTGGGGGATATACCCACGGTTTTGAACCGTGGGTATAGGCTGTTTTTTCAGTAGTGAAAAATCCATTAGGGTGTTGTCTGAGGATGGATGGTGAGCCAAAATGGCATGAGACCGTCGCCTTTAGTGTGTCCTTCTGGATTTGAAAGATATTTGAAATCTTAACATAGATAGACTCAAAGTGTGGAAATGGTTTGGTGAGAAAATCCATATGTAACTCGATATGTTCTTTCTCATGCCCCAATGAATTAGGGTATGTTAGTGGTAGAACCCAATTGAACCTAGGATAAATGACCCTGGTATTGGAAATAGTTTAAGTTTGTATTTCTTGGAAAACAATTTCCCAGTTTAATGTCTTGTTCATGGGATGTATCCATACAATTTAACATCATGTGGTGAGGATAAGGATCTTACATAGTTTATCATCGTGCGACTAAGACTTTAGAGGAAAATAGGTATCTTGGGGATAAGGTGTGTGGCACAGAAAAACAATCCAAATGTGAATGAGGCCAAAAAGGCTCATACCATAGCACATATTCTTGGGAGAACCATGATGATTCTCTTAGTTTAAGGTCATAGAGTTTGGATCATAGGGTGGATATCATTGGTAGATATATGCAATGTGGGGGAATTAAAACCATGATGAGAATGAGGGACAGGGAGGCCCAATCCCACACAAAATATTATCAATAGAATCCCAAGATAGCTCTTATTTTAAGGTCATAGAGTTCAGACATGAGGGTTGTGAAACTACTCTATGTGAAAAAATTGTACCAAGACTCCTAAGACCACATGATCCATTCTTAGTGTGGGAAACAAGTAGTGATGTTATAATTTTCAATCACATGTATAATACACCACAATGGAAAAGAAATTCCATGTGGTAAAGTCCCAACTGCTCTAAAAGTCCCACTTAACATGCACAGATGCATGGAGGGACAACCCTAGGGGTGTTGGGGATCCATCAAAACATTTGGAGGTGGAAGATATGAGTCACGACACCCAATATCTGGAACACAATACAAGTGGCATGATGATAGAGTATAACTGCTGACCTTATTCGAGACATAGAATCTTTAACAAGTTACCATGAATGGGGATATACAATGAGGGTTGACTGCTGAACATATTCGAAACACAGGCCCTATATCAAAATTTTATTCAAAGTCTTTTGGGGTGTTGTCCTAGAATGGTAGTTGAGCCCAAGCGGCGTGAGGCCATTCCATTAGGAGGGGTTCATTCAGACATGGAAGAGGAACGAGGAATAGATAAAGAGACATTGGAATCATGGAAATTTATCAGGGAAATGTCCATATGGAATCCAACACTACATGTCTCATACCACCACACATTCAATGTCAATGTGGATCATCTGTAGGTGGGATCAGATCTAGATAGGGTTCTTGTGGGGGATGTAGGACAAGATGTAACTCGGGGTAAAGGACCTCGGTGCCACGAATAGTTTACGGTCTTCTTTCTTGGACCAGATTCATCACATAGATTAAATTTTTATATCTTATACTATAAGTTCCCAGTTTAATTTCATGTGAATTGGATGAATTCCGTGTAGTTTAACATCATGCATCATAGACGAAAATGAAATTATCATTTTCCAAGTACATAGCGAGACACATCCCAAAGGAGAAGTGTGTGGCATGGAGAACAACTAGATGTGGATGGGGACTAAAAGGCCCATCACTGCACCATAAATTCTAAAAAAGGGGACCAAGACAAAATGACCTAATGGTTAGTGAACCTTCGGCTGGGCCAATGGAAAAAATATATGTGCATTGCTATGTAAAATATAATGATGAGAATCAAGCCATACATCATTCTTGAATATGGCATGGTAGATGTCCAGTTCTAAAATAGGGTTAATATTCTCTCAAATGATAATTTCATTGTATTCATATATTTTATTTTCATAAGACTAGAACATTGAAAAAATTAGATTATGTTAATATAAGTCAAACAAATTAATGTTGAGATGCGTTGTGTGGTGTCATGAGTGGACCCAACATGAATGGGGTCCAAAGAGACCCGTGCCACATGACACATCCCTAAATTATACTTAGGAAAAGGGGACAAAGGGGTGAGGTTATAATTCTGTGGCTTGGTCTGGAGACAAAATTCTCAAGCATCGCTACGTATCCCGTAAGGATGGGAATCAAATTATATATAGTTCTTGAAGATGGAATTGCATATGGATGGAGTTGAGGGGAAATATCTTCTTAGTTGAAGACAACATGGTTCTTTGTATTTTATCATCATATAGCTAGGACACCGAATATGTAGTTTATCCTCACACGATAAGGAGGAGGATGTTATTTAGTATATTTTCGTGCAATAAGGATGAAAAAGGATTTAGTTTAAAGTCTTAGATCGTAGAACATATGGTGAGGCCTTTAAAGTGTAAATATGTTGTGTGGTTACATGAGGAAACCCAACATTAATGAGTCCCAATGTGTCCCAACATCATATGGAAAACTCAAAAGAATAACTCTCAGATAGTGTAAAATCATTGGGGATGAGGAAAAAGGGTTTGAGAAGGTGTAGGTGGTTGATCCCAAAGGCATAGTGTTCAAGCGCCACTACATATCCCATAAATATGGGAATCAAGCCATATGTAGTTATTGAAGAAGCCATGGAAGATGGCCAGTGCTAAGCAACAATGTCTTCTTAGGTGAATACTTCATGGCATTGAGTAGTTTTTCATCATACAACTAGGACGGGTAATAAGTAGTTTAATTTCATACGGTAAGGGTGGAGATTTTATGTAGTTTATTTTCATCCAACAAGGATTCCAAAGGTATTTGTTTATGGTTATATATCTTGGACCAAAGGGTGAGGCTTCTAAAATGGAAATATTCATTGTGGTGCCATGAAGAAACCTGTCGTGAATGAGGGAAAAATAGAGGCAATATCATATGAAACATTCCTAAGAAGAACTCAGACAATGTGTAATGTCATAAGGGATAAGGAAAAATGGTTTTGAGAAGGTTTGGTTGGCCAGTACCAAAGACGAAGTGTCCAAGATTTAATACATATCCCATAAATATTATAATCAAGCCATACATAGTTCTAAAATTCCATTTAGTTTAATGTCATATGGTAAGGATAAAAAAGGAGAAAACATATGAACCCATAAAGATATGCAGACACTTAAGAAATATACTGACTTGAATAAGAATGAGAAGGACCATGTTATAAGACACTTCATTAGGAAATAACTCATATATAGTGTAAAGTTATATGTATTAGATGTAGAAACCCATGAAGTTTAACATTGTTCAGTAAGGATGTGAGGCACAGTTTAATTTCATGTATGATAGAGATATTTGTTGTAATGAATGAGAAAGGGAACTTTATTTTTTATTCTCATGTTGAAAGGACTATCAAGTTATTTAGTTTAGAATCTTACAAGATTATGGGTATCATAGTTTATAATCATAAATCTTGGACCAAATGATAATTTTTTATTTTATATTAAAGAAGTATAAAGTAGCAGTTTATCATCATTCAGGACAAAGCTATGGTCATTTTCACCTCATGTGATGATGAAGTGTCCTGTGTATTTTATCATCATGTGGTAAGGATGGAGTGGTAGTTTAACATCATGTAGGATGGGGTTGTATTTTAACCTCTTGTGGAGTGAAAAATATCTTAGCTTTAGGTTGTAGAGCGTATACCATAATAGATATGAGTTTAAGGTTATATTTCTCGGACTATAGGTATCTTAGTTTAAGGTATAGAGTTTAAACCATGGAAGAATTTAACTTCATGAAGGATTATAGGAATATTTTAACATCATGTAGCATGAAAAAATAGTTTAACATTGTTCCAGAAAGTATACACTATTATATGAAGTACCGGTTAAGTAACTTGGCATTGGTGGGATGAGTAATTTTCTCACTATACATGGTGACCAAAGAGTATGAACCATTAGGATAGACCTTGTGGGTGATATAAGGTCCATCCCATTTGGGAACTAAGTTTGGTGTCATCCTACCAGGTATCATCAGTGTTCCTAGGCCCAATACCGTGTTACCTTGATAGAAGGAGTAGAGACAAAGTCTCTTGTTAATTTCTCTTTCTATCTTCTTTCGGTGCCTCTCTATATTATGTAACGCCCATATACTATTCACATTCAGAGTTTCCAGTTCAACTAGACTAACTACTATAACTCTTTCTAATTTCTGCTGATCATATAAATTTGTATGGAGGATGGAAACTAAATTTTGATGGGGGGGATTTCTATTTTCTATATACTATGGAATATGGTTTTACCTAGGTGGAATTATGAGTCATCATCTGATAAGTCCAGAGAGCATTGGGGAGCTCTTCCTACCAAATCTTCTTGTTCTAAACCACCATCTTCGAAAAAATGATGGAGAGTGTCTTTTTGGACACCTCAAACTACCAATTTTCTTATTCACTATAGAGAGAAGTGCGGTTATGTTAGAGTTCATATTTGGAATAACATTTCTTTAGCTCAAAATCTTAGAAATTGCTGATGTTGTTAGTGAGAATAGTGTGAGGGACCCCAAATCTATTAATGATGTTGGAGCTCAAAAATTCAATAATAGACTGGGCCATAACTTCCTTAAGTGGAATTTCTTCTGCCCACTTGGAAAATAAATCCATCATGGTAAGTATGAATCAACATTGGTGAGCTGTTACTGGTGGATATGGTCCAACGACATCGAGTCCCCAGACCACAAAAGTCCAAGAGTGATTATTATTGTGCAGGGGAATTAGAGGTTGACACATGAAATTTTCATGGATCTGTCATACATCACACTTCTTGGAAAACTCCAAAAAGTCATGGACCATGGTTGGACAAAATTATTTCAACCTATGAATCTGATGAGAAACTTCACCCCTTCTTGATGATAACTGTGTGACCCAACATGGAAATATTGCATAACCTATGGAATCTCATATCCATGAATAAAATGAAGAATTATTCCTTCAATTCCATGTCTTTAAAGAGTCTTATCTAGGATAGGACCTCTATGGAGGGTGGACTAAACTTTACAGTGGTGGATTCACTCACGTTCTGCTCTCTCCGAAGGGAGATTGCAATGCTGGAGATACTCAATGAAAGGAGTTTTCCAATTAGAGGTTTCTTAATATTTAGGAGGATCTGGAGATCATGATATGGAAGCACTAGTAGAATGATGATTTACCTATGATATGTCATCATCAAATCAATATATAGGGGTGATGACTCTTTTATGTGCCACATGAATAAATAGATCTTCCTAGTTAGGCACTACAAGAGAAGCATATAGACCATCCTGAGAATTATATTGACCATTTTTTGATCATGGAACATGAGTATCCTTTGGTTGAGAAGGGAACTGGGCAATAATATGGAAAGAATGCATGAGAAAGGGTATGAGCATTGTCTTCTTGGAGATTTAGTCACCATTGATCTTCTTGATGACTAGATCAAAGTCTCATTTCATATGTAAGTAAGGAACATCAATTTTGAGAGCTAACTTGAGACTAGTTATGAGAGCCCGATACTCTACATCATTGTTGTTGTATCCTTCTAATAAAAAGAATGAATAATTTTGAACTACCTCAGTTGGCATGATGAAGACAATCCTCGGGCCTACTATGTTGAGTCTATGATCATTGATAATTCTTTCGATGGGACTTCAAGAGGCACCATCAAAGTGAATCGGCTAATATAGAACAACTTGTTCCATTGAGAGGATGGATTCATCTAGAGAATAAAGATCCAGTCACTGCTCTGTAGGGGCCGGGTGAGCATCAATGAAATCTGATAGCATGTGACCTTTGATGGACTTCTACGAAATGAATCTAATGTTGAACTACTGAATAATACCCTCCCATCATGATAGAAATCCTATCAACATGGTTTGGTTTAGAATATACCTTAGTGGATTCACTCAAGACACCAGCTGTATCTCATGATGCTACAAATAGTGGTATAACTTCTGTACCTTGAATACCAGTGTGAGAAAACTTTTATCAATAGGAGAATATCTAGAATCTATTTCAAGAAGAATGAAACTGAGATAATATAGGTTGTTATTTATCCCTTCATTATTCTTATGTATGATAAGGTCACATAGGTATTATTTCAAGGTGGTCACAAAAAGGATCAGCAGCTTTCTGAAGACAGGTAGCATCTGAAATGGAGTTTATAACAAAATATCCTCAAAATGGTCTGGTTCTCCACATCCCACTAGTAGAAGACACATTTCTTCAAGAGTATAGAAATTATAATTCACTTATTGGACAAATTTTCAATGAATCGTTGTATGTAGGCTAAGTGGCCTCGGAAGTCTTAGAGCTCCCAGAGGTTGCTTAGAGGGGTCATATGGCTAATAGCTCTAATATTATCTAGTTCAATCTTTATGCTTTCTTATCTAACAATGAAATTGAGGAATTTATTAGAGGTATACTCAAAATCACATTTCAAGGGGTTCGCCTTCAACTATTGAGAGTGATGGAATCCAAAAACCTTCTCAATATCTATAAGATGGTCCTAATGTTCGTTGTATTTGACCACCAATTTGTCCATGTAGCATTCCACTAGAGACTCGAGGATCGACATGAAGATATGGTGCATAGAATGAGGATAGGTGGCTCCTACATTCTTCAAACTGAAAGGCATCAACTTATAACAGAAGGTATTGTTAGGTACTCTGAAGGTGGTGGAATCCTCATCTTTAGGGGACATTCAGATCTGATTATACTTGGAATACCCATCCACTAAGAAGAGGTAATGGAACCCAGCAACAACATCAATCAACAATTCTATCACTGGATGGGGTAAATCATCCTTTGGGTAGTGGTAGTTGAGATCTCAGAAGTCAATACAGACTCAGATCTTCTGATTTTTCTTCTGATGGGAATGATTTTGGCCAACCATCTGGGGTACTAAACCTCCTTGGTGATGTTGGAATTAATGAGCTTACAAACTTCAGCCCCAACCATAGAACAATGAGATTTGTTCATTATCCTAGGAGACTGCTTGAACCCATGATGACTCACCAGGAGGCGATTATGGGGTATATAAACCTGAGTGCCTACCCCTGATTTCTCTTCATAACTCTAGGTGAACACATCATGAAGTTTTATCAAAAAGTATACATACTACTATTGTTACTCTATGGGCATGGTTACACTGATCAGCTTCAGCCTCAAATATATATCAATACCAATATTTACATATACCAACTCATCTATGGTGGTAGAGACACCCTCATCAATGAGAGAAGAGCATATTTCAAATCATCTTCATTGTCATTAGTGAGAGGATATCAGCAGGAGGCAATTCTTCTGAGTTAGATTCTGAATTAGATGTTACGGGAGGAGTTTTGGTGCTAGATTAATTGATGGTGGAAACTTCATTAGGATACTCTTTCACTTTTGAATCCTTGGAAACAATGTTTGTCGACCTAATTCGATTAGGCCTTCGACTGAGGGGTCCATGCTCAAAAATTTCAAAGTTCTGGTTGCAGGTCGGTCTGTGTTGAATTAACTAGAAGTGATATAAAAACCAAGTATGGTGTACTATTTTATTTATGCGGAAAACATCTTGACACCTCACATAGGTAATAGGATCTAGTTTCACTCTATCCTTTATTTTTTTGGAGAATGAAGTAATGTTTTACAGTCCTTATACCTCACAAAATGCCTTCCCCTCATCTCAGAAACGATAAAGAAATGTCCCAAGTATAGAATTATAGACTTAAAATGGTGAATCTAAAGGATGAATGCATCATACAAGTACATCTAGGGGTCGGACACAGTAGTATTGTGATCAACCTCATTGGTTTGAACCTATTTTTCCTTTCTCTAGTAATATTCAGTGTCCAAATTTTGGTCTTCACAAGAGGTGAAAAGAGATACATCACCTTGGAGAATTCCTACATGACCGTTAAGGGAATACTTTAGAAATTGGTGACATGATTGGGGGAATGATGCATGAAGATGGATCTAGGGTCTACCCATCACCACATTTTAGGTGATATCCTATGAGGCAACCATGAATTTTGTGCTTGTTATCAGGCCACTGAACTAGGTATTTAGGAAGATGTTTCCACTAAAACTCTTATTTGTCTTGTCATAACCTTGAATCTTTGTGTTAGAGGGACTCAGATCTACTTCAGTAAATCCTATCTTGTGGATTTCCCAGGTTAGGATGAGATTGATCATGGAACATATGCCGATAATCCAACAGGGAACCTCTATACTATTAAACTAGCTAGTGGTGTACTGAGGAATGACATTTCCCTGTATGGGGGAACCTTTATCTTCCCATAATAATGAAATGACTTCTTATAATTATTCTTGTTCAACTTCCTTAGCATGTAAGGCCTCTTCAACCCCCACCTCTATGTCAAACTGGAGGGGTATCTTCAAGACATTCGTGAGGGATTCTAGCATCTCTTATAATAGAAGGAGAGCCTCATGAATTGATATCTTTTCAATAATTTTTTCATGATTTTTAAGGACATCATATTTCCATGATAGGTGCACCCTTCTTCTAGGAGGAGGTTTCTCTTTGGAATAAGGTATGATGGGCATTTTCAGTCGAACTTGTGGAAGTTGGATAGTGATGGGAATATCCCACCACTCACTAGATGAACCATGAAGAGTCACTATTGGATGACAATCAGATGTCTAAATTCTATCTATGGAAGGACACAACTATTCACGGTGTGGTCCTAGCAGTTATACATAGTCAAGTAATACGAAAAGCGGCAGTTGTGAATATGACAACATGGGCTGAGGGGATTGTGGCTACTAGGCTCTACATTGTTCATGTTATCTAGTCTCATTAGAGTTCATGGCTTGACTTGAAGCACTAGTCTAAAAATTATGATGATTCACATATCCAAATCCTCATCGATGATGATGTCGACGGGGAAATTAGGAGTGCATGATCGATACTCCTCGTCGTTGGGAATCATATAAGGGTCCACCAACTCAATTGTATTAATAGATGAATTATCTTAATCATCATATAAATAATATTATATCACTGATCATATTCTGGGGGAGATACCGATATCTGGAGGCATGAAATCACCGACAGTACAAGAAGGTTTCGAAACCGGAGGGCGGATTTCTCTTAATCCATCTACACCTTCTCTTCTAAGAAGTAGAAGGCTAAGATATAGTTGTAGAATCGACAACTAGAGAAGGAGTGAATATTTTAGGAGGATTGAGCTAATTCAAATGGGCATAGATGATACCATGGGAATGAGAAAATTCCCTATGAGCAAACCAGTCTTCATACTTTTGTGACTCATGGATAGAGACCAGCTACCACTCATCTTCATTCTCACTCTTATGATTTTTAGAAATTCATGATACTTATGTTGAGGTAGTTCCCAATCGAACAATATTATTATCAACCTATTCGTTGAGCTATGCCTTGAATATATATCACTCTTTGATGGTATTTACAAGGAACTGATGATAAGGGATGTAGTTGGGGCGATCAATTAGATTAGCCACCTCGGGTTTCCTACATTTTGGTAGCTTCAGGATCCCCTGATCAAAGGCAATGTGAAAATAATCCGGGACCTAATCCTCGTCAAATGAGTCAGTCCAGTTTATCCTATCCAAAAAGGGATCTATGGAAGCCTTTCCCAATCGAAGGGATGGAGGCTGGTGGTTTTCTGGAAACTGGTTGTCCTGTCTAGGTGGTGGTGGTAGCACATTTTGTGGTAACTCTTTCCAATTTTTCATTAGTTGATGTCGAACCTAAGCCTATCATTGAGGCTATTTCCTACAGTGAGGTTTTCAGGGAACCTCTATTAGTAATAATTTTGGGGGGTTGCGGGCCTCTATCTGTGCAATGGCAGTATTATCAACCTTAGTATCTGTTCTTATAGGATCTAGATAAGGAAATGGGAGTACATTCCAAGACTGCTACAAGGCTTCCATGAGGCACTGATCTTTGTTAGAAAAGTCTCAAAAATCACACAGGTGATTCTGAGTGATTAAATAGGGAACCAGTTTAGTCATTACATTTCCCACACACATTATTAGAAACTGCACCTGAGTTAGTATCATGTTGAGTGAATACATAAGGCCTTTCCACATTGTGAAAAAGACTATTACACACCCATATATTCATTACTTCACTTGAAGAGGCTAGAAATACATGTCTTGTTAGTGGTGGATCTGAACTAATAAATAAAATGCCTATGAAGATCATCCCAACCAGTGATTGACCCAATGGGTAGTTTACTATACCAGATGAATACATGCCTTTCCTTTTTCTATACAAGACATAATTTCTTAGAGACCTCTTACTTATTTTGAGTTCCCATCATGGATCCACACCTTGATATAAAGTGGTTCAGAAGTTGTAGTGGGTCTCTTATCTTATTGAAGGGGGAGAAGGTAGGATTTCTGAAATCTGGGGGTGCCTTCATGTTTTCCACCCATTCCAGATATGGATTAAAATGTGGAGTGGTCACCTCTTATCATGTTTCTAAGTCATCATGTCAAGCGGTGAGAGCTGCTATCTGATCCTCCTGATGGGGGCTCCTTTCTGGCTGACGACCCTAGACGTCTAGTGCATTGATGTGATCATCAACATGATAGGCAAGCTTAGCCACTCATGGATTGACTAGTAAAATGGATTGTGGAGCATACTATGGAGCATCTTGATTTGAATCATGAGGGGGATTATCATAGTGCTCAGGAGGATTCGATGATAGATAATGTGGCCACATACCATAGACCAGGGCATCTACCCTATCGAGATGCACAAGATTATCATGATCGATCAGAAGAAGCTGATCTAAAGGGGATTTTTTTACCCTACTATCCAAGTGTAGGATGGATAGGATTTATTAGAGGATCACCGTAATCATAGCATTGATCATTAATGCACTCAGTAAGGAGTTTTTTAATGAACTTATTTTGATCTACCAAATATTGAAGTAAGGATATTGTAAAGAGGTTAGTCTCCATCTCATGCATAGCATCGGTTGGGTCAGATGGCCTAGAAGTGTTGGTCTTATCCTTACCTTTGTTGGTGATCCAAACAATGGGAAATGAAAGGAAAAATTCCTTAGAACCATGTGGGTGCCTCTACAATCATGTTCCAAAACATGCATAAGTGTTTACATGTACTTGTACAACACTAGGGTTAGGTCCACTTTATCATAACTAGATTTAGTGTCATTCTCCTTGAGTATGAAAAGTTCATGCATATTCACTGTGAATATTCTCAAGGGTATATCCTCGAAGTAAACATATATTCCCAGTTTTCATAGGATAGGATTAAAGTGGATGGAATCATACTTCCCCCAAACTCGGATCTGTACATATGGGTATGCCTCCTCAATAATTATGCAGAGAATAGTAAATATCTTAACACATCATTGTTGAATGGTCTGGTGATAATCGGATGATTCAGGGTGTTGCGTTACTAGGAGCACTGCCAAATCAACCATGTGACATTGTTGGTGAATGTCATCTAAATGTTCTTGGATATTTGGGTAAACTAACTGACGATCATGGAGGTATAAATGTGTCACCCATGTAGTTTGATGGAAGAACAATACATCATCCTCAGTGATGGACTCCAGACTATCAAAGTCGGGAGTGAAAATCATCCATAACATCTCTATAAATTTATCAATAGAAAGAAGTTTCCAAAAAATCCTCTGTTTTGAAGCAGGATATGTCTCCTTGTTTCCCTTTTATTTGATCAGGGTGATTTGAGAAACTAGAAACAACATGGATGTGGACTGTTGTGGTGGTGGAATAGTCGACAGATAAAATAGTGAGTGAGCTGGATAGCATTCTCTCATTGGGTTGTCCTTAAAATTCATTACCAACCACACCATCAGGTCCATGTAGGATTGGGTGATGACCACTACTTCATGTGAAAGGGTGACAGATATTGGTGTAGGATCTGGAAGGTTCTCATCATCTATCATGACCTATAATAACTCTAGGTGATCCCATGTTGAGCTATAGAAGAAAAATAGTGATGATAGGGAAGATTGAATGGAAAGACCCTGTAGGGGAGCCAAGTCATCCTCTTCCTGAATGTACTTGCGAATTGCTTCGGGAATCTGGTGAATCTCACTGTCTGGGATAATGAATCTCAAATGATGGACTCCTTTCCCAGACTCTGATATATATTTATAGCGGGAAGTCTCCATTAATGGTCCCCATTCTTCTTCTGAATCATATAATCAAACAAGATTCACCCATAATAACCACTTTCTAGAGATATTTCTTATAGAGCAACGATTCGACCTTCTACCCCATGATGGTTCGTCAAGGAAGCAAACTACTTCATCACATGGAGGACCTTTGTGAAGCTGTTTAATTACATGGGGAAGACCACCACTTGGTCTTCTATGAGAGTGAGGAGGATGTTCAACCTGATGAGTTCTGATTCATATAGATCCTAGGCATATGTTGACTAGGATACGGGGAAGAACACCATATTGATAACTAAACAAGCAATGAGGACCACCACGGTGATGAGACTTAGAGCGGGGAGGACCTCTATTGGAGCTGGTGAAAACATGGGAAGGACCTCCTTGTTGGTAGCCTCAAACATATGAAGTAACTTCATACTAATCAAGGATGAAGTAGGGAGGACCTCTACTTGGGTAGTTTTTTTATTAAGGAGGACCTCTACACTAGTTAGTTATGGTATAGGTTGGGCCTTCATACATATCATGGATAAAGTAGGGAGGACCTCCACTTGGGTAGTTTTTAGAGAAGGGAGGACCTCCACTTTGGTTGGTTGCAGTACATGGAGGACCTCCTTACTAGCTGGTGATGAAGCAAGGAGGTCCTTCACTTTGGTTAATGCTACTACGGGTAGGGCCTCTACATGAGATAAAAATGATGCAAGGAGGACCTTAATGTTGATATTTTGTGACATAAGGAATACCTTTATATTGAGAAACATAGGCACGAGGAGGACCTTTGGGCCTGATGTTAACAAGACAGGAAAAACCTCTACTTAGACCAGTGCTGAGAACAATTGGAGGACCTTCATGCAGAGTGTGAGAGTGGGGAGGACCACAAATATGATTGGTGATGGTATGGGGAGGGCCTTCTTATTGGGTCTCATCATCATGGGTTGGCCCAATATGGTTTCTGGTGGTTTTGGTGATCGAAAGAGTCATCCCGACCTACTTGTAGGGTAGTAGAGACCTCAATAAAGATTGGGAATTGATGAATCTTTTCTATACAATGAAAGGAATATGGTGGAATACACCAGGGGTGGAATGGAAACTGAAGTATTTGAAGATGATACCCCTTTATGGGAATCTTCTTGGGCTCAGGACTGATATAGGTGATGGGTTATCAAGACTGAGACTAATGGATAAGGGATATAAAAAAACTATTCTTTGGCCAAAGGGACCAATAGGAGGCACTGATGGGGCCTTGTGGAAACACTCTTGGAGGATCCTGGGTAGTCTTCATTGCTAGGATGATGCAGATGTCCCTTACCTAATCAACTTATGGGAATGAGTCATAGGATCGATCTGTGGTGAGGCACCTAAAGCAATTGGACGTAGGAGTGGGGAGAAGTGGCTCCCTGCACCACACTTGGGGTTAGTGGTGATGATGATGTGTAGAAGCCTCCAAGTCCCGATGGAACATAACCCTTATGGGAATAACCCCCTCCTACTCATATTATAACACCCCGATATATTATGGTAGGTTTATTAAATAATTCGAATTCATTAGATAGTTTATAATGCATGCAACATTTAGATTGTGTGAAACAACACTTTGTTATTGGAGATAGTTATAACCTACCCATTAAACATAAATTTTCCACTTCTATGATTTGAATTTTGTAAAAAGAACATACATGGTTGCAATCATGGTGATATTTGGAGTCTGACAGTATCAACATAATTTTTGGTGAATAGTAACTTAACCTAATGAATGGTAACATGCCTTTATGAATAGTAATGTACTCTTATGAATAGTAACTTGACCCTAATAAATATACCCTTATGAATAGTAACTTGAACCTTATGAATAGACATGTACCCTTACAAATAGTAACCTCACCCATGTAAGTATAAATAAAATTTAGGCATCATATAAGTAAGAGAGAATATATTTATATTATTAATAACTAAGTATTGGTATTTTTGTGAGTAATAAATTTTTAATAATGAATAAATAAATTTAAAACATAATTAATTTTCATAAAATGTATTCATAAATCAATATTTTTTTCCTAAGCTTTTGGGATGATTTAATGAGACTGTAGTTAATTTTTAAGGGTGTTATAAAAGTAGTTTTAAATTTAAATCTATATTTTTCAAGTAAATAATGATTTTATTTAAAAATTAAATTTCACATTTTTAGAAAATTATTTTTATAAAATGGAGCCCATTTTTTATTCTATATGTCAAAAAATCATTTGGGTGAATTTTTGGAATTTTTCTAAAACATTTGAATGGTTAGTGAAGATTGATATACAGTAATTTACCATATATAAATATTATAAGATAAATACACTATTATTGACATCATAGATGACGTAAGAAACCACTAGTTCTAACTAACATGCACTTATTATTGTTTTTTGTCACAAAAATCTATACTATTGATTCTATTGAGCAAAATAATTAAATAACGATTAAAATGATGCAAAAAACCCTCCTCTCCTCCACTATATAAACGACCCATCACCCCCTCTTCCTCTCACAATAGTCAAGACTTGATCCTTGGATATGTTCTAAAAAATACACTTCCCAAGACCTCCCACCAATTCCAAAACCTAATGGTCTCACCAATGGGCCAAAAACAAAGGCCTTGAGGAGATTCTCGAGGAGGAGTACTCAAGAGGTAAACCTCTTCCTTTCATTTTCTTTTAGAAGTTCCATTATTTTGTTTCTATCTCCTCACCTACCATCATCCAAATGATATGATAATTATAGTAACTTAAATATACTGGAATTTTATTATTATAATGAAATATTTCATCATCATCTCTCTTTCCCCCTCCTCTTATACTAAAAATGAAAACACTATTTGAAATGTGTTCATAAATCACATTCAAGGACGACGAGTTTTCATTTTCTATTACCAAATTCAATTATGGTCAAGAAACCATTTTTATGGTTGAACCAGATCATAATATATGTAATATTTACTATTTAATGTTCTGGAATAATTTTTTTCACAAGGTATTTAATTATAAAACAAAATGATTTCTTGGTGATCAAAAAACCATCAAGATAATCTAAGTGTTTATCATTAGAATGTTAGATAATGATTCATCCTCTCACAAAATAACCAAAGGATTTATATGATAAAATCACCATTTTTATTATAATTAATAACTCATAACTTTATTTCTGGATTTCAATTCCCATTTTACATGAACATCCATACTCTTATCTGAGAAAAACGATCATGAAAACTAAGAAAACGTGCACCCCCAAATGATTAAATTAAATATATTAACCCGTATAAAAGGCCATAAATGAACTTAATGATAATATAATAAATAAATTACATTTAGATAAGGTTCTGGACTTTGTAACTAATTAATATAATTTGATTATTCAGAATAATAAAATCAAGTGCAGAATACATTCAGGCTTAAGGTAAGGGGTTTCTCATATCACTTTTACTTCTGTGGGATTATCATTGTTCATCACTTATTTATTATATGTAGTGTATGATTACATAAATTTGATATATAATATCATGATTCTATTTATATTCATTTTATTCAATGATTCACTTAATGATTAATAAATCGATTAATTACAATGTTGTAATGGGATTTGCCTCAATTTCTATTTCATTGTGATTTACATGGTATTGTGCACCTAATCATTCTTATGTGGTGTATCTAATTCCACTTTGAGATAATTTTTCATATGAAATTGTAATTATATTATATATCCATATTCTTATTAAATGGATATAGTTATTTTTTTATTCGTATACCATTTTACATATGATGTTTATTTGGAATGTTTCTTTAACTGTGGAAATATTGATGAATCTATATCCTCTACTCAATAAAGATGTTGAAAAGTCTTATTATTATTGTATTAAATATTTGTATAAATAATTATTTGGACTGGTATTGCTGGTAGGGTCCCTCTATATCCCCTTGATACATCAATAGTTTTCATGAGACAAATAAGTTGGTAACAAACCCTTTGAGTTTGTTTCCAAAAAATAGACTGGTTTCTACGCATAGAATTAAACAGTCTCAATGGTATGATGCTTCATGTGCCACATAAATGACATATAAATAATATGAATTCTATTTATTCATTATTTAGTTATTATTATCCTTTATATTTTAACTATGAAAAAATCTATGGATTCATTTTCATTCTTAGTTTATTAATGGTGTGTGTTTTTCATTTATTTACCATTCCATATTGATTATGCCAAATTTATTATGATTCACTTATTATTGATTCCTAATTTTGCTATATGTAACCCTTACTGAGCTCTTGAGTTCACCCCTTTCATTTTTTCCTTCTAAAATTATGAAGAAGAGATCATTTTGTGAGTTCTCATGGATGTTTCTTATCTGTTTTTGTATGTATTTTATTTTGTTCCCTTTCCCAATGTAAAATGAGGTCCATGTATATATCTAGTTTCTTAAAGACTACTAAAATGATAAGTCCTATAGTATTTGATTTTTTGTAATCATTCCAATGTAATAAAGTAATGCACGAGCTCTGAGCTTCTGGGGTTAGGGCATTACAATTTGTATCAGAGAAAGTTTAGTAGAAACCTTGAGAACTAGATTTAGAAAACATAGTATAGGTAACATAACGCTAAGATAAACTTTGAGGATAAGAATAGAATAATATCCTAAAATTTTGGTAAGGTATAGATTATGTGGGTCTTACTTGTAAATACATCCTTGTCTAGATACTACAAGTGGATGTGGTTCTAGCACAGATGTACCTAGGAGTAACAACTCCAACAAGGAGTTTTGGGATTTACCTAGGGTTTCCTGGTATACAACAATGGGCCTTAGTATGCACCTGGGTTTGACACGCCTTGGGGATATGCCTATGATAATTCACATTTTCTTTAAAAACTATTATGAAGGATTAAAATGAAAATAGATATTGTGTTTATGATAATGAGATTATCTGTGCATAAATTTTCAAATTATAATGAGTGTTTGTTAGTTATAAATTATGCATTATAACCTAATTCAGTGTATGCCATTGTTTAGTTATGGTGCCTAATGGAAGAAAGGTAGTCAATAACCATGGAAAATGTAGGGATTTATCCACTGAGAAAATCAATGCAGTCAATGTTTCCACAGATCATATCATGACCATATTAGGAAACATTACTCAGGATGTGATGAATAATCATGCTACACCTATGTTGAATTATTTCATGTGATAGAAGCCCCCATATTTTTGCAGGACTACTAATACTGTGGTATCTAATTATAGGATCAAGTCCCTTGAAAAGATATTTTTCCATTAAGATGAAAAAAATGAAAAGGTAGTACTAGATGTATATTGCCTCAAGGGTGATGCTGATAAGTGGCAGTCCTTGATCAGGAATACCATGGAGGAAGAAGAAATAAAAGAAATGAAATTGAGACATTTTAAGGAAATATTCTTTGAAAAATATTTCCCTCGTGAACAACGATTTGAAATGAATATGAAATTAATTTTCTTAAAGAAAAGGGAAGAAGAGAGTATTGCAGAGTATAAAGCTACCTTCACAAGACTAGCCTAGCATGCCATAGATTACGTACATTAATCAGAAGACAAGATTGGTCATTTATGTAAAGGTCTTCATCCAAGTCTTTGAAGGGTACTGGATTCTCAAACATTTTTTTCATATGATGAAATTATATTAACTTCCATCAAAATAGAAAAGGGATTTTCTAGATCATATTTATTCAAGAGAGACCAAGATAAGAAGTGGTATTCTAATAACTGTGGAAAAGGTGATACACCAAAGAAGAAGAAGGTATTGAATCAAATCTCATTATGTGATAAATATGGAATGAATCATACTAGGAAATGTTTGAAAGGCATGGTATTTTTTTATAAGTGTGGAGAAAAGGGTAATCGTTCTAATTAATGTGAGGAAAAGAAGCATGCAAATGATGTTCAACGCTACAATTGTAGAGAGATGGAACACTATGAAAATGAGTGTATGAATCTCTGAGGAAACATGCCTCAGAAAATTCCAAACGAGCATGGGAAAGCTTATGTTATCACAAATGTGTAGGTTAAATATCCTAATGATGTAGGGGAAGGTACTTTAATTGATTATTCAAACATATCCAATTCCTTATTTGATTTAGGATCATTGCATTACTTTATATCTTCCTAGATTTCAAAGAAAATTATCCATTTCCAATTTGATTTAATAAAGGAGTTGTCGATCAAAACTCTTAAGGGGTGTATTATTGCAAAAAAATGTGTCAGTCAATCCCCTTTATGAAAAATAAACATACTTTAGTTGCTGACCTTATCACCATACCTATGATGGACACTCACATAATTCTTTGTATAAATTGGCTTTAAAATTATGATGCGTAAATCTAATGCATGAAGAATAAAGTTAAACTTTTTGAGAACGATGTAGAATCCCATATCTTTAGAGCAGAAACATCATCATCTAGATCTTATCCAGATCCACCTTCATTATCTATTCTAAATGAAATTATTGGGAGGAAGATAAAACATTATCTATGGATATTCAAATTGAATATGTTACTATTTTAAAAAGATTCATTGATTTATTTCCATGGGATTAACCTGTATATCCTCCATATTGAGAAGTTGACTTATCTATTGATTAAATTCTTGGTGCAAGACTTATATCAAAGACTCCTTATATAATGGCTATTGTGGAATTAGTATAACTTAAGAAACAACTAGAGGAATTGAGTGATAAAGGATTTATCCACCCAAGTGTCTCCATGGGGAGACCCTATTCTCTTTATCAAGAAGAAAGATTGATCTATGAAGTTGTGCATTGACTACATAGAGATCAATGATATTATGATAAATAAAAAGTATCATCTTCCTTGCATTGATGATTTATTAGATCAATTTCATGGAGCTCAATATTTTTCAAAGATTGACCCTCAATCTGGATATCATCAACTACATGTGAGGATGGAAGATATTACAAAGACAACATTTCAAACCAGGTATGGGCATTACGAGTTTACAATAATTCCTTTTTGACTGACTAATTCACCCTATGTCTTCATAGATATTATTAATAGAGTTTTCATGGAATATCTTGATGATTTTTTTATGTTTTTTATGGATTATATACTGGTATACTCTAAAAGCTATGAAGACCATGATAATCACTTATGGATCATTCTAAAAACTCTTAGAAGAAATGAATTATATGGGACGTTTAGAAATTTTGAATTTTGGATTCAATCGGTTTATCTTCTTGTCCATATTGCCTCTATGGATGTAATCTTAGTTGATCTATTGAAGGAAAAGGAAATCCAAGAATGTCCCATGCTAATAAACATAATTGTGGTACATAGTTTTATTGGCTTGGCAGGTTAATATCGACATTCCTTTCAGAATTTTTCCTGATTGGCTAACCTGCTAACAAAGCTCACACATAAAGGTGTTAAGTTTTTATGGATAAAAGAATGTATAGAATTATTTTAATAATAAAAAATAAGATTGGTAAATGCCCTAATTTGGGATCTTCTATCTAGAAATGATGGATTTTTTATATACATTTATGCATCAAAGAATGTACTAGGTTGTGTCCTTATGAAAAATGATAAATTGATCACTTATGCATCAATGAAGTCGAAGACTCATGAGAAAAATTATCCAAATCATGATCTTGAGTTAGAATCCGTAATCATTGCTCTAAAAATATGGAGACACTGTATTTATGGTGAAAGATGTGGGATATATATAGATCACAAGAGTTTGAAATAAATTTTTAAATAGAAGTAACTCAACATGAGGAAAAGGAGATGGCCTTATTTACTCAAAGATTATGATTGTTCAGTACACTACCACCCATGAAAGGAAAATAAGGTGGCAGATACATTAAGTAGGAATGATCATGGACTTCTGACCTAAAATAGGATTGAGAGAGTTCTTATATTCATTGATCTAGTAATGATGGACATGGTAATTGTTAAAGAAGAGGAAACATCATTACATTATCAAATGATTGTTAAACCATCTTTACTAGAGAAGATAAAAATATCTTAATCTAATGATGAGAATCTACAAAAGAAAATTAAAGTTGTTAAATATAGAAGATTGGAAGAATTTGAGTATGAGGATGGAGTTATGAAATTTAGAAAGAGTTTATACATTCCATCAGTACCTGAGCTAAAATGGTAACAATTATATGATACTCATAGATCAAATTTCTCTATATACCCTAGAAGGAACAAGATGTATAGATATTTGAAGGAACATTTTTGGTAGGATACCATGATATGTGATATTAATGACTATGTGTCAAGGTGTCTAGTTTTATAACAAGTAAAGATCGAGGGAAAACAACCTAGAGGGGTCATGAAACCTCTACTTATTTTAATGTGGAATTTGGATGACATTATGATGGAATTTTTCATAGGAATACTAAGGGAACCTAGAAGGAATGATGAAATATGGGTTATTTTTTATTATCTTACAAAATCATCACATTTTCATGCTATAAGAGAGGATTTACCACTCTTGCCGACTAATCTGATATACCACTACCCATATTCCAAGTCCTCTTACACTTATTTTCTTGGTTTTTTTAAGAAAAAAATGGTGGGGAAAGGAATGAAGAGAGGATTTACCCCTTGAGCTCCTGGTGAGACTTTATATTATTGAAGTTGTAAGACTTCATGGTACACCTATATCGATTTTATCCGATCAAGATCCCCAACTTGCATCAAAATTCTAGAAAATTATCCATAAGTATTTGGATATAGAGATTCATATGAGTTTTTCTTATCACCCCCAAACCAATATACATTCTGAAATGACTATTCAAACACTCAAGGATATGTTGAGATCATGCTATCTTGACTTTCAAGGTATGTGGGATCAGTACTTGCCTTTGATGCAATTTTCCTAAAATAATAGTTTCCATTTTAGCATTCAAATAGACCTATATGAAGTATTATATGGAAAGAGGTGTAGAAATCAAACTTGTTGGGATGAAGATGGTGAGAGGAAACTTATAGGCCCAAAACTTATTGAAGAGATAATGGTAAAGGTAAAAACAATCCAGTCCCATTTTAAAGCATCCTAAAGTAGACAAAAGAGATATACTGACAACTGTAGAAAGGATTTGTAATTTAAAGTGGGAGATCATGTCTTTCTAAAAGTATCTACATGGATGGGTTTCCTAGGGTTCGGTAAGAAAGGGAAACTGAGCCCCAGGTACATCGGACCATATGAAATTCTGGAAAGAAATAGATCTGTAGATTACCATTTAGCAATGCCACCAAGTCTCTCCAAGAATCATGATGTGTTCCACATGTCATTACTGAAAATGTACATGCCAGACCCAACACATTTACTCACCTATGAGGAAATATAAGTAGAACCTAACTTTTCTAACTAGGAAGAGCCTATCAAGATTCTTGACACTAGCGATTATGTATTGAAAAATCGAACGACATGACTGGTAAAGGATTTTTGGTGTAACCATAAAATGGAGGAAGCAACATGGTAACTTGTGGTTGTTATGAAGAAGAACCACCCATATCATTTTCATGGGATTTATACCTAAAAAATTTTGAGGATGAAATTTACAGAGGGAAGAATATAACACCCAAATATTTTATGGTATGTTTCTTAAATAATTTCAATTCATTAGATAGCTTATAATACATTAAATATTTATTCTATGTGAAACAAAAAAAATTATAGGATATAGTTATAACCTATCCATTAAAATTAAATTTTCCACTTCTCTAATTTGAATGTCAAAAAAATGGACATACACGGTTTCGATCAGGGTGATATTAGAAGTCTGATAGGATCCACTTAATTTTCGATGAATATAACTTTCCCTTATGAATTGTAATGTACCCTTATGAATAGTAACTTGGCCCTGATGAATATACCCTTATGAATAGTAACGTGACCCTTATGAATAGCAACCACATCCATGTATGTATAAATAAAATTTAAGAACCTTATAAATAAGAGAGAATATTTTTAAATATTTAATAATTAAGTATTCGTATTTTTGTGAGTAATAAATATTTAATAATAGATTAATTAATTTAAAAGATAATTAATTTTAATAAAATGTATTCATAAATCAATATTTTTTTACCTATGGATTTGGGATAATTTAATGAGGCCATAGTTAATTTTTTAGGGTGTTATAAAAACAGTTTTGAATTTAAATCTGTATTTTTCAAGTAAAAATGATTTTATTTAGATATTAAAATTCACATAATTATAAAATTATTTTGATAAAATTGAGCCCATTTTTGGATTCTATACATGAAAAAAAATTTAGGGTGATTTTTTGGGATTTTTATAAAATATTTGAATTTGTAGTGAATAGTGAAATATGGTAATTTATTGTATATATACATTATAATATACATACACTATTCCTGACATCATTTATGATGAAATAAAGCATTATTTCAAAATCGCATGCACTTTTTACTATTTTTGGTTACAATAATCAATATTATTTACTATCTTGAGAAAAATAATGAAATAATGATTAAAATAATGCAAAAACCCTCCTCTCATCCACTATATAAACCACCCCTCACCCCCTCTTCCTCTCACACCACTAAAGCCTTTATCCTTGACTAAGTTCTGAAAAATACACTTCCCAAGACCTCCCCCCACGTCCAAAACCTACTGGTCTCAAAAAAGGGCCAAAAACAATGGCCTTAATGAGATTCTCAAGGAGGAGAACTCAAAGGTAATCCTCTTCCTTTCATTTTCGTTTACAAGTTCCATTGATTTGTTTCTATCTCCACACCTCCCCTCATCCAAATTCTATGATAATTACAATAATTTATATGTATAGTAATTTTATTTTGATAATGGAATATTTCATCATCATATCTCTTTCATCCTCCTCTTATACAAAAAAATGAAAACACTATTTGAGATTTGTTAATTTATAACATTCAAGGACGATGGGTTTTCAATTTATATTATCATCTTCATTTCTGGTCATGAAACCATTTTTATGGTTTAAAAAAATCATAATATGTGTAATATTTCTTATTTAACATTTTGTAATCATTTTATACACATTTAATTTAATTATAAAATAAAATGAGTTTGTGGTGATCGAAAAACCATCAGGATAATCCAAGCGTTTATCATTAAAATTTTATATAATGATTCTTACTCTCCCAAAATAACAAAATGATTAATATGATCATTTAACCTTATTTATAATAATTAATAAATCATAAATTCACTTCTATATTTCAATTCCCATTTTACACGAACATCCATACTCTTATACGAGAAAAATGATCATGAAAACTAAGAAAATGTGCACCCCTAAATGATTAAATTGAATCTCATAACCCATCTAAAAGTCCATAAATGAACTTAATGAAAATATAATAAATCAATTACATTTATATAAGTTTTTTTAATTTTTTATTATTTAATTTAATTCGATTATTCAGGACATTAAAATAAAATGCAGAATACATTCGGGCTTAAGGTAACGGGTTTCTCATCTCACCTTTATTTCTGTAGGATTTTTATTGTTCGCCACTTATTTATTGTATGTGGTGTATGATTACTTCCATTTGATATATAATATAATTATTATCTTTATATTCATGGTAATAAATTATTTACATAATGATTAATAACTCGATTGATTACAATGTTGTAAGGGGTTTGCCACAATTTCTATTTCATTGTGATTTACTTGGTATTGTGTACCAAATAATTCTTATGTGGTGTATATAATTCCTTTTTTAGATCATTTTTCATTTAAAATTGTAATTATATTATATATAAATATTCTTTTTACATGGATATAATTATTTTCTTAGCTGTATACTATTTTACATACAATGTTTTTTTGGACTGTTTCTTTAACTGTGGAAATATTGATGAATCTGTATCCTCTACTCAATACAGATATTGTAAAGGAATATTATTATTGTATTAAATCTTTCTATAAATAATTATTTGTACTGGTAGTGAAGTATGGGGACCACTATATCCCCTTGATGCATCGATAAGTCTCATGAGACAAATCAGTTAGTGACAAACCCATTGATTTTGTTTCCAAAAATCAGATTGGTTTATACACACAGACTTAAACCGTCTCAACGGTATGGTGGTTCATGTTTCAAATACATGATGTCCAAATAATAGTAATTCTATTTATGAATTATAGAGTGGTTATTATCCATTATGTTTTCACTATGAAAAAATATATGGATGAATTTTCATTCTTAGTTTATTAAGGGTGTGTGTTTTTCATTTATTCAACATGCCATATTTATAATTTCAAATTGATTATGATTCACTTATTATTGATTCATGATTCTACTAAATGTAACCCTTACTAATCATTTTGGCTCTCCCCAATTAATTTTTTCCTTTCATAGGATATACAGAATATATCATTTATTGAGTTCTCATGGATGTAGTTTATTAGTTTTTGTTATGTATTATATTTTTTCCCTTTCCCAATATAAAATGAGTTCCATGTATGTATGAAGTTTATTCATGACTATTAAACTGATAATTCCTATAGGATTTGATTTCTTGTAATCATTACAATTTAATAAATTAATGCACTGGCTCTGAGCTTCTAGGGTCAGGTAATTACACATATTGCTGAAGAAGGGTGCCAATCACCCTTCTCTAGATAATTTAATAGGGTGAGATCGGGTGTGGGATCCCAGTACCCGTGGTTGTGGGTGAATTCATGGAAGTGGTGGAGACATGTAGGATGGATGCATTAATGTTTCTTTTTCCCCTATGTTAGTTGGTGGGGATTATTGGTTCCCTATAGCTAGTTTCATGTTCTGTATGTTTCATGTTTAGTTCAACATTTCTATTTATGGTACTTTTATTAGGGTGCAGATCCGATTCTTCGTGCTTTCATTGTGGTAGCTTAATGGACTTCATTGTACCTCGCATTCCCTCTCTCAAAAGGTGAGTGACATTCATTAGTTATTCATGGTTGTTTTGTCCTTGATTGATATATGATGATAGGATGTCAGCTCCTCCTTCCATGGATTCATCCTCAGAATTATTCACCTAGTCTGGGTCTCGCTTATATATTTTATATGTTGTTCATTAAACTCATTCCAGGTGCCATATTTTCATGGGAACTGGTTAATTATGTTGCATCTATCTGAAAAATCCAAGGGTTCTAGTCAGGGCATCAACATTCAATAGGGAGTGTAGTCATGTTGGGAATCTGTGGAATGTATGGACGCTGGAACACTAGAGCACCTATATTCTTCCTCATAAGTGTGAATCTCAAGGGTGTGGAACCAAAGTTATCTTGTGGTGCTCACAGGGTACCTTATACCCAAGGAATGTATTCCATTGTTTATCTTAGGCATCCCATGTTTAACACGGGGCATGCCATGAGTTTAACCTCTTGGGATGATGGATCAGACTAATTTGAACATCCCATAGAGATGGATCAGAGAGGCAGATCCCTAGATGGGATCACCTATAAGTTTTACGGGATGATTGGATTAGAACCCCCAATGAGAGAAAACCTGAGGTGGTGTGTCTCAAAAAAGAGTAGGGTTCACACCATAATGGTTGATTTAAACACCACTCAAGGTAGATCAAGAAAAGTGCACCCCTAAAAGGGGGCCACCATGGTTTACCATTGGATATAATTGAACCTCAGTGAGGCTTCCTAAGTACCATGTGTATAATATAGGGATCAATACCGATGTAGTTCTAAGGGGTGATTTGGGGCTTACCAATGGATACCTTCCCTTCGCAAGAGGATATATCTTGGTTGGATTAGTGAAAATTGTGAATGGATTAGTCATGGTAAGTTTCTCATGTGTTTTTAGTAGCAGTGATGATGTTGATGTCATGATCTCACTGAGATATGATGGCTCAAATACAGACTAAGATAAATATGGAAGCAGTGATAATTTAATGTATGGAGTGTGTAGGTTGATGGACTTAGACCCTAGAGAGGATTCCTATGTATCCCAACGACTGAGAATAAAATTCCAAATAGTTTGGGATAGAGCAATGAGACAGCTAAGGAGGTGGACCATGAGAATGGAGCACATGGATACGGACTCGAATGGAGTGTATCCTCTAGGCTGGGGCGTGATCCTCCTGATACATAGAATCTTAGGGGAAAGACCAGGATGATGATGGGTGATGGGCTTTAACCATTGGGAGGATTCCTATGTATACCATGTAATGGGAATCATAGTCCATGTAGTTCATAATGGAAATGGGGAATACATGTGGTTGGATTCCATTTGACCTTATGGGTATTACACATGACTAGAAACCCAAACAGATGGATTAGAATGCCTTAGGAAGGTATATTTGGGGGATGTGTCCAAAAAGGAAATATGTCACATCATGAGTGTAAATACCTTGGAGTTCACCATTGGTCGGGATTGAACCTTAGGGAGACTTCTTATGTACCCTGTATAAAAGATATGGATCAAATCCCACTTAGTTCAAATGTCTTATATAGTTTAACATCATGAATTTAGGATGATAGTGAACCAACGCAAAACAGACATAACAGGTTGAAAATAAGGCATGGGATTTATGCATGGTTAGTGGTCTAGTTATGTCCACTGTTAAACTATAATCCCACATGGGTCATTCACTATGTGAAAACCAAGATATAGCAGTATACCTGGCTATCGTGTCACAAATGGTGTGGCCACGAGAGATGGTTGTGGGGGTTACTCACTAAGGTGTCATAAGGATATGGAGATTGGGGCTTACTCCAGGAGGGATGCTCTAGGAGGATTTTGTTCCATGAGATGAGGATTTCATTCCCTTATAAAAATGAGAGGTAGATCTCACTCTTGTTAAGATTAGTTGGAATGTGGAATTCCCAGGGAGGAGGACCTGATGTGAGTTAAATGGGAAGAGACTGAATTTTAACCTCTTATAATGAGGATAATGGGGCTTGGCAGTTTAAAGTCCTTCAGATCAAATGAGGAGGATTCACTCCTTATCCCATATGACTGACATAGTTGTAAGTCATGAACCATTGTTGGGTTCATGGAAAAAACAATGCACGAAGGGAGGCGGTGGTGTAATGGTCACTCGTGGGGTCTATGTTAGCATTGATATGCCAAAAGGAATAAGTCATTAGTGTACCTATGCCAAAAATAAAGAGGTAGGGAATCATTATAAGGGACAACACATCATGATCCATGAAATCACTTCTCACAAGACTTGAGGGACACATAAGAGAGAAGCTGGCATAGCAAGGGACCTCTCCAAAAGAGGATTCGTGAATTGAAAAATCCTCACAAAGAGAAGAATATTCAAGAAGAAATGGTATTTCATGAAGGAATGTCCCTCACATAGCATGGGACTTTTTCCATATCATAGAGTTTAAAAAAAGTGATCCATAAAGGCTTAATTATTCGTAGATCCTCTCGCAACATGAAGGGTCTCCATCCTTCATGAAGGGAGAACCCCTTCATGAATGGAATCTATACAATATTTTGGGGCTAAGAGGAACAAAGTAAGGAACTGAACGCAATGATCAAGTACCTTGGGTGATTGATTTTTGGGTCTAGTTCATGTTGTAGGGATACTTCACAATATGGGGAATTTGAAGGTGATAGTTCTAGGTAATAATGTATTTGATGTGTTGGAGGCGAGTATTTATATGTAATGAGGCTTAGTGATTATAGGGATAACTCCACAAAGAAAACAACACCATAATGGGGTGCGGCACCATCAAACATATAGAGTTTTCCATCAATAATGTTAGAACACTCACAGTACTTGGCAAACTCACTAAAGTACCATCATTCCCCTTCTTTCACATGGTAGTGAGGGGTCTATAGGATGGGTCTTCATGAGGTTGACTCCTTTTCTGAATTTTGGGGCTGTTTGTGTTAGAATTATCTATGAATTGTCCATGACATTATTTGTGTCTTCATGGGGATGTATCTCCTCACCAAAATCATTCTTATATTTGATGGAAATAAGTTTCACAATTGGAATTATTGGATATAGCCAATAATATTTTCCATTAGTTTGGATGTTGTTGATGTTGTAAAAATGGGATTGTTCATTAAGAAGAAAAATATGTGATGAAAGTGGTTGATTGAATGAACATTGAGAATGATGCCAAATATCAAAAATTAAATTCATTCATCACTATTAGAAAATGATTTAATTATATCCATGTGGATTAAGATAGAGAAAGTAATGTGGTAATGTTATATAATATATATAGAGGAAATGACAAGGTGAATGAATATAATTATAGAATGTTTGGTTTATGTATGAATACATTATAATTCATGATGTTGAATATGTTAATGACTTCATTATAGGAATCAATGATGTATAGAAAACCAATAAAGGTTTTTTAGGGAAACTAGAATATTATACACTTATAAAAATATATTATGTATCATACAATATAATTATATTACAATAAACAAGGTTCTTGAGAACCATAATTATAATAAACATCAATTGGATTATTTTAATCAAATATTAATTTCTAATTCAATGAGAAAAGAGGGATCTCTTATTAAAATGATAAATGATGAATAAGGGATGTCCTTTATATCTATTAATCATGTAAAGAGTTGAAATAAGTTAAATTAAGACAACAGATATAAAATGATGATAAAGACATTCAGATGATGAATGATAAGATAATGACATTTATCACAAGAATCATTTGGAATGGAAAGGGAATGTAATGAAAAAAAATATGGAATTTATTGAAGGGGGATTTATTAGAAAATTTTTTACCAATTATTCATGTTTGAAGGATGATTAATGTGATGATAAAGTGGAGTCATAAAATATTTAAAGGAAGAAAAATTAAATTTTCATCAAATATATGATTCCCTTTAAGTGAAGGTGTATTAAATTGTATAAGTATGTTAAAAAATCATATTTATGTCAGATGAGTAAGCATGTTGTTAAGATGAAGTTAATGTTGATACATCAAATGATATAGTTGAGAAGTCATTGATTACTAAAGTGACTTATTATAAGTTCAATAGTGATGAATATAGTTTCAATGAAGAGGATAGGGAAACTAAAATAGTTTTAATGTTGAAAAGAAAGATGAATGACTATATTCTAAAAATTAAAAATCTATAGAAATAGAAAAATATTTAGGGTAATGGCTCTCAAATCCCTATTGTTGTTGATTATACACATATTGAAAAGTAATAAATGTTTTCAAATGAGATTGAAGAAGTGAATTTTTCACTAACTGAAGAGAATGAATATAAGGATTATATATAAATGAAGTTGAAAGGGAAGGAAATGTAATATAATGGTCTTTATCAAAATATTTTGGATTACAAATATTCATCTTAACTTATTCAGGGTTAAATTTGAGAAATCCATTCATCAATTTTGAGAATTATCTATGGTAAATGGAATGAATGAAGAATTGGAAAATCCATAAATATGTCACACAATAGTTATATAATTTCATAAATTTATGAAATAATATTATGATTTTAAGTTAAATAATTTAATTGTATATTGATTAAAAATGAAATTTGTTTTAATAATATGGGAATTCTTTATATGCTAACTTGAATGAAAACCCTACTACAAAGAGGATGATGAAAATTTTAATAAAGGCGTCTAGTGAGAAATAGAATATATTGGGAATGTATAAATGTTTTTTTATTAAAATAAATAAGAAATTATATTCCAAAAGGATAATCGAATGAAGGCGATACATTATAGATAACAAAATAGGTTTTATAAAAATATTCACATTCTATGGCTATATTAGGTTCTCTATAAGTTTGAGATGTGTGGATATAACTTTTTTATTCATTGATGCGAATATTTATAATCTTAGATGATTCAAAACGAACCCATATAGGGGTTGTTTTCCTATTAAAATAAGATACATTTATAAGAATTTTAAATTATTATTAATAATAAAATTCAGATATTAGAAGAATTCTTAGGAATATGTGATGAACCAAGTAGTGCTTTTGAAAACTATGTTATTGTTTACTATCAATTGAGTATGTGTAAAACTCAGGGGTTCAATAGTATATATTTATTTGTATATATATATTTATTATTATTTGGAGTTTTTTTATTTATTTAAAATGATGAAAAATGGGGAGGAAACAATGGATTCACTATTAGTTTTTACAATGCACCCAATACATGTGAATGCAAAGAGAATTATAATATATTATGAATGGTATGTTCATAGTTTTCTAATCACTAAATCCATTAAATCTAAATAAGGTAAGGATACACAGTTAGAACATGACTATTGAATGGTTATCATAGAACTTTCAGTCTACTCTTATTTGTTTGGCTCACTCCTACATGGTGTAAGGATTCATAGTTCATGAATGATAGGTTTAAGATTACACTGGCCCATTGAGATTACACTTTTATGGGGTGAATTAATTTCCAAAAACAAAAGCATAGTCAGCACATGGTCTCCTAATCTATTTTTCCAAACTATAATATTTTCCCAAAATTCTAAATATTTATATTACGTTTTTTTGAGAAAATTATTACCACATTTTCCTTATTCCTCTCTATTATAAGGACCTAAAAGACTCTCACAGCCATGAATCTCTTATTCGTTGTTCCCTTGATGTAGTTACTTGATTTTTATTGGAATATTTTCAAGGAAATACATTATTAAACTTCACATTCATCTTCTTTTTTATTCATTTATCTTCCTCTTATGTATTTCCCTTACCTTATTTACCTATATATCCATGTGGAAATGTATATATGTAGCGATCGTTCTAAACATGAATTTTATGGATCTTATGGTATTTAAGGATCCCTTTCTATATAATTTTTTTTCATTTGAACAATGTGTTGACATGTAAAATTAGTGTATTTATCACTCTATAATAACCTTTCCCATGGAGTACTCTTTGTGATTTGATTTTCTAAGGGGTATTCCCAATATATTAGGATTAAAATGATTTATTGATAACTAATTATTACATTTTATTTATGTAACATATATTTTTAGGTAAATTTATTTTTTCTATTTTTTTCATATAATATTCCTTATAATGTTAGTTTTAAACATACATGATAATTCATAAAATATTTCAAATGAACTTTATAAATAAAATATTGTTTAAAAGGATTATTTTAAATGGATATTAATATATGAATCATGATTCTTTATTTTTTAAGATAATGTTTCATAAAAAGTTTTTTTGGGTAATATGATAATTTGACGTTCATGTTTTATATATTGTTAAAAATGTTCTTTAGGGATTTTTATGTGCAACATGTGAAAATTGTTTGATGTTAACATGCTATAAGAGTTTATTAATAATGAGTTGAACCTAGTAAACCATTGATACATATTTAGAAAATTTGGATCAGTGATACACGATCAATGATTACTACATTGGATAATGTATCTAGTGACATCCATGCATTGTTTAGGGGATGTCACATAGTGAAGCTAAGAGGGTTGGTTGGGGATATTTTTATCTCATGTTTATCATATGTTTTACATTCTAAGTATTTCCATTTTTCTAGGTCATTTTATACCCATAAATTTCAGTTATAAGACCCAATGTATAAGGTCTGGGCCTTAAAAATTACAAAATATTGAATTTTTAGTCATGAATTCATTATCATATATTTGAGGATCATTTCTGTTTATAGTTTTTGAGTAATAGGTTTCAAATCATACATAACAAAACCATATATAACAATGTGGAAACTTCTCCTCAGTTTCAATTTTCCCCACCATATAATAATTTTAAAAAAAATCATGATTTATTTTTATGATAAATCATCACGACATTCAACTTAACCTCTTTCTTTACATTGCCCATCATTAAATCCTATATATAAAAATAAAAAAAATTTTTATGATCAAAAAAATATTAGTAAGGGACATAAAAATTAGAAAACAATTATTCTACTAAAAAACATGATAAATCACGAAAACCCATTTCATAAAAACATTTATTTTTTACACAGTAAGTGAATTATCTTTCCTTTAAAAATAAAATTTATATCAACTTTTGAAAAAAATTATTTCCATGAATATTCAATTGAAAGAATATAAAATTCACATATTTACCATGGGAAATCATCTCATAGAACCCTCCTTAAAAATTGGAATATCTATACAAACAACTTCTTATATTATTATCCAAAAAACATAATCATTTCCTAATGCATCGGAGTTATATCATTATGTACCCATATTATAATCTATTACGATCTCATCTAGAAATATCTAGGAGTCACCCGTCACATATAATGTCCAAATGCCACAATCATGAATGAAATATTTTAGGCCTTCACTTTTTTGACATAAAACATTTGAATAACTCTTTTAAACTCCTACATGAATAACATTCAAAAATAAAAATAAAATATTCATTTTGAACCTCATTTTAAATACCAAAAAACCCAAAAAAATGGAAAAGGTTTTTCATTGATTAAATAATGTCATATTAAAAGACAATCTATAATTAAAATAATGATCATGTTGGCAGGAAAAATTCATAATCATTATATATGTTAATAATAGGACACTCATTTTATCATTTCTCAAAAACATTTTTTATGAAACACATAAAAAGAGTAATTTTAAAAACCAAGGAAAAATGTGACAAAATACATAAAATGAAAAATTTAAATCATTTCTCCATATTAAAACATTAATCAAATAATTTTAAAAAAATGGGGATAGGTGAGATATTTTTGGATGTCAAACATTAAAAGATAATTTTTCTAATGAAAGTTTCCTTGTCTCATTTGAAATATTTGAATCATAATCCCCATGAAATAATAACATTTAAAAAATATAAATACCATTACAGTAGAGAAATTATTGATATAACTTTTAAATGGGGATTTATATACACCTCATAAAATAAAATATATTAATAACATCAAAATATGCATCAGTGAACATAAATTTAAATGAAGCCCCTTACCTTGAGTTTGACTCATCTTGTACATTATTTATCATATTGAATAATAAAAATATTTTCATTATATAAATTCTTAATAACTGTTTTCATGTTTATTTTTTAATTTATTTCACTTATTACTAGGTTATTTATGATTACATAATCAATTATTCTTATGTTGGATGTTTCAAGGATATTTGGCTTCTGTGTCAAAAATGTATTTGGTGGGTTCACTATGGTCAAAGATGTCTTTATTCAAACATGTAAAAAATAAAATTCATGAAATACTTACCATATTTATACATAAATTTTAAATTTAATACTAATCATGAGAGATGGTTTAGAGAAATTTAGTATGTTACAATCTTGCAGATGGTAGGCCATATGTACACATGAGTGACTTTTCCATTTTTCAACGATAATTATGGAAAGGAGTTAAGTAATATTTTATCTTTCCAGATTGATAATAACATTAGATATACTATATTATATTTTTAAATATACTTATATATATCATCCATGTTGTTTGGTGATGAAAATAAAGTCATATCACTTCGCGATGGTGGTAGTCCACACATACACAAATTGGGTTATAACTTTTCAGTGAGTGAAAACTTATGAATGGAAATAATATATATTCTTTTATGAATGATAAGTATGAAATTAATATCATAATAATTTCATGCATATCAAATATATTAATTATATATTCCCTAATTACCTATCATGTATATCATTAATGAAAAACAAATCACATCACTTCACGAGAAGGTTGTCTTCTGTACACACGAGCAACATTATCGTATACCCTAATGAATGGAATTTAAATAGGTATAGATAATATAATGACACCAGAGGTATATTTATGTCCTAAATATAATATATATACTTTTTATACATTATCATACCTAATCGTGGCAGGCTATAATGGAAAAATTAATGACATCAGTTCGTGCAGTGGTAGCCTTCCATTCACATGAATGATGATTTTGTAACCCATTTGATGAAATAAGAGAATTTTCTTGGTTATAAAATCAAAATAATATCAACATAGTATATGGAATACTATATGTTTATTATATAATCATGTATTATGACTATGTTAATGGGGTGATGGATGAAATAAAATTAAAATGTGTATTGAAGAACATTGGATATTCTTCATGTAACATATATCGTTCTTCACCAAAATGCTTCACAGTATAGATATATAACAAAGATACGGATTATATGATTAGTGGAGGGAAGTGTAGAAGTTATTTGGGAAGTTATTGGATGATCCAAAGAATATTTAATTTGTCAAAGGTATAGGTGTGGGGTGTCATTTTATAAGTGAGGTGAGTGGCACACTTGTAATTTTTGAAAACAAAAAGGTGTAGACATGTTGTTCACATTCCATAAGGGTCCAATATGGTGTATTATAGGAAAATAGAAATTATAATGCCTATATATGACCGTTAAATATATTCTAGATAAGTTTTTATTACATTTTAACACTTCTCGCTGTTTATAAAACACCAGTAAATAGATTTTTACCTTAACTGTGACAATTAATTTTTACTATTTTCAATATTAATTTTGGACAAAAAATAAGTAAATATTAGTAGATAATATAAATTATTCTGATATAAAATATTGAATCCATTTTAAAAAAAATAAAATTCATAGATGTTGAAAATTTAAATTTAAATCAATGCTTGAAGACGTGATGAAAAGGGGGTTTTCTATAAGTGTATATTTAGAGAAATTTTTGAAATTATATTAACATTCTGATAAATAATATTAATTATATAAATATAAATTAATATTTTTTGATATATAATATAAAATTTTCATTTAAAATATTTCTCATTGTGTATTTTATTACTTAATTAAAACATAGAAATATTATGCACTTTAAAATAGTTTTATGAAAAATCTTGTTTTTAAACCCAAAATAATTTTGTACTAAAAAACATTATTAAGCTGATTAATAATTAATTAAGTGGATTAAATATAAATAAATAATTATTATGTTATTTTAAATCATATTCAAGACATATTCAGACTTTAAAAAAAATTAATGACTGAAAAGAAATGATTTTTTAATGAAATTTGTATTCTTTTCTATTCACTTGAAAATAAATATTTTCTAAAAAATCCCATAACTTCACATATTGAAAATTTTGATATTATTATTTCAAAAACATTATTCATAATGAAAAATTAAATATACAATTTATAAAAAAATCTTTTAAATAAAACCTTATAATAAAATATTTTACTCTAAACTCTTTCCTTTTTTATTTAAAAAATACATAATATATTTATAATTAATATAACTTTCTGATTAATATTAATTAATATTAAAATGATTTATTCCATAATTTAACGGGGTTATAAATTCTTACCCATTTTAGAAATTTTGTCCTCATAGTTTCATTCACTTTCTAAACATGAGTGGATATCTTTATCTAATAGAATTTTCAAATTCACATGTTTCTTCTTCTACCGTATGGTTTTTACATAAAACCTCAACTAAGAGAACCACCATATTCTAGAAAAAATGATCCCTATGGTCAATAATATGAACAATTATTCCTCAAAATAAATACTATCTTCCATATTAACAATGTTAATGTTCAATACATGAGGTAAATCTGGGTTATATTTTCTTAACATCAAAACATAAAATATATTGTGTACATTATATAAACTCATAAGCAAATCCACTCGGTAGGAAACTTATCCAATAGTATCTTGGATTTCATTAAATTGAGTGAACTATTGACATAGATTTACCATTTCTAAAATTCATAACAATTCTCTAAGGATATTATTTAATAAACAAATGATCATGTACTTCAAAAGAAAGATCATTCCTCTAGTAATTAGCATAACCTTTCTAACTAATATGGGAAATCCTCATATGTTGCTAAATAATTTTCACCTTATTCGGAATTTCCTCAACTAACTGTATTCCCATCAAATTCCTTTCTCCTACATCATCCCAAAAATCATGTTTCTGATAACAATTTCCATATAATTCCTCAAATGGTTCCACCTATATACTAGAATGAAAAATATTTTTATAATAAAACTAAATTAATGAATGATTTTTATCCCAACATCCCTAGTAATACATTTAATAAGATCTAATAATATTATATATTCTCTAAATTGATCAATTATACAATCTATTAGACTGGGGACTAAATGATGAAGTAAAATTTAATTCAGTTCCCAATGATTTCTAATATACTTTTTAGAAATGAGATATGAATCGAGGGTCATGATCTTATACAATGAAGATAGGCATTCATGGATATATGAATATCTACTTGTGATACAGCTGATATATTTGATCTGACAATTTTTTATCTCTATTGGGAAGAAAATTTTATGATTTAGTTAATCGATCAATAATAATCCAAAAGACATTATTTCATTGAGAAGCCTTTGGAAATCCTAACATGAAATTCATTTATATTTTTCCCATTTCAACTCTAGTACATGAAAAGGTAAAATCATTACCTTCCATAACATTCATTATTATTAATCATGTTGTTATGTGAAACACTTCACGATAATTTTCTCAATATATTATTTCATTTAATCAAACCTATACTAAATTCAAATGTCTCTGTATATCTTAGTGCTTCCCAAATGAATGGAAAAAAATATGAGGTGTACTCAACAAATATTTCGTATAATGGGAATAAAAAATCACACATTATTTTTTTTTCAAATCATAAAACACCTTATTAATCAATATTTAAATCTGGAATCTTACCCTTATTAACTGAATCGACATTTTCCTAAAAATATTGATCCCCCATTTGAGATTTCATAATTGTTTTAGGAAAATTCGACTACACTGAAACATTGAACATCACTTAGGATGTCGCAATATCCACAACATTGAGGCAAAATTTTATCAAATCATTAACCAAAGGGTCACATTCAAAATTATACATTGTTAATGTAGCATTATTTTTTTGACTCAATGCATCATCAAAATTGTTTATTTTTTTAGGATAATAATGAATCGTGAAATCAAAATACATGACCAGTTCCATCCATCTCTTTTGAATCATGTTTTGTGGTTCCTGAGTGGATATATACTTCATACTTTGTTGTTGGGAGAGACAACTGAGGATTGTTTTCAACAAACCATCTATTGTAATAAACTTTTCCAAGAAAACTACCAATCTGTATTATATTTTTGGGTCTTGGTTATTCATTGAAAATTTAAATTTTACTATGTTAAATAGTTATTCCATCTGTTGAAATAATAAGTACAAGGAAATTAATTTATGGCAATAATAATTAACACTTAATAAATTTCCTATATAGTTTCTTTTCATTTATGGTTTGAAAAAAAAATCCTTATGTTCCATTCATGTTCTAACAGGCTTTAAGAATAAAATAAATTTTCATCAATAATCACAATCACAAAATTTTCCAAAAATTCATGAAAAGTCTATTCATAAGGTCCTTAAATAGAGCGGGTGAATTGGGTAACCCAAGAGAATTATTATAATGTCATAGTTCCCATATGTAGTCTAGAATGAAGTCATCATAATGTAATTCTATTTCACTTCTTTCTAACATACCTAAACCACATGGAAAAATTCAAAAAATACCATGCTCCATCAAGTGGATCAAACTAATCATCGATATGAGGAAAATGATACATGTTCATAATAGTTATTTTATTCAACTCTATATACTCAATGAAAAATTTTATAGAACTATAATAATTTTTTAAAAACAAAACAGGACACCCCATGGGTAACTGTTAGGTTGATTGAAACCATTATCATAAATTCCAACAATTTATTATTCAATTCCAAATATCCCACTTGTGCCAATCGATAATGATCCTTAAAAATAATCTTAGCATCAGTTAAAAATTCATTAGTAAACTCAACCTCCCAACCAGGAATAACACAATAAAAATCATTTAGAAAAAAATCCATATATTCATTCCCTATTAGAACATCGCTAATTTGAAAAAATTCATTGTCTTAAATAATAAGATGAAGGTAACTTTCACTACCATCTCTAATCAATCTATTAGATTCATGGTATGTTAACAAGTGCATGAAATCATTGAATAAAACAATATTTGATCAACAATATTTTTTCATGATAAACCAAACTCCAATCCATACCCAAAACGATATCAAAATATTTTATGTCTAGTTCAATACACTTTCATAGAAATACCATCCCACTAATAATAGTAAGAAGATTCATATAAATCATGTTTTCTTTAACACATTCTCCCATAGTTCTCACCAAAATTAATATCTTAATTTTAGGATGAATGATTAATAATTTATATGATTGTTTCTCAGAAATGTAACAATGTGAATATCCAATGTAAAATATGGTATTAGAATAATTTGAATGCAAAAGTAACATACCTTTCACTGCTTCATTTTATATTCCCTTATCAACCGTAGTAGTAGAAAACATTTTTCCACACATTTTTTCTTCTGATATAGATGATTTCTATCTTAAAGTACTAACCACAGTAATACATTAGCATAATGACCCAACTCATTGAAATGAAAAAACCACACTATTGGATGGATATAAATTACCCCATTAATTTATTCTTTAGGATTATTTTAATTACAACCATGAGCCATATGAAAAAATATTACACATTGGTGACACTTCCTCAAATTCAAATGACATTTTCTAGGGTGATTTTTTCCATTCTGACCAGTTCTTACATTCATCATCATGAGCCATATAAGTGTCAAAAAAATTTATATCAACTGTTTGAGGATAAAGAAAAAAATTCACATAGCCTTAAAATTTCTATTGAGGAAAAATCTCATTGTAGACATAGTTTTATACTATATATAATCTTTTAATTTTACTATCAATGTCCCAAAAAAATATATTACATACCTAGAAAGTCCTATAAATTGTCTTCAAACATGGCCACAGAATCATTATCCTTTTTACCTCATTTCCATTAATGTTTTCTCCATTTGTATTTGAATATCCTCATAGAAATATTTATCAAGGAAATTATTCTCAAATGATTCCCACTCTATGTAATCAAGGTCCTCTTTCTCTCTAGTATTATTAGATGAATACCACCATCGATGAACTTCTCCTTCAAAATAATAAATGGAAAAAGTTTCCTTTTGATGATCTGAACATCCCATGACATAAAATATCATCCCCAGATCATTGATCCATCTTTTATCTACCATAGGCTCAGATGATCCACTAAATGATGGGGTATGTCACCTCGTGTAATTTTACACAATACACATCTTCCATAGTTGTAGATTATTTTCCTCTGCATAATGGGTGCCACCCCTATTTATATCTTGGGTCAAAAGATCCATCGCTATAAAAAACTATTCTATAACAATTCTAGGAATCTGATTTGGAATTATATTTTCCTTTCAGTTTCTTCCCAAAACAGATTACTTGTGTCATCTGCATAAAACAATTCTGAACATAACTTGATTAGATGAATCAGCTTGGTAAACATAAAATAATATATAACATCAAATTAAACATAAATTAAATTATTTCAAGGGTATGTTAATTTAATTTTTCTATATTCTATAGTTATATTAAATGAACTTTGATATCACTTATAAGGGTCTATCTTTAAACATTACATAATCTTTAGTTTTAGGTCAATAATTCAGTAACATAAATATGAGGACCATTTTATTTTTAGAGTTTTGTATAATTAGGTCATATATTTTACATAAAAAACCATATAATACAAAGCGGAGACATCTTATAGGTATCCATTTTTCTGACCATAAAAAAATATAAAACAAAACATTATTTCTTTTCCTGAAAAAATATTCACTACATTCAACTTGACCAATTCCTTTCACTTACCCATAATTAAATTAAGTGAAAATAATTTTAAAATATTTTATGAGAAATAAAATCTCATTAAGGGACATCAATAGAAGTAAACCATTAGTCTAGTGAAAAACAAGAATACTCATGGAAGAACCTTTTCTTAAAAACATATCTTTTTACGAAAAATATAATTATCATTACATTAAAAATATTATATATATTAACTTTTTAAAGCAGTTAATTTCCATGAAAAATCAATAGAGATAATAGAAAATTCATGTATTTACCATGGGAAATCATCTCATGGAACCCTTATATAACCCTTACAAAACCCTTTTAAATTAAAATAAATATACAACCAACTTAAAATATAATTCTCCAGATAACATAATTATTAGCCAATAAACTAAAGTGTTATCCAAACACACTGAATGTATAATATATAAAGGGATCACATAGTTCTATATGGGAAAACCCATTGAATATAATGTCCAAGTACCAAAATAATGAATAAAATATTTTATTATTTCACTTTTTCATCAAAAATGGTTTTAAAACTCTTTTAAACCTATATGAAAAAAACATTCGGATATCAAAACATCATTTTCATTTAAAAACCCATTGTAAATACCAAAATAATCAAAATAGGTAGACATGATTTTTCATTGAAAAAATAAATCTTTTAAGGGATAATAGAAATCATAACATTCTTATAGCAGTAGGAAATGTCATTATTGCTAAATAGATTACAGTCGGACATTCATTTTGTAAATTCTAAAAATGTTCTATATAAAACACATAAAAATATTACTTTCAAAACCATTTGATATAAATTAATAATAAAGATAAAGTATAATTTATAAATATTTTATGTCCATGTCAAAAATTTCATAAAATAATTTTAAAAACATGGAAATCGAAGAGAAAGTGTTGGGAGGAAAACCTTCAAATGAGATTTTTTTAATAAAATATCCCATATCACTTTGGAAATATTTTAATCATACACCCCAAGAAAAAAAACTAAACAAGACATTAAATACCATTACAATAAATAAATTCATGATATAAAATTTCAAGGGGCTATATAAACACCACATAAAAAATATAGGTTCATAACATCAAAATATGCCTCGATGAATGGAAATTTAGATGATGTCCCTTAACTTGAGTCAAACTCCTCATTCATATTCTTTATTTTAAAAAATTATTAACTTATATTAATTATATATTTGTATAATAACCTTTTAATTATTTATTATTTCTTTCATTTCACTCATTACCATGTAATTTATGATTACCTATTCAATTATGTTTACATCAGATGTCTTGATAATATTTAGATTTTCTGTCAAAAATGAATTCTAAAGGTTCACTATGGTGAATAATGTAATTATATAATCATCTAAAAAATATTAATCATGAAATAATGATCATATTTATATATCAATTATAATTTTATTAAAAATCATGAAAATGGTTTTTTTGAAATGAAGCATGTTACAGTCATGGAGATGGTATGTCATATATATGAAATAGTGAAAATTCAATTTTTCAATGTTCACTATGGAAAATAGGTAAGTAATATTTTATCATTAAATAATGTTAATAATACCATTTGTAATGATTATTTTCTTTAAATATTCTAATATATCATCCATGTGGTTTGTTGATGGAAAGAGAGTCACATCGCTTCATGAAGGTGGTAGTCCACATGTGCATAAATGTCATCATCATTTTTCATTGAGTGGAAAGGTATGAAATAAAATGATAAATTATACTTTAAGAATTATAAATATTCCATTAATATCATAATTATTTCATTTATATCACATATATTTAATATATTTTCCCTTACTAACTTCCATGTAATGATTTATTAAAAAATGTACCACAACACTTTGTGAGGGCATACTCCTCCGTACACATGAATGGAATTTTCGTATCTCCTATGAAAAAGAATGTAAAAAGGGGATATATGAGATAATGTATATAGAGGTATAATTATTTTATAAATATCATATATATACCTTATATCCATCATCCTAACCAACTATTATAGGTGGTAATGAGAAAATGAATAACAATATTTTAGCACGCGGTTGTCTGTCATACACAGGAATGATGATTTCATAACCCATTTGATGGAAGAGGAGAAAGATTTAGGTTATTACAGTAACATAATATTATATAAGTATATGTAAGACAATATTTTAATTATATAATAATGGTTCAAAAATAATTATGTGGGAGGTGTAAGAAATAATATAAAAACACTCATTGAATAACATTGAATCTTCTATAGGTAATGTCTTTTGGTTTTCTTCAAAATGATTCATAGGTTAGACTTATGATAAATATAAGGCTTATAGGATGATATTATTGAAGTAGGGAAGTTATTTTTATCAGTCATGACTAAAAAATAGCTTTTATAGTGTAAATAAGAGAGGATATGGGGTGGATTTTTAATAGTATGGTGTGTGGAAAACTTGTAATTTTTCAAATGAAAATGGTGTAACCACACTTTTCACATGCCAAAATGGCTAAAAACATAGTATTATTAATCCATATAATTCATAGGGTTGAATTATTTATATATAATTTGTTTTAGTAGTGTTTTGGTTAATTTTAGGCATTGTCATTTTAGTTTAACCCCTTACAAAACCATTTTTACCGTAACAATGTAAATTAATTTTTATTATTTTCAATATTTATCTTTGGTAACTTTTTTATAAAAACACATTATTTATTATAAATTATTTTTATTAAAAATATGGAATCCATTTTACAAAATTAAATTCACATAACTTAAAAAATTAAATTTAAAACGACACTTGTATATGCTATGGAAATGAGGGTTTTCAAGAAGTGTATGTTTTAAGAAAAAAATGATATTATAATAACACAATGAGTGATAATAATAATTTTATGAATATAAATTTTTATTCATTGATTTATAATATACACATTTTATTTAAAATGTATTATCAATCTGGATTATGTTAATTAATTAAAATTTAGATGCATTATGCAATTTAAATTAATTTTTCAAAAAATCCCAATTTTTAACCTAAAAATTTTTCACTACAAGACAATAAAATGTTGATTGAAAAGTAATTATGTGGGTTATATATAACTAAATTATACTTATGGTACTTGAAATCTTATTTAATATATATTTGGAATTTTAAAATACATAAATTATTCAAATGGAATGACATTATTCTCAAAAATTGGTATTTTTCAATAATCACAGTAAAATCAATATTTTCCAAAAAAAAATTAATCCAAGAAAATTTTGATATTATTATTTAATAAATGAAAATAATATTTTCAAATTCATAATCTAAAGTTTTGAAATTAAACTTTCATATAAAACTTTATAAGAAAATATTTTTCTGAAAACTATTTCATTTTTTATTTAAAAATTACATAATATTTTTCTAATGAATATAAATATCGAAATATTATTAATAAATATAAAAAAAGATTTATTCTATATTCAACATGGGGTTTTACATAATATTAAAAGCCTATGTTTTTCATTATAAAAGAATTTTTGTATTTAATGATTTCATTTATGTCTATCATCATTACTTTGGTATTCAATGATTCTTATTTTAGAATTATCATTTTTATATATTATACATTAAATAGTATACCCATGTTAATTTTTTTTATTAAAAAAATGAGTATGAATTGATTTTAAAATTATTTTTTATAATATTAACAATGGTCTTCCAAAGATTTTATTTTTTCACAAGTGGTAATAGTTTGTATTGTGAAATGTATTATGTAGATTTATTGTGGTATCCTAATAGGTTTTTCCATAAGGCCTTTATAAATCCATCATTTGTATATAAAAATTATATTTTATGATGTTTGTAAAGGGAATGGATAAACTTCATTTGGTAGAGTTTCTTGATGTATTGTTCTCCCTTAAGAATGTTGTCATCGGTGATGATCACGAGCCATGAGAACATGTATCGTGTAGACTTTTTGGGATCCATTAATGCATAACTCCATTTCCCAAACTCCTTAGTTTGATATGGGGTTCCTCATGAACTCAAGCACCACTCACTGAATTCAAGATGTTGTCGACTAGTGATGAGGGCATGCATAACAACATGGGGAGTCAGTTTCCCCATTACCAATAAGAGTAGAATGTTGAAAGTGACACAAATAATAAAAAAATAATTAGTAGTAGATAAAAGAAAAAATACCCATTCTATAAAAATATGGATTTTCAGATATATACATTATTATTAAATAGTGAAAAAATCAATGTATGAGGTATGACAAAAATTATAATTGTAGAAAAAACTATAATGTTCATCCTACAAATTCAATATCCTCTTAATAACCATATCATCCATCCATCACTAGGCACTTTCCCTTCCAAGGATCCATAAGCATGAAATATATAAGTGCGTCTACATTCTAGATTATGGTGTGAGTTTTGGACTTAGTAAGACAACACTAACACAACTTAACATATTTTTATAAGATATACCGGTGTATTCCATAAAAGTAAATAGTTTATAGGTGGGGAAATATATATCAAACAAACACAACATGAATGTTAGTTCCTCAGTGACTGGTAATTCTTACATTAGCACCAAGATTTAAGGAACAGCGATCAACATCCAAACACACCCACATGATGGTATATTATAAAAAAACTAGATCATCCCTCTTGAAGAGATTTCCCTAAGCATATCGAGCAATACTTTAACACATGTCTTTTAATGGAATAGTAAATTAGTCTTGAATAATATTCTCAAATATAAGATATAAGAATATAATAATACAAAAAAAGATACAAATTACATATCAAGTGTCACATCAAATAAAAAATTATCATAACCATCACGATCCACATGAAGTAAACACAAGAATATATCTCAAAGTGGTACAGACACACTACATGTGATCAAGAATTAAACATATATAATTATGGGATACAAAATAATTCCAAAAAACATGAAATAAACATGCATAAATATTATCTAAATATAAGTGTTTGATTCCTTAGGTGAAACAATGACTAATAAGGAAAGGGTCACCATTCAGGTCCAAAAGCACCACCATATCCCATAATTATTCCATGTTCAACATGTTTAAAACTTTATGATTGTGGAATAAGAAGATCCACGCCATAAAAGGTTAGGATTAAATCATCACACCAAAGAAGATCGGCTACATATAATGGTCTAAGTCCAAGAATTGTGTAAATGAAAATTACTTGAATCTGGGTGTGAATTCTAGAAATAATCATCAAAACCCTCATTAGATCATGAAAAAATAGTTAAATATGATAAAGAAAAGGAATATATAATAGAATTTTATCGATGATAAGATGAGATAATTGATCAGGATCAAATAAGAGCAAACCATATTATATGTGAAGAATTGAACTTGAGTTCTATTATCAACGAAATGAGTTGGAAAGGCAGAGTAGAGCCCAAAATCATTGGATATAATAGACTATGGTATTTAGGGTTGAATGGGGCATGGGGGATTTAAAAAAGGGGGTGTGAAGTTGTTATTTTAATAAATATCTTATAAAATGGAATCAGTGTTGGGCTTCGTACGATTCCATCAACTAGCTGATAGCTGCTGTGAAGATCCGGTTTGGCATAAGAGAATCGCTAGTTGGCTGATGGATATGAGGTAGAATTTAATTTACCTATGAGCCTCACTTATGGGATGGTGATACTTCTACAATGTGGAATTTTATAGCACATTCACCAGCATAGCCTCATATCAGTTACAACCACCTGAACACCTCTATCCCAGCTCTAATAACCAAAATAAATGCTCAAAAATCTATATACAAGTTCAAAATAGGCATACATAAAAATTATATGTAACAATATTTCCCCTATTATGAATTATTTTACAGGATAAATTTCCCTAGAGGTTTTCTTAACATTTATGGCCACTTTTATCAGATTTCAGTCTCTATCTCCCATGTTTCTCCTTGAAAACACATGATCTACCATTGAGTGTGAACTAGGGGATTGGATTCCATAACATATTCTTTTAGATTCAGTATTCTAGGTGAACAGGAATCTAAAAAATGATTCGTTTGAGCTCAGCACGTCTTCCTCGTAGTTGAGCACATGCATTGGATCGGGCTCATACATATGATGTTGTGAAAGATCGAATACAATGTGCATAACTTGATTACATTGAGGGTGGTCAAACTGATGGGGCATCATCCTAATATACTTGATGATTTTAAATAGTTATCCATACCATTATGCTAATTTACCTTATCTATTGTGATATTTTTGGCTCAAATAAAGTCACAATAATAAGAAACAATTATCACCAAACATGAACTCCAACGGATATATATTTTAATTGTAATAAAATTATTTCATATTATAATCTATAAAAAAAATTTAAAACAATAAAACTATCTCTAAGGTCTCCTATACCATACTCGACCCAATAACTAAAGAATAACATGCCTCATAATTATATATACAATTAAATGGGCACCCATATGGAACCTCAAATAAAGACATCAGAGTTGAAGAATGAAATCTATTATTATAGGTGAAATCCAATAGATCAATTTGTTAACACTAATAACCTATGAAATCTAGAATAGTCACATAAATCATACCCTCCAACGTATGGGTAATTCACTCTAACATTCTGTTAGACTGAGGATAAAAGTTTTAACTCATCTTTAACTATGTGTATATTGTATTATATAATCCTTCCAAAACAATGAGGTAATATGATCATTTATATCAGATACCAAGATTGATGGCACTCTATGATGCTAATTTATCTCCTTAACATAGAGAATACATTTCTCATCAACTAAGTTGGTCTCTCATATCTGTATGAAGTGAGCCACTTTTTTCAATTAATCCAGTACCACAGAAAGCTAATATCAACCTTTTGTGTTCTTTGAAATACCTTCAATGAATCTTGTAAACAAATATTCCAACTTCCACATACAAACTTGAAGTGTCTAGAGAAACCCTACAGGCCTTGGATGTTTAGACATGATTCGCAGTCAAGTCAGGCAATGAGTGAAATAACCTAAGATGTCTCCATCTTTTATATACCACCAAAAATACCATTTTATATCTGAATACATCTTTTTTAACCCAGGGTTAACTACCCACTATGAAGCATGTGAGGTTCTCATCAGTTCCTCTATCATAGAAGAAGGATTAATAACCATTCCATGAATGAGAAGTACAAATTTTCTATTCGAGGAACAACCTAAAACTAATCATTTTATCTAAACATTTTGGGAAATAGGATACACGCATGATCAATATCCTATATAGACTTCACAAATTCCTCCAGTTATGTTGTGATCAATAATGCTGTTCATACTACTCCCTATCAACCATCCTCTATTCCCATCCCCACGTCTGTTAAAAAGTATATGACAATCCACAATGTTAATGATGCTTAACCCCCAACGTCTTGTGTTTTTTTATCAACACATCTCTAGCCACATTAACCTTCTTAGGAGTATACTTTGTCTCAAATTAGAACATTTTTATGTACTGCACCCAACACCTTTGATGAGGATTTAGGTCATGCTGGGATAAAATCATCTATAGATTTATCTTGTCTGTATATACGATGATTCTGTAACTAAAGAGGTAACACTGACAAAATTTCATCACATAGACCACGCGTTTCAAATCCAATTCATAGGTATGCAAGTTCCACTAATGGGGTGACATCTGACTATAACCATAAAAAATTACCTTAACTCCCTGCAGCATAAATGCTTCCAAAAAAATCTATATGTGTCTCAATAAACTATAAATTCCATTATATGATTAGGTATAATCATGGTTAGAGATGATTTTAACCTTTTCTTTAGCTCAAGGAAGTCCTATTCACAGTATTCTAGACACTAAACTAAACAACCATCTTCTTGAGCATTGTCATAGATGCTTCTAGGTTATAAAATTCTTAAATGAACCTCATTTATTACATAGAAAACCTGAGAAGACTCTAATTATCAAACACATTCCTCCTCCATTTCCAATTCATAACTATATAAAACATCATTATATCAAGAAATAAACACTCTTGTGAAACAACATGTTGAAGATAAAGGAACTTTTATGTCCAATAGTTATAGTTCAAGTACTTTGTGTATAGAATATGTTCTCAACGCATACTTAATATGACCTATAGGTTTCCAGAATGTGATATGAACATCATGGAATATATAAGGATTTCATTTATTAAAAAATTGAAAAATGAATTCCCATATGGTTCAAATATCTTATTTGTTAGATCCATAAACACTGTTAAGGAATTCATCATTCCAAAGGGTATAACGAGATACTCTTAAAACCTATACCTTATCCAAAATGATATCTTTAGGATTTATTCATATCTTTCCCAATGTTGATGGTAGATATAATATCCAACAATATTTGAAAACCACTACACTACCCTCAATTGATCAAACATATAATCAATTCCAAGCCACATGTACCTACTCTTCATAGTGATCGGATTAAACTTCTAGTATTCTATATAAAATAGATGACTACCATCCAAAGACATGGTGAAAACACTAGAGAACCATAATGGGAGTTCCTTAGTATTATGATGCCTTTATATTTAAGATCACCCATATTCAACTTGAGTTCCTTAAACTAAGATGGATCCCTATGATATGAATTAATCAATATGTTTCAATCATTGAGAATAACCTCTATCACAAAATGAACACTCCAATGTGAATGAAACACTAAAAAATCCTTTGTAATGACTTCTCGATACCATTTTACCAACTGACAAAAATGGGATGTGGATTCACATTAGTATATCACAAGAAAAAAATCCTTCGGCCAATGCTAAAATGAATTATCTTTAATGAGGATTTGGTCCCTGATAAAACACTATTTTGTTGAATATTTTATTGATAATAAATGAAATAATTTCCTCACATTGTGTTAAATATGTTTATTTATAAAATATTTGGGATTTGATCTTTCATTTGAAAATTTGGTGAAAATTCCAGTTTTACCCTTAATAGTGCACTGTAGTATTTCGAAGATAAATATTTTTATATTTATTATTTGAATTTTACATTTTGTAAAAGTTTTCCTAGCTTAATTTTCTACAACTTTAATTCAGGACACTAGAGCTAAATAGTGCATTTGAATGGAGTAAATGGGTCATTAATCCAATGGTGGGCTGGACTCGGCAGAATGGACATGGCTTCTGTATTTGGGCCATATATTCTTCATAAGGGCTTGGATTGAGCCCAAATTTTGAGGAAATCTCGGGGAAATGATTTTGAACAAATAATATTTCTGGAAGGCCGGTAAATTCACGCGTTTTGGAGGTAAAATGGGTGGTGAAATTGGGAATAAAATATTTGGTCAAATTTCCACATTCACACTTGAAACCACTTATAACCTCTCCTCCCCTCCCCTCTATAAATTGGAGTTTTTCTCATTTGGAGGGGGTTGGGACGTGAATTGGAAAGCTTAGGGCAGAGGATAAGTGGATCCACTCCAATTCTCCAACCATATCAATAAGGGTAGCTCTTAAAGCAAGGATCCCTTCGACGAAGCCTACTTCTTCTCCTTCATGTTGTAATGATTTTGTTTATGTAATAAACTTCATTGTTCTTATTTTATTTCTTCTATTTTATTCTGTTTTGTTTAAATTTCTTCTATTAATCTTCCTCTTTGGGCTGGAATTCTTGAGTAGAAGCGTTATTGGGTTATACCGATTATAAACCTTTGCACATGCAAAACGCTTCTACGATGATTACGCCACCCATGGAAGAGTAGTCTTTTAGTAATCGATCTATATTCTACCCTCTTCATTTAATTATTTTGAATCAATGAGCTAATGTAATTCACATAATATGATCCATGAATTGTGTTTTTAAATTAAAAGAAACTAAGCAAGCAATTTAACAATTAACACAAAAACACAGGAGGTCGGTATTTTGTGTAAATTGTGAGAGCATAATCTTAATCGGTAATACAAGACCACACAGGATAAATTTGTAGAGTACAAATTTAATCCCTAAACACAATTCATCCTAATTTCCAAAATGGATATGTGCTCTAATTAACCACTGACCAAAAGCTATCCTTAGAACAAAAATCAAAGCAGGGTGCTGCGATTGCGTGTTCCGAAGCTAGCCTAGGGTTTAAGTAATTTCATCATTCTGGTTAAGTTAACTCTCGTAGGGTTCGAGGGATAACAAATTAGGGGATCATAATTAAGTGAATATTAATTTAAAATATAATGATTAATATGTGAATGAGTAGGTAGAGTTAGATCGATTACACATTTTAAAATATTTTATAAAAAACATCTTTTTGGTGTGTCATTTTTCATTTCAAAACTAAAAACAAAAAAATATACAATCTTCTTCCAGCAAAATTCTTCTAGATTCATAAACTATAACCAACCCCCATCCTTTCAAGTAGTTTTTTATTATATTCGATTTTATTTGTTTTATAATACCTTTAATAAGTTGTTAAATTCACTTCCTCCTTTGAGAGACGACCTTGGTCAGCCACTCTGTTGCACCTAAGTACCCCAAAATCACTAATCATTTGAGGGCGCCCAAGACAGCGCTCTATCAAATTGGCGTCGTTTCCGGGGAGGCATGTAATTATTTCAACCAATTAGTGGTATTTATTTTATTTTACATTTTATTCTCTTCCTCTCTTCTTTCTTCCTTCTTTACCCAATCTGAATTTTATTCTTCTTCTTTTATTTTCTTCTACTTCTTTTTGGACCATCAACTCAAACTTCTCATTTTTATTTTACTATGTTCCACTTTCTTTCTTTTTATTTTTATTTGATTTATGACACGAACTAATCCCGAAGATCTCTTAGATCTTGACCCTGAGATTGAACATATCCTTAGGGCTCGAATCAGACATTCTCAGTCTACAGGAAGTTTCAATATTCAACCAGTTGGTGAAAGCCACTCTTCTGGAAACATTGAAATTGGAATCAATTCAAATTCAAACATAAAAGAGGAACCAATGTCTGGAAATAATGGAAATGAACTAAATAGAACCATTCAAGAATTGGTTGCACCTGATATTAATTATCAACCAAATTGTATTGCATACCCAAATCTCGAATCGGACTTTGAACTGAAATCTGGGTTAATTCACTTACTTCCAAAGTTTCATGGCCTCTCTGGTGTGGATCCTAATAAACATTTGAAATAATTTAATGTGGTTTGCTCAACATTAAAACCAAGAAATGTTTCTGAAGATCAAATTAAATTAAGAGCATACCCATTCTCACTTGATGGAGCTGCAAAAGATTGGATGTATTATTTGCAACCTGAAGATGTAACATGTTGGAATGATTTGAAACGTCTTTTCTTGAAAATATTTTTTCCAGCATCAAGGACAACATCCATTCGAAAGGAGATATCGGGGATCAAGCAAGCCCAAAGAGAGTCAATGTATGAGTATTGGGACAGATTCAAAAAGTTGTGCGCAAGCTGCCCACATCACCAAATCAGTGAGTAATTACTCATCTAGTACTTCTATGAAGGACTCACACCTATGGAGAGAAGCATGGTAGATGTTGCAGCTGGCGGAGCATTGGTGGACAAGACACCAGCAGCTGCATGTGCATTGATCAAAAATATGGCCCAAAACTCCCAACAATTTGGTGATCGAGGTACACCACATATTAGGGGAGTACATCAGTTAAGTCCTTCTTCTCTTGAGATTCATATGATTAATACCAAGTTAGAATAATTGAAAACTATGGTGAGGCAAATTTCTTTGATACAAGAGGCATCTTTACCCCCTCCTTCAAGGCCTTGTGGCATTTCCACTGAGACAAGCCACCCAACTGACTGTTGCCCACAACTACAAGAGATAGAGGATTGTGCTGCAGTATTCCCTGGGAGACCATATCAACAGCAACAACAACAACCATATCCCCAAAAGAAGTTTGATCCATCATACAACCAAGGGTGGAAAGATCAGTCAGACATGAGGTATGGCTTTGGACAACAACAAAGGCCCCCTTTTCAACCAATCTTCCAGCAGCCTCCACCTTACGAACAGGCTTTCCAACAACCCCAAATGAGATTCGAAGCTCAAACATCAACGAGTCAGCAACAAGGTAATCCTACACAAAAGGTAGATTCTAACACTGATGATATTTTGAAACAAATTATTCATAATCAGCAAAACGAGCTGAAGAGTCAAGGTTCAGAGCTGATGGAGTTAAAGTCTCAAGTGAGCCATATTGCCACCGCCCTCCATGAACTTGTAAGTAAGAATTCCAGAAATCTACCTTCCCAACCCACTCCAAATCCAATGTGGAATGTTAGTGCCATCACATTGAGAAGTAGGAAGCAAATGAATGATACATCTGTACCTAGCATTCCACCAGGATTCACCTCTACTCCAGAGAAGCCGCATTCTATACCAACTGATGAACAATCCAAGGAGAAAGATAAAGGTAAGAAAAAGATTGATGATGTTCCTCCTAAACCCCTTCCTTTTCCAAATAGGGTTATTCAAACCGAGAAGATGGCTGAAGAAGCAATGCAAAAGGAGGTTTTGGACACATTCAAGCGTGTGGAGATCAACATTCCTCTACTTGAAGCCATTAAGAAAATCCCAAGGTATGCTAAATTCTTAAAAAAAACTCTTCACCAATCGAAGAGGGCTCAAGGGAAATGAGAGGATCAACCTTGGAAGGAATGTCTCAGCACTCATTTCACCAACTCTAGCAATGCCAACAAAGTGCAAGGATCTAGGGACATTCACCATCCCATGCACCATAGGGGAGTTGCACTTTTCTGATGCACTTTGTGATTTAGGTGCTTCCATAAATGTGATGCCTCACTCTGTATTCTCTTCAGTGTAGGTTGGTGAGTTGAAGCCGACAAGAGTAGTTGTGCAGTTGGCGAATAGAGCTACAGCATATCCAGTGGGAGTCCTTGAGGATGTACTTGTCCAGGTAAGAGACATGATCTTTCCAGCAGACTTCTATGTGATTAACATGGAGGATGATCAGGTAAGTTCTCATGCCCCCGTTATCATATGTAGGCCCTTCCTCAAGACTGAAAAAACTTTCATAAATGTCAATGAGGGTACACTTTCCCTGGAGTTTGGAGATGATGTTGTGATATTTAATGTTATGGATTCCATAAAGTACCCCTCAGAGGACCATTCTGCTTTTGTTATCTCCCATTTTGAACCACTAAATAAAAAATCCCTATAATTTGATTTTCCTATGCTTAGGGAGATTATGAGTATTGGTTCGAGTTTGATGTCTAAGAACACTTCCACACATTTTGCTGATACACAATCCTTTCTTGGATTTGATTTTGATGTGGATTCATATTCTGATTTTGATCATGTTCACTTTGATTATGACATGGCTGTTGAGTATGCTGATGGATTTGATGCTTTATTCTCTAATTTTGATGATGTCTATTCTGATATTGATTCACTTTGTGCACATATTTTAGTTCCTTCAATGTCTCCATCCATACTACACCCTCCTTCATTAGAACTTAAGCATTTTCCCCCAAATCTGAAATACTCATACTTATTTAGTGGTGAGAGATTACCTGTTATCATTGCTAACAATCTCCCTTTTGAACATTAAGAAAAGCTTTTGAATATTTTGAGGGAGAACATCAGGGCGATTGGGTGGACCTCGGCTAACATATCAGGTATTATCCCCTCAATTTGCATGCAAAGGATTCTCTTGGAGGATGGGGCTAAACCGGTGAGACAACCACAAAGGATACTCAATCCCACCCTCCAGGAAGTTGTTAAAAAAGAATTTGAGAAATTGCTCGAGGCAGGTATAATCTTTCCCATTTCAGATTCTCAGTGGGTAAGTCCTATTCAGGTTGTGCCTAAGAAGAGTGGTGTTACTGTTGTTAAAAATGAGAAAGATGAGTTAGTTCCAATGAGGGTGAAAAACAGTTGGCGTGTGTGTATTGATTATAGGAAACTATATCAGTCCACTCGCAAGGACCATTTCCCCCTCCCATTTATTGATCAAATGATTGAGAGACTAGCTAGGAAAACACACTATTGTTTCTTGGATGGATTTTATGGATATTTTCAGGTTCCTATAGCTCCATAGGATTAAAAGAAGACTACGTTCACCTATCCCTTTGGCACATTTTCCTACCAGAGGATGCCATTTGGACTTTACAATGCCCCAGGTACCTTCCAGAGATGCATGGTGAGTATTTTTTCTGATTTTATTGAGAACTGCATGGAGGTATTTATGGATGATTTTACAGTGTATGGATCCTCATTTGTTGAATGTCTAAAGAGTTTGGGAAAGGTATTGAATCATTTTATTGCGAATAATCTGGTCTTGAACTTTGAAAAGTGTCATTTCATGGTAGAGCATGGCATTGTCTTAGGGCATGTAATGTCAAAACATGGGATAGAGGTTGATAGATCTAAGATAGAAATTATTTCATCCTTACCATATCCTTCATGTGTGCGTGATGTTAGATCTTTCCTAGGGAATGCAGGATTTTATCGGCGCTTCATCAAATATTTTAGTAAGATTGATCTTCCTATGTCACGATTACTCCAAAAGGATTCGAATTTTGTGTTTGATGATTCTTGCAGGACTTCCTTTGATGATCTAAAGAAATTTCTGACCACTCCACCTATCATACAGCCCCCACGGTGGGATATTGCTTTTGAGCTTATGTGTGACGCCTCCAACTTTGCGGTTGGAGCGGTCTTATCTCCGAGGGTGGAGGGACACATGTGATCGCCTATGCATCGAGGGCATTGGATTCAGCCCAATCAAACTACACTACCACGAAAAAGTAGTTTCTTGCAGTCATATTTTCTTTAGATAAATTCCGTTCATATTTATTGGGATCTAAAGTGGTTTTTTTTCTGACCATGCATCTTTGAGGTACATCCTAAAGAAGCCAGATGCAAAGCCTAAGCTGATTCGATGGATGCTCCTTCTTCAGGAATTTGATATTGAGATAAAGGACAATAAGGTTTTAGAGAATTTGGTGGCAGACCACATGAGTAGGCTTACTCACACACTAGAGGATGACACCTTGGACCAGGTACCACTTCGGGACACTTTCCCCGATGAGCATCTTTATTCCATCTCAGGTATGCATCCTTGGTATGCAGATTTAGTTAACTACATTGTTGCCTCTGAAATCCCTGCAAATTTAAAGAAACATCAAGTCCAAAAATTAAAAAGTGAATCTAGGTTTTATGTGTGGTATGATCCTTACCTCTAGCGCATGTGTAGTGACCAAGTTATTAGGCGGTGTGTTCCCAATCATGAGTTTGATTCTGTTTTGCATTTCTGTCATACACTTGCTTGTGGTGGACACTTTGGACCCCAACGGACAGCTAGGAAGGTTTTGGACTCTGGATTATATTGGCCTAGCTTATTCCATGATGCCCATGTGTTTTTTAAGTCATGCTCTCGTTGCCAACACACTGGGAACATTTCTAGGAGACATGAGATGCCCCAACAATCCATACAATTCTGTGAGATTTTTGATGTATGGCGCATTGATTTTATGGGTCCTTTTCCAAGTTCATATGTTTTCTTGTATATTTTGGTTGTTGTTGATTATGTGAGTAATGGGGTGAGGCCAAGGCCACCAGGACTGACGATTCTCATGTTGTAGTGGATTTTGTCAAGGCTCAAATTTTCTGCAGGTTTGGAGTACCAAAGGCCATTATCAGGGACCAAGGGACACACTTTTGCAATAGTAATTTTGCTTCCCTCCTTAGAAAGTATGGGGTGACACACAAAACATCAACACCATACCACCCCCAAACAAATGGCCAGGCTGAGGTTTCAAATCGTGAGTTGAAACAAATTTTGGAGAAAACTGTGCAGCCAAATAGGAAGGATTGGAGCAAGTGCTTGGATGATGCATTGTGGGATTATAGGAAATCTTATAAGACCCCCATTGGTATGTCCCCATTCTCGGATTGTTTTTGGGAAAGCATTTCATCTCCCAGTGGAAGTCGAGCATCGGGCATATTGGGCTATAAAGAAATGCAACATGGATTTGGCCCAAGATGGAATTCAAAAGAAGTTGCAAATTCAAGAGCTTGAGGAGATTCGACTGTCATCATATGAGAACTCAAGGCTATACAAGGAAAGATCGAAAGCAGCTCATGAAAAAATGATCCAACAAAGGGATTTTCATGTTGGATAGAAAGTCCTTCTCTACAGCTCACGACTGAAGCTGATGCCTGGTAAGTTGCGTTCCAGATGGTTAGGTCCTTATATTGTATCTAATGTTTTTCCTTATGGTGCAGTGGAGATCACAAAAGAGGACACTGGAAGGAGCTTTATAGTCAATGGGAAATGTTTGAAGAGATACATTGAGTGACTTCCTACTAATGTAGTGGATTTTATCACACTACATGACCCCATCATCACTTGAGCACATCAGGCTGTTCCTAACCCTTTCACTTTTATATTATTTGTCCTATTTAAAAATTATACATTTCATGTGCATATATCATCTCATGGATTCACATTGAGGACAATGCAATATTTTAAGTGTGGGGGAGGGAACCTTTTATTTTAGTAATTTAAATTGTTTTCCTATTTTAAAAAAAACCAAAAAAATGTGTGTGTTTTTCAAATTTTGTGTGTTTATTTTTCAATTTTATTTGTGTTTTTGAAATTTTTGAGCTGAAATAATTCTCATCACAATTTTGAAATGCATATCAATGAGTGAAAAAATTTATCCCTTGAAACTAAGCTTAAATGAATGCTGAAATGACTTTGTTTCAGGTTCAAATATTTAGTAATTTCATGAAAAGTACACTGAATTTTGAATCCCATGCCACATCTCACTATCTTTATATTTGAAATCACTTTCCTGTGAGGCTTCTAAACCATTATTTTCATATTATTTACATTCACCTCACTTTTTGAGAGAACCAAACCATACTTGATTTAACCAGAATTTGATCTATTCCTGTCAAAACTTGAGGGTTTGAGGTACTTATGTTTAAATGATTGAGGCATTTGTTTGGTATTAACGCCCCTATTTCAAAGAATCCCTTTTTATAATGGCCTACCTTGAATATATAATCCTTGTAGCCCTTAGAAGCCATGCACATCCTGTTAGGTTAGCCACATTACAAGCCAATTTTCCCTATCCAACCAACTCTTGAAGTGAAATTGCATAATCTAGTTGAGCTTAAGTGTGGTGGAATCTATCTTGTGTTGTGCGACCACATTCTGTGATGCTTTGGGTGGAAAATTAAATACTGAAGAGATGTGTTTTCTACTGAAGAAAGTAATTATATTGAAATCTGTGCCTTTTCTGGAGCTTTCATGACAAGTGAATCTGTGCCTTTTCTGGAGCTTCTAATTGAGGTGGAAAGTTGTGCCTATCTGGAGCTTTCAAGAAAATCATGTTTGAGAAGATTGAAATTTTTTATGCTGAAATGATGAATGGTGTAATCCTTTCATGACTTTTCATGATGATGGAGCTGAATTGATACTATGGGGATTGAGGAGAAGACCATATTTAAGTGAAAATTAGATTAATGTAATTTTGCTTCAAAAAGAGTCATGCCCTCCTCATTCAGCCTCGGAATTTTTCACATCTAAATCCTACAAACCGGAAGCCACAGAACATCCTTGAAAAGTCCTCATGATAAACATATGTCCTTGACTCACATCAGGTGGTGATGTAGGAATCTATCAAGCCTATGGTGACCCTTGTATGAGTTTGGATTAGAAAGACATTGCAAAAAAATTGATATTTGAGTGATGAGAGAAAATTCAAGCGAGCTAAGTGTTTTGTGCATGGGAGGATAAATAAAGTGGAAATATATTGAATGATATAAATTAAGAACTTGAAATAATGGGTTTTTATGAGGCATGATATCTTTTGTTTCTTGGTGTGTAATTGTTTGATCTCAAAGATATGTGTTTTAAAATTGTTTTCGATTTGATATTGATGTTTACTTGATATGAGATTTTGTTGAGGAGTGAAAAAGGGTAAGTGTGGGGGAGTTGATAAAACACTATTTTGTTGAATATTTTATTTATAATAAATGAAATAATTTCCTCAAATTGTGTTAAATATGTTTATTTATAAAATATTTGGGATTTGATCATTCATTTGAAAATTTGGTGAAAATTCCAGTTTTACCCTTAATAGTGCACTTTAGTATTTCGAAGATAAATATTTTTATATTTATTATTTGAATTTGAAATTTTTAACGGTGTTTATAACTTAATGTTCTACAACATTCATTCAGGACACTAGAGAAAAATAGTGCATTTGGATGGAGTAAATGGGCCATTAATCCAATGGTGGGCTAGACTCGGCAGAATGGACACAGGTTCTGTATTTCGGTCATATATTCTTCATAAGGGCTTGGATTGAGCCCAAATATTTAGGAAAGATCGGGGACATGATTTGGCACAAATCATCCTTCTGGAAAGTCGTTCAATTCACGCGTTTTGGAGGTAAAATGGGCGGTGAAATTGGGAATAAAATATTTGGCCGAATTTTTAGATTCACACTTGAAACCACTTGTAACCTCTCCTCCCCTCCCCTCTATAAATTGGAGTTTTTCTCATTTGGAGGGTTTTGGGACGTTCATTGGGAAGTTTAGGGCAGAGGAGAAGTGGATCCAATCCAATTCTCCAACCATATCAATAAGGGTATCTCTTGAAGCAAGGATCCCTTCGAAGAAGCCTTCTTCTTTTCCTTCATGTAGTAATGATTTTTTTATGTAATAAACTTCGTTGTTCTTATTTAATTTCTTCTATTTTCTTCTATTTTATTTAAATTTCTTCTCTTAATCTTCCTCTTTGGGCTGGAATTATTGAGTAGAAGCGTTATTGGGTTATACCCATTATATACCATTGTCAATGCAAAACGCTTCTACGATGATTACGCCACCCATGGAAGAGTAGTCTTTTAGTAATCGATCTATCTTCTACCCTATTCATTTAATTATTTTTAATAAATGAGCTAATGTAATTCACATAATATGATACATGAATTGTGTTTTTAAATTACAAGAAACTAATAAAGCAATTGAACAATTAACACAAAAACACGCGAGGTCAGGATTTTGTGTAAATTGTGAGAGCGTAATCTTAATCGGTAATACAAGACCACACGGGATAAATTTGTAGAGTTCAAATATAATCCCTAAACACAATTCATCCTCATTTCTAGAATGGATATTTGGTCTAATTAACCACTGACCATAATCTATCCTTAGAACAACAATCAAAGCAGGGTGCTGCGATTGCGTGTTCCGAAGCTAGCCTAGGGTTTAAGTAATTTCATCTCTGTGGTTAAGTTAACTCTCGTAGGGTTCGAGGGATAACAAATTAGGGGATCATAATTAAATTAATATTAATTTAAATGATAATTATTAATAAGTTAATTAAGATTTAGAGTTAGATCGATTACGCCTTTTAAAATATTTTATAAAAACATCTTTTTGTTGTGTCATTTTTCATTTCAAAACTAAAAATAAAATAATATACAATCTTCTTCCAGCAAACTTATTCTAGATTCATAAACTATAACCAAACCCCATCCTTTCAAGTAGTTTTTTTTATTATATTCTATTTTATTTTTTTTAGAATACCTTTAATAAGTTGTTAAATTCACTTCCTCCTTTGAGAGACGACCTTGGTCAGCCACTCTACTGCACCTAAGTACCCCAAAATCACTAATCATTTGAGGGAACCCACGACAGCGCTCTATCAAATTGGCACCGTTGCCGGGGAACAAGTAAATATTTCAACCAATTATAGGTATTTATTTAATTTTACATTTTATTCTCTTCCTCTCTTCTTTCTTCCTTCTTTACCCAATCTGATTTTTCTTCTTCTTCTTTTATTTTCTTCTACTTCTTTTCGGACCATCAACTCAAACTTCTCATTTTTATTTTACTATGGTCCACTTTCTTTCTTTATATTTTTATTTTATTTATAACATGAACGAATCCCGAAGATCTCTTAGATCTTGACACTGAGATTGAATGTGGCCTTAGGGCTTGAATCAGACATTCTCAGTCTACGGGAAGTTTCAATATTCAACCAGTTGGTGAAAGACACTCTTCTGGAAACATTGAAATTGTAATCAATTCAAATTCAAACATAAAAGAGGAACCAATGGCTGGAAATAATGGAAATGAACTTAATAGAACCATTCGAGAATTGGCTGCACCTGATATTAACTATCAACCAAATTGTATTGCATACCCAAATCTCGAATCGGACTTTGAACTGAAATCTAGGTTAATTCACTTACTTCCAAAGTTTCATGGCCTCTCTGGTGAGGATCCTAATAAAAATTTGAAAGAATTTAATGTGGTTTGCTCAACTTTAAAACCAAGAAATGTTTCTGAAGATCAAATTAAATTAAGAACATTCCCATTCTCACTTGATGGAGCAGTAAAAGATTGGATGTATTATTTGCAACCTGAAGATGTAACATGTTTGAATGATTTGAAACGTCTTTTCTTGCAAAGATTTTTTCCAGCATCAAGGACATCATTCATTCGAAAGGAGATATCGGGGATCAAGAAAGCCCAAGGAGAGTCAATTTATGAGTATTGGGAGAGATTCAAGAAGTTGTGCACAAGCCGCCCACATCACCAAATCAGTGAGCAGTTACTCATCTAGTACTTCTATAAAGGACTCACACCTATGGAGAGAAGCATGATAGATGTTGCGGCTGGAGGAGCATTGGTGGACCAGACACCAGTAGCTGCACGTGCATTGATCGACAAGATGGCCCAAAACTCCCAATAATTTGGTGATCGAGGTACACCATATATCAGGGGAGTACATCAGGTAAGTCCTTCTCTTGAGAGTCATTTGATTGATACCAAGTTAGAAGAATTGAAAACTATGGTGAGGAAAATTGCTTTGGCACAAAATACATCTTTACCCCCTCCTTCAAGGCCTTGTGGCATTTGCACTGAGACAAGCCACCCAACTGACTGTTGCCCACAACTACAAGAGACAGAGGATTGTGCAGCAGTATTCCCTGGGAGACCATATCAGCAACAAAAACAACAACCATATCCCCAAAAGAAGTTTGGTCCAGCATACAACCAAGGGTTGAAAGATCAGTCGGACATGAGGTATGGCTCTAGACAACAACACAGGCCCCCTTTTCATCCAAACTTCCAGCAGCCTCCCCCTTATCAACAGGGTTTCCAACAACCCCAAAGGAGATTCGAAGCTCAAACATCAACGAGTCAGCAACAAGGGAATCCTCCACAAAAGGTATATTCTAACACTGATGATCTTTTGAAACAAATTTTTCTTAATCAGCAGAACGAGCTGAAGAGTCAAGGTTCGGAGCTAAGGGAGTTAAAGACCCAAATGAGCCAGATTGCCACCGCCCTCCATGAACTTGTAAGTAAGAATTGGAAAAATATACCTCCCAACCAACTCCAAATCCAAAGGGGAATGTTAGTGCCATCAAATTGAGAAGTGGGAAGCAAATGAATGATACATCTGTACCTACCATTCCACCGGGATTCACCTCTACTCCATAGAGGCCGCATTCCATACCAACTAATTAGCAATCCAAGGATAAAGATAAAGGTAAGAAAAAGATTGATGATGTTCCTCCTAAACCCCTTCCTTTTCCAAAAAGGGTTGTTCAAACCAGTAAGATGGCTAAAGAAGCAATGCAAAAGGAGGTTTTGGACATATTCAAGCGTGTGGAGATCAACATTCCTCTACTTGAAGCCATTAAGAAAATCCCAAGGTATGCCAAATTCTAAAAAGATTTCTGCACCAATTGAAGAGGGCTCAAGGTAAATGAGAGAATAAACCATGGAAGGAATGTATCAACACTCATTTCACCAAATCTAGCAATGCCAACAAAGTGCAAGGATCCAGGGAAATTCACCATCCCATGCACCATAGGGGATTTGCACTTTTCTGATGCACTTTGTGATTTAGGTGCTTCCATAAATGTGATGCCTCACTCTGTATTATCTTCATTGCAGGTTGGTGAGTTGAAGTTGACAAGAGTAGTGGTGCAGTTGGCGAATAGAGCTACGACATATCCAGTGGGAGTCCTTGAGGATGCACTTTTCTGGGTAAGATACATGATCTTTCCAGCAGACTTCTATGTGCTTAACATGGAGGATGATCAGGTAAGTTCTCATGCCCCCATTATCTTAGGTAGGACCTTCCTCAAGACTGCAAAAACTATCATAAATGTCAATGAGGGTACACTTTCCATGGTGTTTGGAGATGAAGTTGTGATATTTAATGTTATGGATTCCATGAAGTACCCCTCAGAGGACCATTATGCTTTTGTTATCTCCCATTTTGAACCACCAAATAAAAACTCCCTAGAATTTGATTGTCCTATGCTTAGGGAGATTATGAGTATTGTTTCAAGTTTGATGTCTAAGAGCACTTCCACACATGTAGTTGATACACAATCCATTCTTGGATTTTATTTTGATGTGGATTCATATTCTGATTTTGATCATGTTCACTCTGATTATGATATGGTTTTTGAGTATGCTGATGGATTTGATGCTTTATTCTCTGATTTTGAGGATGTATATTCTGATACTGATTCTCTTTGTGCACATATTTCAGTTCCTTCAATGTCTCCATCCATAATACACCCTCCTTCATTAGAACTCAAGTCATTTCCACCAAATCAGAAATACTCATACTTGTTGAGTGGTGAGAGATTACCTATTATCATTGCTAACAATCTCCCTTTTGAACATTAAGAAAAGCTTTTGAATATTTTGAGGGAGAACATCAGGGTGATTGGGTGGACCTTGGCTGGCATATCAGGTATTAGCCCCTCAATTTGCATGCATAGGATTCTCTTGGAGGATGGGGATAAACCAGTGAGACAACCACAAAGGAGACTCAATCCCACCCTCCTGGAAGTTGTTAAAAAAGAAGTTCAGAAATTGCTTGACGCAGGTATAATCTTTCCCATTTCAGATTCTCAGTGGGTAAGTCCTATTCAGGTTGTGCCTAAGAAGAGTGGTGTTACTGTTGTTAAAAATGAGAAAGATGAGTTAGTTCCAATGAGGTTGAAAAACAGCTGGCGTGTGTGTATTGATTATAGGAAACTAAATCAGTCCACTCGCAAGGACCATTTCCCCCTCCCATTTATTGATCAAATGCTTGAAAGACTAGCTGGGAAAACACACTATTGTTTCTTGGATGGATTTTCTGGATATTTTCAGGTTCCTATAGCTCCAGAGGATCAGGAGAAGACTACATTCACTTGTCCCTTTGGCACATTTTCCTACCGGAGGATGCTATTTGGACTTTGCAATGCCCCAGGTACCTTCCAGAGATGCATGGTGAGTATTTTTTATGATTTTATTGATACCTTCATGGAGGTATTTATGGATGATTTTACAGTGTATGGATCCTCATTTGATGAATGTCTAAAGAGTTTGGGAAAGGTATTAAATCATTGTATTGAGAAGACTCTGGTCCTGAACTTTGAAAAGTGTCATTTCATGGTAGAGCATGGAATTGTCTTAGGGCATGTAGTGTCAAAACATGGGATAGAGGTTGATAGATCTAAGATAGAAATTATTTCATCCTTATCATATCCTTCATGTGTGCGTGATGTTATATCTTTCCTAGGGAATGCCGAATTTTATCGGCGCTTCATCAAAGATTTTAGTAAGATTGCTCTTCCTATGTCACGATTACTCCAAAAGGATTCTGATTTTGTGTTTGATGATTCTTGCAAGACTTCCTTTGATGAGCTAAAGAAATGTCTGACCACTCCACCTATCATACAGACCCCACGGTGGGAGATTCCTTTTGAGCTTATGTGTGATGCCTCCAACTTCGCGGTTGGAGCGGTCTTATCTCAGAGGGTGGAGAGACGTTCACATGTGATCACCTATGCATTGAGGACACTGGATTCAGCCCAATAAAACTACACTACCACGGAAAAGGAGTTTCTTGCAGTCATATTTTCTTTAGATAAATTCTGTTCATATTTATTAGGCTCTAAAGTAGTTGTTTTTTCTGACCATGCTGCTTTGAGGTACCTCTTAAAGATACTAGATGCAAAGCCCAGGCTGATTCGATGGATGCTCCTGCTTCAGGAATTTGATATTGAGATAAAGGACAAGAAGGGTTCAGAGAATTTGGTGGCAGAACACATGAGTAGGCTTACTCACACACTAGAGGATAACACCATGGACCAGGTACCACTTCGGGACACTTTCCTCGATGAGCATCTTTATTCCATCTCAGGTACGCATCCTTGGTATGCAGATTTAGTTAACTACATTGTTGCCTCTGAAATCCCTGCAAATTTAAAGAAACATCAAGTCCAAAAATTAAAAAGTGAGTCTAGGTTTTATGTGTGGGATGATCCTTACCTCTGGCGCATGTGTAGTGACCAAGTTATTAGGCGGTGTGTTCCCGATCATGAGTATGATTCTGTTTTGCATTTCTGTCATACACTTGCTTATGGCGGACACTTTGGACCCCAACGGACAGCTAGGAAGGTTTTGGACTCTGGATTATATTTTCCTAGCTTATTCCATGATGCCCATGTGTTTTGTAAGTCATGCCCTCGTTTCCAACACACTGGGAACATTTCTAGGAGACATGAGATGCCCCAACAATCCATACTATTCTGTGAGATTTTTGATGTATGGGGCATTGATTTTATGGGTCCGTTTCCACGTTCATATGGTTTCTTGTATATTTTGGTTGCTGTTGATTATGTGAGTAGATGGGTGGAGGCCAAGGCCACCAGTACTGACGATTCTCATGTTGTAGTGGATTTTGTCAAGGCTCAAATTTTCTGCAGGTTTGGAGTACCAAAGGCCATCATCAGTGACCAAGGGACACACTTTTGCAATAGGAATTTTTCTTCCCTCCTTCGGAAGTATGGGGTGACACACAAAACATCAACACCATACCACCCCCAAACAAATGGCCAAGCTGAGGTTTCAAATCGTGAGTTGAAACAAATTTTGGAGAAAACTGTGCAGCAAAATAGGAAGGATTGGAGCAAGTGATTGGATAATGCATTGTGGGCTTATAGGACAACTTACAAGACCTCCATTGGTATGTCCCCATTTCGGATTGTTTTTGGGAAATCATGTCATATCCCAGTGGAATTCGAGCATCGGGAATATTGGGCTATAAAGAAATGCAACATGGATTTGGCCCAAGCTGGAATTCAAAGGAAGTTGCAAATTCAAGAGCATGAGGAGATTCGAGTATAATCATATGAGAACTCAAGGCTCTACAAGGAAAGATCAAAAGCAGCTCATGACAAAATGATCCAACAAAGGGATTTTCATGTTGGGGAGAAAGTCCTTCTCTATAGTTCACGACTGAAGCTGATGCCTGGTAAGTTTCATTCCAGATGGTTAGGTCCTTATATTGTATCTAATTTTTTTCCTTATGGTGCAGTGGAGATCACACAAGAGGACACTGGAATGAGCTTTACAGTCAATGGGCAACGTTTGAAGAGATACTTTGATGGACTTCATACTAATGCAGTGGATTTTATCACACTGCATGACCCCATCATCACTTGAGCACATCAGGCTGTTCTTAACCGTTTCAATTTTATATTATTTGTCCTATTTAAAAATTCTACATTTCATGTGCATATATCATCTCATGGGTTCACATTGAGGAAAATGAAATATTTTCAGTGTGGGGGAGGGAACCTTTTAGTTTAGTAATTTAAATTATTTTCCTATTTTAAAAAAAACCAAAAAAAAAATTTGTGTGTTTTTCAAGTTTTGTCTGTTTATTTTTCAATTTTATTTGTGTTTTTGAAATTTTTGAGCTGAAATGATTCTCATCGCAATTTTGAAATGCATATCAATGAGTGAAACAATTTATCCCTTGAAACTAAGCTTAAATGAATGCTGAAATGACTTTGTTTAAAGTTCAAATATTTAGTAATTTCATGAAAAGTACACTGAATTTTGAATCTCATGCCACATCTCACTGTCTTTATATTTTAAATCACTTTCTTGTGTGGCTTATAAACCATTATTTTCATATTATTTACATTCACCTCACTTCTTGAGAGAACCAAACCATACTTGATTTAACCAAAATTTGATCTATTCCTGTCAAAACATGAGGGTTTGAGGTACTTATGTTTAAATGATTGAGGCATTTGTTTGGTATTAAAGCCCATATTTCATAGAATCCTTTTTTATAATGGCCTACCTTGAATATTTAATCCTTGTATCCCTTAGAAGCCATGCACAGCCTGTTTGGTTAGCCACATTACAAGCCAATTTTCCCTATCTAGCAAACTATTGAAGTGAAATTTCATAATTTAGTTGAGCTTAAGTGTGGGGGAATCTATCTTGTGTTGTGCCACCACATTCTGTGATGATTTGGGTGGAAAATTAAATTCTAAAGAGATGTGTTTTCTACTGAAGAAAGTAATTATATTGAAATTTGTTCCTTTTCTGGAGCTTTCATGACAAGTGAAGCTGTGCCTTTTCTGGAGCTTCTAATTGAGGTGGAAAGTTATGCCTATTTGGAGCTTTCAAGAAAATAATGTTTGAGAAGATTGAAATTTTTGATGCTGAAATGATGAATGGTGTAAACCTTTCATGACTTTTCATGATGATGGAGCTGAATTGATACTATGGGGATTGTGGAGAAGACCATATTTAAGTGAAAATTAGATTAATTCAATTTTGCTTCAAAAAGAGTCAAGCCCTCCTCATTCAGCCTCATAATTTTTCACATCTAAATCCTACCAACCGGAAGCCACAGAACAACCCTGAAATGTCCTCATGATAAACATATGTCCTTGACTCACATCAGGTGGTGATGTAGGAATCTATCAAGCCTATGGTGACCCCTGTATGAGTTTGGATGAGAAAGACATTGCAAAAAAAAATTGATATTTGAGTGATGAGAGAAAATTAAAGCGAGGTAAGTGTTTTGTGCATGGGAGGATAAATAAAGTGGAAATATATTGAATGATATAAATTAAGAACATTAAATAATGGTTTTTTATGAGGCATTATATCTTTTGTTTCTTGGTGTGTAATTGTTTGATCTCAAAGATATGTGTTTTAAAATTGTTTTCGATTTGATATTGATGTTTACTTGATATGAGATTTTGCTCAGAAGTGCAAAAGGGTAAGTGTGGGGGAGTTGATAAAACACTATTTTGTTTAATATTTTATTGATAATAAATGAAATAATTTCCTCACATTGTGTTAAATATGTTTATTTATAAAATATTTGAGATTTGATCATTCATTTGAAAATTTGGTGAAAATTCCAGTTTCACCCTTAATAGTGCACTGTAGTATTTCGAAGATAAATATTTTTATATTTTTTATTTGAAATTTAAATTTTGTAAAAGTTTTTCTAACTTAATGTTCTACATATTTCATTAAGGACACTAGAGCTAAATAGTGCATTTGGATAGAGTAAATGGGCTATTAATCCAATGGTGAGCTGGACACGGCAGAATGGACATGGGTTCTGTATTTGGGCCATATATTATTCATAATGGCTTGGATTGAGACAAAATTTTGAAGAAAGCTCGGGGACATGATTTGGCACAAATCATCCTTCTGGAAGGCCGGTCAATTCACGCGTTTTTGAGGTTAAATGGGTGGTGAAAGTGGGAATAAAATATTTGGCCGAATTTCCACATTCACATTTGAAACCACTTGTAACCTCTCCTCCCCTCACCTCGATAAATTGGAGTTTTTCTCATTTGGAGGGGGTTGGGACGTACATTGGGAAGTTGATGGTAGAGGAGAAGTGGATCCACTCCAATTATCCAACCATATCAATAAGGGTAGCTCTTGAAGCAAGGATCCCTTCGACGAAGCCTTCTTCTTCTCCTTCATGTTGTAATGATTTTGTTTATGTAATAAACTTCGTTGTTCTTATTTTATATCTTCTATTTTCTCCTGTTTTGTTTAAATTTCTTCTCTTAATCTTCCTATTTGGTCTGGAATTCTTGAGTATAAGCGTTATTGGGTTATACCCATTATAAACCTTTGCACATGCAAAACGCTTCTACGATGATTACGTCACCCATGGAAGAGTAGTCTTTTAGTAATCGATCTATCTTCTACCCTCTTCATTTAATTATTTTGAATCAATGAGCTAATGTAATTCACATAATATGATCCATGAATTTTGTTTTTAAATTACAAGAAACTAAGAAAGCGATTGAACAATTAACACAAAAACACGCGAGGTCGTGATTTTGTGTAAATTGTGAGAACGTAATCTTAATAGGTAATACAAGACCACACGGGATAAATTTGTAGAGTTAAAATATAATCCCTTAACACAATTCATCCTCATTTCCAGAATTGATATTTTCTCTAATTAACCACTGACCATAATCTATCCTTAGAAAAACAATCAAAGCAGGGTGCTGCGATTGCGTGTTCCGGAGCTAGCCTAGGGTTTAAGTAATTTCATCTTCGTGGTTAAGTTAACTCTCATAGGGTTCAAGGGATAACAAATTAGGGGATCATAATTAAGTGAATATTAATTTAAATGATAATGATTAATATGTTAATGAATAGGTAGAGTTAAATCGATTACACCTTTTAATATATTTTATAAAAAATGTCTTTTTGTTGTGTCATTTTTCATTTCAAAACTAAAAACAAAATAATATACAATCTTCTTCCAGCAAACTTATTCTAGATTCATAAACTAAAAACAACCCCCATCCTTTCAAGTAGTTTTTTTTATTATATTCTATTTTATTTGTTTTATAATACCTTTAATAAGTTGTTAAATTCACTTCCTCCTTTGAGAGACGACCTTGGTCAGCCACTCTCCTACACCTAAGTACCCCAAAATCACTAATCATTTGAGGGCACCCACGAAAGCGCTCTATCAAATTGGCGCCGTTGCTGGGGAGTCAAGTAATTATTTCAACCAATTAGAGGTATTTATTTTATTTTACATTTTATTCACTTCCTCTCTTCTTTCCTCCATCTTTACACAATCTAATTTTTCTTCTTCTTCTTTTATTTTTTCTACTTCTTTTTGGACCATCAACTCAAACTTCTCATTTTTATTTTAATATGGTACACTTTCTTTCTTTTTATTTTTATTTGATTTATGACACGAACTACTCCCGATGATCTCTTAGATCTTGACCCTGAGATTGAACGCAGCCTTAGGGCTCGAATCATACATTCTCAGTCTACGAGAAGTTTCAATATTCAACTAGATGGTGAAATCCACTCTTCTGGAAACATTGAAATTGGAATAAATTCAAATTCAAACATAAAAGAGGAACCAATGGCTGGAAATAATGGAAATAAACATAATAGAACCATTCGAGAATTGGTTGCACCTGGTATTAACTATCAACCAAATTGTATTGCATACCCAAATCTTGAATCGGACTTTGAACTGAAATCTGAGTTAATTCACTTACTTCCAAAGTTTCATGGCCTCTCTGGTGAGGATCCTAATAAACATTTGAAAGAATTTAATGTGGTTTGATCAACTTTAAAACCAAGAAATGTTCCTGAAGATCAAATTAATTTAAGAGCATTCCCATTCTCATTTGATGGAGCTGTAAAAGATTGGATGTATTATTTGCAACCGGAAGATGTAACATGTTGGAATGATTTGAAACGTCTTTTCTTGAAAAGATTTTTTCTAGCATCAATGAAAACATCCATTCTAAAGGAGATATCGGGGATCAAGAAAGGCCAAGGAGTGTCAATGTATGGGTATTGGGAGAGATTCAAGATGTTGTGCCCAAGCTGACCACATCACCAAATCAGTGAGCAATTAATCATCCAGTAATTCTATGAAGGACTCACACCTATGGAGAGAAGCATTATAGATGATGCGGCTGGAGGATCATTGGTGGACAAGGCACCAGTAGCTACACGTGCATTCATTGACAAGATGGCGCAAAACTCCCAATAATTTGGTGATCGAGGTACACCACATATCAGGGGAGTACATCAGTTAAGTCCTTCTCTTGAGATTCATTTGATTGATACCAAGTTAGAAGAATTGAAACCTATGGTGAGGCAAATTTCTTTGGCACCAAAGACATCTTTACCCCCTCCTTCAAGGCCTTGTGGCATTTTCACTGAGACAAGCCACCCAACTAACTGTTGCCCACAACTACAAGAGACAGAGGATTGTGCAGCAGTATTCCCTAGGAGACCATATCAGCAGCAACAACAACAACCATATCCCCAAAAGATGTTTGATCCAGCATACAACCAAGGGTGGAAAGATCAGTCGGACATGAGGTATGGCTCTGGACAACAACAAAGGCCCCCTTTTCAACCAAACTTCCAGCAGCCTCCACCTTACCAACAGGGTTTCCAACAACCCCAATGGAGATTCGAAGCTCAAACATCAACGAGTCAGAAACAAGGGAATCCTCTATAAAAGGTAGATTCTAACACTGATGATCTTTTGAAACAAATTTTTCTTAATCAGCAGAACGAGCTGAAGAGTCAAGGTTCGAAGCTAAGGGAGTTAAAGACTCAAATGAGCCAGATTGCCACCGCCCTCCATGAACTTGTAAGTAAGAATTGCCGAAATCTACCTTCCCAACCCACTCCAAATCCAAAGGGGAATGTTAGTGCCATCACATTGAGAAGTGTGAAGCAAATGAATGATACATCTATACCTACCATTCCATCGGGATTCACCTCTACTCCATAGAATCCGCATTCCATACCAACTGATGAGCAATCCAAGGAGAAAGATAAAGGTAAGAAAAAGATTGATGATGTTCCTCCTAAACCCCTTCCTTTTCCAAACAGGGTTGTTCAAACCAAGAAGATGGCTGAAGAAGCAATGAAAAAGGAGGTTTTGGACACATTCTAGCATGTGGGGATCAATATTCCTCTACTTGAAGCCATTAAGAAAATTCAAAGGTATGCCAAATTCTTAAAAGATTTCTGCACCAATCGAAGAGGGCTAAAGGGAAATGAGATGATCAACCTTGGAAGGAATGTCTTAGCACTCATTTTACCAACTCTAGCAATGCCAACAAAGTGCAAGGATCCAGGGACATTCACCATTCCATGCACCATAGGGGAGTTGCACTTTTCTGATGCACTTTGTGATTTAGGAGCTTCCATAAATGTGATGCCTCACTCTGTATTCTCTTCATTGCATGTTGGTGAGTTGAATCCAACAAGAGTAGTGGTGCAGTTGGCGAATAGAGCTACGGAATATCTAGTGGGAGTCTTTGAGGATGTACTTGTCCGGGTAAGAGACATGATCTTTCCAGCAGACTTCTATGTGGTTAACATGGGGGATGATCAGGTAAGTTCTCATGCCCCCATTATCTTAGGTAGTCCCTTCCTCAAGACTGCAAAAACTATCATAAATTTCAATGAGGGTACACTTTCCATGGAGTATGGAGATGAAGTTGTGATATTTAATGTTATGGATTCCATGAAGTACCCCTCAAAGGACCATTCTGCTTTTTTTATCTCCCGTTTTGAACCACCAAATAAAAACTCCATAGAATTTGATTGCCCTATGCTTAGGGAGATTATGAGTATTAGTTCGAGTTTGATGTCTAAGAGCACTTCCACACATGTTTCTCATACACAATCCTTTCTTGGATTTGATTTTTATGTGGATTCATATTCTGATTTTGATCATGTTCACTCTGATTATGACATGGCTATTGAGTATGCTGATGGATTTGATGCTTTATTCTCTGATTTTGATGATGTCTATTCTAATACTGATTCTCTTTGTGCACATATTTTAGTTCCTTCAATGTCTCCATCCATACTACACCCTCCTTTATTAGAACTCAAGCCATTGCCACCAAATCTGAAATACTCATACTTGTTGAGTGGTGAGAGATTACCTGTTATCATTGCTAACAATCTCCCTTTTGAACATGAAGAAAAGATTTTGAATATTTTGAGGGAGAACATCAGGGCGATTGGGTGGACCTTGGCTGACATATCAGGTATTAGCCCCTCAATTTTCATGCATAGGATTCTCTTGGAGGATGGGGCTAAACCAGTGAGACAACCACAAAGGAGACTCAATCCCACCCTCCTGGAAGTTGTTAAAAAAGAAGTTGAGAAATTTCTCGAGGTAGGTATAATCTTTCCCATTTGAGATTCTCAGTGGGTAAGTCCTATTCATGTTGTGCCTAAGAAGAGTGGTGTTACTGTTGTTAAAAATGAGAAAGATGAGTTAGTTCCAATGAGGGTTAAAAACAGTTGGCGTGTGTGTATTGATTATAGGAAACTAAATCAGTCCACTCGCAAGGACCATTTCCCCCTCCCATTTATTGATCAAATGCATGAGAGACTAGCTGGGAAAACACACTATTGTTTCTTGGAGGGATTTTCTGGATATTTTCAGGTTCTTATAGCTCCATAGGATCAGGAGAAGACTACATTCACCTGTCCCTTTGGCACATTTGCCTACCGGAGGATGCCATTTGGACTTTGCAACGCCCCAGGTACCTTCCAGAGATGCATGGTGAGTATTTTTTCTGATTTTATTGAGACCTGCATGGAGGTATTTATGGACGATTTTAAAGTGTATAGATCCTCATTTGATGAATGTCTAAAGAGTTTGAGAAAGGTATTGAATCGTTGTATTGAAAAGAATATGGTTTTGAACTTTGAAAAGAGTCATTTCATGGTAGAGCATGGCATTGTGTTAGGGCGTGTAGTGTCAAAACATGAGATAGAGGTTGATAGATCTAAGATATACATTATTTCATCCTTAACATATCCTTCATGTGTGTGTTATGTTAGATCTTTCCTAGGGAATGCAGGATTTTATAGGCGCTTCATCAAATATTTAAGTAAGATTGCTCTTCCTATGTCCCGATTACTCCAAAATGATTCTGATTTTGTATTTGATGATTCTTGCAGGACTTCCTTTGATGATCTAAAGAAATTTCTGACCACTCCACCTATCATACATCCCCCATGGTGGGAGATTCCTTTTGATCTTATGTGTGATGCCTCTAACTTCGCGGTTAGAGCGGTCTTATCTCAGAGGGTGGAGGGACGTTCACATGTGATCGCCTATGCATCGAGGACACTGGATTCAGCCCAATCAAACTACACTACCACGGAAAAGGAGTTTCTTGCAGTAATTTTTTCTTTAGATAAATTCCGTTCATATTTATTGGGCTCTAAAGTGGTTGTTTTTTCTGATCATGCAGCTTTGAGGTACCTTCTAAAGAAGCCAGATGCAAAGCCCAGGCTGATTCGATGGATGCTCCTTCTTCAGGAATTTGATATTGAGATAAAGGACAAGAAGGGTTCAGAGAATTTGGTGGCAGACCACATGAGTAGGCTTACTCACACACTATAGGATGACACCTTGGATCACGTACCACTTCGGGACACTTTCCCCGATGAGCATATTTATTCCATCTCAGGTACGCATCCTTGGTATACAGATTTAGTTAACTAAATTTTTTCCTCTGAAATCCCTGAAAATTTAAAGAAACATTAAGTCCAAAAATTAAAATGTGAGTCTAGGTTTTATGTGTGGGATGATTCTTACCTCTGGCGCATGTGTAGTGACCAAGTTATTAGGCGGTGTGTTCCCGATCATGAGTTTGATTCTGTTTTTCCATTCTGTCATACACTTTCTTGTGGTGGACACTTTCGACCCCAACAGACATCTAGGAAGGTTTTGGACTCTGGATTATATTGGCCTAGCTTATTCCATGATGCCCATGTGTTTTGTAAGTCATGCTCTCGTTTCCAACACACTGGGAACATTTCTAGGAGACATGAGATTCCCCAACAATCCATAATATTCTATGAGATTTTTGATGTATGGGGATTTGATTTTATGGGTCCTTTTCCAAGTTCATATGGTTTCTTGTATATTTTGGTTGTTGTTGATTATGTGAGTAAATGGGTGGAGGTCACGACCACCAGGACTGACGATTCTCATGTTGTAGTGGATTTTGTCAAGGCTCAAAATTTTTGCAGGTTTGGAGTACCAAAGGCCATCATCAGTGACGAAGGGACACACTTTTGCAATAGGAATTTTGCTTCCCTCCTTCGGAAGTATGGGGTGACACACAAAACATCAACACCATACCACCCCCAAACAAATGGCCAGGTTGAGGTTTCAAATTGTGAGTTGAAACAAATTTTGTAGAAAATTGTGCAGCCAAATAGGAAGTATTGGAGCAAGTTCTTGGATGATGCATTGTGGGATTATAGGATAGCTTACAAGACCCCCATTGGTATGTCCCCATTTTGGATTGTTTTTTGGAAAGCATGTCATCTCCCAGTGGAAGTCGAGCATCGGGCATATTGGGCTATAAAGAAATGCAACATGGATTTGGCCCAAGATGGAATTCAAAGGAAGTTGAAAATTTAAGAGCTTGAGGAGATTCGACTGTCATTATATGAGAACTCAAGGCTCTACAAGGAAAGATCAAAAGCAGCTCATAACAAAATGATCCAACAAAGGGATTTTCATATTTGAGAGAAAGTCCTTCTCTACAGTTCACGACTGAAGCTGATGCCTGGTAAGTTGCGTTCCAGATGGTAGGTCCTTATATTGTATCTAATGTTTTTCCTTATGGTGTAGTGGAGATCACACAAGAGGACACTGGAAGGAGCTTTACAGTCAATGGGCAATGTTTGAAGAGATACATTGAGGGAATTCCTACTAATGCAGTGGATTTTATCACACTACATGACCCCATCATCACTTGAGCACATCAGGCTATTCCTAACCCTTTCACTTTTATATTATTTGTCCTATTTAAAAATTCTACATTTCATGTGCATATATCATCTCATGGGTTCACATTGAGGACAATGCAATATTTTAAGTGTGGGGGAGTGAACCTTTTAGTATAGTAATTTAAATTGTTTTCCTATTTAAAAAAACAAAAAAAAATTGTGTGTTTTTCAAATTTTGTGTGTTTATTTTTCAATTTTATTTGTGTTTTTGAAATTTTTGAGCTGAAATAATTCTCATCACAATTTTGAAATGCATATCAATGAGTGAAACAATTTATCCCTTGAAACTAAGCTTAAATGAATGCTGAAATGACTTTGTTTCAAGTTCAAATATTTAGTAATTTCATGAAAAGTACACTGAATTTTGAATCCCATGCCACATCTCACTGTCTTTATATTTTAAATCACTTTCATGTGAGGCTTCTAAACCATTATTTTCATATTCTTTACATTCACCTCACTTCTTGGGAGAACCAAACCATACTTGATTTAACCATAATTGGATCTATTCCTGTCAAAACTTGAGGGTTTGAGGTACTTGTGTTTAAATGATTGAGGCATTTGTTTGGTATTAAAGCCCCTATTTCAAATAATTCTTTTTTATAATGGCCTACCGTGAATATTTAATCCTTGTAGCCCTTAGAATCCATGCACAGCCTGTTAGGTTAGCCACATTTAAAGCCAATTTTCCCTATCCAACCAACTCTTAAAGTGAAATTGCATAATCTAGTTGAGCTTAAGTGTGGGGGAATCTATCTTGTGTTGGGACACCACATTCTGTGATGCTTTGGGTGGAAAATTAAATTCTGAAGAGATGTTTTTTCTACAGAAGAAAGTCATTATATTGAAAGATGTGCCTTTTCTGGAGCTTTCATGACAAGTGAAGTTGTGCCTTTTCTAGAGCTTCTAATTGAGGTGGAAAGTTGTGCCTATCTTGAGCTTTCAAGAAAATCATGTTTGAGAAGATTGAAATTTTTGATGATGAAATGATGAATGGTGTAAACCATTAATGACTTTTCATGATGATGGAGCTGAATTGATACTATGGGTATTGAGGAGAAGACCATATTTAAGTGAAAATTAGATTAATGCAATTTTGCTTCAAAAAGAGTCAAGCCCTCCTCATTCAGCCTTAGAATTTTTCACATTTAAATCCAACCAACCGGAAGCCACAGAACAACCATGAAAAGTCCTCATGATAAACATATGTCCTTGACTCACATCAGGTGGCGATGTATGAATCTATCAAGCCTATGGTGACCCTTGTATGAGTTTGGATGAGAATGACATTTCAAAAAAAAATTATATTTGAGTGATGAGAGAAAATTCAAGCGAGGTAAGTGTTTTGTGCATGGGAGGATAAATAAAGTGGAAATATATTGAATGATATAAATTAAGAACTTGAAATAATGGTTTTTTATGAGGCATGACATCTTTTGTTTCATGGTGTGTAATTGTTTGATCTCAAAGATATGTGTTTTAAAATTGTTTTTGATTTGATATTGATGTTTACTTGATATGAGATTTTGCTCAGGAGTGCAAAAGGGTAAGTGTGGGGGAGTTGATAAAACACTATATTGTTGCATATTTTATTGATAATAAATGAAATAATTTCCTCACATTGTGTTAAATATGTTTATTTATAAAATATTTGGGATTTGATCATTCATTTGAAAATTTGGTGAAAATTCCAGTTTTACCCTTAATAAGGCACTGTAGTATTTCAAAGATAAATATTTTTATATTTATTATTTGAATTAAAAATTTTGTAACAGTGTTTCTAACTTAATTTTCGACAACTTTCATTCAGGACACTGGAGCTAAATAGTGCATTTGGATGGAGTAAATGGGCTATTAATCCAATGGTGGGCTGGACTCGGCAGAATGGACATGGGTTCTGTATTTGGGCCATATATTCTTCATAAGGGATTGGATTGAGTCCAAATGTTTAGGAAAGATCGGGGACATGATTTGACACATATCATCCTTCCGGAAGGCCGTTCAAGTCAAGAGTTTTGGAGGTAAAATGGGCGGTGCAATTGGGAATAAAATATTTGGCTGAATTTCCACATTCACACTTGAAACCACTTGTAACCTCTCCTCCCCTCCCCTCTATAAATTGGAGTTTTTATCATTTGGAGGGGGTTGGGACGTGCATTAAGAAGTTTAGGGAAAAGGAGAAGTGGATCCACTCCAATTCTCCAACCATATCAATAAGGGTAGCTCTTGAAGCAAGGATCCCTTCGATGAAGCTTTCTTCTTCTCCTTCATGTTGTTTTGATTTTGTCTATGTAATAAACTTCGTTGTTCTTATTTTATTTCTTCTATTTTATTTTGTTTTGTTTAAATTTATTCTATTAATCTTCCTCTTTGGTCTGGAATTCTTGAGTATAAGTGTTATTGGGTTATACCCATTATAAACCTTTGCACATGCAAAACGCTTCTACAATGATTACGCCACCTATGGAAGAGAAGTCTTTTAGTAATCGATCTATCTACTACCCTCTTCATTTAATTATTTTGAATCAATGAGATAATGTAATTCACATAATATGATCCATGAATTTTGTTTTTAAATTACAAGAAACTAAGAAAGCAATTGAACAATTAACACAAAAACACGCGAGGTCGGGATTTTGTGTAAATTGTGAGAGCGTAATCTTAATCGGTAATACAAGACCACACGGGATAAATTTGTAGAGTTAAAATATAATCCCTAAACACAATTCATACTAATTTCAAGAATGTATATGTTCTCTAATTAACCACTGACCATAAGCTATCCTTAGAACAACAATCAAAGCAGGGTGCTGCGATTGCGTGTTCCGAAGCTAGCCTAGGGTTTAAGTAATTTCATCTTTGTGGTTAAGTTAACTCTCGTAGGGTTCGAGGGATAACCAATTAGGGGATAATAATTAAGTGAATATTAATTTAAATGATAATTATTAATAAGTGAATGAAGAGGTAGAGTTAGATTGATTATGCCTTTTAAAATATTTTATAAAAAAACATCTTTTTGTTGTGTCATTTTTCATTTCAAAACTAAAAACAAAAAAATATACAATCTTCTTCCAGCAAACTTCTTCTAGATTCATAAACTATAACCAACCAACATCCTTTCAAGTAGTTTTTTTATTATATTATATTTTATTTGTTTTATAATACCTTTAATAAGTTGTTAAATTCACTTCCTCCTTTGAGAGACGACCTTGGTCAGCCACTCTACTGCACCTAAGTACCCCAAAATCACTAATCATTTGAGGGCACCCACGGCAGCGCTCTTTCAGTCTCACTCTACCTGCCTCTATATCCCATTCACTTATCAAGAAGAACTTCTTTCCATTAGTGATTAATGTTTACCCATCTCCGATAATAATAAATTTGTGCACAGTAGCTTTTCAATCAATTCAACCCCTATATATAATTAAAACTATAATATATATAATTTTCATAATCTAAAAATACTCAATGTCTGCAATCACTATTGGATATTATTCATTAATATAAATATTATTTACTTTTTTCCCAAGGGGTGTATCGATAGATAACAACTCCAAGGAATATTTAACTATAAAATATAACCTGTCAAGAACTTGAGAAGATATAAACAAATGGGATGATCATTTTTCAAAAATGAATCTAGGGTATAATATATTAGTATTTTACCTCAAAATGTAGAATTTCCCTCTCCACCATCTGATATATCCTGATCAACTACATATTCCCTTCCATTCACCACTTTATGGTGCCATATAGGCTTATGATTCTCCTAGTTAACTAAAATTTGTATGGGTTTGAATCTACTCCTTAGGTAATGTACACACACTATTCCTAGTTTATATATTTTAAATCACGAATCCTTGGAACACAACCACTTCAGATGACACGTCTAGCCACACTAGTGAAAATTCACCAACGAAACAAGGTAGTCCATGATAAAGTATTTATACCCTCAAAAATAATAGCACCTAGCATAGTCTCTCCCATAAAAAAGAGTCAAAGAATCTTGGATATCTAAATGATGAAAAACACCTTTGAATCTATCCTCTATCTTTTCCATATTACTCCATAAATGTGTAACTTGGAATTAAATAGATATGGAACCTTTTAGTCCACTAATAGAAGAATGAGTACTATCTACTCATTCTACTCGATTTCATTCTATGTTTTCTCTTCCTTAAAAATAAATGCATCATTGTTCTCAAATTGGAGTTTATGAACTGACATTTCAACTTTGGGAGAAGGCCAATATAAAACATTCTATATTTTTTCCTTAATTTCCCACAAGAATTTAACCAAATCTGATCATATCGGTAATACATATGAAATAGGAAAATAGTCTATTTAACCCTTACTAGAGCACCATGAAATCCTATGAACAGTCCAGTGAAGATGCATTTAGAAATAACTCTTCAATGAAGAGAGATATAATGGTCATGCATGTTCTCCCTTCCTGTCTACCATCATAAATCAGGGCATCCCACCATTATCCAATGGAACCCTAACGCATAAAGTATGTAATATTGACCCTCTAATAATTATGGGTCTCTACCAAATCAAAAACACTCTCTATGACTCATATCTAGTCCAATTCAACATGGTGCCTCCTCTTACCTAAAATGATGGTGTTGATATAGTTATAGGTCATGAATATATTTAATCATAGTTATCCCACCCTTATGGGATCATCCACCCCAAATAGATTCCAGTCAAAAAATTCCTAGTTAGACAAGTTCTATTTCTTGACCCACTAAATAAATTAAGGGAGCTCTCTTCGTTTCATACACCTGTATAATAGGTAGAAAAAATTCATAAAAATGCATAAATGGTCTAGAATATCCTAAAATCACAAACCAGACTTTTGAAAATTCCAACAAATTAAAAAACCATATTTATAAGATCATTAACGGTTTACTGGAAAAGAACAAGGGTTTAGAAAATTGTTAAACCAAAGATGCTACCATAGAATGACAAGACATATCCCCCCAATCACTATCCATAACCAAATTCTAACCTCATGTATATTTTTGTTAGCAACAACCACATATATACACTTGGGAATAGATTTCACAAGATCATACAAATAAAACAATGAAATAATGCACCCAATACACATATCAAAATCTCAATAGGTATTTATTTATTTGTTGTCTATCTAATCAAAGAAACAAGTATATATAATTTGATTCAATTTTCCTATTACAGTTCATTAAAAGACACCAATACCATAAATCAATACACTATATAATTACATCACCCATGTCGACTTCAATCAAATGTAACATCCAAAAGAAAAAATATTCATTCCCACCTTATGTAATCTCTAAGGTGCACTACATGGTATTAGACATTCACTAACATTGTTCCTCAACTCGAGTCTCAGCCATCATAGTTAAATTTTACCCAGTCCTAAATCAAGTCAATGATATGAACATATTACTGAACTGGGTCCTCTAATAACATTTTTTTTTAATTTCATGACCTGAACAACTAGTTTAGAGTTGGGGTGCCGCATGAACTCATGCACATCACCTAGATTTCAAGAGGATTTTGACTAGCAATGAGGTTCTATGGAACATCACGAGGAATCTATTCCATCTATATGTTGTGAAAATAATAGTATAATATTGAAAAAATAGCAATAATCAATAAATAAAAATCAATCAATATCTATCAAGGTAGCAGTGAATACAAATTTGATGATCCAATTTTGTAACAATATGGAATGTAAGATATATTAAAAAATTAGACAAAAAGAATAAAACTATTATGTATTCTTAAATATAGAACAATAGTAACATCTAGACATGTTCATCCTATAGAATCTACATCCTTCTTATAACCTTCTCAAGTCTCCATCATAAATCCATTTCCCTTCACTAAATCCATGACCATGAAACCTATAATACCACTATTATTAATGAGTAGGGTGTGAGTATATGACTCATTAGGACACCACCAATGGTACTTAACATAAGTGTATAAGATATACCAATGTATTATATAAAATTAAATATGGAACAAATGAGCAATAATACAACACACAACCATAATACAAATGTTTGGTAATTCGAGATCAGATCTACCTTCTTTGACAACATCCTTCAAGGAACAATGATCATCCACAAGACATATCTTCCTTGATGGGATAGTCTAAAAACATGACTGACATATCAACCTTGAAGGGTTGACCAAAATCACATCTACCATGAATTTGAAATGTAAAAATCATTTGAATAGTCCATAAGTATCAAATAGTACATGAAAACATGATACAAAATACAAATGACATATCAAAAATAACATCAAATAAACAAGAATCATAATCAGTATAATCCACAGGAAATAAATATAATCATTGTTCTTATAAGGATACAAACACACAACATATTTTTTAAGAATAAAAACATAGATCTCATGGGTCTAGACATTCATGAAAAATAAATTCCATGATTATATATAAATAAGCACTAAATTCAAGGGATTCCTACCACAGGTGTAACAACAATAATTGAGGAAAGGGTCATTTTCCAATTCCAAAATAACCACCATATACTAGAACCATTCCCAGGTTGACCCATTTAGAACTCTAGGATTAATGTACAATAGGAACCATGCCCAAAAATATACAACCATATTAACAAACCAAAGAAGATCTGTTTTCGACATCAATCTATGTCTAAGTATTGAGCAGAAGCCAAATCCATCAATATGTATACTAGTTATATTAATGATCATTAGACACATAATTCTACCATGAAAAATCTCTTATATACATCCAATAAATCAAATATTTAATTTATGTTGATTAGAAATAATATAATATAATTGATCATGATCAAATAATAACATACCATATTGAACATGCATGATCAAATGAGAATTATGGTTTCAAATATAGATGATGTAAGGGGATATTAGACCCTGAAATCTCTAAAGAGGATATCCTAGGGTATCAAGGAGGACAAATGATTCTTGAAGGATTTTATAATTGGTAATAAATTTTCATTTATAGAAAATTCCCTATAAAATAAATATCTCTATTGGGCTCCATGTGATACCACTGACTAGCTGATGGATGATGGAGAGATCAAGATCCACACAAGAGAACCACTAATCAACAAGTGGGTTTTAGGTAAATAACGTTTTCTAACGAGTTTCACTGGATGACTGGTGGTACAGATATAACTTAACAAGGTACTTCACATCCACTAGCCTAGCCTCAACTCAGTTCTATCCTCCCAAACACATCTATCCCACCTATAAACACATTAGGAAGTACCCAAAATCCAACACACTAGTTGAAAATAGGTGTATCTAAAGTAGATATGTCACATTATGAATTCCATATTTTTGGATTTTTATGTATTTACCACAAAATAATTCTCTTTATTTTGTATTCCAATTATATATATATCTTTTAATATTGCATTAATTTAGGATTATAATGTGATGGTTGGGGTTTTTGGTTGTATTAATTTATCTTATGCAATATATATTTTTCTTCTATATTTGAAACTATATATTTATTTTCACAATTCTATAATATATGGTTACACCCTGTTTAATTATCTATAGGGGTCTATTTTTGGGTTTTATGAGATTTCATGTGTGACAATTCTCCCAAATATTTTATTTGGTACCCACAAACCTTATCCCCAGTCTATGGGTATCAGGAAAATGCATTGGTACATATGACATACTAAGGTGACTGATATGGTAGGTTGTACTGGGTCATGTCATTTTACTATGAGTCACAATACTCAAGAGGTTTAAAATAAAAAGGAAAAATACAATGTTGTGTAGGATACTCAAAAATATTTATGAAAAGGGATATCTTGGATCTTTTATATCTCTTGTTCAACTAATCTGATAGAATATTTGAATCGACTCATGGGTTTTTAAAATAAAAATAAATATTCAATTTCATTGAGGAACAATTGGTCACTCAAAATTAAAATAGTTGACTCAAAGGAAATTAAAGGTAACATGTTGAATCCAATGAATAAAAACTATGTTGATTCATTGAAACACAATTTTTATAGTGTTACATAACTCTATGGTTAATGTAATAAATTTTTTTTTCAATAGATGAATGCTTAGTGAAGAAGATAAAGGATGGTCATGTTGTATGTAATTTATAGTGGAAATAAGGTATCTTTTTCAATTATAATATACTAAAATTATTTTTATTCATGTTATATGGAGTAAAATGATTTTTGTAATTCTATACTTGGTCACCTATGAAAATTAAGTATGAAAAATAATACTGATATCGATTGTAATGTTCCTATAATGAAGAGGGATATAGATTATAGTTATTTCAATTGAAAAAATATGGAGATAGTAAATTATTCATAAAAAATATGGATATTTAGGCTTGTTAACCATAGGAGAATATTCAATCAACTATTTATGGGCCAATGTGGAAGAAAATATAAAATGGATACAATTAATTTGTTTCATTCTGTTATTAATTTGATCATATTATATACAAAATGTTTATAAATGATAAATTAGTGACCATGAGGATATTTAAATTTTACAGGTGAAGTGTTGCAAAGGAATATATGTAATCATTGAATTTAATTTTAATGAATATTAGAAATTAGCATATAAATGGAAATATTGTTGATTTTTTAAAAAATAATGGTATCTAACATGAGTTTATTAGACCCTATTTAACAAAAAAAATCATTGAATTAAAAAATAAGGGTTTGGTGGATATGGTTTTAAAAATGTTGATGGATCATAAAACAACAGTATAATTTTGCAAACAAATGATTGAAACAGTTGTACATATTCAAAATTATTTCATTCATTATAAAAATTTAGATATGCCTCAATTTGAAATAAATTATAGAAAGAATCCTCTCTTGATGTACCTAATGGTGTTTACTATCCCCTATACCATTAATGTGAAAGATGGAAAAATTTGAATGTTTGGTAAGAGTGGTGTTGATGAAATTTTGACTCATTATTTTCCAAATGAAGACTACATTATTACATTAATAAGAATAAATGTAATATAGTTAATATCTTTTATGTAAATGTTTTCAATGACTCATAAAAATAGTATAGGAAATGAAGAACATGTTTTGGTGGTGATGAAGATGAAGATATTGTTTTATAATACTTTGAAAATTCTAGAAATATTGATGTATCTAGTGATGTTGATGTATAATATAATTAATAAAACATTTCAAGTTGTGAGAAAATTTATATTTAGTTAACATAGGGTTATTAATTTATATGGATGTTGAAAAAAAATCCCATGAAAATGAATTCTAAACAAAGGTAACATTAAGGACAGTGTCAAATAACTCATTGTTTTCCAAATTAAAACTATTAATTATGGATGAGACGTTGATGCCTCAAGAGTGGGTGGATGCTATGAATGAATAATTGGACTAGATTGTGAATAAAAACCCTCCAGAGTTTGTACATATGATAATAGAAAATAATTTTATTGGAATACTTTATGTTTTTTGTAACAATTTTATTGAAAAATTTAATGTTATGGGAAATAAATAAAGTCTCATTTGATGAAACTAAACACATGATGAAGGGATTAAATTTTTATTGATATTTTTCCTTATTTTAGGGAATTAAACCATAATTAATTTTTTATACTTCTTCTCCAAGGAGACAAAATATTTTTCAATTGGATTATAAGTCACCATTCAATAATTTTGAGATTGAAGCAGAATTATTCATGTAGAAATAGTATGGATTCATTAGTTTAAATGATGAAAAAGAAGGGTCACATTAAATAAAGTGTTGCATGTGATAAAATAAGCCCCAAAGGGCATTATTTTTGATTATTTAATAATGAAAAAAGGCAATATATTTCATTAAAAAAATGATAACTTCTTTATCAAAAAATAGTTTAGTTGTCTCTAATTTTTATTATCTATGAGGATAATATATTTTTTTGATATGGAAAATGTACTTTCATTGATATTTCAACTAAAATGATGAATATATTTTTTGTGAAAGTGTTTGGAGAAATGAATTACATCATCTATCATTAAGTTTCTCATTATATGTATTTCATTTTATGCTATCAAGAGTATAATTCCCTATAACATTTAAATAAATTTAGTATGGAAAATTAAATATTGAATTATAATATAATAGGATTTGGAAAAAATATTCCTAAAGAACAATACTTTAATGAAGTGAATCAACAGTAGTTGAGAAAACTCATTTAAATATTACTCTATTTTGAATTTTAGAGACCTAATATAATATATGATATTATATTGTTTGTATAGTATCAAAGAAAATATAAGGAGTATCATATAGTGATAGAAGAGTTTAACTTATAGTATATCAATGATACTCTTGAATTTTTCTTATAATATTATAGAGAACAAAAGTTAGATCCTTTTGTATTTAAGAAAAAAATTGGGATGGAGGTTATGATATTAATATTTCTATTTCCAATAGAGTATTATTATTAGGAAAAATATGTGTATCTTGGTATAAGAAGAAGAGATGTTTTTTTACATTTTTTATAGTGTAGTAACAATTTTTCAATGTAACTCAACCAATATCATTATTTATATTAATGAGAACTCAATATGAATATTTTAAATTGGATTTTATGTTTTCATTACTTATTGGTTGTTACAATCTGAGTGTAATAAATATTTTTATCAATCCACCTCAACACATAGGATCTAGGTACATAGTTTTCAAGAAAAACATGATAATGTAAATTTTTGAGAAATGAGTATTGATGTTGGAGGTTGTTCCTCTAAAGGAACAATTGGGATAATTCTTTACTAATCCATTAACAAAACTAGGACCCAAGCCGTTTATTTACATGACATGGTCATTCATTTTCAATTTTTCATACACATGCTCAATATATTCTGGTTATGATCTATGAAATATGTGTCACTTGTTGTGAGAGGGGGGAAATTGGAAGAAGAAAATAAGTATGTGGTCTACTCATCACACATGGAAATTGAGATATGGTTGGTCATGACATGGGTAGTTGGAAGCATTCTATATATCTATATATGTGAATTTATTTTCATAGGTGTATATAAATTAAATTGATGCATGCATAAATTATGCATACGGGTTATATGATTTCAAACATTAATATATTCTGGAAAAAAAATATCATATTTTGAAGATTATGTCATGGAATGAAAGGTTCTATGTTGGAGATGGTGGAAGAATATGAAATGTGAAATTATAAATTCTCCTAATGTTTCATGGTTATATATGTAAGGAGAATATACATTATAATCTATCAGTTTCCCAAGGAGAGTGATGGATTATGTAAGGGTCGATAAACTATAAGGTATTATCTGGGAGAGATCAATGTAAGATTAAGTGTGTAGGATATGATTAAAGAAGATGGAAATGGATGAAGAGAATGTAGTATGGTTTTTTGAGAGAGATTGTGGTCATCATGGGTAGAGTGGGTTAAAATAAATATAAAGAAGGAATTATTGGGTAGGAAATTTATATATAAATTAAATATAAGAGGCAATAAAATAAAATAAAAATTGTATTTAAAAAAGATTGCATTAAAGGGAAATGTTTCTATATATGGAATATTAATTTTCACAAATCATTCCCACAAATGATATTACTTCCCTTAAGTATACTAGAAAAAATAATTTTTTATATTAGTCTATAATAAATCGAAAACTGAAAATTTGGATTTGATTCATTAAATGAAATTAATAATTAAAATTAATTAAAAAATGTTAAAATTAAAACTTTAGTGATATATATGATTGGAATAGTTGTATAATTTTCTCACACGTCATCACATTTGTAGTAATCATAAATTATATATGAAAATGAATGAATATTTATTTTCAACATGGAGAAATAAAAAACATGAAGTGTTATATAATAGAGATTAAAACTCACAAATTGAAACATTGAAACATGAAAATTTAAATTATGAATGTAACAGAATAAAGAATAGAGATTGAAACGTGAAAAATTAAAAAGTAATAAAAAAACATTGAAACATGCAAATTGAAATTGTGAATATAATAGAATTGAGATTGGTTTGATGAAAAGGAAACATAACAATATAATTACACACATAGTTTAATTATAAAAAAGAAGGGTGAAAACTATAACAAATAGCAATAGTTTTTTACAACATCTATTGTTGATTGTGGACTTAGAATCTCTTCATCATTCAGTATAGTAATTCCCATCCAGAATTGTTGCGTATCTTTACTACAGTGGACCAGCACTTTTGGATGTTGGTTGATAGTAATTTCATTCCCTGTAGTAGTTAATTATAGCTGAGTAAAAAATAAACTGGGAAATATGTTCAGTGTACAGTCTATACTCATCAGAAAGGATAAATATGTTCCTTATACATGCTCATACACATTTTATATTAATATTATCCATCGTTATTGTGGTGATTTCTGAGAAAATGAACATACTTAAGAAGTCCCTAGATCATTACAGAGGAGATTGAGAAGGCTAGAGTAGTATAGGAGAGGCGGGACAGTGTTGACTGAATGGCCCGGAAGTCGATATTTTTTATTGATTTTGGATAAGCATCCTTTTAAGGGTAAAGGAGGAAACCAGGACTTCAAGGACATTGAGACATTAACAAAATTCGAAAAGTAAGAGGGTTGCAACCCAGAACAAGACTACAAAGAAGTTCTTCTACCCAGCATAAAAAACATTAAGAAATGCCTCCACCAAAGCATGGCTGCTCAGAAGGATGTCCTGTACAAAAACACACAGGCCCGGTACCGATGACAATGCCATACCCTCTCAATCTTCTAAATCCGAAAATCCATGCACGATGAAGATGACCAGCTCTATCCTCATCTGAAGCAACACCTTGTAGAATGTTTGGGTTACCCAACAGTACATCCATTTCACCTCCAACAACAATCAACAAGCAAGATACCGACAGATTCACAACCAACCAACCACACCATCAGCACCACCAAAATACCCCCAATTCCACAGCCAATCAACCAAGATCCCAGCTTCACCAAATCAAAACATGAAAAAAAAATAGTACCAAAATGAAATCCCCCCCCCCTATAGGCTACTGGAGCTTACCCTGAACCCACAGGCACACGCCATACCCAACGTCAAGTCGGGACAAATCTGAGCAGAGGTCTCGGATCTGGAAGGCACGCCAAAGCCGTCGCACGACGAGATCTTCAATGCATAGTCGTCACCGATCTGAGATCCTGACGTCAAACCAATCCAACCCAACGCATGCCAACACCGAGATGCGGTCCCGAAGCCATGAACGTCAAGGACATCACTGAGCAAGCTCCTGAAGCCGAAAGGCGCACTAAAGCTGTCACCGAGACATGAACGATCTTGGACCACGCGGATCTGCCCTCCATCAACGCTAAGCCGAGATGTGAAGCAGTTGCTGAGGCCGGGCCAAGACGGAGGAGGGGAGGAGGTGGCTTGGAAGGGAAACCCTAGGCGCGTGAGAATGGGGGGAGAATCCACCGCTTAGAGGCCAGGAGGATGTAATAGTTCTAGCGGTATAGTGTTGACATGATCAACTATCTCATAAGAAAATTTCTGATCATTCGGTCTGAAGAAAAGAAGTGATGAGGGAGATGATGAATGATATGGAAACCATACGATTCTCCTAGTATTTACCCATTGTTGGATTTAATATGTTTTGAATCCTCTTTGCTTCTTTTAGGTATCTCCTGCAGATTGTTCCCCACTGAAGGGAAATGGTAATAGAAACTATAATTAATCATATTATCACTATTTCTAAGGAAAATCATATTTAATCAAAACGTGCATTGTTATTTTCAATGAAATTGTTAGGTACAATGGGTGTAGAGAGACTAACCACTTTTCATTTTTTTTGATATGTCATTGAAGCCTTGATCTTTAAAGAGGTCATATTCGATTTGGTTTGTGGGGATGAATGCAGTATGAATAACCAAACTAATGTTTCTGTGAATTTTTTTAACATCATTGATATCCCACCTGAATCATTTGATTGATAATAAAAACTAAGTAAAAATCCATTATTAACACTATTGTTGAATCATGATAAATTATGATTCTAGTTATTATTCAAATAATTTACCTATCAATAGTATCTGGAATGATCTCATGTTCCTCCGGTGTACCATAAAAATCATGTATATCATCAATCATGGTTATAGAACATCCTTGCCTCTCTGAATTTTTGATATTGTCACTCTAATGGCATGGAACAACCCAAAATGAGGTTTTCTACCAGAGTGATAAGAAAAACTTGTTTGTCCAAACTGAGTTCCACCCACTACCTGTATGTAAAAATATACATAAAGAATATCAACTATTAAAAAGGAGTGTGAGAAAATTGAAAATTTAATGAGGGAGTACTGCATACATTGTTATGTTTTCGAGCTGTTTTGGTGAATAGATTTCACCATGTTAATGTCTATCTTTTCAAACCTCAGCAAGGCAGGGTTCCTCATCGACCCATGCTCCAATAATATTTCCATACACATCTACTAGTCATAAATAAATTAAGTTAATTATGACGACTGGGGAAAAGGATTCAGAGTTATACTAGACAAAAGGGTTTGTCATTTCATTATTACTATAATGATTCCTATAATATCATAAAGGAACTCCCAGTATACATGCATCTAAAACAATGAGAATATGATGAAAAATAGGACATAAAATATGAAATGGTTGATGACAAATAACCCAACCATTGAAGGTTTCCATCCATCAGCATTTCCCTCAGAATATTTCCATGCTGAAGCAGCTGTAGAATCCAGGGAAATCCAAAAATTCATGTCATACTCCAATAAAGTTGATCAAAATTAACACAGTAATGAGAATATAGGTTTCATATGAGCCATTTTATTACAAGGTCACCAACACCATCAATTGAAGGGATAGATACAAGGAGATGAGTGTGAGATTTCATTATATTCAGGACCGCCAGGCTGAAAACCCCAATATTATTGATGCTAAGGTAAGAACAATATTGATGGAACCTGATTCCAACTCCTGAATGTGGTGTATTTTTGAGAACAGAATGAGGGGAGATTTGCAAGATGAGGTAATTCTTCATCTTGGGATGATTTCATGATAGGATAATAGAGATCATATAAACCTTTTTTCAATGCTGGTAATAAATCACATAGAAAAATAAATGGAGAGAATAATTGATGACTTTTGTTTCTATGAATTTCATCTAGCTTCCTAATTTCTATTTGCATTTATTGTGGTTTTTTCTATTATTCTAGCTTTACCACATAATTCTATTAGTTGAAAACTAAGAATAAATATGTACTATCTAATTACTCTTGAAATTAACAACTTTAGATCATCTATAACTTCTAGTCATGAACTAGAATCTCTAGTTATCAATTTGGTACAATGTACATACTAAAGAAAGAATTAATGCACTATGATGAAGAACTCACATGAGATCATTTACATCAAAATGGTACGCATTGAATCCCATCTCATTGCATCTGTTCATCTATGATGTGCTTCTTTAGGTTCCAGAAACATCCCGACACGCAATTTTAATCGATAATAAACATTACGAATGGATCCACTACGAGTTAGGGTCCCATACCGCAATGGGAATTTGATGAAATTGAACCAAGAAAAAAGATAAACCAAAATGAATATATATAAATACAAAAAAGAATTTTGGAAGATGAAATGAAATAAATAATGTATAGAGAATGTGAAAATGTAATTTGGTCATCGTGTAAGGTGTTATGCAAGTCGTGGTGCCGAAGGATGAACTAATACGTGGAGCTGTTTTTGAAAAATGGTGCACAAGTAACTATGGAGTTATTTAAACATTTAGACAATAAGGTGTGATGATCATTACACTCTTTTTAGTGATTCATGGATGATGTTAGTGATTGTGCTAGATGTCCCAAGATATGCTTGGGTCTGCAACCCCTCATCACCCTAGGGTGCAGGTCCACCATACCCTTTGCATTGGTTGATTGGTACCCCCTAATTTTTTAGAGGTGTGGGTCCTCTATCCACTAAGTAGAACCCCCTATCATACTAGGGTATGGTCCCTCAATTAATACATTGAGTGGTACCCAATATCATACTAGGGAGTGACTCCTCAATACGCCGATTGGAACCCCCTATCGTATAATGGCGCATGTCCTATATACATCGAGTCATTCCCAATATCATTCTAGATCATGGGTCCTCCACCCACAGAGAAGCACCCCCCCCCCATCATACTAGGGGGTGAGTCCTATATATGTTGAATGAGTAGTACCCCAAGTCACACTAGGGCCTGGGTCCTCTGTACATTGAGTAGAACCCCCCTAATTCACTAGGGTGTGGGTCCTCTAAAGAAGATTGTCCCCCTCCCTCTTTAGAGTGTAGTGGCAAGGTGTGGGTCCTCCACATTATTTTCTTATGGATATGCATGATGCTGAGCATCAGAGATGCACTAGTGAAGAAAACGTTATTTACGTCACCATTTTTTATGTCGGTTATATACAACCGATGTGAGAATTTCTGAAACGTGGTTTTTTACGTCGATTATTTTATAACAGACATAACAAATGCGTTGAGTAGCTTTTTAACGTCGGTTATTTGAATAACCGACATTAAAAATCACGCGTGTTCGGTTTTTACATCAGTTATAAATTAACCGACATAAAAAAAAAGTGGGGGGGGGGGGGGTTTACGTCGGTTATAAAATAACCGACTTAAAAAACGCGACTTTTGAGGCCTTTTTGACGTCGGTTATTTTATAACCGAGGTAACAAAACAACCCACAGAACGTTTTTTACGTCGTTTATACAATACCCGATGTAAAAAACTGTGATTTTTTATGTCTTTTTTACGTCGGTTATAGAATAACCGACTTAAAAAACCAACATGTGTATTTTTTTACGTCAGTTATAAAATAACTGACGTAAAAAAAGTTGTATCTGATGCATTTATAACATCAGTTATTATAATAACCAATGTTATAAATGCAAAAAAACAGTTTATAACATCGGTTATTAAATAACCGACGTTATAAAACATTTAAAAAATTACCACACCCCGTGGATTGTCATTTACATATTTTCGATCGACAGTCCGGCGGCTCGTCTCTCTCGTGCGGTAAACCCTAATCAACTCATCGATCTCACTGTGTTAAACTCGTTTTGCCTTCATCGTTTATCATATTACTCTCCTTGGATCTATCATCTCATCTCGCATCACTCAAGTAAGCCTTCCATGAATTTTTTTCGTTCATTTTTTTTCCCGGATAGTCTATATTTATGTTTCGTGATTTTTGTGTTTAAACTAGGTAAGATTCTTCGATTTCAAACCCTCTTACCTCTTTTTTCCATCATCATATTATTTATCATCCCTAGATCTATTATATCTTCACAATATTCATGTAAGCCTCAACGACTTTTATTTAGTTTGTTTTTGTTTCGCGAATGCCCGACATTGATGGTAATTTTTGTTGTCATTGATAGCTAATGATCTCATTCACCTATTTTACTGCATAGAATGGTTATTGATTAAATGTACGAATTCAGAAATGATATTTTATGTGTTGTTGATGCTTATGTTTATCCTCTTTTATATGAGAATCTATTAGACGTATAATGTAATGGTTGTTGACCTCTATGGCCCTTCGATGCATCGCTATGTCTCATGATTCCAAATAAAAATGGGTTCTGCTAAGGGCTTACCCTAGTATTTTTTGAGGCCTTGGCCAAGGCCTCGACAATATGTTTAAGATTTCTAGAATTATCCATTACCTCATTATGATATTAGTTATCAAGAAAACTTGTGATCATTTGACTAGTTGAATATCAACGGTTATTTTTAATTATCATATGATCATTTAAGTAGCCATATTTAATAATATTTAATTCCATCTATTTCATGCTGAAGTATATATTAAATTCATGTGTTTTTAGTTTTTCACCATGCCTAGTTTTTATATGTAAACCATTGTTTGGGGGGTTTTCTAGGGGGCGGGGGCTGTCCAGAGGGTTGGGGAGTGTCCAGGGGGTGTCCAAGGGGGTGGGTGGGTGTGGGGGGCTGTCCAAGGGGGTGGAGGCCTGTCCAGAGGGTTTTGGGGGTTGTCCAGGGGGTGGGGGATATCCAGAGGTTGGGGGGGTCCAGGGGGGTGTCCAAGGGGGTCGGTGGTGGGGGTGGTGTCCAGGAGGAGTGGGGGGTGCTGTCTGGAGGGGTGGGGTGCTGTCCAGGGGGTGGGGGCTGTCCAAAGGGTTGGGGGTGTCCAGCGGGGTGTCCAAGGGGGTAGGGGGTGGGGGTGGTGTTCAGGAGGGGTGGGAGGCTGTCCAGGGGGTTAGGGGTTGTCCAGAGGGTTGGGGTGTCCAGGGGGTGTCCAAGGGGGGTGGGTGGGTGTGGGGGCTTTCCAAGGGGGTGGGGCCTGTCTAGAGGGTTTTGGGGGTTGGTCGGGGGTGGGGGTTGTCCAGAGGGTTGGGGGTGTCCAGGGGGTGTCCAAGGGGGTGGGTGTGGGGGGGGGCACTATCCAAGGGGGTGGGGGCCTGTCCAGATGGTTTTGGGTGTTTTCCAGGGGTGGGGGGCTGTCCAGAGGGTTGGGGGTGTCGAGGGGGGGTGTCCAAGGGGTTAGGGGGTGGGGGTGGTGTCCAGGAGGGATGATTTTCTACATATGAGTTTTTATTTTAAATATGATTTGATTCTCAGGTTTACTCCATTCTCTCCAATTTTCTATCAACCATGTTGGCGCCATGGTTTTCTTTTATTCAATGGAATTTAAAACTGTTATATCTAACTATATTTTCTTTTAATAATAATATTCATGAATATTTTTTTAAATACGCATACATTTGTTTTATATTTCAAATTGTTTTACATTCAAATTATGATTTTTTTCATATAAACTTATATTTGTCTTTTCTTAAAAATATATATATATTTTATATTTGTTATAGGTAATAATGAGTCAAAGTTGGATTACGGCACATCGAATGAGCAATGAATATGAGGAAGGTGTCGATGCCTTTTTGGAATTTGCTAAACGAAATGTTCCAAGTAGTGACATTTTTTCTGTCCATGTCTGAAATGTTTGAATATGAAGAAGTTGAAAAGTAGAGAGATAAAAGATAATCTAATATGTCATGGTTTTAATCTGAGTTACAGACCTTGGATTTGGCATGGTGAAACTGGATGAAATATCACTAATGATGATGATTCACAAGATGGTAACTCCGATGGAATTGAAGAAATGATTCGCGATATTGTAGCAGAACAAATTGAGATAGAACCGACAATTGCACGTCTATATGGTGATGCTGAAAAACCATTATATCCTAGTTGTACAGATTTTACGGTTTTGTCGGCGGTGTTAAGATTGATTAACCTGAAGGCGAAACATGTATGGAGTGACAGAAGTTTTACAGAGCTGATACAAATGATGAAAGATATTCTTCCAAAAGATAACGATCTTCCAGATTCACATTACAAGGCCAAGAAAATATTATGCCCGATGGGATTGGGATACAAGAAAATACATGCCTGTCTGAATGCCTGCATTATATATAGGAAGGAATATGAATTTCTGTCAGAGTGTCCTAAATGTGGGACATCACGGTATAAGGTGAAAGAGAAATCACAGGCTGATGTAGAGATTACAAATCTCCCTTAAAAGGTATTTTGGTATCTTCCTATAATTCATCATTTCAAATGTTTATTTTCTAATTCACATGATGCAAAAAGGTTAAGATGGAATGCTGGTGAGCGGGTATGTGATGGAAAAATATGTCATCCAGCTGATTGTCCACAATGGAAGAAAATTGATGCGTAGTATTCTACATTTGGAAATGAAATAAGAAATCTCATATTAGGGTTGTGCACAGATGGAATGAATCCATACCGAACCCTCAGTAGCACACATAGTTCATGGCCTATTTTATTGGTAATTTACAACCTCTCTCCTGAAGTTTGTATGAAGCGCAAATATGTCATGTTGAGTATAATGATCTCTGGTCCAAAGCAACCCGGCAATGATATTGATGTTTACTTGTCACCATTGATTGATGATTTGAAACTGTTATGGGCTGATGGTATTAGGGTGTATGATTCTTATAAAATGGAATATTTTCAACTGCATGCAGTGCTTCTGTTCACTATAAATGACTTCCCAGCGTATGGAAATTTGTCTGGATACAGTGTTAAAAGGCATAAAGCATGTCCAATTTCCAAACAACAGACGTCATATTGTCAATTGCATCATGGGAGGAAAACAGTGTACATGGGTCATCGAAATTTTTTGCCTATGGATCACCCTTATAGAAGACTAAAAAAGGCATTCAATGGCTCACAAGAATTTGATACTGCTCCGAAAACCTTTATCACCAGATCTGTATTTTGAGCGGGTGAAAAACCGTGATGTGACATTGGGAAAGACACAGAAATCTGGTAATGATAGACATATTTGGAAGAAAAGGTCAATATTTTTTGAGCTACCATATTAGAGGTATCATGAAGTTAAACATAATATTGATATCATGCATGTGGAGAAGAATATATGTGATTGTTTGATTGGAACATTGTTAGATATTAAAGGAAAGACTAAAGATGGGTTGAATGAAAGATTAGACTTACTATCAATGGGAATACGTTTGGAGTTAGCTCCCACTCCTAAAGGAAGATGAACATTTCTTCCCCTGGCTTGTCATACATTATCGAAGAGGGAGAAAATTAGATTTTTCAGTGTCTTCATGATATCAAAGTGCCTCAAGGTTATTCTTCAAATGTAAAAAATTTTGTCTCATTGAAGGACTTGAAGTTGAAAGGTATGAAATCACATGATTGTCACGTCATGATGCAACAAATTCTACCAGTTTCATTGCGTGGAATATTGCCCATTCGTGTCAGAAAGACTATGATAAAGTTGTGTTATTTTTTCAATTCAATTTGTAACAAGGCGATTGATGTGAATGCTTTGAACATTTTGGAAAAGGATGCAATTTTTATACTTTGTCAATTGGAAATGTATTTTCCTCCAACTTTTTTTGATATAATGGTGAATTTAATGATTCATCTGGTTCGAGAAATAAAGCTTTGTGGACCTGTATATCTTCGTTGGATGTATCCTTTTGAAAGGTATATGAAAATATTAAAGGGGTATGTTAAAAATCCATATCGACCTAAAGCCTCCATTATTGAAAAAGTATATTTCTGAGGAGGTAGCAGGGTTTTGTACGAGCTACTTGGCTGCGGTGAAACACATAGGTTTGCCTCCATCTCGCCATGAACGAGTTAATAATGAGGGAAAGGGGATTCTTGGCTTCAATGTCAAATAATTGTTAGCTGAATAGATAAAGAAGTTAGAATCATACATCTTGAATAACATAATTGTTGCTCAACCGTATATCACATTGCATATTAATGAATTGAAACAATGTCATCCAAAGAAGAAAGAAATGTGGATTTTGAATGAGCACAACAAAACATTTTTGTCATGGATTAAAAAGACTTTGCTTGGTAGATCAGATGTATCAGAGACATTAAAATGGATAGTGGGTGGTCCATGTTTAAATGTGATAACATGGTCCAGTTATGACATTAATGGCTATACATTTCATATGAAAGCTCAGGACAACAGAAGTGCAGTTCAGAATAGTGGTGTATTGGTGTTTGTAGAAGCAATGCATTTTTCGAGTTCTAAGGACAAAAACCCAATTTCTGCATCAAGTGCATATTATGGAGTGATTGAAGACATATGGGAGGTTGATTACTTTAAAATTAAAGTTCTTGTTTTTAACTGTAAATGGTTTATCGGTAACAACAGTGTCAGACATGATGAATTTGGAATGAAACTTGTTAATCTGAATAGATTGGAAGACACATCTGATTCTTTTATAATGGCAACACATGCAAAACAAATTTTCTATATATTAGATCAGTCAGATATGCAGTGGGCTATTGTTTTACAAGGTAAAAAACAATATGTTGGTGAGGATGAAGTTGATGAAGATGATGATTTATGTGAGATCCCTACTTCCATGGAAATATTAACAGAACATAATGATGAGCATGTTGAAGACATGGTTTGTGCCATAAGGAACGATCATGACGAAGGAATTTGGGAAAACAATCCATTTGTACATTCCTAAAATTACAGGTAACATATGTTTATTTCTTGTTTACATTTATTTTTTTCATAAATGTTAGATGTTGTAAGTTTTTTATTTATTAAAACAAGTTTTAAAACAAAATAAGTATAAGTTTTTGTTTGTTTTAAGTTTGTTTAGTTTACTTTATCATGTTTACCATTACATGAATTATATATCTATTATTTTTGTTCAGTGAAAATTAATTTACCATGTTTACCAGGTATACCATGTTTACCATGTTTACCATCTTTACCATCTTTACCATCTTTACCATCTTTACCATTGTTTAACATGCTTACCATATTACCAATGTTTACTATTATGTAACTTAGTACACATTTCTATTTTTTGATTACAGTAGTATTAAAATATTTGAATTTGTGTATTTTTGAACTAATGTTTGTTTTTTTGATTTGAAGGATAATGACAGATCATTCAGTTGATCAACCACATGATTCTGGAGATGAGAATATTGGCCATACCTCAGGGGAGGAACATTCACATGATCCTATTAGAACAAAGAGTTAAAAGGTTGGTAAACGTGGGTGCACATGTTTACCAAAATTATCTGTTGCACGTACGTAGGATCAGAGGATAGTCGTTGAGTTTGATGATGATGATATTCCTAGAGGTCCAAATGCAAAAGATTTTAAGATTTTTGTAGCAACTCAGGCTAATAGCAAGGTAAGCATTCTGTATGATGACTGGAGAAGTGTAGATAAAGTGATAATCTCTCAGTTATGGGAGACGATTTTGGTAAGATCTTTTTCTATTGATTGAATATTATTTAAATGTTTCTAGTATATATAATATGTTTAACCTCTTCTTTATCAGATGACATTTGATATTCCTGACACTAGAGGAGTCAGGAAGAAATGTTTATTGTTGGCTTCCAAGAGATGGAGGGATTTTATATCAACCCTCTCATCTGATTTCATTTATGGTCATAGGAGTCATGACAATCCATGTCGTCTATATCCCTTTATAGATGAAGACACATGGAGACAGTTTTTTGAAAGTAGAAGAAAAGAGTCATTTTTGGTAAGGGTAGTGTAAACTTTTATAAGATTTCTTATATAAATGATCTTATTAACATTTTGTTAATGATTTATTATTCTTAATTTACAGCAAACAAGGAAAGCTCATCAGAAGATCCAATCTAAAAATGTATACCCTCATAGTTTATCTCGGGGAGGGTATGCATTATTGGAAGAACAAATGATGGCGGAAAAATTTCAATAACTAAGAGCTGAGTCTTCAAGCTCTGGAGAGGTGGCCCCTCCATTCCCTCCATCTAGACATGAAAAATGGAATAGAGCTCGGAAGGGAAAAAAGGGCAATATCTTTTGGATGAATCGAGAATCGTAGATGAGAGGATTGTAAGATATATATTTTATTTATTTAAGTTAACCATTTTCTTCATATAATTTCAATCATTACAGAAATGTTCAATTATTTAATACAGGACTCTCTTGAGGAGCAGAGTTCACAGGGGACATTTACAAATACTGGGAGGGAAGATATTTTATCTGTATCATTGGGAAAGCCTGAACATCTTGGTCATGTAAGAGGATATCTGGAAGGTGTATCGGTAAGTAAAGTTTTGCCATGTTCTTCAACTTCAAACATTGAGGGGGTTTATAGAAAAAAAAATTTATTCCTTGGAGTCTGAAATTCATAATATTAATGCGACGATGGAGGACAAGATTAGAGCATCGGTGCAGTCTATGTTTGCAGACATGCAAAGACAATTTCAGACTGAAGCTTCCACTCCTCCACCTCCCCCTGCAGACCCCATTATTTATCCTCCACCTCCGCCAGTAGCTCCCACTCCCCCACCTCAACCTACTGACCCCATTTTTTATCCTACTCCTCCGCTGCAGCTTCCTACTTATTGCGAGTTGTTTGTTGATGATTCTCAACAGCATATAGTAGCATATGGGTTGGTATATTTTATAGGAGATACAGTTCATCATCAAAAATTAGAGGTAGAGAATCAGAGGGTCACTGTACAGGATATTATAGATAGATCAGCTCGGGTACCATTACCTACAGATGAGGTGGCGACAATTGGACATAGAATCGGCCATTTTTTAATTTGTCCATCCAGACTTCATCGACTCATTACCATAGAGGTATGAATGTTATATCTTTTATTTTATTTTATTTATTAAAGTTGTTTTATCATTTGAAAACTAATATATTTTTCAATTTATTTTTACAGGAATACTTCAAAGGTAAAGAAATACTGTATAGACAACAACAAAGACAAATAGCTATGAAATCAGATACAGAATCCAGTAGTCTTGACAGATTGTCAAGATATTCATATTTTTTGGCGGATCATTATGAGTTTCCAATGGAAGCTCATGTTTTTGGACGTGAAATAAATGTCGGGATTATGAAAACTGATATCATGGAGCTTGTTACTGGAGATAATTTGGGCATCAACGTGGTGCAAATTTTTTCCATGTAAGTCTTAACACCTTTTCCCTGCATTATATTTATTAAAAATGTATACTTATGTCTGTTTTATATTAGGTATATTTATAAAATTTGTGAGAGGAATGAGCTGACATATGTATATGGATTCATGGACCCGTAATTGATTTCCCCTGAAGCATGTGCATTGGATGAGGAACAAAGAATTCTTTATATTGCTGAAAGATTTGAAAAGAATATAGTCACACAATGTTGGATGATTCCTTTTTGTGAGAGGTATGAAACACATCTCTCTCAAAGAGTTAATTATCTTTTATCATAAAAAACCACTAACGTTAAATTTCCTTTTATCAGTGATCATTGGATGTTAGGGGTTTTTTTCCAAGGGAGAAAGCACTTTATTGGATATGCTCTATCCATGATGATGTGCGGGAAAGTTTTAAGAATATATTGGAAAAGTAAGTTTCAATTTATCAATAGTTTTATATATTATAATGAATTTTAAATTTACCCCATTAGTATTATTTTCTAACAGGGCATGGGTCTACTTTCTAAAAAATGCAAAGAAAAGGAATGCAAAGATCAAATATGTAAATGCGAAGGTAAATATCCATTTATAATTTGTACTTTTTGATTTATTACATAAAAATAATATATTGAATTTACACTCATTCAAACAGAATTTTCATGAACAACAAGGCGTCATCGAATGTGGATATTATATGTTAAGATTTATGTATGAAATAATAACAACTGGGACAGTTGTGAATTTTGACCTGGTAAGATTTCCTCTTAAAATTTTCCATAATATTTCAATTTGATTTACTCATTATACACGTTAACTACTATCCTTTTCATTTGTAGCTTTTTGATGACCCTCAACCCTATAATGTTGAAGACATCAAACAACTACAAGTGGAGTGGTCAAATTATTTTACAGGTTTGATTAAATTTTAGTTGTTTGTAATGTAAAATGTTATTTTGAATATTGTCGTTGTAATTGTGTATTTAGTAGTCGTTTAGGTTGGATTTAGTTTTTTTTGAAGTTGACAGTGTAAGTTTTGAATGTTATATATGTGAATGTTTAATTTTTCTCTACTTCTTGTTTTGGTCTACTTATGACGGTTTTTCTGGTATGGATTCTGGTCTGGGGGAGAGGGGTTTCAAGGGTGTGGGGGTGTTTAGTGGGGTTGGGGGTGTCTAGGGGTCTGGGAGGGCTGTCCGGTGGGGTGGGGGGTTGTCGAGGGGTGTTTGAGGCTATCCAGGGGGTTGGGGGGCAGTCCAGGGGTGTGGTGGGGGTTCCAATGGGGTGGGGGAGGGCTGTCCAGGGTGTGGGGGGGGGGTATACATGAGGGTGGGGGGTTGTCCCGGGGTGTTTGGAGCTGTCCAGGGGGTCGGGGGGCAGTCCAGGGGTGTGGTGGGGGCTGTCAAGTGGGGTGAGGGGGTGCTGTTCAGGAGGGTGGGGGTTGTAGAGGGGTGTTTAGGGCTGTCCAGGGGGTCGGGGCAGTCCAGGGGTGTGGTGGGGGCTCCAATGGGGTGGGGCTGTCAAGTGGGGTGAGGGGGTGAGGGGGTGTTGTTCAAGAGGGTGGGGGGAAGTCCAGGGGTGTGGTGGGGGATCCAATGGGGTGGGGGAGGGCTGTCCAGGGTATGGGGGGTATACATAAGGGTGGGGGGTTGTCTCGGGTTGTTTGGAGCTGGCCAGGGGGTCGGGGGCAGTCCAGGGGTGTGGTGGGGGCTGTCAAGTGGGGTGAGGGGGTGAGGGGGTGCTGTTCAGGAGGGTGGGGGGTTGTCGAGGGGTGTTTAGGGCTGTCCAGGGGGTTGGGGGCAGTCCAGGGGTGTGGTGGGGGCTGTCAAGTGGGATGAGGGGGTGAGGGGGTGCTGTTCAGAAGGGTGGGGGTTGTCGAGGGGTGTTTGGGGCTGTCCAGGGGGTCGGGGGCAGTCTAGGGGTGTGGTGGGAGCTCCAATGGGGTGGGGGAGGGCTGTATAGGGGGTATACATGAGGGTGGGGGCTATCAAGTGGGTGATTTTTATCTGTTATCAATTTAAATGCTTAAATTTTCTTTAGTTCATGTTTTGAACTTCTGTTTTTGTGGTACGAATTATTGATTTGGTTTCTGGTTGATTTTGGGGGAGAGCAAAGGACTGCAGTGGATTTTTTTTTAAAAAAAAATTGTCTTTCACGTCGGTTATTTTATAACCGACGTGATAAAGAAATCGAGAAGCGTTTATCACGTCGGTTTTTTTCATAACCGACGTGATAAACATCTGTGGCATGGTTTATCACATCGGTTATGTAATAACCGATGTGATAAATGGCCTGGGAAATGCTTTATCACGTTGGTTAATCAATAACCGACGTGATAAACCCCTCCCGGGACTGGTTATCACGTCAGTTATTTAATAACTGACGTGATAAACCATTTCCCAGGCTTTTTATCACGTCGGTTATTTATTAACCGACGTGATAAACCCCTCCCGGGACTAGTTTAGCACGTCGGTTATTTAATAACCAACATGATAAACCATAGCCCAGGAGTTTATCACGTCGGTTATTAAATAACCGACGTGATAAAGTCACCCGCACGTGTTTATGACGTCGGTTATTGTATAACCGATGTGATAAATCCCCCCCCCCCCCCGAGTTTATCACGGCGGTTATATAATAACTAACGTTATAAACCCCACCCCCCCTGTGTTTTTTCACATCGGTTATTAATTAACCAACGTGATAAACACCGCGATGTTATGTATGTTACTTCGGTTTTTAAATAACTGACGTAAAAAACATTATTTATAACGTCTTCCGTATTAACGTCGGCTAAAACCCGACGTAAAAAATAAAAAATAACCGACGTAAATAACGTTTTCTGCACTAGTGATGGACACTTTGAAGCTGAAGGTAGTCTCATCGAACTTATCTTGGCTGTGGAAATAGATAACCCCTTTCTCTATCATATGGGTTTTTTTGAGTATATATATATATATATATATTCTGTTTTTTATATCCCTCTTTTTATGGGTTGCACTGACGTATTGTTGTTTCATTCTATCACTCCCCTATACATTTTTTGGGTGTCCTATTGGGTATGTTTATACTCTCCTGTGCATGAGTTTTGTCTTCACAAGTTTTGTCTTATGTAGATAACAGACACATCTTAAGTGATGTCAGTGGAGCACAGCGGTACTAGTGGTGTAATAGATATGTTAGGTGGTTGGACATGGAGATCAAGATCTGGTCCCTCTCATCAGCTTTATCATAAATAGTTATATTCAATTTGGGACTTCTTTTCTAGTTGGAAGTTTATTTTACTTATTACTCCTTGGTTATTTTCTTTTGTAATCACATATATTCCCTAGAGTTCTATTAATTCATTGTTTACTCTAGATGTCAATTTCTTTTATTATTCCTTCACATTTTTTCTGGAGATGTTTTTGTTCATGTGTATAGGTACATTAGGAAAATGCTTCTCATTATAGTTATGCCTTCTCAACACTAGTTACCACCCACTGGCCTATTAAAGAAAGGCTTGGGGTTGTCAGACATGGATTATCATAGGCCAGGTAGGCCCTGGGGGGTCAGATCATGACATGATAGCCTTTCACACATTTTGTTAATGACTGGTGTTTGAATTCGTCTTTCCTAGTAACATTATTCAATCTCCTATAGTAAATGCAGTATTTATATCTAATTTTCACTTTCGCAAGGATGAGTTCATTCTTTTCATTATACACAATGATTAGACGAGACTTTTTGGGCATAATGTCAATAGGGATGACCGACTATAAATTGGATATTGGTAGATGATTCATGCTCCTAGAAATGCTTCAATTTATATTTTGAGCACCTCCATCATGGTTAGGTTTAGTCACATTTTGGGTTGTCTGTATGGTTTGGAACTATCTTCAAATAGGATTCAGTGCATAAAGATCCATGTACTAAACTCGAGTATGCCACCTAGACTCCATTGTTTGACCTTAACATTATATCTTAAAATATTTATTAGTTTTATGCCATGATCCATGGACATGTTGATGGAAATTATCATGGGTAACTTTTCATTTCCCATTAAAAACACATAGTTTAAACATAGTGGTAATGGGTTCAATGTAATCATGGATGGAAAAATTAGAGATGTTAATTACTTAGGTTTTCTTACATCGTCCACTTTTGGTTCCTTCCTTGAAATTGAATTATGAGATTAATCATTAATTGAAAATAACCAATCAAACCCATCAATGAAATCAAGGTCTGCCTCATTATTAGGTTCCTATACTGTAATATAAGGTTGATCAAAGTCATTTAATATAGAATTATCAAATTATAAATTTGTTACCCAAATTTAGAATCTCTTTAATAGTTCAGTTTCTCCATGTAATGTAGGATCCACAGTTTGTGTGTGTATGTGTGAAAAATGAATTTTCTTCTTCTATAAACTTAATTGAATAAAAAATATTGAACTTTACAATATTCTCTCTAAATATTATTATAAACATGAGTTCATGGATATATATTATTGTCTTGGTTTTATTCATAAATGGAGTGACTTGGATTATTTATGTTTAGCAGGTATTCTATCATATTCCATGTTGAGGACATATAAATTAGCTGGAAAGATAAGGTTCTACACCCTCGCTAACACATCTACTATAAAAATAGCTGGGTAAACAATAACTCAGTTTTACTGATGAATTATAACATGAGATTGAGCTCCACAATCAGTAAATATGAGAACACAGAATAATGTAAACCTTAATTTAATGTCCTATGTCATATAAAACATATCTCAAGGACATGTCTTTAATTGTATAGGGAATGAAAAATGACCTTCTATCTTTAATTTTGGTGTGTAATTGAGGTGTTAAAAGAGAAAAAACATTTCTTCCCCGACTTACTCTCATATTCCCCTGAAGCCTCATTTTCATGGTGTATAATTCCATTAGGATCTTAGTATATCAAGACCTCTATTTATGGGATTCAAGAAGAGTTGTAAAGATTTATGATTTCTCGAATGTTTCCAAAATTTATTATTGAATCTTTGATAAATTTTATTTTCTTGAAACATTCCTATGGAAAAGGGTAATGGGGATATTTCTTATCTTTTAATGGTTTCTCAAGTTCAATTTCCGATTTTTCCATATCTTTTTTAGAATAACTAGTACTCAACATGTTCAATTTCACAACATAAGCTGTTGATGTCTTCAATGAAGTAGTGTGTGGAGCATGAGGAGGAGGGATCCATGGGATGTAGTATGTTGCCCCTAAACATTGTAAAGGTAGTGATCCATGGAATGGAATGACCAAGACTGAACTTGAATCCATCATACGTGAGTATAGTGGATTTTAGCTCATTGATACATCAAGAATGTTATTCTTGGATGTAGAATAGTGCAGGTGAGCCATTTAATGTTAGTTGGATTTGTTAAAGTAAGAAGATGAAGGATCTGAGAATTCATGATTGATTTTGATTGCGGTTGGATTAAAGTGTTACCTTTGGAATTTTATTGTGTTTGGGGAGGATGAGAATCTATTGAGTTATTTTTTTTAATGATGTAATTATTTTGATGAATGAGACTTCACCACATCATATAATATCTCAAACATATATGAATATACATCGAAGTTCATAAATCGAATGATGTATAACAAATACATAATTCATAAGGATTCGCTTGAGGATAGTAATTTAGTTAAAGCTTTTGAATAGAGGATTTGGGCTTGGGTTGTTCCCTTATACACCACCTAATATGATGTGTCCTCAAGTGAGATTTGGTAGTTTATAATTTTCAAGCATAGATGCACCATTAATTTAGAATAATGTTAAAGTATTTTCTGAGGGAATCCAAAATGGTTCCATAGACAAAACTCCATAGTAGACATTTATTTGTCATCTAGTCTTCCTACTATAGGAATAGTGGACTTCAGATTGGAAGTCTTATTAGAGGAGTTCATTATGTTGGAATGTCTATTAGTGTAGGGTAGTTCTTGTCATGTGCAAGGTTCAAAAAAATAGTAGTGCAGATATGTTCATATAATGGATGGCAGTAATCTGGGGACACCCGGTACAGTTCAAGGTATGATTTGTGTTCCCCCATCATAAACCCTCATAATTCACACAGGTGTGAGATATTCGTTCCCCAAACACTTCTGGGGGGTTGGAGATTTAGGGAAACCTCTACCCGAAACTTTACCAACTTAGGAATATATATTTATGGATATCATCTTTAACTATCAGTATCTACCAAATTGAGTTTATGGAGTTTATATTTGTACTATAAATGGGTCTATCATGGTATTCCTTCATAATGGACAATAAAACCAACGATCTCATCATTTCTATGTATTGGTTACCCATTGATAACAATACAGTGTCGTATATATTTTAGCAAATGAGGTGAGGACCACCTTTAGTGGGGAGAAGGATCCCTCGGAACTGATTTCTATATTATAGATCAATACATTCTAGATTAAAACACTTAATGTAAATTTTTTTATGATAAATACCATTTGGATGTGAATCTCTTGAATCCTTGGACTAATAGTGTCACTCTAATTATAAACAGAGACAAAATTTAAATTGATTTATCATTTGAGTTTATATCATATTTCTAAAACTATTGAATCATTGCAAGCCATGAGGTTTCCTATTCTAGGAATGTCTAAAACAATTAGCTTAAGAATCCAGTTAAATTCCAGGAAGCATTGATTGCAATACCTACCGAGGAGACATATCAATGAAGCATCTGGGGCAGTTTGAAATCCCCTTCCTTGAATAGGGCTATGACGGTTAAAGAATTAATCTCCCAAAAAAGTAAATGTTGGAACTAATATCATACCAAATGTTTTTTAAAAAGTGGTCCTTATCATGTGCTGTGCTGGACTGTTAAAGAAATTTATTCTGACAAACATCATCATGATGAGAAGCAGGAGTAACCTGCACAGTTAGAAGGAAATCCTAGTCACCGCCAATTGATGTCTGATGAATCTTCCCATTGACTTGTTTAGAAAAGAGATCATGCACATGCTGCACATATTCACCATCCACTATAGCAGGCCTTTTATTATTCTCATTATAATTATCCTATAGATGTGAAAAAACAACCTTCTCAGATAATCCCATAGCCAACTCCACTGGTGAGCCAGGTGCAGGAGACATGCCATTAAAACCATGCATTAATATTCCAGCCTCCCAAACATCACATGCATCATTCAAGGCTTTGGTTTGATCAGATTCCTCCACAAGGTGTACATCTTTACAAATATTTTGCATGACAACAACCAAAGAAGGTATGGAGTCATGCTGCAAAAGGAGTCCCTTAATAGGCATTTCCAGCTAAAGAATTCCAACTAAAGAGGCTAACTCAGAGTCAATTCCAGGAACCTCCTCGTTGAGGGATGATCCGATAGTATCCGAAGCCTGTGAAACATATGGGACTTCCTCAGCAATCTTGTCATTCTAGAGGTCTCCCACCATCATACTGGGCCCTATAATGGATAGGTTTTGGGTATTCCCCTTCCCTTTATGAGGGCCTGTTATACATGACAGGCCATCATGAGCCTTTAATTTACACTTTCCACAGACTGTAGACCTGTTGCATTCAAATGAGACGTAACCCAACATATAAGAGGTGAACAACTTACAATGCAGTACACCAGTTATTTCTTCATTTTGTTTTGTTTTGTTATTTCAACAATTAATTTATATAATATCACATGGTTTAAAAAACACCAGTATTCATGTTATGTGAAAACCAATAAACATATAATATTACGTGCTTTAAAACCCATCATTTATCATATTATATGCAGACCATAAAAAATATCATATGCATACCATAAAAACACCAGTAATCATATTAGATTGCACGAGAGTCCTAAGATAATAAATGTGAAGGTATAAATATAAATAAAATGTGGTTCCAATATAAAATTGAAACATGCAAGAAATTAAGTAGTTAATAATGTTGGGTCAGAAGATGAAACTATTGTAGTACCTAAAACAAATTGTCAGGATGTTGCATTAGAAGGCATATCATGTAAGATAATGAAATGTATAGTCATGCCCCAAAAATAACCATTCATGTTATGCAAAATGGGTTTTATTCGCCTACTCAGTTCTTTTGAGGAGTTCCCCTCCAAATCCATTTTTTTTTTCAATAAACCACCTTATGGTGAAGTGGGAATCATACAATAAAATGATCGTGCAAAAAGTAAACCAACCATAACTAAACATTCCAAAGAAAAAGAGAACCAGATACAAAAGAATTGAATTTCAGATATGGTACATGCACAGTCTTCATCCTTTTTCCAGTACACAATATTCAGCCACTGTTAAGCTCCCTGAAGTAGGTTTGAAAATCATCACTCAATGGAATTGCATCCTCAATCTATCTAATATTTTCAAATTGCATATCCAAAACACTCTTATCAAGTATCCTTTCCACAAAACCTACAAACATAGATCTACTTTACCAGCTTTACAATTTGGTTCTGCCCCTTGGACATAAGGCTGGATGAACATCAAATCATCTTCTCATACCGGTACTCTCAATGTACTACTACTCTCAAATACATCAGATTTAGACAACACAATCCTCCATTTGAGGACTGCCAAAATAGCCTCATGCATAACAACACAAGGCATGATTGCAGTTAACAGAAGTAGTGTTAATCATTTGCTATTCAGGGGCAACATCAACCTCAAATTCACTGGATGCCCATGCCTTTCACAAGATACTTAATTTCTCATCCAAATCATTATGAACAACACTCCATTAATTAGTGGATTCAATTCTATTTTCCCACTAACAGCTTTCATTAATTATTAGAGAATATAATGTAAATGTTAAACAAAAAAACTAATGATAAATTTAATATGTTCAATCGATTTTAACTCAGCTCATTAATTCCTTTTAAACAGTTTTTTATTAATTTATATTGTTGACCGGAGATTTGTAGTAACAACCACAGAAAGCTATTAGATACCCACAACATAAGCAACATGCAACATAATTCTAAGGATGAGAGGGGAATATGCAGTACCTTCTGATAGGAATCAATTAGAGAGAGAAAGAAAAACAGTAGTGATTTCAATTACCAGCAGCTGGAATTACATAACAAAGAAGGGAAAGAAAGGAAATAGAAGAAGAAATCCTCTAGAAGCGCTGCTCTCTGAGGCCCAAGGCAGCAACCTGAAATTCTGCACAGCAGAATTCTTCTCTCTAAAACAAATCCTACCCGAACAGCCCATAACTCCCTTATTTATAGACTCCACTGGAAGCTTCTAGACAACCCCTCCTCCAAACAACTTTCTAACAAACTAACAACCTCCTAACAACCTCCATCCCCAACCACTCTCTACATCAATTACAATACTGCCCATTGGCAATAACTAACCCCAGCAACAGCCTCCCAGCCAACTCCCACCAGCCCCTGGACAGTTGCACACTGCCCACTATGACCAGCCCGCCCTGCACTCCTATCATTACCGCCCTCTTGAAATTTCACCTTGTCCTCGAGGTGGAAAAACATAATAATCTTCTGGAGTTGTTGTCGTTGTTGTAATCGTTGCAGCCTCTGGAAACAGATTTGATAGTTGTTGTAATCGCTCCAGCCTCTGCAACTTCTGATAGTTGTTGTTTTAATCTCTCCAATGTTGTTTTATCCCTAATACCACCAGAGGACGTGTTCCAGGTTTTCCTGCCCCAAACAGTAGCATTGGGAGGTGTATAACGGGCCTGTACTATCAACTTCTTCATGTATTCTGCTTCACATATCGCAGAATTGCCTTCAACAGCCTTTTATCGTTCTAGAAATACAACTTGCAACTTGCTCTGTTGTGTTGTGTATGACGGGACGCCACTTGCAAAGGTTTCGGAATTCTGAGAGTAAACTGGCGCACATAAAATTTTGCTGAAATGTTTTTCTGTTCCAGTGTCATCTCCAGTTCCGCAACCATGCCGCCACTCTCAGTTGTTGATAATTCTCCACCTCCCACAACAGTAGAAACCGTTTCGAAAAAAAAATGTTGGTGGGTAGTGTTTCCAATACGACTCCCCGTGAAAAACTGAAACAACAAAAACCATTGATTCGGCTTCGATCATGTGTGTATCTTCACAAAATCCGGGTGGAATCAGCTCAGACATTGCCTCTGAAAAATCACAGCCACTATTGCCACGCATCAACACAATAACAGGAAGCCTTGGTGGTGGCTCCGGCGGTGGCTCCGGCGGTGGCCTTGGCAACCGAACACCCCCACTAACTAAACAAGGTCTTTCCGTGGACAACGTTCTTTTCCAAACAACACCAAAGTCATACGATGTTTTGCCAATCCATCCCTGATTAATCCGAAAAGGTTTCAAGCCTACTGCATCGTCCTCTATATGCTCTGTTTGTACCGGAAAAAACTGTCGAACTGCTGAGTAAGTATTAGGCTCTGGCTGCTTTTGCAATTCACGCTTCTGCTGTTCCAGAAGTTCTACAGCAACCCGTGCTTGTACCGACACCATCAGCAGCGTCACTTGCTGCGGCTGTACTGGTTTGGAAATTTTCAGCTCGGTGCATGATAGCAGTTCGGCTTGTTCACACTGCTGTCCTTTAATCACTATTTTTGGTTTATGTGTAGTCCATAACTCTGTTTTATCCACTGTTTCACGCTGCTCCACTATTTTAGCTCCTGTGTTCTTCAGTTCTCTACCTTCACCTTCCGACTCCCATTTTCCATCTTCCCAAACCAAACATATTATTTGGTTCAACTCCTGCTGAGTCACAACATTCATCAACGCATACTCAGAACAATTCTTCTGCTCAAAACATGTCTGATTTTTCTCTGCCATTTCTGCTGCCAAATTACCATACTCCCGAAGGATCTCTTCTTTGAGTTGAGTCCATGAGAGCTCCAGCTTGGACGCTTATAACTTCATAAACCATTCTCCAAACATACCTGGCATGCTCAGTCTTGCCGCCCAAATCTTCAAGTCTTCTTGTGTTTGTAGGACTTTAAAATAATATTCAGCTTTAGTGATCCAAGACTCTGGATCTTCTCCAGTAAAAATCGGTATCCACACTGGTTTGGTTGCCCGCCACTCTTCCATGCCTCTGGCCAGACTAGCCTGCATCGCCATGAGTTTCTGCTTGAGATCCTCCATGCGTGAACGGACAGTTGTCCGTTGCAAGTCTTTTCCCACTACTGCATCTTAAATTCTGCTACCACAACAGGCACTGGTTGCTGCGTTTGATGTGTCCACCTCAACAGTTGTGTTTGCTTCCTCAAATTCAAGAACCTCTCACTTCTAGTTTCTCTCTCTAGAAAACTCTCAATGAAAGCACCAATTGATAGGAATCAATTAGAGAGAGAAAGAAAAACAGTAGTGATTTCAATTAACAGCAGCAGGAATTACAAGGGAAAGAAAGGAAATATAAGAAGAAATCCTCTAGAGGCGCTGCTCTCCGAGGCCCAAGGCAGCAACCCGAAATTATGCACGGCAGAATTCTTCTCTCTAAAACAAATCCTACTCAATCAGCCCACAATTCCCTTATTTCTAGACTCCACTGGAAGCTTCTAGACAACCCCTCCTCCCAACAACTTTCTAACAAACTAACAAACTAACAACCTCTTAACAACCCCCAGCCCCAACCACTCTCTACATCAATTACAATACTGCCCATTGGCAGTAACTAACCCCAGCAACAGCCTCCCAACCAACTCCCACCAGCCCCTGGAAAGTTGCACATTGCCCACTATGACCAGCCCGCCCTGCACTCCTGATAGGAATCAATTAGAGAGATAAAGAAAAATAGTATTGATTTCAATTAACAGCAGCAGGAATTACAAAACAAAGAAGGGAAAGAGAGGAAATAGAAGAAGAAATCCTCTAGAGGCACTGCTCTCCGAGGCCTAAGGCAGCAACCCGAAATTCAGCACAACAGAATTCTTCTCTCTAAAACAAATCCAACCCAAACAGCCCACAATTCCCTTATTTGTAGACTCCACTGGAAGCTTCTAGACAACCCCTCCTCCCAACAACTTTCTAACAAACTAACAAACTAACAACCTCTTAACAACCCCCAGCCCCAACCACTCTCTACATCAATTACAATACTGCCCATTGGCAGTAACTAACCCCAGCAACAGCCTCCCAGCCAAATCCCACCAGCCCCTAGACAGTTGCACACTGCCCACTATGACCAGCCCGCCCTGCACTCCTATCACCTTCACTCCTACAATAGCTTCTACAACACCTGCAGATCCAAGAAGGTGGTCAGTCATGGAATTTGTAGAATTAAAATTTAGGTACAAACATCAAACATGACTTTGAAAAAATACTTTAAAGAAAAAAGGGTCAAAGTGGATCAGAGTGAACTTAAATTATGTGGCATACACACTAATTTGATAATGTGTGAACTGTCATGTTATCTTGGGATTCTGGCCAAAGAAGTCGATTAGAGATTCATACTCTGTTAGGTCACCCACCGGTGTTGATGTAGCATGCGCATTTACATAATTAACATCTCCTATGGAAACCCCAGACTGGGCTAGGGCTTTCTCAATGCAAAGAATGATGCCCGTCCCTGAAAGCAGAACAAAAATATTAAGAGAAAACATTATGAAAACTATCAACATTGATTCAAATTTCTGCAAGTATTTTGTTATACATCAGCTCAACAACAAAATCACTTACCTTCTTGAGTGAGGTTGAGTTTTGTGGTATCTCTCGTCCTTTCGACCTGGAAACCAGACCCATTACCGGCCCCTAACCTGCATGTAGTGTCACCGGAAGGAAGCTCCATTTAAAGAGGATAAAATTCAAAATTGTTATTATCAAGAAGGATTGGTTTTTGATAAATTTTGTATATTTTTTACATTCCCATCATCAAAACATATTCAGTTCAAATCAACTTTTAGGTTTGAGGCCTCATCTAGTTTTTAACGGGACACAGGCTCTGGTTCATACAACAGACTGGTTCAAGAGGGCTCTTGCTATTGAACCTGTGGAAGGAAACCTGAGATTGAGTAGATATTCTACATGCAGACAGTATGGAGGTGTCTAGATTCCATGTGAATATGTAAATGGTACTTCCATATTGATCTTCTCTGTGCAAGTGGTATTTTTGTGAACCTAACTATTCAGCTACTTTTGGTATAAGAGAATCCTTTCTGATAGAAATACAAAAGGTCTGAGGGAATGTATGGAAAACAATTCACATTGTGACATATTAAACCAGTAATATTAAAAGTATTTTTTCACAATGTGAAGTATTTTTCAAGTGATTGTGAAAAAAGTACATCAATAAGATACCTCACATAGGGAATTTTTTCAGCAAATAATTCACATTGTGATGTATTAAAACATTAATATGATTTCTGGTGTTTTTTCAGCTAATACTTCATATAATATCACATTGTATGAAAACACTGGTAATCAATAAGAACATATATAGAAGAAATCAACATCACATATACACTACTAAATAACAAATAATATCATCAAATGTTTTTTTGATCCTGGTACCAAGATCAAAAATCTGTAAAAGATGTCCCGTGAGAAAATGAACCCAATTCATTAGTCCCCTTTCCAATCAATAGAAAATTCTAATTGATAAAATCCCATTAAAGCATTATGAGACACCAAATCACTAACACGAGGTTAAAGATATCATACATGCATTTATCAATTACCAAACCCATACAACATCAAAAATCCAATGAGCCATCTGACATAACCTAACAATGACCCATCGCATGATCAAGCTCAGACAATACGTCAACAACCATCTAAAAGATGAAGGAAAATACCTCAAGATTTACCAGCATACACCTAGAGTTGCTCCAAAGAATGCATCCCATGTAAAATGTGTTCTTCAGAAACACAATGAACATATCGATTATATGACACAGCCACCAGTGCACTTTCATTCTTTAGAAAGAAACCAGCATATTCTCGACATTATAAACCCATCTGTTATTATTTTTTACCACCCAGACATGACTTTTGTCAGGGAAAATGATGTTTATAAAGAAGATAACCCTTTAATAAGTTTGAAAGTATATTCTCTCTCTTATAAATATTGATGTGAGGAGAACATGTTTGTGGAAAGTATTTTTAGGGAAAATGAAGCTTTTAAATCATTGATCAGGCACAAATCATTGATGATGATTCCTGTTGACCAGGATGGACGGTGTGTGGGGCTGGAGACTCCATCTAAGCAACCAGAAATTCTTTCCCAAAACATACTTACCCAAAAAGCTGGTGGGAGAAAGGAAGTTGAGAAGGAAACTCAGGTCATTGTAGACATGAGGGAATTCAGGAGTAGTGTTCCAAATGTTGTCCACCAGAAGGGCATGCACATCATACCAGTCACCTTGGAAGTCAGAGATTACATCCTACCACTACTTATATGCGTGGAGAAGAAACGTATACACGATCTGTTTATTAGTTTTGGATCAGGTCGGCTTTACCACAAGCTGGAAATGATGGTGCGCTATTATAGGATCCATGTACTACTGATCGAGCTTTCCCAGGGTAAGAGATTCCCATTTCAATCCACGAGTGAAAATGGAGATAATGTGATGCCGACCAATATAATATCCATATTTTCACCGATCGTCTTGCACTTCCCTCGGCTGTGAATTATGTGGTCACCAAGCATCCATGCAACTATTGAGATATTTTCTTCACTAATGGAGAAATCAAGATGAACCCGATGAATCATGGGTGATGAGGTTCAGTGTCCCCATGGAATATGGCATTGTGGAAAATGATGTGAGGGAAGATAATTATAACACGTCGGTGGTTGCATTGTTAGACGGCATCCAGGGGTGATTGATTCAAACTACTGGGTGATAATGGATGGGTGTAAAATCATAGCAGAACTCACACTTCTCCTCGTGGGGAAGTTCGGTGAGCCGATGGGTGGTCCAAAATCAGCACGTACTTTGAGGGAGTTCTTGGATGCCAAGTATCCAACCATTATCTAGTGGGGAGTTCATTTCAGTGTTCATCTCAGTGTTGTAGAATATGTGGGAGGCCTGCATTGTTTCTCTAAATGATGGGGAATTAAAATAAGCAACATTTAAAAAATTCTTTTTACTTCTTTAAAAAATGTTCAAATGAAGAATGTACCTCTATGTATAGTAGTGGGATATCATTCCAGAACAAACCTATTAAAGGAAAACAATGAAATTTTATATAGAGTAGTGTAATAAAATCCAATAACATACATAATTATTGTAGCTTGATGATGAGAGACACAAAGTGTATTATACATGCATCTAAAAAGAAAATGAAATAAAATAAAATTGCATTAAATTTGAAGATCATATAGAATATGCATATCAAAAATGCATATAAACCATGGAAATGCATTAGGTAATGCATATTGAAAATAGATCCAATAAATGCATATAAAAATATTAAAGACTAAAAATCTAAAATGAAAAGAGAGAGAATATGTAGAATGGGAAAACATTTGCATAGAAAAATGAAGAACATAAATATATGTATAGTAGTGGGATATCATTCCAAGACAAACCTATTCAGAAAAAAAATGAAATTCTATACTGAGTAGTGTAACAACATCCAATAACATACCTAATTCTTGCAGCTTGATGATGAGAGACATGTAAAGTGTATTATACTTACAATGAAATTGAAAGTGAATTAAAATAAAATTGCATTAAATTGGAAGTCCATATAGAATATGCATACCAGAAATGCATACAAAACATAGAAATGCATTAGGTAATGCATATTGCAAACACATCTAATAAATTCACATAACTAAAATTACAGACTAAAAATATAAAATTAAATGATAGATCATATGTAGTGTCACGACCCGTCCTCGGGGCCCGTGCCGTGACTACCCCAAGCCCGCCTTCCATAGGCCAGGGGCTGGCGACTAGCACCAAACCGTAAATCCCGGTAAAAAGGGAAGTCATTGTCTTTGTAAAGTAAACAAGCACCACAGAGTAAGCTAGCGGAAAAAGTAAACACTAAGTAAAACTGGTACAACAGTAAGTGCAGAAAAGTAAGTGGGTCAGTATACAAACCCAAACTGAAAGTAAAGTACAACTCGAAAGGGAAAACAACAACTGAAAAGTAAAAGCCGCTACGCCGAGCTATCCACTGGAAATCTCACCTGAAGGGTGGGTACAGATAGCTCCACTGCTCCTCGGGTCCGGTCGTCCGCTCCGAGTACGTCTCGTCTAGTGGTCCACCTCCAGGTATCGTCCTGCTCTGGAAGCCTCAACCACGATCAATGCTGTCCGTCGTCTGCAACCAACACAACGTAGTGCGGGCATAGCTCGTGCAGGGGTGAGTATAAGATACTCAGTAGGGACCCGGAGACCCCCGAAGGTCTCCCAAAATCCACAAAGGATAAACCACAAGGAAAGATACAAACACGAAGTACAACCGACACTGCTTAGGTATATGCCCATACATATACCTAAGTCATCAATTACAATACGCTCCAACCTCCGAGCCCAAGTACAACTCAGTCCACACAGGAAAGTATACGTATTCCACACAGGAAAGAAAAACGTAATCCACACAGGATAGCACAACACAATCCACACAGGAAAGCAAACAGGATTCAGCTCACACAGGTATACTTCTTCGTAAGACGATAAAGATGATTTCTGATCCATTTAAGTCGTCGGACCCATAAAGGATCGATAGGTACTAACCCCCGAAATGACCCACACATGATCGGTAGAAAACTAACCCCCGCAAAGACCCACACAGGATCGGACCCACACAGGATCTGTAGGCGCTGGCTCACACAGAACCACTGAGCGCTAACCCACACAGGATCGGACCCACACAGGATCGGTAGCACTGATCCACATAGGATCGCTGAGTGTTGTAGTCGTCGTCGTCGAATCCACTGAGGATCTCTGCACAGCCGTCGTCGCAGTCACAGTAGTAGTCGCAGTCACAGTAGTCGTCGCAGCCAGCACTAGGGTTCCCGCACACAGCAAGCTCGTTTGGGAGGGTCCGCTCCACGAGCCGAGAGGCTGATATATCAACTGTCCCAAAGTCCAGAGTTGATGTATCCAAAAGTTTCGTATCGTCAACAGGAACTCAACGCAATAGACGGCGCGTCAAACGAATGCCCGGTCTGAGAGTTATTGGTTTTTTCGTCCCAGGGGCCCGGTTGGTTTTTAAGGCAAAACCAACCCGACCGTATTCCACCTGCGTCCAAACCTCTGGAGAAGTATGCCAAAAGATCCATCTCACTAAGAGGAACTCAACAAAGTTGACGGCACGTCATTCGGACGCTCGTACCTCAAGATATGAGCGTTTCCGCTCCGAGGGCCCGGTTGGTTTCTTGTACGAACCAACCCGGCCGAACTCAAAGTATTCCGAAACCTTGATTGCGATATACCGAAACGACCGTATTGATCCAAGGATCGCATCGCCGCTGACGGAGCGTCGTTTGGAAATCCGTCGCCCGAGTTATGGGCATTTGAACCCAAATAGTCCGATAACGGGGGTTTCGGGCCCGGACCGACCCGGCCCGCGACCCCCCGGTTGGCCTGGCCCGGCCCAGCCCGGCCTGGAAGACCGGCCAGGTGCCGGTCTGGATGGGGACAGCGCGCTGTCTGGCTCAGCCTTTGGCCGAGCCGTTCGGCGAAGGGGGGGGGGGGGCGCCTGCCCCCTTGTGTAACTGCGGCCCCCCCTCATTTATGGGGGGCCGTTTGCAGCTGGCCGGGGGAATTTAATTCCCCCGGCTTTCCCCTTTCCGGCCGGCCCGACCTGGCCGGCCGGTTCCTTCTCAACGGGACCGGTGGTGGCCGGTCCCTTTCCGGCTCTGACAGAGGCGACCGGGGTGGCCGCCGGTCACCTTGCTCCGCCGCGGCCCTTGTCGTCCGGCGCGGTGCGACGGCACCGTGCCCCTCCGCCGCGGCCCCACTCCGGCCGTGGCACCTTCGTTTTCCTTCGACGCGGCGCGACGGCGGAGCATTCTTGAACTTATTTCCACGGCGCGGCGCGACGGCGTCGCGTAATACTTGTCGTGTGATTCCCGCGTGGTGCGACGGCACCACGTCGTTCCGTTCCATCCACAAAGAATCAAACATGAACATAGGAGGGGGGTTCGTCCGTGTTTGTGCGGTCCGGCCCCCCTCTCGTTAAACGATATCATATAGTCGAAAATTCACGATAATCGATAAACTAGAATCATGAACGGAATTAATTAATTAAAAATAATCCCCTACCTCGGTTCAGGAACGGTGTTCGTCAACGACCCACGGAAGACGAGCGTCGCGGAGGTCGGGCGTCGCGGAAAAAGAACGTCGACGTCGCGAAGCGAGGATTCGAAGTCGTTGACGGCGATTTCATCGCGGGAAACCGTCGCGGAAGAGACGATGCGGAAGAAGAACGTCGCGTCGCGGATACGGCGTCGCGGAAGAACCGTGTTCTTCGGCGGAGAAGTTCTTCGTTGAAGGACGGTGTTCTTCGCGTTCTTCGTCGAGGTTGAAGAAGATTAAGAATGTTTCCCAATCCTCTCAAGGTGACAAAACTCTAACCAAAAATAAAATAAGACTCTTTCTTATTTTATTAACACAACAACTCTTTTGAATTTCAAGAGTTTGAAAAAAAAAGTAACTCATCTTAATTAATAACACAAGTTTTCAAATTAATTAGAGTGGAGTTAATGGGGAGTTTAAGGGGAGTTGAAGAGTTAGGGCTCGTGTGGGCCCCACCACACTTAATCCTCTCAAGGGAGGTTATGTGGATGTGGGTCCCACCTCTAACTCCCTTTGGGAGGAAATAACCAACAAAGCTAAAAATAAATTGTGTTCCACAATTTATTTAACTTCTTCTAATTCCCCCCAAAACTAACTATCATCCCGCATAAAACGCAACCTCGGAAAAGGTCTCCTTATGCGAATATCGGCGCTGCGAGTTCATCGGTGCCCTCGGAATTCTATTCCGGGTACCGGTTCAAAAGTTAGAAATTCTCGCTCGTTCGTTCACTGAACGTACCCGAGCCAAACTTCGGAAATTGATTTCGGTCATACCGGGCCTCGGAATCAGGTGCCGTCAGAAACCGCGTTCTTGTAAAATTCCAAAGAAAATTAAGAAAAAATTTCCCTTGAATTTTACGGGTCTTTACATGTAGAATGGGAAAGCATTTTCTTAGAATAACCAAAATAGAGAGAAAAAATTGATGACTAAAACTCAGAATGAAAAGGGAGAGAGGAATTGAAAATAAATTAGTATGTAAAAGTAAGGCATTTTCAAGAACATACTAGTATGACTTTTACTGTTACTCAAAAACTCTGAAATTCAGGGAATTCCATAACATAGTAAAGGTATATCATTCCAGAACAATCCTATTCAGAAAAAAAATGAAATTCTATATAGAAGCATCTGTATAGAAAAAGAAGCATCTATTAATAAATAATGTCAAACAGGAGAGGCACTTATTTAAAATTTCTAATAAGTGGTTTGAAAAAGAAGCATCTGTTATTTTTCTAAATAAAATTTACTTAAATTTTGAATAAAGTCCTCTTAATAATGTTATAGAAAGGTTCTTATTTAAAATTTAAATAAAATATCTAGAATGGGTTATTATAATTAGTTTTCAATAAATTATGTAAAATAGGAATAATTGTTATAAGAAGTTTTTTGTAAAGTGTTTCCAAACATACACTTACCTTCTTCATCAAAACGTAGCATTTTCATCTTGTTCAAATTCAATACATTGATCTTGAAATTTTGAAAAAAGTTTCTATGAAGTGTGACCTTTTGAGAAGAGGAATTTTACACAATACTTGTGGATTTATCTACCACATAATCATAAGTGGCAGGGGAAGTTCCATCCACAATGTTGTATTTAACGATCCTTGGTAGGCCCCAAATGCCTCTCCACTTGCAACATGGAAGGTATTGTCCCCTACCATCCACAAACAATGACCGGAACACAAATCAAAGATAAAACATAAATAATGATTCCAAAAAAGTATTAATTATTATTAACAATAATTTAGTTATTAGAAGAATGTGAGAAATGCATTATGGGATAACAATAAATAAATAGTATGTTTCTGTTTGAACCAACTCAAGTCATTTATCATTATAAACGTGCTTCATTTCACACATAACATACTTCGTTTGACCAGAGCACGCTTGAAGCAGTAAGAAAATATATGACATCAAGTAGAATAAGGTGTCTATTGCAACTGTTTAGCAATTGAGGAAAATGTTGAATTAACATCAGCTAAATTTAAATAAATAAGATGTCTACTAAATGATAAGACATTAATGACTGATAAATTCCATCACCTTATATAGATAAGGGTCCATGCACTCAACCTCGTGAAAGAATAAGGCTTTGAGAGAGGTTAAAGCTCCAATAGATAATGGAATGTTCACAACCACATAGGTACTACATAGATCTAGCACTTCTGATCTTCCAAGGTCAGGGAGTTTGAGAATAAAATCATGCCAAATGAAGTTCATGTTCAAAACTCACCTTTTCTTCTTCCAAGGTATATCAACTAAACCTGCATTATGAAAATTAGTGCATGAATATGATTAAATTTGGATGGGAAATTTTAAAATCTTAATATAAAATGTGGGAAAAGAAGATATGGAGCTCAAAAAAGATAGTGAACCCAGTGGATCTCTGAGAATATGATTGGCCACTTGAACCTAGCTAGAAAACGGAGAAGCATGGTTTTTTCTGAGCCGTTGGAGACCAGAAAAACAGCGGCTCCGCCCCCATTAACTAATAGGTTCAGGTTTCGTAGGACTAGTTTCCCTTTTCTAACACATGAGACTTTGTTGAAAATGAATATAGGGAACAGGGGCCTTCCAAAGGACATCAATGATTGTTCTTTTTTCTCAGGCAAGTTCGCCTCCTATGTCTTCGTAGATGCCGAACAACAACAGTGTCTGGGGTGTAGCTCGGGTTCATGGGAGAAGGATTGTGGGCCTTGCAGTCATCACAGATGAAGGTCTGGGAGTTGCAGGCAGTGACATAGATTAGGACGAAGTCGAAGAATAGATAAAAGATTAACTGATTCGGAGGAGTGATCCAAAAGTGGAAATGTAAGGATTTGGAAGAGTGTAAAAACGAATTGGGGGATAGAATGAGAGAATGGAGTCAGAGGAGGGGGAAGAGCTTTGAGGTGAAGTTTTTTGTAGAGCCCAACCCGAATTGAGGTGGGAGATGAGATTTCTGGAGGAGGAAATCAAGATTGGAGGTAGAGGAAACCCTATTTGATGATGGAGGTAGAGTCGGAGGTTGCGGCAAAGTCGGAGGCGGATGCGGAGGCGGATGCGGAGGCGGATGCAGAGGCCAATGCACGGGAGTAGTCAGAGGGACCGGAGGAGGCTGATGCGTAGGAGAAGGTGGAGGAGGCTGATCACGATACCGTTGAGGCAGAGATGGATGCGGATACACTTATTACCATTTTATAGTTTATTCCTTTTGTTTCGATCACATTCGATTATCGTCAAACGGATCATTATTTAAATATATATATAGAATATTAAAAATTAAATAATAATCATATTTATATATAAATTATTATATTAAAACAAATCATGGAAGTTGATTATAAAAAATGAATCGAATTACAGTCATTGAGATGGTAGACCACACGTACATACAAGTAATGTTTCCATTTTCAATAATTATTATGGAAAGAAGGTGAGTAAAACTTATCTTTACAGATTAATAATTATATCATAAATACCATATTATATAATTATGTATACTTATTTATATAATTCTTGTGATTTGGTGTTGAAAATATAAAAAACACATCGCTTTGAGGTGGTAGTAGTCCACTCGTCCACAAACGACATTATCACTTTTTCAGTGAGTGAACAAGTAAGAAAGAAAATGTTAAATTATATTTCTATAATGATAATTATGTCATGAATATAATAATTATATAATTTATTATATATATATATATATATTCATTATATTTACCCTTATTACCTTCCATGTAACACGTTAGTGAAAAACGCTTCACATTACTTCACTAGGCGATAGTACGTCGTACACATGAGCGACGTTGTCGTATGAGGTACGGTATGAAATGTAAAAAGGTTTTATATGTTATAATGACTAAATATTAATTATTATTTTATAAATTTCCGAGATATAGTATATAAATATTATGTCCATCATTGTCCCCAACCATGAGAGATGGTAATGGGAAAATGAAGTACATCATTTTGAGAGGCTCTAATTTCCCATACACAAAAATGATGATTTCATAACCCATTTTATGGAAGTGTATGTGTTTTTAGATATTAAATATAACATAAACACATATAAATAAATAAATTACACTTTGTTTATTATATAATAATGTTATAAGAAGAATTGAATTGGGTGGATAAGGTAACAAAACAAAAATGCATGTTGATAAATGTTACCTCTTCTTCAGGTAAAATCTTTGGGTTTGCACCAAAGGACTTACATGGTTAGATTTTTTACAAAAGTGAAGATTCGTAGATGATAATATGGAATTTTTATGGTTCGGTTGACAAAAATGGATTTGGATCTATGAAGGAGTGGAGACAATGAATGAACTTTTATAATGGAGGAGGAGTGACATTCTAGTAAATACCAAAATGTAAACACTAGTGGGAGGTCTCCATTTCCTAATGTGCCTCCAAAATTAAAATATAATGCAGGGGAGGGATGATTTATTCTATAAATACCTCCCAAACACAAAATAAATAATATTTTATCAAATTATTCATTATTCTTTAATTTTACTCAATTTTATTAATATAGTTTTTGTAAAGGTGACTTGTATCTTTTTGTTTACCTAGGTAATTTAACCACTAAGATTATAATTAAAATGGTATTTGATAGACAATTTATAACCACTGATTCTATATATTAATTTCAATTAATTAAATAAAAATCATATATGTGTGTAAAATTAATTTAAATACTAACACATGTAATGGGAAAAACCCTATTTTAACCTCGCATTAATTAATTTTAACTATTTTGACAAATCATTATGGTCAAAAATTAAGTTGAACATATTATATAATTAAAATATTCTTATTAAAAATATATAATCCTTTTTTAAATGTTTGATTTACATATTTTCCGAAATTATTTTAAAATTAATCTCAGAGACAGGATGAGAATGTGCGGTTTGAATATGAAATTGTTACAAATTTTACTAAGTTTATAAATCTAAATTCAATATAAAAATAATTAAAGTGACCTAAATTACTATTAATATTTTAAAACTACTTGATGATATAATTTATCATTACTAATTATTTATAAGAAAATTCAGATCTCAATTAAAATTCAATATTTTCACTATTCATAAAAAAAATAAAACTTCTCAAACAGATACAAAAAATTCACCTTAAATAATTTTTTACATTCTAATTTCAATAAATAATTTTAATTTTTAAAATAAATTTTATAAAATTTAAAAAAATTAGTTTTAAAACAAGTGGTCCATTAAAAGGATGCAAAATCACCTTTAGAAAAATAATGATTTTTATGCATAAATTGGATTTGCTTTTATCTTATGACTATAAAATATATTAGATGAATGTCAAAATATTTGATTGAATATATAATATATAAATTTCATTAATATAATACAACAAGTTTAATTTTTCAAAATTGTTTATATCGAACACACTTTTTCACATTAAAATAGTTTTTAAGAGAAAGATTTCCTTTTATTTCAAAAAGTGTTTTATTTTCATTTATAATTATTTGGTCACCAAAGGATTCATTATACATACATGTTTAATCCATATTTTTATAATTTAGTTAATCATATTTATTCCCTCCCTTCTAATTTCTAGGTTATAACTATCATATTAAATCATAATATTAGAAGTATATTGTTATCTAGTAAGTCTTTACATTGCGTATAACACAAATTACCAAAGAAACTCGATGTTACATACAACAAGAGATAAAATTATTGTTCAATAAGCTATAATGTGCATTGCGAGTAACTCAAGCTATCAAAGAATTTAAATTAATATGAAAAAATATATTTTATAAAATCTAGAGAAGTTACACTCATTCCATCTCGGCATGTTACACTAATAATTTTTGTGGTTGGAGGTGTTTGGGGGAGGTTTCGCGAATTTTAGGTGGAGATTAGAGCTACAATAGATCTATTACAGGATGTTCATATCATATATGTGGATTACAAGATGTGTAAAGGTGGTTCACAAATTGTGTATCCGACTGGTTCACATATTGAAAATCATCTATGGGGGAATCCATGAGATGGATTACACATCGTGAAAGTTAAATTAATGACATGAATTAAAAAAAGGCCCGGAAGACTCATGTTTCAGAAAAAGATAGACTTTTTGAATTCTCATGGAATTCATATCATGTATACACATTACACAACATGAAACCAATGGATTTCCATCTTTCAAGTTCTTTTCTATGTCGTTTCTCTTCATTTGGTCGAACCCTCATCCCTCCAATTTTGTGGAATGACCTATGTTATTTTGAGGAATCTTCTACCAGTATTTCTCCCACATTGATCCATTTATTCTGGTTGATCCCCATTGGCAATACATGTTAATTTCTTCTCCCTTCATTGTGGTTTTCTCATTTTCTTCTTTTAGGATCCCACTGTAGTGGTGTTGTCTTGATTTAGGGTATGCGTTGGGAGGTGTTTTGATGGATCTTTGGTGTGGTTTAGGTTGATCCATGACGTTTCATGAAATTTTTGTTTACGATAATTTCTTCTTATCTATATAGTGTATAATGTTTCAAAAAGGATTCATTGGGGTAGTGAATACCTCGTTTCTCTTTATTTTGTATCATGTGGAAGGGGTTTGCACTTTTTTATCTATGGGAGATAGTTATGATGGATTAATTAAATACAAAGAACCTGTTAAATTGAAATTAATGGAGGGAAGGAAAATGATTCACATGTTTTTTACAAGTTTGATATTATTGTGATATGATGGATTGTAAGGACTTGATTCACCACTAAAAATTGTGGCTATTGTGGGCTTTGTTTGTGCTTGATGATATTTGATGAGATTGATGTGTCTTCTGTGTAGTGATATCACCCTAAAATGGATATTGAAAACCAACTTATATTTGGACAATGAAGTAGTTTCCCCCAGATTATGGTTTGTGTGATAATTCCCCAAAAATAAAGTGGAATGTGATAAAATATCCCTTGTTAATTCTATAAAATGATATTTTGTGTGTTGTGAAATGAGATTCTGATTGTGTGGTGGAAGTGTGTGGTTGAGATGCAATGTTGGGATGATGGGTATGATTTTTTCGAGATCATGGTGTAGCGATTTGGTGGTATTTTGGCCCTGATTTTGGGGTGATGATGTGGTGGTTGTTAGGGAATTATTTTGGGGTGATTAGGTGGTGGTTGTTTAGCCATGATTTTGGGGTGGTAAGGTGGTGGATGATTTTATGTGATTTTGGGGTGGTGAGGTGTTGGTTGTTTGGGCATTTTTTTGGGTAGTGAGTAGATGGTGTGATGGAGATGATGAACTACTTGTGATGTGTTGTAGCATCGTGCTATATGCCTGGGTAGTGATAGAATAACTATTTAATATTGGTTGACATGGTTGGGATTTTGTTTGGTTAATGGGATGGAAATGGCTAATTAATAAATAAATAATGGGATGTGTGGTTATATGTGATTGATTCTTAACACTAAAATGAATGGGTTGGATAATGGGTTTTGTTGGAAAAGTGAAATGTGGCTTGTGGATAGTGGCTTGTGTGGTGTTATGCATTTAGAGGTGGGAACAAAGGTGGGGATGTTGTGAGTTAGTTAGTGTTTTGTTGTGAATCCATAGGCTTGGAATGTGTGTAGGTATATGTTTATACCTTTATATTCCTTGTGAATTCTATACACACCCCACTCACATTGAGCATTAAGTACTAACAATTATATTAATATGAGGGGTGTTTTTTCTAACATCTAGTGAGGAAAACAGATTGATGCATACCCAATCTTTCCTACTCTCAATTCCAGGAAATGTAGTAATTTCATAGGATGAGATGGCCATAGGTCTTTTAGTTTACTATACGGTGGTTGTGATAGCCTAGGTGTCTTCAGGTGAGATGTGATGTGGTCGTTCTTTTGGTGTAGTGAGCCCAATTGTCTTCGAGTGAGATGTGATGAGCCTATGTGTCTATGTGAAGGATGATTTGATGTGAGGTGGCTTATAGTGGGGGTTGTTCACAGTAGGAGGAGGGAACAAGGTTGATGTCCTTCATGTTCATGATAACTTACTACTCTGGTTATGGTTTTGGATATGTTGTGGACCTGGTGTCTTCGAATGAGACATGATATACCATTCTAGTGGGGTGGATAGCCCATGTGTCATTAGGCAAGATGTTTTGTGATCATGTTTTTGGGGCGGTGTGGTATTTATAAGAGTTGTAATCACTAGAACACATAAAATTGGTGTGTGATAGTGGAATGCCACTGGGAATGTGGGGTTGGTTACCCTTTATCAATGTTCCTCATGTTATATTACATTATATCGCTTATGTTATTTGGTGATCATGCTTGGCTGAGGTTTGAGATGGATAGTTGACCTGTTCAGGTGTTGTTGGTTTTTCTCTTTTCTCACGGGTGCATTCGTATGCTTCTGGAACATATGCACAAGAGACTTTGGTTTTCCTACTATGTATACCTATATTCTAACCCTATACATATAAAACACTTCCCGGGTTTCTAGGGGGATTATGTGGACCTTTTTGGATATTACTAGCCCCGATATTGGATTACCACTATGTCCCTTCTTTATCTTTTCTTTTGGGAACATAATTTGGATAATTTTATATATATAAATTTTATTTATACATGCATTGAGGGATGGTTTCGGTTTTTTCTATATAATTTCTTCATGTTTCTTATGGATGATTCATATTATCCCCTAATCCTATATGATTATATATGTTAATGCCTCCCATATAATTATAGTTTTTATACCATCGATGCTAGTCACCAACCTCGGGGCTAATGTAGGGGGGACATGGGGTCATTATCTCTCTCCCCTTATTACAATATCTTTGGAGGTATGGGGGTCATAAAAGAGTGGTATCAAAGTAATGTTGAGATATAGGTTGGAGTTTCAAGTTAGACATAGGGAGGGTTACATGAGTTTGAATGAAAACGTTTTTAGTTTACCTTATTGTATGACATAGTCCGAGGAGACTGGCTAGGACATAGGATTTTATGACTACCTGTGATCTAGTGCATGAAATATGAGAATAATGAATGACCAAGTGAGGTGGACCAGTTTTCAAGATAGAGACATAAGAGAGGTACATGCATAATGATGGATTGTGTTCTTTTTTGAATTGAGTTGTTTTGGAATGTTTTAAATAAATGAAGTGATTTAAAATGAATCTAAATGAAATTCTATACTATTGGGATCTGAAAATTATTATTTTCATTCATCTATAGATCATGTCAATCCTTCACATGTGGCTTAGGCAGTTTAGGATCAGTAGGCTGATCTAATTGATCCCTGAAGGGTTGATTCAAATGAGGAGGATTATCAATGGTATAGGACACTGCACACTATCCAATGGAAGGATTCATGGAAGTACTATGGTAGTGTTTCATATGTGGAGACAGAGATCAAGATGGAGGAGCTCAAGATCGCTTTTAGTTTGATCCCTATGAAACATTGGATCCTTTTGGTAGTTAGTTAGATATATAGAGATTACTATTAGTGGGGGACACTATATCTAGGAGAGTGTAAGGTGGTAAATGTTTTGTTGGGAAAAAATCCCTCAAGGTAACATTGCAGTATTTTTGGGTTGATTGTGTTTGTTGACAAAGCAGGTTTTCATGGATATTTTTTCAAGTTCCCAAGAAGTTGTTGACAGTCCTTGTTGACAAAGAACGATGACAAAGGAAAGGACGATCTGGAGGTGGTACAAAAGAGCAGTACAAGGTGGCGCCGTTTCCCAGTGTTTGCCAAATTTTTGGGGTCCAAATTTGGAGTTTGGTGAGCATCGCGAAAATAGGATTTTCATGAAGAGAATAATTTAATATGGCAAAGGCATGAATTTCGCGAAGCTAGGATGCATGGTTTGGAAATCCCGAAGACCAGAAGAATGGAGGTGGTGATGCTTCGCGATTACGTCAAGCTTCGCGAACGGCAGAGGCTGAAGTGCATCGCGGGGGAGAAGGGCTTTGCAAGAGAGCTTCGCGGCGAAGGCGCGAAGGAATGTTGGGATTCACGAGGGAGCTTCGCGGCGAAGGCGTGTGTCGTGAAGGTAAGTTGACGGTGATTCTTCACGACTACGTCAAGCTTCGCGAACGGAAAATTTCCGTGGTGCTTCGCGATTTGGACAGAATTCCGGCGGAAACTTTGGAGCTTTGCAATTTGCAATGACGTGGCGTTGACTTCATGCAGAATGTTCGAGGGATGGTGGAATCGCCTATAAATAGAGGCTGACCCCCTCAAGAGAAGTAGAGATATTTTTCAGAGAAGATTGTTTGCTCTCGTTTTGCGAAGGTTGTTCACGGAGCCAGTGTGCTTCGCGAAAGAGGAGCTTCGCGGCGGCTATTGTAGCTCCGCGAAAGTTGTGTGCTCCGCGTTGGCTCAGTGAGCTTCGCGAGAGAAGATTCTTTGCAACGAGTTGAGCATCGCGGGAGTTCTTCGCGAGTGAGCTTCGCAAAAAGGCAGGAGCTTCGTGAAGGCTTGTTTGAGCTTCGCGAAATTGGGAGCCTCGCATAGTAGGGTGCTTTGCGAAGGTGTTTCCAAAGGAATTGCCCAGTGGTTAAGAGGCAAAGAGATATTCATCAGTGGATGAAAGTTGTACTTTAACAGAGCATCTATCTACAGTTGAAGATGCATTCCTTCATGCAAATGAAGAGACCTACAGGTCTATAAACTGTGAGTGAATCCCTTCTGGAGCAGTGAGCTTAGGAAGAGGAAAAAGGTGATCCTCTCCACCGGCAGTGAGCCAGAGAGAGAGAAACAGGGAGTGACCCTTGGGAAAGCAGTGAGCTGACCCTAAACTTTTTATAGGCAGTGAGCCTGGGCATAGAAGTGATCTAACCCGAACATTGTAATCCACAACTAGTGAAGTCTAGTGGAATTCGGTATGAACCGGAAACTTGTCGGCGTATGCTCCTTGGACGTAGCCCTTAGTGGTGAACCAAGTAAAAATCTTTTTGTCTGCCTGCTTACTTCCCTGCATTGCATTCAAAGCATCATCATCAGGTAAAGGAGACAAGTGACCACAGTAACCACACAAGTACAAACAAAGTGACCCTTGTAACAAAGAGGTCAATATCCAGTGGGGCTTGAAGAAATCTGAAAAAGAATATCCATACCCTGATTCACCCCCCCCCTCTCAGGGTATATAGGCCCCTATTGGCCCTAACAATTGGTATCAGAGGGATAGGTTGATTTTATCAGATTTGTTTGCTCCGACTTGGTGTAGTCGATCTGTGTGTTTAAAGAATTAGTCTGCTCTTATCTCGTGAGCCATGGCAAAGGGATAAACATCCAAGAAGAAGAAAAAGTCAGGTGGTATTCCTCAGTGTGGAAGTGTGTATGGAAAAAGTGTGATTCAATTGAAAGAATCAAACATTTTACTGAAGGAAGGTCTGGATGAATCTGACAGGGAAAAGATTGATTCACTCAAGCATGATGCAGGAATGAGTGAAGTACATGAACTTCAAAGTGATATTGAAACAAGTGATGATGAAGAAGAAAGAATTGAAGGAATAATAGATATGAAAGCTGAGTTAGAGGATGCTCTTGAAGAGATAGATGTTTGGAGAGCCAAAACCAAGAAAGCTAACAAAGTGGTTCGTGATGCCAAAGTCTATATGCAGCAGCAGGAAGAAGAGAAGTCTGAGTTGATGGATAAAATTGAGAAACTCAAGTTATCATCACCAGAGAACTTAGAATCAGTTGATGAGTATAAGATTAAGATTGAAGAACAGAAAAGGGAGATCGATGGCCTGAATAGAAAAGTGAAGGATCAAGTCAAGTGCATCGAAGAACCTGATATTCCAATTGACGTTGGAAACACCAAAGAAGTCAAATATAAAGATATCCGGATCAAAGTATTGGAGATTGATGTCAACAAGATATGAGGCTTAAATCAAAGTCTTATTGACATAGTTACTGACCTAACAGAGAAGAATGATTCTCATGCCAATGAACTACAAAAGATGGCTAAAATGAAAGGAAAACAAAAGGCTGATGATTTTGAAGAGAATCAAAAGTCAGATGAAGTACAGAATCTGAATGCTAGAAATGATGATCTAGCAGAACAGTTGTCTGAAGAAGTTCAGAAGAATCGACGCCTACAACAAGAGAATGAATCTGTCTCTAAATCTGTTTCTGAGGAAAAATTAAAAGTAGTGAAGCAAAGTGCGATGGTGGAAAAGCTCAAACAGGAACTAGAAGATGAGGTGAGTATCGAGAATCTTCTCAAGAAATAACTGGACGTCCAACTTGAATCAAGGGAGACGAAGATTAAAAAGTTGTAAGAGGATCTAGAATCAGTAAAGAAGGATGTGGAGAAATCCAATGCTAATGGAATTCCAAAAATGAAGGATGTCTTACACTTGCTATTTGATCATCCTTCGACAAGTGATGATAAAATGAAGAACAGATATGCTGTTTCTAAAGAGATACAACAGAATATTTTCTCAGCTCAAAGACCAGCACGTTTTGGAAAAGATGGTATTGCATTTGATGAATCACCTACCATGCATGATAAGAAGAGATTCGTGAACAGTTCTAGGAGTGGAGAAAACCCTGTAGGTACTAGAGATAGGCCAAAGAGATCAGTTACAAAAAGAAGTGATGACATGTGCTATTTCTGCGGGATTCATGGTCACACGTCAAGCTTCTGTTCAGAGGCTCTGGAATACATTTCAGGCTGTGAAAACAGAAACCTTACTAAATCTGAGAATAAGAAGAAGCATCAGGATAAATCAGACAAAAGAGTTTCTCAGAAGAGAACATTCATCAGATGCTATTACTGTGGAAGGATGGGACAGACCATGCGTATGTGTCAGGAAGCTCAGGAGATCGATGCCAGAACAAGAAAACAAGTTGCATCAACATCTCAACAGAGAAGTGATGAAATGAGGTATGCCTTTAATAGAAAATGTTTCATCTGTTCTGATCATGGGCATTTGGCCAGACAGTGCAGCAAAAAGAAAGCGGGGAAGGAAAAAGACCCGAGAAAGAGATTACCAACTCCAGTGGTACATAATGAGAAATTAAACACTTGGAGAGAAAGTGGTAAGGTGAAAAATAGGGTTAGAGCCTCAGGGGAATCACATGGAGCTGAACGAAAGGTGTATCAGTCACCTCCTCTGTTGTACTCACAACCACTCGCAAGGAAAGAATGTGAACAAACCGGGAAGATTAATGGGAGATCTACTCCAGCTATGATAAAGAATAATGAACATTCAATGGAGGACTCACCACCATCAAAAAAAAGTGTGGTGACTCAAACATCAGATAAATGAAAGATGAATAAAGAATGTGTTGAAAAATTTTCATGTCATGTTCCACAGCGAAAAATGGAGGAAGGTGCAAGATCCTTGCAATGGTGGAAGAAGCAGGGGAAGATGGAAAGTATAGAGGTTCCTACCCAGAGAAGGAATCAAGGGAAATGGAATTTCTATGGAAGATCAAAGACAGAAATGTGTACTAGTGGGTTTAAACCCCAAATAGTGAAAAAGGCTAAGTCTGTCGAATCTACATATCAGAGAAAGGCTCCGAATATGGGTAAAGAATGCTTAGTCATATGGCCAGAGCAGTTGAAGTTGGAAAGGCAACTAGAAGAAGAAAGGAAAGAGTGTGATTCTCTGCATGAATGAATCAAAGGGTTGACCCATCAGGATCAACCATCATCCTCATCTTGAGGATTCCGGAAGAGCCCCCCTCTCCCTATGTATAAAAATGCTATTAACTGCTGATTCATGTGTTTCAGGTTCTAGGGAGATATTATCCAAGGGTAAGTGGCATCTAAGGATGCGAAGTGGAGATGTGATATGCTCTACAGTTTCAATTGATTCAAATCAGGTACCAGATTTGAAGAAGAAAGGGATCAACAGAGCATAATAGAATGTGATTGTGTTGTTAACTTTGTCTCTTGTTTCCTACACCGAGTTTCAACTCAGTGGGCTTAGAGATTTTGTTAATGGCTCAACTCTGAGTGGAAGATGAGAACAAATGATGCAGGAGGAAAAGACTTGTTATGGGTCTAAACTGTTGGACCTAACTATGGGAAGAGTTTCATAACACAGGGGGAGCATTCTATATCCTAATCAGATGCATGATCTCAATATGATATGAAGGATGAATGTTTATGCTCATGAAGAATGATTGGTGGAAAAGCAGCAACACACATGTTTTCATGATTATCTATTTTGTTCTAACATTGTGGTATCAGCTGACTGTTTTCAGGATACCAAGAAGCTACGTGAGGTAGTTGAAAGGAATGATTCCACTGAACAATGAAACAGTGAGAAATTTTCTGATAAACGTGATGAGGAGGAAAGCAACAAAGGGGGAGCATAAGTGACTAATGATGATTTAGAAAAGAAAAATCCTCATCTACACAATAGTCAAAGAGATGAGCTGAAATTTACATGCAGAATATCATTGGTGATTTGTCAGCTCTATCTCAGACAAGGAGAATGAAATCACTGCAGAAAACATATTTTATATCCCAGGTTGAGCTGAAATACTTTTCCGATGCAGCTGAAGATGAAAACTGGGTTCAGGCTATGGATGAAGAGCTAGATCAGAATTGAGAAGAATTAGATGTGGGAGATTGTTTCGAGGCCAGCAGACCAGAATGTCATTGGGACCAAATGGGTCTATCGCAACAAGATGAATGAAAATGGAACAGTGATTCGGAACAAAGCACGTCTAGTGTGCAAGGGGTACTCCCAGATCGAAGGAATAAATTGTGATGAGACATTTTCACCGATTGCAAGGCAGGAGACAATCAGATTATTCCTAGCCATTGTAGGGCAAAGAAAGTTCAAAGAGTTCCAGATGGATGAAAAGACTGCATTTCTAAATGGGTTTCTGGAAGAAGAAGTGCATATCGAGGAACCATATGGTTCTCTTATTCATGAGGGTGAGAACAAGGCTTTTCAGATGAAGAAAGAATTATGTGGGTTGAAACAAGCACAGAGAGAATGGCATTCAATGTGAAATCAATATTTGCAGAATCTGTGATTCAAATGAAGCATAGTGAAGGTGTCTTTCATAAATATGAAAAGAAGGTTATGATGAGGTTTGGAATGGCGAAGTTCAAGGAGATGAACACTCTGGTTGCTACCCGGATGAAATTATCAAAAGATGAGGATGGCAAGGCAGTTATCGCCACATTCCAAGCAGCAAGATATCAGAGTAATCCCAAGGAAAGTCACATGCTCGTAGTGAAAAGAATACTTCGGTATATCAAGGACACAGTGGACTTCGGACTGACATACGCTGACAAATCTCAGACAGAGTTATTGGGATATACTGATGCAGACTGGGCCGGTTCAGCAGAATATAGAAAATCAACGTCAGGTGGTGCATTCTATCTTGGTGGATTGTGTATTTCTTGGCTAAGCAAGAAGCAAGATTGCATTTCCTTAAGCACCACAGAAGCTGAGTATATTGCGGCCACTCACGCATGCACACAGTTATTATGGATGAAGCAGAAGCTTAAAGATATGGGAGTTGAAGTGAAGTCTCCGATCGGAATCCAGTGCGACAACTCAAGTGCTATAAATCTTAGCAAAAATCCCATCCATCATTCAAGGACAAAGCACATTGAGATTAAGTATCATTTTATCAAGTAGAAGGTTGAGCAGGGAATCATGAAGTTGGAGTACGTGCCTACAGAGCTACAGGTTGCAGACATTCTGACAAAGGCCTTACCCAATAAAGCTTTTGAGAGGCATCGACTGGCTCTGGGAGTTCAGTCAATTCCCCACACTTGAAATAGTGTGTATGTGGGAACCCCCCTCTCCCCGAGGTATGATGTGTTTTTCCCTAATGTGCTAATGTGTTCTATACTCTGTTACAGACTGCAAAGAAATGACCTTTGGGTTCGTTGACAAAGGGGGATAAAAGTGTTTGTTAAAGGGGGAGAAAATAGTGATTGTTCAAGGGGGAGACAGTGCGGTGATTTGATAAATCATAATTGATACGGGGAGAAGCTGACAGGTGGAGCAGCTAGAAAGGGGGAGCAATGAGCAAGGGGGAGATTTTTAAATCTGACGATGCTAGAAGTGATCGATCAAAGCATAAATATCACGACAGCTGAGGATCGTGATAAAAGCAGAAGAGTGATGTTGGAATGGTGTGAGATGGTGTCCAGCTATCACCAATTGTTATCAGTGTGGTTCAACAATTGGTATCAATTTAAGAATTGGTATCAGGGTGGAATCGACAATTGGGGTCTGACATGAAGTGATACATTGATGAAATTTTCATACTAATCTTGTTTCTCATGTCGAGCATTGCTCATGTGGCTTAGAGTACGTGTTAAGTGAATCCTTGAACACTATCAGAATCGCAAGAGGCGAATGGTGGCAGCGGCTGGAAGAAGACTCAGTGAGGTATCAAAGTGCAGAAAATCATCCTGAGCTGAGTTGTGAAGAGTTGTCAACAAACCCAAAGGGGGAGATTGTTGGGAAAAAATCCCTCAAGGTAACATTGCAGTATTTTTGGGTTGATTGTGTTTGTTGACAAAGAAGGTTTTCATGGATATTTTGTCAAGTTCCCAAGAAGTTGTTGACAATCCTTGTTGACAAAGAACGATGACAAAGGAAAGGACGATCTGGAGGTGGTGATGCTTCGCGATTACGTCAAGGTTCGCGAACGGCAGAGGTTGAAGTGCATCGCGGTGGAGAAGGGATTTGCGAGAGAGCTTCGCGGCGAAGGCGCGAAGGAATGTTGGGCTTCGCAAGGGAGATTCGCGGTGAAGGTGCGCGTCGCGAAGGTAAGTTTATGGTGATTCTTTGTGACTACGTCAAGCTTCGCGAACGGAAAATTTCCGTGGTGCTTCGCGATTTGGACATAATTCCGGCGGAAACTTTGGAGCTTCGCGATTTGCAATGACGTGGCATTGACTTCGCGCGGAAAGTTCGAGGGTCGTTGGAATCGCCTATAAATAGAGGCCGACCCCCTCAAGAGAAGTAGATAGATTTTTCAGAGAAGATCGTTTGCTCTCGTTTTGCGAAGGTAGTTCACGGAGCCAGTGTGCTTCGTGAAATAGGATCGTCGCAGCGGCTATTTTAGCTCCGCAAAAGTTGTGTGCTCCGCGTTGGATTAGTGAGCTTCGTGAGAGAAGTTTCTTTGCAACGAGTTGAGCTTCGCGGGAGTTCTTCGCGAGTGAGCTTCGCGAGTGAGCTTCGCGAAAAGGCAGGAGTTTCGCGAAGGCTTGTTTGAGCTTCGCGAAATTGGGATCCTCGCATAGTAGGGTGCTTTGCGAAGGTGTTTCCAAAAGGAATTGCCCAGTGGTTAATAGGCAAAGAGATATTCATCAGTGGATGAAAGTTGGACTTTAACAGAGCATCTATCTACAATTGAAGATGCATTCCTTCATGCAAATGAAGAGACGTACAGGTCTATAAACTGTGAGTGAATCCCTTCTGGAGCAGTGAGCTTAGGAAGAGGAAAAAGGTGATCCTCTCCACCGGCAGTGAGCTAGAGAGAGAGAAACAGTGAGTGACCCTTGGGAAAGCAGTGAGCTGACCCTAAACATTGTATAGGCAGTGAGCCTGGGCATAGAAGTGATCTAGCCCGAACATTCTAATCCACAACTAGTGAAGTCTAGTGGAATTTGGTACGAACCAGCAACTTGTCGGCGTATGCTCCTTGGACGTAGCCCTTAGCGGTGAACCAAGTGAAAATCACTGTGTCTGCCTGCTTACTTCCCTGCATTGCATTCAAAGCATCATCATCAGGTAAAGGAGACAAGTGACCACAGTAACCACACAAGTGCAAACAAAGTGACCCTTGTAACAAAGAGGTCAAGATCCAGTGGGGCTAGAAGAACTCTGAAAAAGAATATCCATACCCTGATTCACCCCCCCCCCTCAGGGTATATAGGCCCCTATTGGCCCTAACATGTTTCATGGGTTGACTTTTAGAATGTGTTTCAAGAAAAGTTTCTTTCATCATTCATGAGGGAAGTGAAGAGGAATGAGTTTTTTTCTCTTCACGATGAGAGTATATTAGTGTGATAGCTACGAATCAAGTTCAAATACCTTTTGTGTTTTTCCCTAGAAATTTTTATAGATGAGGAGTCATGTGTGATATGTCTTGAGTAGGTACTTTGTCCTTTTATCTAGTATGAAATCACTCATTCACATTGCTAATGTATCTGGAGGTTCAGAAGAAGGAATACTTGATAAAGAAGATGTACTCATGTGGAGGTTTACCCTGAGAGGGGAATAAACATTATTCCTCAAGGATAAGGGTTCCTCAAGGAGTAGGGTTGTTAGTGGAATGTCTCATGCACTAGAAATATCATGGTTTTGACCAATGGGGAGTCAACCTCAGCACCTTCTTTTTCACCATTATGGGCCCAAGGGTTCGTTTGGCACAGGTGATATGCAGAGAAAAGAAATGATACAGAGGAGAGAAATTAATTTCTAATGTTTGGTGGGGTAATGTTAAGAGGGGAGAAATGATATGGGGGGAAACGGAGAGAAATAGATTTCTCTCCTGCTATTGTTTTTAAATCATCCAAAAAATGGGATGATTTGGAAGGAAATTGTGGTGGAGGGTTATTAATAATTAAAAATTCCAATTTTATCCCTCTTTTCTACATGTATCACAAAATAATTTCTTTTATTTTCTTTTAAAAAGGTTCACCAAACATGATGAAGAGAAATCCAAATCATTTCTTTTCTTTTACTAAGTTATTGATCCAAACACAAGGAGAGAAATCACAATCATTTCTTTTCTTTTCTTTTCTTTTCTTTTATAAACTATCAAATCATTTCTTTTCTTTTACTAAAATCTAACCAAACACAGTGCAATGGTTTTCATTATATTCCTAGTGGATTTATGAAAATGTGATTTTTTGTGGTGTTCATGGTTATCATCAAAGCTAGTTCCAAGTGGTCTATCATGCTTAGTTTATTGGAGTTGTATTGGTTCAGTTCCATCCTCAAAAACATTCTGTAGTGTGACCATTTCAGTAACAGGGGTAGCAGGGTTAGGATCTACTGTGGGGAGATGCAGTAGGAAGAGGCCAACCTCAGGATGTTCTTCATGTTTAGATACCTCGACCTGATCATTGTCTTGGGGGTGTTATTCCATATACAGGTAGAGGAGGTGGGCATAGTTAGAGTAATATAGTAGAGATGGTAGTTCCAGAGGGGCTATATATCTTCTGAGTCATGATCAGTTTATTTAGTACCCTTTTTTGTGAATTGTTTCATTCGGGAGCTTCACACTCCTCTATTTCACCAACTCTAGTTGATACTCTAGGTTATATGTTGAGAGGATATTAGTAATGACTTATAATTTTATTTTATTTTATTAATGGATCTCTTACCACCCAATTTATTTTTATTGTGTTTTAAAATAAATAAAACTCATAAAAATTATTTTTTATTTCCTGAAAACTTCATAAATCATACATAAGTTTAGAATAGTAAACTTGGAACAACAATGGGATATAAAAATTAAATAAAATTAGATTCACTACAACAAAATCCATAGTCTTAAATCCCACAAGATGATCGACCCCACCATAAAGATCGTAACAAGGAAAAGAAGTGTTAGGAAAATAATATACATTATCAAAGGATATGTAAGAACATTTATAGGTGAAGTAGTGAGTAATTATGATAGTATGATATTATATTTATAAAGAGATATACCCATTTGGAAAGAGGAGTATTGTATAATATGAATGGTGGGAATTAAAAAAATTAAATAAGAAGAGTACTGGTCAATATTATTGTTGTTAATGTAATACAGTTACCATTGGGATTCTTTGTAGAAATTATAAAAATATTTAATTTCCATTAAAGTGATTTAATATGATAAATTTATATGTTTTAAATAAATATTATTTTCTTGAAATTATCTTATAAAACACTTCTAGATGATAATATAGACTAGCAAAGGCCTAAGTAATTTCTATAATTGTCAAAAAATTTCTTTATGCCATAAGAATAGTTAATACTTAATAAATAAGATTTTTATTAAAAATAAAATAGTACCATATTTACAGTATTATTTTGATAAAATAAATTTAATATTTTATTTCGGAACATCAAAATTATCTTAGGGTGAATTTATAACAATTTTCTAAAAAAGTTATTTTTGGTTATAAAGTGAAAATATTGTTTTAATGAAATACAATAACTACTATGATGTATTTTGGAAATCATCCAGATTTAAAAAAATTTAATCACTATTATTAATTAAAAATAATTTATTTAACAACAAAATAAATAATTTATTATATTTATAAATACATTCTTATCATTTATAAAATCCATGATTTTAACATTAAAAACTATTTTTATGATTTATACACGTATCGCATTAGAATTTATTTTTACCACATTTATTAATTGAATTAAATAAAAATTTTTAAAAATTTGTAATTAGAATGTATAAATTAGGTAATAATTTGAATTTCATTTTTAGGAAAAAAAATTTATCGTGGTAAAAAAAGAGTTACAGCGATATATGAAAAATAAAGTAGAGGATTAATGTTAAATGGTAAAACTAAAAATACCTAAAAGCATACAACAATAAATGTGTTTTTGATGTTTTTAATGACCTAAAATAGTATTTAAAACATTAATTTTAAAACATTTTTTTTGGAATTAGTTCCACTCAATACCGGTTAGCCTCAAATACAAAATAATAATGTTTTATTCACTTAAAGCCACCCCTCCTCGAGTATAAATACCCCCTTAACACCCCCATTATCCACTCCAAATTCAAATTTCATTAATTTATATCTATTTTTACCCTCCAAAAGAGTTCTTTCAATGTATTCTAAAGGTTTCCCCAAGGTCCTAGGGTTTCCCCCTATATGAGTTATGAAGCAACTATTCAAGGTATGAGAATCCTTCTCCTCTTCTTTTTCATTCAATTACATCCTTATTATGTGTCTTGTAAGTATAAAACTTATTTATTTTTATTAATTTTGTTTTTATCTTCCCTAAAATCCAAAAAATTACTTTTAACAATGAGATTCCACCCAACTCTCTCATTATGATTTTCCCATTATCCAGTTTGTATATTGTTTTGTTGTGGAAATGATTTCATTAATTTTTCTCATTTTCATCAAATATTTTATTATCGTGAACACCCAAACCTCTTAAATTTCTATGGAAATTCACATATATGTAAAAATAACTTATTTATTATGGTATTTTTATATAATAAACCTATATTTCCATTTTATGGGTTGAAAATGATGTTTTGTTTAGGAATTAAAGCACTTTGTTCACAATGATATTTACATAAAACCAATTATTTATTTCTTTTGGTTGTTGATGTAATGATTCCATTTTTGTTCAATGTGTATCACATTATTTAATACATATAAAGGGTGAACCCTGATAGACCTCCAATACACTTGGTAAAGAATTAATCTCTAGAGTTGACATGCTTATAATAACAAGGTGAATAACCTCAGTAATTTTGATTTATGAAACCTTAGTGTTAAACCATAGTGATATGACTATGAATTTCCTATTTTATTTTGTAGCTTCATTTACATGTTATTATTCATGTTCTTTTTATTCTATTATATGTCATATTCATATGATCATTCCTTATTTATATGCCTCTTTCACGCATGCTATGTGTTTCCTTTTTTATTCTATTGTTGAGCTTTATGATCAATCACATTATTTTATGTATGTCCACATGATATAAAATTTAGTAAGAGTACCCTAGAAAGAACCTTTAAAGAATTATATCAATTTTATTAGAGTAATTCTTATGGTTAGGTCTTTTTCATGCATTATGTTAAATTTCCAAGACACTAAACCCCAAAAGATCATATGAATTGTTAAATATTATATCAAGAAATGAAATATTAATGTAAAAAAAGGTAGGTATCCATAATTGGTATCAAAGGATGGTTTAGTTATTTTTTAAATTAAGATTAGAAAACATTATTAAAAACCCTAATGATAATTCTAAATATAGTAAAAACATCTTAACATTTTGGTAATTTTTTCGTATGTGGGTTCGAAGAAAATACATCCATGACTAAATATTAAAAGTGGGTGTCTCTCTCGCATAGATGTACCTATGCATAACACCTAAAACATCATATTGATCTAAACTAGATCAGGATTTGGTTCACTATAATAGGCCTTCTTACAGACCTAGTTTGACACTACCAGGAGATATGATTTGGTTAATTACAAGCTTGTACAAACCATTATGAAGGATATAAAGATAATGAAAAACATTTATTAAGATTGAATTATATCATCCTAGAAGCATGATATTTAAATATTATGATTATTAATTCCATTAGATTTGTTATTATATGATTCCCAGTAGTAACTAATTTCTCAAAAAGGTGTTCTACTTTCTGAAAAAATGGCATTAAATAGAATAAATCATGCAAAAAATGAATTTAATAGTCTTGGTGATGATGGACTTCTCAATATGGGGGGTGCTAGAGTTGAAAAATTAATGATGAAGATAAATCAATTAGATCTTTTCATGAACAAAAACCAAAACCCTGTGGATAATCTTGATTCACTAATGAAGGAACAACTATTAGTTGAATGCTTCATGCGTCAAAAATCACCTTCATTTAGCAGATCTACTGATATATTGATTACTAACAATGGAATACCTCCATTGAAATTTTATTTTATGTAATATATATTTTATATCTATAAAAATTCACCATATAATTATACCAATAAGAAGTAAAAGATGATTAGTGGTGGAAACTGATTAAAAACATGAAGCCAAGAGGCGAGATTGATGCCACTGAGTGGGAAGAGTTCAAGGGAATATTTTTTCAATAATTCCCCCCATTTTACGATAACAATAATAGATAAGTAATTTTTAAAGATAAAGTGGAAGTAAAAATAATTAATTGGAATCTATGAAATGTACTTCACAAATATTTCATAGTACACCATTGTATTTGTTACAGATCCTAAGGGAAATGTTGACAGATTAATTGGTATACTGAGACCCTGTATGTAGATGAATTTAAGAAATACGGACATTTATAGCTATGAGGATTTAATAAATATTTATATGAAAGCTTAATTGGAATTTTTAGATACACATTGTCCAAATAGTTTGAGTGAAAAGAAGATAGAAATGGATCACAACTTAGGGAAGAATCTTAATCATAGAATAGAAGGAATGAATGTGAAGCTTCCCACATGTAATAAATATGGAAAAAATCAATCGGGGAACTAATTTTTAGGAGTTTAAAATGAGTCAATTTAATAAGAGATGGTCACATATCACCAAACTATCATAGTGAGGTGAAGCCTAAAATTCTCAACAGTAAAAAAAGGGAAGATTATGTCGGACCATCTTGAAATTCAATGCTTCAAGTGTGTATAGCTGGGAAATTTTCTAATCAATTCCCAATTTAGAAGTTAATGGAGAAAAACCATCATAAACCTAAGAACCAGACAAGGGAGAAAGGTTGGTAATTCACAATCATGATGGCTAAATTAGAGGCTCCAAATGATGTGGTGGCAGGTATACTCATTCTTCCTTCAAAGACAGCAAGCACTTTGTTTGATTTTGGTTCTAAACATTCCATTATTTCATCAATGTTTGAAAAGAATATATAATCAATCCCTGATCTTCTAGAAATACAGTTCTCAGTCAAGAATCCTCGTGGGATTATCCTAGAATCAATTAAATATAAAAACTCTACTATTAACATTGTTGATTAAAATATCATCTCAAATATTGTAGTCATTTCAATGGAATAATTCAACAATATAATAGGGATTGAATGTATATCAGTGTATAATCCTATGATAATTTATATAAATAAGGAAATTTTAGTAATCTTTAATTGAAAACATACAATTATTTTCAAAGGTGAGATATCTTGGACAGATATTTTTCTAGAATCACCTCCTATATTCTTATTTGTGGATATGATCAGTGAAGAGGTATAAGGGAATGAAATTATAAATATAGAGAATAACCCCATTATTTCGAAATAAATTGATGTATTTACTAAATAATTACCTGGACCACCCTTAGAAAGAGAGGTAGAGTTATCCAAAAATTCATTCCTAGCTCCAATATGATATAAAATACACCGTATAGAATGAAAAATGTAGATTTAGAGGAATTAATGAAACAACTTCATGAACTTTTGGATATGTTATTTATCTAACCATATGTGTATCCTTGGGAATAACCTTTTCAATTTTTAAAATATAAGGATGAATCAATGTGGATATGCATTGATTATAGAGAACATAACATGACCCAATGAAGAACAAGTAACTTATCCAAATGATATAATATTTATTTGACCAGATTAATGGGGATCAATTATGATCCATGATTAACCTCAAACCTTGTTATCATCAATTAAGTGTGAAGAAAGAAGATATCCCAAAAAACACATTGCAAAAAATATATGGGAATCATGAGTTTTTTATTATGCCTTTTAGATTTACTAATGATCCTTCCATATCTATGGATTTGATGAATTGATTATTTAATGACAAACTTGAAAATTTCATGGTAGTATTTATTAATGATATTCTAATTTATTCCAAAAGCTATGAGGAGCATGAATATCATTTAAGTATTATCTTAGGATCTCCATGGAAGGAAATTTTTTTGGTATGTTTAGAAAATGTATGTTCTGGTTACAACATGATTCATTTTTAGGACACATTATATCCAAAAAAAGAATCTTAGTGGATCCATAAAAGGAGAAGTCTATATAGGAGTGGAAACATTCACAGTTTCCTTGGTCCTGTAGGATACTCTTGAATGTTTATTAAAAAAATTCATGACTTTCTAATCTAATAACTAAGTCAACTCAAAATGGATTTAAGTTAATCTAGACAATATAGTGTGAGTAAAATATCCAAGAACTACAGAGGTGGATGATTAGTATACTTTTTCTAAATTTACCCACTAATGGGGAAGGATTTATCATTTTTAGTGATGAATCCTTAATGGGACTTTGATGTGTAATCATAAAAAATAAAAAATTGATTGCCTATGAATCGTGTTAGTTAAACACTCCTGAATATAATTAATATACCCATGATCTTGAATTAGCTACATTCATTTTTTCTATGATGATATTGTGACACTATATTTATGGGGAAAAGTCTAATATATACACAAAACACCAAATTTTGATGTATATATTCACACAAATGGAATTTAACATGAAACAAAAAATATAGTGGGGGATTATTAAATACTCTGATTTGTCAATTCATTTTCACCCTAGAAGAGTGAACAAATTCATTGATCTGTTGAGTAGAAAATATAATGGTGTTCTTACAATGATGAGGATTGAATGAGATCAATTGATCGAGGACGTAGTATGGTTCAACATGGGAATCATAAGGGGATGGACATCATTATTCCTATATCAGATGATTTCTAAAATAAAATTACAAGAGATGATTAAGGATATGATTTTTAAATGAAAAAGATGGCAGAGTTTGTGAAAGATAAGAAGTTTCTTAAATTCAATATTGATCAAGAAGGTGTACTGAAATTTGGTACAAGGCTATGTATTTTGTCTATTCAAGTGATAAATAAGGAGATGATGTATGATGTTCTTAGCTCTACATTCTTTATAAACCTTGTATGATCTAAAATGTATTGGTAAATTTATGATCATTATTGGTGGGATAATACAGAAAGTGATATTTCTGATTACACTAGAAGGTTCTTGGTAAGTAAACAAGTAAAGGTTGAGAGAAAACTTCTTGAAGGGGTATTACAACTACTACCCATACCTATGTTGAAGTGAGATAAAATTTCTATGCATTTTTTCTCAATCCTTACCATGATAGCCAATTGTAGCAATGATATATGGGTATTCATTTATAGATTGTCAAAGTTATCTAATTTCATTTCCATAAGTGAGGATTTCTCCCAGAAGAACCTAGCTCATCTCTATATCCAAGAAGTAGTGAGATTCCATGAAGTACTTATATCGATTGTTTTTTTATCAAGATCCAAGATTTACTTCTAAATTATATAGGATCCTTCAAAATCTTATGAATATAGAAGTAATCATGAGAATATTGCACCATCCTTAAACTGATGGGTAGTATGAGATGACTATTCATGCATTGGAAGGTTTTTTATGGGATAGCTCACTTAATTTTCATGGGAGTTGGGATCAACATCTTCCACTTGTTGAATTCTCCTATAACAATAGTTTCCACTCAAGAATTAAAATTTTAACCTTTTAAGCTCTCTTTATAAAATGGTGTAGAACTCCAACATGTTAGGATGGAGTTGGGGATGGGAAAATGTTAGGACCATACATTGTGAAGGAAAATATAAGAAATATTCAAGTGATTCATAAACACATCAAGGCTTCTCGAAGTCAATAAAAAATGTTTTGTAGAGAAATGATGAATGGAATTAGAGTTTCAATTGGTGATAATGTATTCCTAAATATATCTTTGGGAAAGGGAGTTATTATATTTTGAAATAATGGGAAACTAACTCCAAGGTATATTGGACAACTTGAGATTCATGATCGTGTTTGGGAAGTTTTCTATCATTTAGCACTACAGTCAAATCATTCTAATATCCACAATGTCTTCCATGTGTCCCTACTGAGAATGTATATGTCTGAAACATCTCATATACTTGATACTGATGGTGTATATTTTAAATATTAATTTTTATATGAGGATTAACCAATCTAGATCCTTTATGTATGTGAAAAAGTGATAAAAACCAAAACATTATGTCTTTTGAAGGTCCCATGGATAAATCAAAAGTTTGAAGATGCTACATAGTAACTAGAAAAACCCATGAAGTAGAAAAACTCCCACCTGTTTTCATATTAGTATGTAAAATAAAGTTTTGAGGGAGAGATTTCTTGAAGGGGGAAGAATGTAGTGACCCAAAAATATTTCTTCTTTTATTAGTGGATCTATTACATCCTAATAACTTTTTAATATGTTTTATAATAAATGAACATAAAAATACCTTTTCATTTCATGAGTACTATATACATCACACATAAATTTGGACAAGTACAACTTGGAAGAAAAATGGTATACAAACATTAAAGAATACAAAAAAAATCATCGAATTGAATTCCTATAAGAAGATCACCCTACCATAATGATAATAAAAAAGAAAATAACCATTAGAAAGACAATAGACATTAACAAATGATGTGTAAAACCATTGTAAGAGAAGTAGAGAGTAATTATGAGAGTATGATAGGATATTTATAGTGAGATATGATTGTTTGACAAGAGGAGCATTGACTAACACAACCAGTGGGAATTATGGAAATTAATTAAGAAGACAGTTGGTCAATATTATTGTTTTTTACACAATAAAGTGACTATTGGGATTATTTTTTAGAAACTATATAAATATTTAACATACATTAAATGTATGTAATAGGATAAATTTATATGTTTTAAATAAATGTTATTTTATTTATATTATCTTTTCAAAAACTCTTAGATGACAATATGAAGTAGAGAAGTCCAAAGTAATTTTTATAATTGTCAAAAAGTTATTTATGTCATAAAAATGGTCAATTTCTAATAAATAGGGATTTTTATTTAAAATCCAAAAATTATAATATATATAGTATTATTTTAATAAAATATGTTTAATTTTTCATTTCATCACATCAGAATTATTTTTTATTGAATTTATGGAAATTTTCTAAAAAAGTTGATTTTTGAGATAAAAGGTGAAAATACTGTTTTTAATAAATACAATAACTCTTATGATTTAATTAGGAAGTGATAAAAATTTCAATTTTTTTAATAAAAATTGTAAATAAATAATTATTTAATAAATAAAATATTATATAATGTTTTACATTTAGAAATACATTCTTATCATTTTTTAAAACCATGATTTTAAACTCTCAAAAAAATTGTTTTTATGATTTATATGTGTATCCCAATAGAATTGATTTTTACCAATTTTATATTTTTAATTAAGTAAAATTAATTAAATATTTTTAATTAGAAGTTTAAAATTAAGTGATAAGGTCGATTTCATTTTTATAAATAAGAAGTTACCATGTAAAAAAGAGTAATTGCGATATAAGTAAAATAATGTAGAAGGTTAAAGTTAAAATCATAAAATAACAAAAAAATACAATGTTATTTGGGTGTTTTATGTTTTCTAATGACTTGAAAAATCCTTGAAAACATTAATTTTTAACCGAATTCATTGGAATTAATTCCACCCAAGAGTGGTTATCCTAAAATACAAAATAATAATTTTTTATTCACTTAGAGGCATCCCTCCTCAAATATAAATACCACATTCCCACCTACAATCTCCACTAAAATTTCAAATTACACTAATTTATGCTATTTTACACTCCCAAAGTGCCCCTCCAAGGTTTCACCATGGTGTCTACATGATACTAGGGTTTCCGCCTCCTTGATTTTGGAAGGAAATCTTCATGGTAAGGGAATCCTCTTCCTTTCTTTTTTCATTCATGTACGTCCTTATTATTTGTCTTTTAAGTGTCCAAAATATTTATTTTTGTTATTTTTATTTTTTTCCTATAATAGGATTATTTTTATTTACCAATGGGATACCTTCAATCTATCTCATTATACTTTTCCCATAATCCATGTTGTATACCGTTATGCTACCAAATTTGATGAATTATTTTTTCTTCTTTTCATGAAATATTTTCATTTTTTGAATACCCAAACGACTTCAATTTCAATGGTAATTTACCTAGAAGTAAAATTATTTTATTTATTATGGGATTTAAGTATATTAAACCAATATTACCTTTTCATGTGTTAAAAATGATGTTCCATTCAAGACATTAAGCACTTTTTATACAATGATTTTTATATAAAACCTCTTATTTATTTTCACAAGATATTGAAGAAATTATTTCCATTCTATTCAATGTTGATCACATGATTTAAGAAATATGAAGGTTTCACCCTCATAGTGATCCAATTAATTTTGTTGAATAATTAATCTCTAGAGTTGACATGCTTATGATACATTGGTGAATAATCTCAATCATTATGATTTATGACACATCAATGATAAACCTTGGTGATATGCTTCTCAATGTCCCATTTTTATATTATATCCACATATCTATGTTATGATTCATGTTATTTGTATTATGATATTCCACTTATTAATATGATCAGGCCTTATTTATATGCCTCTTTCCCACTTTTTTAGTGTTTCATTTGTTTATTCCCTTCTTGGTCATTATGATCTCCAATTTCTTTGATGTAATTCCCCTACATATGAGACATAGTAAGAGTAACATAGGATAAACCTATGAAGAAATTTTTTAATTTGATTAGAATAATTTTTATGTTTAAGTATTCTTCATGTGTTTTTTCCTATTTATATGACAAAAAATCCTGAAAGATCTTCTAAACTCTTAAATGTAGTATCATGAAATGAAATATTTATACAATAAAATGTGGGTAGCCATAATTTCCTTTACCCTAGTGTTGACTACACTAGTTGATCCCAGAAAAACTTGTTTGATGTGTTACATGGGTGTAGATTGATTATTGGGCCACATCAGTCTCATGGGGATCATTCTGCTATAGATGAATCGATATGATGTTAACCTCGACATCGACTGCTTGTGTTTCATATATACTGTTATCAATTTAATTTTGAGGAGAGTATTGTTCCTTGGTGTAGATGGATAATGTGTGGTTATCATTAGTGAGAAATGTTTTCTATTGTGAAGATAATAGGTAGAGTCCCTTATTTCTCTAATGGATGAATTTTATGTAGAATTAGTTTATGATGGGACATTGGAGGTCCCTATGATTTTTGAGAAGTTTTTGGATGTTTTTCTTCAGGAGGTTGTGGTGCTACCCCCTTAATGTGATTTATAGTTTTGGAAGGATTTGTAGCTTGGTGATTCTCCAATTTTTAGGGATCCTTATCTAATGGCACCATTTATGTTTTGAGAGAAGAGGATTCAGATAGATGATATGATGTAGAAGGGTTTTATTGGGCCTAATGCGTCGTCATTGGGTACCCCAGTGTTGTTCTACAAGAAGGTGGATGGTAGTCTAAAGTTGTGCATAGACTACTAGAGGTTGAATCATGCAACATTCAAGAAATTTTACCCTCTCCCTAGGATATATAATCGTTTCAACTAGCTGATAGGGGATATTTGGTTTTCTATGATCTATTTACAGTATAGATATCACCAATTCATGGAGAAGGAGGGTGAAATCCTAAAGACTACCTTTAGATTATGGTATGGGTACTTCATGTTCACAGTCATTCTATTTAGTGGTAAAAAAACAATAGTCATTTTCAGGGGACATATTAAATCTATATTCCCTCAGATCTGAGACTTTTTCATTATTGTGTTCATCGATGATATATTGATCTACTCAAATTCAGTGGAGGACTATACTGATCATCTCAGTGACATCTTGCAGATTCTTCAACGCCACCGGGTCCATGGAAAGTTGTCCAAGTGTAGGTTTTGAACATTATAGGTTCATTTCCTCTATCAGATTGTGTTTTATTAGGGTTAGTAGACCCATCAAAGGTTATAATTATTGTTTCATGGGCATTACCCAAGAATGTGGATGATGATAAAATTTTCTTGGTCTTACATTCTATTATTAGAGGTTTGTGCCTGATTTCACTCGATTTGAAACCTCATTGATAGAATTTACTAGAATTTACTAGGATTTTTGTGGAATTATCAATGTCACTATGTTTTCGGTTTCTTGAAAGGGATGTTGTTCAATGCTCTAATGTTTTAGTTTCCTAAAGAGGGTGTGATTTTTGAGGAGTTTTGTGATGATTCCTATCTAGGATTGGGATCCATGTTGTAGTAGTAGAGGAAAATGATCTCTTATGTTTCTAGAAATTTATGTCCCCATTATCATAACTATTCCACCTAGGATTTGGAGTTTGAAGTGGTGGTGTTTTCAGTGAATTTTTTGCGGATTTACCTCATTAGGGTGATGATTTTGGTCTTCACATATCACAATATTTTGAGGTATATATTTAATCATCATGATCTGTATTTGAAGAAACTAAGATGGATGGATTTTCATTAGGATTATGATTTTCAGATCTCCTATACCTCAGGAAAACAAAATGTTATGGCCGATGGTTTGGGATGGATGTTGGGGTAGGATGTTGTTCAAGATTTTGAGGATGTTTGGAAAGGAATAGAGGAGTAGGAATCCTTTCCCTTAAATGAAAGGGTGGTTAATGGTAGAGCCAATTTATTTTAGATGATGGTGTGGTATTCTATGATGTGATAGGTGGATGAGTCTAAGTGGGGAGACTCAGAGGTAGAGGTGATGCACCATCAGGTTAGACATATTGATGCTATAGAGGGTTTGTCAATGGATGGTTATAACCAGATATTGTTTTGTGGGAGGCTATTTGTTTCGATAGTTATTCATGAGAGATCCCATCATGATTTTAATATCTCACATTTGGAGGTAGAACTAGGATTATGAATGATAAACTGTGACTTGAGGATGCGGTTTTGGTGTCCTAGGATGAAATGTGGGGTGGCAGAGTTTGTTGAGATGAGTTTTGTTTTCCAGTTGGTAGATGTTGGGAATCATGTCCCTAGATGTTTTCTATAACCTTTGGGTGTACCATAGTGAAAATGGTCTGGAATCTTGATGAATTTACTCATATTTTAACCCCAATAACTAATATTTTCTGATGAAATCTTGGTGATCGTGGATAAATTGAATAATTTAACCAACTTTATAGCAATCACAGAGTTGAGAGTAGTGGATGCTTAGGCTAGGCTGTAAATGGATGAGGTGGTCCATTTTCATGGAGTTTCTAGGAAACTTCTATCAGGACGGGATGCATATTTTACCCCATTATTCTATAGGGTTTAAAATATGATTTTGTAACCACGTTACACCTCATCACTGCTTTTCACTCTCAAACGAATGGGCAGATAGAGTGGACCATCTAAACTCTAGAGTATATATTGAGGGCATGTGTCTTCAAATTTAGTGGATCTTGGGTATGAAACATTACCTTTATTTAGTTTTATTATAAAAACCAATAACAATCTAACATTGACATGGATATGGTTGAGTATTTATATGGGAGACCATGTCATTCTCTGTTGTGTTGGATCGAGTTGGGGGGGGGGGTAATTATAGGACCTGATAGGGTGAAGTTCACAATAGTGAAGGTTCAACTTGTTCATGAGAGTATGAAAGTGGTTTATGAATTTAAAATGACTTATAACCATTATAAGAGGAGGCCATTGGATTTATATATTGGGGACCATGTGTCTTTAAGGTTTCCCCTCTACCTGAAAAGAAGATATTTAGTTAAGTGAGTAATATTTGTCTTATGTTTGTTGGGACCTTTTTGGTTTTTGGGAAATTTAGAAATGTGGCGTATCAGTTGGAATTGCCACTATGGATGAAGAGGACTCATGAAATCTTCCACATCTCTAAACTTCATTGGTATCTTCCTAATGAATATCATGTCATTGAATGGGGTGAGATTGATATTGAGGACGATGTGACATTCTTGGAGCTTCCAGTAGATATCTAAGATCACCAAGATAAGGCATTTCATGGATGGACCATTTTGTTGGTTCGTGTATTATGGATTCATGGTGTCCTGGAGAAGATCACATAGGAGTGAGAAAATCATATCTTTTACTAGTACCTAGATCTATTTTGAGTTTTCCATGCTCTGTTTCTCTTATTATGTGATGTTTGAGACATTTTTGTTTTATCAGATGAGTTGTTTTTCCATTTTCTTATGATGTATAATTTGTGATAAAGTTATAACATATGGAAAAGGGAGAAATTGATTCCTAATAGAGATGAATTATACCAATATACAATTAAACACATGTGAGAGAGTTAGTTTCACCAATAGTGTATAGTATCATGAAATGTAGGATGGAATTATTTGATTTCTATGCTTAGGGAACTACAGTTTATTGGTTGCGACAACTGTTGGTTTGACATATGTGGAAGTAGGATGGTTTAGGTGATGTTTATGTGTGGTTATAGTGTTTTACGAAATATTTTGTGTCCATTTTTCTTGGCATGTTTGGTTAGTGAAATCATTTTAGGTACGATAAGATCCATGATAGGTATCTCATAGGGTGGTTGTTCGACCCCTTTACTTTTGGGATATGTTTTGGACTCTTGAGGGTGAAATCATTTGAGATGTATCCTATATTACATGACATACCTTCCCAGACCATTAATTTGATGGTTTTGATGGTTGGAGGTGTTCAGGGGAAGTTTCAAGAGTTTTTTGTTGGAGACTAGAGCTGTAGAAAAGCTTTTGTAGGAAGTTCAAACAGTGTTTGTGGAATACAAGATGTGTAATGGTGGTTCACATCTTGTGTATCCAACTAGTTTATGGCTTGTAAATCAGAGAAGGTGAAATTTTTGGAATGTATTAGAAATTGTGTTAGTGGAATTCACCATGTTTATTAAGTAAAGGTTGAGGTGAAACATTTTTAGCAAAGGTTCTATTTTTTTAATTCCTAGGGAATTCACATCTTCAATATATATTGCATTATGTGAAACTAGTTGGTTTTTGAATTTAATGATATTTTATTATATATTTCTCTTCATTTATATGAACCCCTCTCCCTCAAAATTTTCAAAAATCCCTAGGAAATTAATAGGGATATTATATCCCTCTTCCTCCTGCTTCGATCCATCGATTTCGATTGATCCCAATTGGAAATCAATGGTAATTTATTCTCCAGTATTGGTGCTTTTATCCTATTATTTTTTGATAACCCTCAATGGTGGCGTATTTTTGGTTTAGGGAATGAGTTGGGCTATGTTCCTATGAATATTTGGTGTGGTGTATGTTTTTCCATTGGTTTTTCATATGATTGTGGTTTTTAGGCATTTCTTATTTTCCCTACGGTGCACAACAATTAAAAAGTCTCTTTGGAGTAGATAATCCCTTGTTTCTCTTTATTGTGTATCATGCAGGAGGGCTTTACTCTTGATTATCTATTGGATATGGTTGTTCTGTCTTAATTAACGATGAATAAATAACTAACTTGAAATTAAAAGGGGAATTGGGAATGAGTTATATGATTTTTTACCTTTGATTTTATTGTGATATGATGGATTATATGAGTTTTATTCCCCTACTAGAAATTGTGTTCATTGGGGGGCATTTTTTTCTCTTGAGGATATGTGTTGTGATTATTATGTCTTCTGTGATTGTTGTGAAATTACCATAAAATGGAAGTTAGTTAACCACTTGTATTTGTATAATTGAATGGCTTCCATAGGATTACATATTTGTGATAACACTACTAAAATAGTGCAGAAGATTATAAAATTTACCTTGTCAAATATATAAAATGATTTTTGATGTGTTGTGATGTTTGGCTCTGCTTGTGGGGCAGCAGTGTGTGTTTCTAATGCAATGTGGGGATGATGGGTGAGATGTGGTCGTGCTCTTGGAGTGGCGAGGTGGTGGTTGTTTTGTTATTATTTTGATGTGGTGAGGAGGTGGTTGTTTCTCCATGCTTTTAGGATAGTAAGGTGGCAGTTGTTTGGCCTTGATTTTGGGGTGTTGTGGTGGTGGTTGTTTGGTTGTGCTTTTGGGTGCCGAGGTGGTGGTTGTTTGGCTATGATTTTGGTGCGGTGATGCGATGGTGTGGTGGAGATGATGAACTGCTTGTGATGTGGGGTTTTGTTGTTTAAGATGCCTAGGTAGTGTTAGAATAACTATTTAATAATGATTGAAATGGATGGTGTGTGCTTTGGTTAATGGGATGAAAATTTCTAATGAATAAATAAATGATGGTATGTCTAGTTAAATGTGGTTGATTCTTAATAATGAAATTAATGGGATAGATAATGGGTTTGGATGGAAATGTGGAATGTGTCTTGTGGATTGTGTCTTGCATGGTGTTATGCATTTATAGGTGGAAGTGAAAGTGGTGATGTTATGAGTTGGTTAGTGTTTTATTGTGAACCCATAGGTTTGGATTTTGAGTAGCTATATATATATATATGCTTGTATGTTCCTTGTGATTTCTATTCACACCCCACCCACTTCAAACACTATGTGTCGACCCTCATATTTTTATTGTGGGGGTGTTTTACCTGAAATCCAATGAGGATGATAGATGCATGGGTTCCTATTCTTTCCCTCTCTCTCTCTTTCAGGTGAGGTAGGTATTTCACAGCCTGTGATGGTCAGAGATCTGTTAGTGAAGTAGATGGTAGTTGTGCTAACATGGTGTATTCGAGCGAGATGTTATGTGGCCGTGCATATAGGTAGGATATCCTAGGAATCTTCATGTGGGATGTGATGAGATTAGGTGTCCATGGGTAGGATGATATTAGATGAGGTGGCTAGGGTGGGGGGTGTTCATTGTAGAAGGAGGGAATGAAGTTGACTTCCTTCATTTTCATGACACCCTGCTTCTTATGTTATGGTTATGGAAGTGTTTTGGATGAGGTATCTTCGATCAAGAAGTAATGTGTCCATGCCTATGGGGTGGTGAGCCTGATTGTTTTCATGCAAGATGTGTTGGGACTTTGCTTATGGGGTGGTGGGCTATTTTAAAGATATTGAAGTTTCAGGACACACGATGTTGAGGTACGACAGAGAAATACTAGATGGAAAGTGGTGTGGGGTACCTCTTATTGATGTGGCTCATATAATATTACTTTTCTTTGCGTTATTTTGTGATCATTCCATGGTGAGGTCTGGGATGAAGAGTTGAAATGTTTAGGTGTTGTTGGTTCTAATGATTTCTCATGAGTGCATCAGTATGCTTCTTTCACATGTGAAAAAAAGTCTTTTTTTATAATGAGTATACCTATATGATCACCCGATAATTATACAACTATTTTTAGGTTTTGTGGGAGGATAATGTGGACTATGCTGGACATTAATATCTCAGACCGTGTATAGTTGTTGTGTCACTGCTTTGTCTTTTATTTTGGGTACTTAGATAGATACTTTTATCTGTATAAGTTTTATTTATATATGTTTTGTGGGATGATTTATGGTTTTTGTATAATTTCATGGAGTTTCTTGTGGATTATTTATCTTATCCTCCAATCTTAAATTATTATAGAGGGTGATTGTCAAGACCCCCTCCCACCAAAGATGCCCCTCCCGAGCTGGCAATGGTGAAAGGGAGATAATGACCCCCCGAGTCCCGCCTCCAGTAGGCCCCGGGGTGGCGACTAGCACCAAGGGTATGAGTTTTTCACAAATATGGGAAGCATTACCCTTTTTATTTTTAAAGATCGGGAAATATTACAAGTCAACCACCAAAAAGGAAAAGAGCAAGTATATAGAAATAAACCCCAAACCAATCCCACATGCATGTTTAAACAATTTATAACAAGGTACAAGTACAAGAAAGCTCAAAGTACAATACCAAAAGAAAAACAAAGGTACAACAATAGCAACAACTCCAACGGTCTGACTAGTAGGGTCCCGCACGGCCCTGGTAGTCCTCCTGGAAACCTGAAAGTAAACGTAGGGTGAGCATACAAGTATACTCAGTAGGGAAACCTAAAGCTCTTGTTCACAAGTGGGGAGACATCCTAATGTCTCGTGAGAACAACTGAAGAAACCTAGCAAGGAATTCTATCCACCCAACCTCACCAGCCAAACTCACCAAAACACAAGCACAACACATAGTATTAGTATAAGAACAAGATTATTGGGTACCCTGCACCATTTCCCTTTAGTTAGCTGCTCTTCCTAACGACGAACGTCCTGATGCTGCCACACTCTCCCCGCCCGCACACACCTGGGCCTCACAACCATGTATCCCGCACACAATCACCTGAGCCTCACAACCACATATCCCACCTGCACACACCTGGTCCTCACAACCACGTATCCCGCCCACACACACCTGAGCCTCACAACCACGAATCCCACCTGCACACACCTGGGCCTCATCCCGAAGATTCTTGGAAAACAATAGAACCTGCCTGAAGAGTCTTGGGCTAAAACCACCCCAATCGAAACCTACCCGAAGAGTCTTAGGTGTAAGGTCGCCTCAAGCCATCGCAACCTAGGGGAGAAGGAGCAGGAAGGAGCTAGTAACAAAGGGAAAATCACCCTCTCCCATGAAATGGGAGTGTTCGACACTAAGTGCTCAACATGGGTGGGGTGCGATAAAACACAAAAGATACAGATATGTATATATACCAACCTCATAGCCCAACCAATGGATTCTAAAAAGAGAAACTGAGCACGTGCCTCGACACTGCTACTACGAAGCATGCATGCAACAAACAAACCCAACCCCCTTTAGGTTTTCACATTTCAGTATAAATAGTTATTTAGTTCCTTAACTACTGGGCAACTATCCACAACTAACCACACCAATAGTTCGTAAAACATAACCCTGCCATCCACAAAACAAGTTAGGAAAAACATAAGCAGCACAACAAAGTCCCTCTTATCAACTAACCAACCCCAATGATTATTATTTCCATTTATTACCATGCCCCACCATTTATTAACTCTTACACTTTTATTTATTAATCACAACCCATAACCCGTTCACATTTAAACCCAGCCCTGCAGCCCCGTTGCCAACCACCATAACCACAACCGCACCGAAACCCGTACATCAACACCTCTTTAATACCATTTATTGTAGCCCCGCTGCCCATCACCATCGTAACATCACACCAACCCGCAACCAAGTCAACCGCAACCCTTCTGTTCACCCGATCCACAACAACCCACAAAACACCCCCAACACATGCCTCGTAACCAAGCCAACACCCACATGTTCATTATTCCATTTTGTTTAACCGGGGTGATCACACAAGGGTTCCGGATTTTAATTTAATCAGCTAACTTTACGTGATTATCCAATTTCCACATTCCACAAGCTTCCATCAATAAGAAAATACAGAAGGAGAGGGAAACATTTAATTGCGTAAGCAAAGGCCCCCAACGACCATGATTTTCAGTAGGTAGAAGCTCATTCAATTCACACCATAATATCCCAGTATATAAAGTAACAACAATCACAACCTCCCATCCCCGTTATATAAGACTGTTATTATCTTTATTTAACCGGTTCAAAAGTGTTTCACGTAAACAATTGAACACCCACCCCGCATGATGAAAAATTAAAGAGACGAAGGTAAGATCCCTACCTCAATAGATTCTTGATTGCAACACTCCCCCAGATCAACCATAGAAGACGTCTGTCGGCGTCCGTCACTTCTGTCGGGTCCCAGAAAAACCTCCTCAGGTAGAATTCGGAAAGGAAGGGCCGAAGGAAAGACAACAGACCTAGGCTTAGAAGCTCCGCCTCGTCGTTACGATCCCGTGGCTGCTGACGGATCGTAAATCGGAGCTCGGACGAAGAAGTTATGGATGAAAGAGCCTTCGAGTCTCTTGAGAGAGCTCTACTCAGAGGAGAGGAGAGGAGATGAGAGGAGAGGGGTGAGTTGAAAGGAGGAGGGGACTCCTCCTTTTATAGGCGTGAAAAGAAAAAGTACACGGCATGTACTTTATGGTACACGGCGTGTACTCTGTTCTTTCACACAGTCTCCACGCGGCTTCCAACATGGCTCCACGACCGTTGACTGGTCAACACACGGTTTGACGGTAACGCATACGCAGGGAAGGACTACACGGCGTGTAGTTTAGACACACGACGTGTACTCATTTATTGCACAAGGCAAGGACATGGCTCCAACACGGTACACGACCATTATCTGGTAACGCGTACGCGGGGAAGGACTACACGGTGTGTAGAACTGGACACACGGCGTGCACCAATTACTCCACACAGCAAGGACACGGCTTGCAACATGGGGTGTACCCAGAAAGGGAGTACACGGCGTGTACCCAAACTAAACGGCGTGTAGTTTCAAAATTATGGAAAGTGTGGGAAAAGTCCATTTTACCCTCCATAACACTTCTTGACCTTCTTTTTGAGAAAGGAATGGGCCGGAGAGGTCCGGGCCATTACATCAGATACCTATTAAAACATTCTCGTCCCCGAGAATTCAAAAACCAACCCAGAGGAAGCCCAACAAGATACCTCTTAGGGTTCTCGTTATAACAGGAACCCAACCAAAAACCCTAATCATATTTGTTAGGAATTCCTTCTCCTATGTCGAGATATTATCTGCTTTAGGCGGCACTGACTCGCCTGCACGGGTTTAATCGCATCCTCATTAATGCGTCTCGATTAAGAATTGGGTCTTCCCACTTTCATACATTAGGATTTTTCAACTCGCACTAACCCCGACGCCACAAAACCAACACACTGCCCGAACACGTGGGTTTGGGAAATTCCTTCACCTATGTCGAGATAATATCCGCTTTAGGCGGCACTGACTCGCCCGCACGGGTTCAATCACATCCTCATTAATGCGTCTCGATTAAGGATCAGGTTTTTGCCATTTCCCACACATCCGGACATGTTACACATTACCAGGGAACAAGGAAACAAAATGCCTCATAACTGACAAGACAAGTATTCCATATATCAAAGGTACATAGTACAAAATCAACACAAATCTCAGAAGAACAAGGGAAAAACACAAGTCAAAACAACTCTTTGTACAGAGCGTGCATCTAGGTCTCTCGCTCCCAAGTGCTCTCCTCGAGGCCTCCATGCCTCCACAACACACGAACCAAGGGAATGGTTCTTCCATAGAGCACCTTCTCTTTACGATCTTCGATTCTAACTGGTCATTCCTCGAAGGTCACGTCATCTCCCATATCTAACTCTCCCCAGTCGATAACGTGGGAGTCGTCGTGTAAGTACCGACAAAGCTGGGAGACGTGGAAGACATCATGAAACTTCTCCAACTGAGGTGGAAGGGCTAGCTGATATTCCACCTCGCCAACTCACCTCAACACCTCAAAAGGTCTGATGAACCTAGGTGAGAGATTTCTCCCTTTCCCAAACCTCCGCTGCCCCCGTTGAGGGGAAACCATTAATAACACATGATCCCCCACATCGAACTCCAAGGTCCTCCTCCGACAGTCAGAATAAGACTTCTGTCGGTCCTGAGCCGCTTTCATCCTCTCATGTACAAGATGGACTTTCTCTGTGGTGCTCTGCACTACCTCTGGCCCAAGAGCACCTGTCTCACCAACCTCTACCTAGAAAATGGGTGAACGAAATTTCCTTCCATACAAATCCTCAAACAATTCCATGCCAATAGTAGAGTGGAAGCTGTTGTTTTAGGAAAACTCTACTAAAGGCAAGTGTCGTATCCATGATCCTCCGAAATCCAGAACGCATGATCTCATAATGTCCTCCAATGTCTGGATAGTCCGCTCAGTCTTCCCATCGGTCTGAGGGTGGAAAGAAGTGCTAAGGTGTAGCTGGGTGCCAAAAGCATGCTGTAGCCCCCTCCAGACTCATGAGGTAAACCGAGTATCCCGATCTGAGACGATAGTCCTCGGAACTCCATGCAAGTGCACCACCTCGTCTACGTACCTCTGTGCTAAGGTACTCACCGGGCCCGACTCCTTGATTGCTAAGAAGTGAGCTGATTTAGTTAGATGATCCACCACTACCCAGATAGCATCATAACCACCCTGAGCTTTGGGTAGTCCTGTGACGAAGTCCATCGAGATGTCATCCCAATTCCACTCGGGGACATCTAAAGGATGCAACAAACCACTGGGAACACAGTGTTCAGCCTTCACTTGCTGACACACTAGGCATCTAGCTACAAACTATGCCACTGCCCGTTTCCCCCCAGGCCACCAAAACTGTTCCCTTAGGCCTCGATACATTTTTGAAACTCCTGGGTGTACCGCCAAGGCTGAGATATGGAACTCACGAAGAACTCCCTCACGCATCGCCTCCGGAACAAACAACCTTCCATGGAAAAGCATCCGATGTCAGCTGTCCTCTGACCATCCTTCTAGAGCGTTCCCCTAATCGACTCGATCCCACATCACTTCTGCCTCGGAGTCCCCCCACTGAGACTCTTCCACCTGTTGCAACAAGGAGGACTACACCATCATCTGAAACAAACATCCTCAAACACCTTCTACCCTTGTATCCAAGTGAAAGGCAACCAACTCTCCCATTGCCTTCCAAGCATCAGTAGATTCCCGAAACACTTCCTGATGCGACTTCCTGATCAGGGCATCAGCCACAACATTGCCCTTACCTTCAGTGTAATAGATCTCAAATCCATAGTCTTGGAGAAACTCGACCCATATCCACTTCCATAAGTTCAGGTCCCGTTGGGAGAAGATGTAACGCAGGCTCTTGTGATCTTAGAAGACCACAATGTGCTCCCCAAAGAGGTAATGTCGCCAAAAATTCAGTGCGAACACTACTGCTACAAGATCTAGGTCATGGGTGTCATAGTTACGCTCGTGAGGGCGCAACTGCCTAGACCCATAACAAATCACACCCTTCTTCTGCATTAGCACGCACCCCAGACCAAGGCCAGAAGCATCACAAAACACCTCGTACAACAACCCTTCCTCTGGCAACCTGAGTACGGGAGAACTGACCAACTTCTCCTTCAGGTAGTCAAAAGCTTTCTGGCACTGCTCGCTCCACAGGAAGACCTGGTTCTTCCTTGTCAAAGCTGTCAAAAGAGCAGCAACTCGAGAGAATTCCGAAACGAACCTCCGATAGTAACCTGCTAACCCCAGGAAACTACGATCTTCTGCCATGCTCTTGGGTGCTTCCCAAGAAACAACTACCTCCACCTTCGATGGGTCCACTGACACTCTATGCTGAGACACCACGTGCCCAAGGATGTGTACTTCTTGTGTCAAGAACTTACACTTCGACAATTTCCCATAAAGCTGGTGGTGTCAAAGGACTTCCAAGACTGCCCTGAGATGCTCAACGTGCTCCTCCTCTGATCTTGAGTAGATCAGGATGTCGTCGATAAACACAATGACGAACCGGTCCAGAAAATCTCAGAAGACAATGTTCATAAGTCCCATGAACACAGCCGGTGCATTCGTAACTCCAAATGGCATCACTACAAACTCGAAGTGTCCATACCTGCACCTAAAATCCGTCTTCGAGATGTCACTGTCCTTCACCCTCAGCTGATGATATCCCGATCGTAGATCAATCTTAGAGAACCAACCTGCTCCCCTCAGCTGGTCGAAGAGATCATCTATCCTTGGAAGGGGGTAGCGGTTCTTGACTATTACCTGGTTCAACCTTTGGTAGTCTATGCATAGCCTGAGACCACCATCTGTCTTCTTCACGAACAAAACTGGAGCACCCCATGGTGACATGCTGGGTCGAACAAAACCCTTCTCCATCAGATCGTCAATCTGAATCCGCAACTCCCGCAACACTGAAGGTGCCATCTGATAAGGGGCCATCGAAATCGGACGGGCACCAGGCTGTAAGTCTATACCTAACTCAATGTCACTTCAGGGGGGTAGAGTTACATCCTCCTTAGTAAAAACATCGAGGAACTCCAAAACAACCTCTGGGACATCCATCATCTCTGTATCAGCTGGAACCACTGATAACCCGCCTAACAAGGAAAGGAGAGGCTCCACACACCGGCTTCTCACCTGATAGCTCCTCTCACTAACAAAAGATACGTGCTGCCCATCTACGTCGGAGAACATGACTCTTCTCCGGAAGCAGTCTATAATGGCACTAACAGAAAACAACCAGTCGATGCCTAGGATGACATCATATGGCTGCATCTGTAATAGAAGAAGGTCTCCACAAGATCGATGTGGTCCCAACGTCATCCCACATCCCCGGAAAACACAAGATACGCTGGTCTGGCCCCTAACTGGTGTACTCAGTACCAGTGGTATGGAAAGTCTCTCTACAACTAGTCCCAAAGCATGGGCTAGACTAGGTGCAACAAAAGAGTGCGAGGCTCCAGAATCGAACAAAGCAGAAACAAGAGTGCTGAACAAACAAATCGTACCTCGTACCACCTCTGGTCCCGCTGGAGCTACCAACTCTACTACGTGCAACTCTCCACGCCCAGCTCCTCTTCCTCTCTAATTTCGTCCGCCTCACCGACCACGCCTTGGTCGAGGTCCCTGAGGAGCACCTTGACGTCATCTTTCTCCCACAAAGTCTGTCCTCGGAGGAGCATGGTCTTGCTGCTGCTGGAAGGGCCTCGCCGACAACTGGTGCTACTGAGGTGGGCGCTGAACCTGCCCACCTCTACCGTACTGAGCTCGGGTCGGGCACCAACTCTGAACGTGCCCAAAACCTCCACAAGAAAAACACCTCGGTCCCGGGCTCGTGAAAAAGCGACGAGGACCCAAATATCTGAACTGGAACTACTCGGGCCTACTCCCCACTGGCCTGAACCTGGAAGGTCCCGTCGTAGGAGCCCTTTTGCTGACTGCCTTCCCCTTCGACGAGCCTGGCTGGATCCCCTCTCAGGGTGCACCTCCCAGCGAGTGCATACTCTCTACAACCTCTGCCTTCTTCTATTCCGCCAAGTACGCCGGAAGGGTGAAGGGGGTGACAGCATACTAGAGCGAAGGACCAAGTGCCTCCTCCAAACGTCTCGCCTGAGACTCCTCATCCAGAAAGAGATCCGGAGCAAAGTGCAGGAGATCCTTGAACTTGATCCCCACCTCTCGTACCGACATACTTCCCTGCTGAAGGGAGAGTAACTCCTGCCGCTTCCCCACCGTGATCATGGAAGAAAGGAATTCCTCTCGGAATTCCATCTCAAAGTCAACCCATGGAACCTCAGACTCTATCCTCTCTCCGAGGTAGAGCATCCACCACTGTCACGCCGCACCTCTCAGCTGACTGACTGCTAGGGGAACCCAGTACTCCCTCGGAGCACGGATCATGGTAAAAGCGATCCCTAGCTCCTCAAGCCACCCCTCCGTCTCCGTATCTGAAGTACTACCCTCATATTTCTTGAGGGTCTGCCGCAGAAAAGAATGGAGAGTCTTCTGCCATTGGATATCTTCCTCCTCTCAGTAAATACTCAGCTGATCGACCGCCTGAATCTGCTGGGCCTCGGCCGTCTATGCCACCCGGGGACGACATCCAGGTGCCATAGATGTATGGTAAACAAGGATCGCCTAAGCCCAAGTAGTAAGGAAACTCAAGGTTTTATTTTTTTTATCATTTTATTTCAATTTCTTCCCCATAACACTCAAATCAAGTAAAAAACAATCATGATAATGCATGTACCTTCCCTAGGGTATCTACCCTACAAAAAATGTAGTCTCACTTGGTCATTCGGTAGGCTCAGAGTCCTTGCATCGGATCACGGGGGGCCCTAAAATCCCGTGTCCTAGTCGGTCTTCCCTGGCCTATGTCACGCACCAAGATTGACTAACACTGTTGCCCTACCATCCCATGCAATCCTCACTGTGCCTAACTCCATACTCCATCCTATCTCTCAACCATCCCTCTGATACCATTCTTTCACGACCCCCTCCCACCAAAGATGCCCTTCCTGAGCTGGCAATGGTGAAAGGGAGATAATGACCCCCGAGTCCCGCCTCCAGTAGGCCCTGGGGTGGCGACTAGCACCAAGGGTATGAGTTTTTCACAAATATGGGAGGCATCACCCTTTTTATTTTTAAAGATCGGGAAATAGTACATGTCAACCACCAAAAAGGAAAAGAGCAACTATATAAAAATAAACCCCAAACCAATCCCACATGCATGTTTAAACAATTTATAACAAGGTACAAGTACAAGAAAGCTCAAAGTACAATCCCAAAAGAAAAACAAAGGTACAACAGCAACAATAACTCCAAAAGTCTGACTAGTAGGGTCTCGCACGGCCCTGGTAGTCCTCCTGGAAACCTGAAAGTAAATGTAGGGTGAGAATACAAGTATACTCAGTAGGGAAACCTAAAGCTCTCGTGCACAAGTGGGGAGACATCCTAATGTCCCGTGAGAACAACTAGAAACCTAGCAAGGAATCCTATCCACCCAACCTCACTAGCCACACTCACCAAAACACAAGCAAAACATGTTGTAGTAGTATAAGAACAAGAGTATTGGGTACTCCGCACCATTTCCCTTTAATTATCTGCTCTTCCTAATGAAGAACGTCCTGACGCTGCCACACTCTCCCCGCCCGCACACACCTGGGCCTCAAAACCACATATCTGGACGACACACACCTGGGCCTCACAACCACGTATCCTGCCCGCACACACCTGGGCCTCACAACCACGTATCCCACCCACACACACCTGGGCCTCACAACCACGTATCCCGCCCGCACACACCTGGGCCTCATCCCGAAGATTCTTGGGAAACAGTAGAACCTGCCCGAAGAGTCTTGGGATAAAACCACCCCAATCGAGACCTACTCGAAGAGTCATAGGTTTAAGGTCGCCTCAAGCCATCACAACCTAGGGGAGAAGGATAAGGAAGGAGCTAGTAACTAAGGGAAAACACCCTCTCCCATGAAATGGGAGTGTTTGGAACTAAGTGCTCAACATGGGTGGGGTGCGATAAAACACAAAAGATACAGATACGTATATATACCAACCTCACAGCCCAACCTATGGCTTCTAAAAAGAGAAACTGAGCACGTGCCTCGACACTACTACTACGAAGCATGCATACAACAAACAAACCCAACCCCCTTTAGGTTTTCACATTTCAGTAGAAATAGTTATTTAGTTCCTTAACTACTGGGCAACTATCCACAACTAACCACACCAATTGTTCGTAAAACATAACCCTGCGATCCACAAAACAAGTTAGAAAAAACATAAGCAGTACAACAAAGTCCCTCTTATCAACCAGCCAACCCCATTGATTATTATTTCTATTTCATTACCATGCCCCACCATTTATTAACTCTTCCAGTTTTATTTATTAATCACTACCCATAACCCATTCACATTTAAACCCAGCTCTGCAGCCCCACTGCCAACCACCATAACCACAACCACACTGAAACCCGTACATCAACACCTCTTTAATACCATTTATTGCATCCCCACTGCCCATCACCATCGTAACATCACACCAACCCGCAACCAAGTCAACCACAACCCTGTTGTTCACCCGATCCACAACAACCCACAAAACACCCCCAACACATGCCTCGTAACCAAACCAACACCCACATGTTCATTATTCCATTTTGTTTAACCGAGGTGATCACATAAGGGTTCCAGATTTTCATTTAATCAGCCAACTTTACATGATTATCCAATTTCCACATTCCACAAGATTCCATCCATAAGAAAATACAAAAGGAGAGGGAAACATTTAATTGCATAAGAAAAAGCCCCCAATGACCGTGATTTTTAGTAGTTAGAAGCTCATTCAATTCACAACATAATATCCCAGGATATAAAGTAACAGCAATCACAACCTCCCATCCCCATTATATAAGCCAGTTATTATCTTTATTTAACCGGTTCAAAAGTGTTTCACGTAAACAATAGAACACCCACCCCGCATGATGCACAAATTAAAGAGACGAAGGTAAGATCCCTACCTCAACAGGTTCTTGATCGTAACGCTCCCCCGGATCAACCTTAGAAGACGTCTGTCGGCGTCCGTCACTTCTGTCGGGTCCCGGCAAAACCTCCTCAGGTGGATGTCAGAAAAGAAGGGCCAAAGGGAAGACAACAAACCCAGGTTTAGAAGCTCCGCCTCGTCGTTACGATCCCGTGGCCGCTAACAGATCATAAATCAGAGCTCAGACGAAGAAGTTATGGAAGAAAGATCCTTCGAGTCTCTTGAGAGAGCTATGCTCAGAGGAGAGGAGAGGAGAGGAGAGGAGAGGAGAGGGGTGAGTTGAAAGGAGGAGGGGACCCCTCATTTTATAGGTGTGAAAAGAAAAAGTACACAGCATGTACTTGGTTCTTTGACACGGTCTCCACGCGGCTTCCAACACGGCTCCGCGGCCGTTGACTGGTCAACACACGGTTTGAGGGTAACGCATACGCGGGGAAGGACTACAGGGCGTGTACTCATTTATTGCACACGGCAAGGACAAAACTCCAACACGGTACACGGCCGTTGACTGGTAATGTGTACGCAGGGAAGGACTACACGGTGTGTAGAATTGGACACACGACATGCACCCATTACTCCACACAGCAAGGACACGACTTGCAACACGGGGTGTACCCGGAAAGGGAGTACACGGCGTGTACCCAAAATACACGGCGCGTAGTTTCAAAATTCTGGAAAGTGTGGGAAAAGTCCATTTTACCCTCCATAACACTTCTTGACCTTCTTTTTGACAAAGGAACGGGCCGGAGAGGTCCGGGCCATTACAGTGATGCTTCCCATTTCATGAGAGTTTTATACCCACAGTTATAGTCGCCAACCTGGGGCCTACTGAAGGCAGAACATGGGGGTCATTATCACTATCCCATCATTTTAGTATCTTTAGAGGTAGGGGATCATGAAAGATATGATATTCAATGAATGAAGTAGAAACCAACTGATAAAACATATTTCAAAGAATAATTCATCATAAAATGGCTAGGAAGTAAATAGATGTATAGAATTAGTTCAGAAATATACATTCACATCCCCTAAATAGATTCTAAATTTCTATCACACCAAGTTTAACTTTGATTATATCAATCTTAGATAAACCCGGGGGTTTGTATATATGTCAAGTAGTCGATTTACTAGGGGAATAAATTCCAGAATTACATTCCTTTTTTGATCATGATATTTAAGAAAGTTATATTAGAAATCAATGTATTTATCACTAGAATGCTGAATGGATTTCTAGAGATAGAATTTATAGAGATATTATGAAAATAAATTTTTATTATTTTTTTAAATTAAAAACAAAATAAGAAACAGTTTGTTTGATCCAAAAAGTTTTTGAACAACCAGATATAGTAACAACATAATCACATTGAATTGTTGATAAAGCTAATGAATCTTGTTTCTTATAACTCCATGAAACTAAAAAATTTCCATGAATGTGAGACATACATGTTTTTCATTTTCTATCTATTTTCAACCACCCAAATCAAAATATGAAAAACTAGTTAGTTCAAATGAATTATTTAAGGGATAAAACAATATGAGATTCATAGATATTTTAACATAAGAAATTAATATTTTAATTACCTTTAAATGACATTCTTTTGGATTTTATTGGAATATAGAACATCTACATAATTAAAATATCAAATTGAGTATAGATGCAGTCAAATAAAGCTACCCATAACTGCTATAAACATATTATCACCATCAAATTTTTCACTTTCATAATAATATAAAATATAAAAAATACCCATTCAAATATTTGATCTTTTACAACAATCAACACCAAACCTCCTAAACAATTCTTTATAATATTTTCTTGATTAACAAATATATCAAAATTACATTGAACTATTTGAAATCCCCAAAAGAATATAAATTCACTCACAAGAGTCATCTCAAACTTTGAAGACATTATATTTGAAAATTAATTAAAAATTGAATCAATTGAAGATTAAAATATACTATCATTAATATATATTTGAATAATTATACTATTTTATGATTTTTTATTAGTAAATAATTTTGGATCAATATTCCCCATTTTGGTATTTTTTGGAATTTTTTTAACTACCGTATACTAGTAGTTTTAAATGAATTTAGGGGGAGAATAAAATTTTTGGGTTAATTATAGTGTTAGTTTGATTCCTAGTAATCATATTTTAGTTTAGGAAGATCATTTAGCATTTATAATGGTGTTTACATTTAAAGGAATATGAATGATTTACTTTATTCTTTTTGATCAATTTCAAAATGGGGGAGAAAATTGGATCATGTTTTGAAATCATCAAAACGAGGAATAATGTTTAAGTGAATCATGTGCACTTTTTTATGTTTTAATAATTAAAATACCTTTTTATTACATAATTATCATTTCTCACAGATTTTATTTCACTTATTTATTCTCTCTAACAAGGGTTATGATGTGTACTTTATTCTTATATTATATATAAGGAATGATATTATTTGTATTTGATTACCATCCATGTGTTCATTATTTATTTTTGAAACTAATTTTTCTAGAAGTTAATTTACTCTAACATGACATACACTATAAGTCCATAGATTAGATTATTTTTAAAAAATAGTGTTAGTATTAACTAAACAAATGAACAAAATTTTAGAAACCACAAGAACAGGATTTTAAGTGACTGATGATGGGTAGCTCAAATTTTTCTAACTATTGAACTGACTAAATGAAGAAACTCGATCAAAAACAAGGTATTATGAAAATATAATAAATTCAATAAACTAATTGTATTGTTCTAATTAATTGCATGAATACATTTTAATTGACCATATGATAATTTTTTGATTGAACATAAGTGAAAATTTATCAAAGTACTCTAACTACGACAAGAGAAAATCCACTATATAAAAAGTATTTTAGGCTTGTCTCTATTATGTTATGACTTTTTAGACCTGTATACATAAAACATTTTGAATACTAGACCACACAAATCTCTCATGGATCATACTAATGTTATATTTTATCATATATTTTCCTATGTTAATGATTCATAAAGGGATACCCATAACATGAAACATAATATTTGAATTTTCACAAATCCCTATGCTATCTTATAGAATCAACTATTTTTTATAAACCAAGTATTATGAATTACAAGGTATTCTTGAAGTATGTCTTTATTAACTATAAATGGTTCATATTCAAATAAGATTTACCCAAAGGTGAACCCTTTTGTAAAAAAAACCCTCTCAAGGGACTAATACAATAGAGATTAAGCCTCTTCCAAGCAATGTTGAGCCCCACCATACAAAATATACTTGGAATCCTTATTCTCAAAAGTATCCTATATTGGCTTAACTCAACAATTTCACCATAATAGCTCAAAAGGCCATGTTATCATACTATCACTGATGTCATTACCCTAAAATGCTTACTTCATCTAGGCCTCCTCTATAGCCTATTGACTTACATGATTGACTCAACTTGCACATTTTTATTATTCCCATCAATAATATATTCCATTTATAATGGGTATTAGGTAATTTTTATAAGAGTTACTCTAATTTTCCATCAAAAATTTTAAGTCCATCTTCATACTTTCAAACTTTTATTCCATTTAAAATGAGTATCATTATCCTTATAACGCCGAAGAAACCTTATTTATCAAAAAACTCTCTTCCTGAATTCTTTGAGTTGACCCCCAAGGTTATCAATCACCAATGAAACCCCCTAATGTATATTTAATGAGATATAATTTAAAATGGGATACCAATTGGGTGTGAGTTACAACTCTTTTAGTCTTGTTCACATTACCCATGGGTCCAATCATCCTTCCTTGTTTTGTTACTAATGGATAGTACAGTACAAAAAATTCATTTAGGCACATTTTTATTTGACTTTATCAACATATATATTAATCACTAACTTAATTATGCTCATTTTTTAAAAACATATATAAATGGATATAATTATAGAAATGATTTACACTCGCACTTTTTAATTGGTACTTTCATTGAGAGAGTTTTGATAGAGATAAATATATTTAAGAAATGAAACTGAAATAAAAAATTATGGATGCCATAAATTATGGTAACAATAGTATATTTTATGAAAAAACTAAAGGATATTGATCTATTTAACCATATATTATGAAACATAGAAAATTGACATAATAGTTACAAAAAAACCCCATGTATCCATGGATGACCCAGACATGGCAGCTGAGGTGGAACATGACACGCAACAACTAAGGCATGCATTATAGAGGAAATAGAACTAGGTTGGTCCAATGTTTGAGGAGAATAATATGAAATTAACAATGTATAAGATTTAATATGAAACATAGTAGGGAAAAGTTACTTGAATCCAAATCATAATTTTCCCATGATGATGGGGAACATAGTTAAATGACTGGATACATAAATAACAACATAATAGAATGAACTCTAGAACCTAGAACAATGAAATAATTCTATATTCTAGTGGATAGAGATCCAAATTTGTGATTTGAATATGGATTTTAATCGGTTAGTTCTTATATGCATAGAGCATTCAGGTCGAGGTGATACTAAAAGGAAGTCATGCATTGGGATGTATAGAGGAATTAGTTTGGACCTGGACACCAAAGGAAGTAGACTAAGGAATATGGATGAATCAGATGGAATGAAAAAAAGAGTTTCTAAAAAGGAGGACATGTGCACATTATCCAAACAAGTGGGAGAACAATGGGAGGTTTCAATTCATGGAATGAAACCCACACAATACTATGAGATATTTATGTGAACATCATTTCATAAAAAAATGCCAGATTGGGTGCATAATTTACAAGATGAATCTTAATTGAATACTACACTTATTCAAGAAGTACTGCCACTATATGACTCCATGAGGTAAATCCCAATAATTACAAAAAAATAACCCTTTTTAATAAAATATGTAAGAACTAAAAGCATTGGGAAGACAAATAAATCTTGAAAAATCTAATGAATAACCAAAACTGGTTATGTTTCTTTGGTATTTTTTTATGTAGGTCATTTTATTGGACATTATAATCAAGTATAGGATACAGAGAGTTATTTTTTTGTGTATCAAAAATGAACATTTCAACAACCTATTGTAACCATGGATATAGAGAGAACTCAAAAATATTGTATACATTTTTAAATCCACAAAACTAAGACTAACTAATATTTCAATAATAATTCCACAAGGCTCTATAGTTTCAACAAAATTTCATGTAAGGATACCAATAAACCATCCAAACATCACTATTTCAATAAAATAAATCCCCTAAATTTCCAAAATCTAGTTCTCAAGAACAAATCCCTCACCAAATAGATCCTAACATATGGGAGATAAAAATGGATTTCATGGAATTGAAAGAACAGTTATGGAATCTAGTGGAAATGATGGTTAAAAATCCAAGGAAATTACCACCTAAAACATTATCCTATAATAAGTGAAATAAAAATTTGGTAATAACTAGAAGTGGTAAAGAAATTCAACCTTATCTAAGACAATATATAGAACAAAACAAGCCTATTAAATAAGGGGAGAAAATAAATAATTATGAACAAGATAAAGAAAAATCAGAAATTTAACCTGAGAAACCATAAAATTTTGAAAAATCCCCACTACCATTTCCCTTAAGAATGATTCAAAATTATAAAATTCATGAAGTTGAGATTCAATAAGAAATTAATGACACATTCAAGTAATTTTAAATCTATACACTTCTTCTTGAATACCATAAATATATTTATAGATTTACTAAGTTCTTAAAGTAATTATACACTATTAAAATAAGTATTCAAGGGAGTGATAGTGTAAGACTAGGAAGAATTTTTTCGACACTAATAACACCAATTAACCACAAATTTTTTTGATCTAGGGTCATTTTCCTTTTCAATACTACTAGATACAATTCACTTAAATATTATTTATGGGATTTTGTAGATTAAATTAATGTAATACCTTATTATGTGTTCTTAACATTAAAAATTGTGTTGCTCAATCTTGTGTTATAATTATGTTAAAAAATTGAGTAATAGTATTGGCAGTTGGATTTCTAGAAGATGTGTTGGTGAGAATGAAAAACTTAATCTTTCTAGGTAATTTATATGTCCTCAAAAAGTAAATTGATAGAACACTTGGTAAATCAACAATAATCACATCCAATACATTTATAAATATATATAGGACAATAATTAGTATCAATGGAGTTACATTAACAATGGAATTTAGAGAAAAAATTGCAAATTTATATATTTTTGATTCAATGAAGTTTAGACAAGAAGAAAATTCACTTTTCACACTTACACACACTAAGGAGCCTACTTTACATGAATAAGCTAATCTACATTAAGTCATCCATAATCTGGAAACAAATTGAGATCATTAAATCTAAGTGAAATGACTATGATCAACATTAGACTATTGTCTAGGAACCTAATAATGTGTAAAATGCATATTTAATTGAAGGGTTTGATTGGCTATTTTAAATTAATTATTAAAAATGTAATCCACTTTCCTGGAAGGAACTGAAAGTGGTTGATGTAAGTGAACCTAAGTTACTAAAATCACTAATTTGGCCACCCATGATTACATAGAAACATATTCCACCACATTAATGTATGTGTTTCAAATGGGTATGGACACGATACCCATGATAATTTCTATAAACATCTCCCTTAATCCTGAAATCAAACTCATAAATATTTTATGATATAATTTTAATGCCATAGGATTGAGTCTAAGTGACATACCTGAGCTTAGTGAAAGTATATGTATACACAAAATCTGATTTGAAAATATTTCGAAAACATATAGACAACCCAAAAGGATACTAAACCTGACCATAGAGGATTTTTTTTTTAAAATAAATTGAATCATTTCTAGGAGCATGAATTGTAAGGACCTGACCCCAGTTTCCCAAAGTCGGTGCCTTATTTCATTATGTTGACATGGTTACAAGAAAGTTTTACCCTAAAGTAATGAATAGTTTAGTAGATTTGGAAAACCATATATATACATATATTCAACACTACAATTTGAAAGGAACTACAATATAGAAATTCCTTTGACAGAATCCACAACACATAGGTTATCCCAGAATGTCATTCATTATATACCTCTTCATGTCCTAGGAAAATGAAACATAAGAATGTTGTGAGCTCAATTGCTCAATAAGGGTAATAAATAAAAGGTAATATATCATAAACATAAACATTAGGCATGGTGAATAACTAAAAACACATTCCTTTAAAAATAAACTTGAACACATTATGGAGGGAATGAGATCTCAATAAATAATTACATAATAAGGAAAAATCATTGGTATTTTACTATTCGAATAACCAAATTAAAACTCAATTACTTGTTTCATAATTAGGGAATTCATAACGCCAGATATCATAATCATACTATCAAGGCATCATTCCATGAACATAAATAATCAAATTGTCAAGGCCTCGTACCAAGACTGTAGTTTGTCTTATGAGACCTACCAATGCATCAAGAGGATATAGATGACCCCACATGTCACATACTAAGTCCAATACATTTCTCATATTAATAATGGTGAAATATAAACAACATAAACATTCTTATTGAAAAAATAGCATATGAAATGTGAATACTTTAACTATAACCCATGAATGGTATCAAATTAGCACATCCACAGTCAAAATAATAATCAACCCTTCAAAAAATATGGTGGATGATTTCATAAGAGATAAACCTCAGTGAATTACAAGATTCAACAAAGTATGTTGACATAGATGATGGTACTTTTAAATGATACCATTGAAAATTTCATGAGGAAATATTCATCAAACATTTCAAAGTGTCTCATACCACTTGAAACATTCAAATCATAATCCCTTATAATATCATTAGAATAGGTATACTATTGATATGATATATAAAAGGGGTAGTACATACACAAAAAACAAGTAATAAGTTGTGATCAAGTTATACATCTCACAGAAGTAAAGTTAAGATGAAAAAAATCCTTTTTACTTTATAAAGAAGGGTTCTTTTGGAAAGTCATTTGTATTTGTCATAAAATCATATTTTAAACATGTATTTACCATAAAATAAAATTTAAGGACAATTAAAATATATTTTAGGAAATAATGATTTCCCAATGAAGTGAAATCATGTAAAAAAGTGTTTTTAAAGAAGCTTTAGAAGTAAAACATTTTAGTACAGTTTAAGGAAAATATTAAAAGAATTTTAAAGAGGAAATGAATGTTTTCTTTCATAAAACTATAAATTAACCAAGAATGTTTTCATAATAAAAATATTTATTTTATAAAAATAATTTTGGCTTAATAAAATATTATATAGTGTACTTGAAAATGAGTAAGAATTTTGGAAGTTTCCTTAAAACAGGTTTACTTATCAGGAAGTATTGAGGAGAGAACCACTTAAAAAAACAAATGAGTTTGGAACATAGAATAAAAATTTATAAGATCTATATAAAAATAAATGACAACTTCATTTGGGTAAAAATAAATATAGAGCAACCCTAAGGAATAAAGGAGGTTCGGGTATAATCCCTTACTGTATGTCTGATGGTGTTCTTCACTTGATCTTAATCACCTTGATAAAAAAATTAAATTAATTAATATATCCAGAACCCTAAATAAGGTTTAATACATATATTATAGTATATTTCATCCATAAAAATGGTTTTATGACCAGAATTGAAGACGGTAATATAAATTGAAATCATGTCGTCTTGGAATGTGATAAATTAACAAATCTCGGATAGTGATTTCATTTCTAGTATAAAAGAATGGTAAATGAGAGATGATGAGGAATTATTCCATCAGCATAACAAAATTACAGTTAATATATGGAACTTGAGTTAGCATAACATTTTTATGAAAGGAGTTGAGGAAATAAAATGAAAAGAAAGAAACTTGAAATAAATGAAATGAAAATTGGAATTTACCTCTTGATGTTATCTTTTTTGAGAGCCTCTATAGGGAAGAGGTTTGGGTCTTTTTATGAGACCAAGGGTTTCTAGAAGTGGTGAAAGATATTTTAAGGAGGTTTTATCAGAATTTATACATGGAACAAGGATTTAGAGGAGTGAAGAGAAGAGGCAGTGAGGGGGGTTGTATAGTGGAGGAGATTAGTGATTTTTGAATATCTTATTCATCATTTTATTATTTTGCTGAAGAAAAGCAATAATATTGATTATTGTGACCAAGAATAGTAATATATGCATGTGGGTTCTCACTAATGGTTTATTATATCTAACATTATGCAAGGAATAGTGTATTTAACTTATAATGTATATATACATTAAATTATTGTATTTCACTATTCACACTAAAATTCAAATATTTCAGAAAAATACATAAAATTCACAATATCAATTTTTCAACATGTAGAATCCAAAAATGGTCTCCATTTTATCAAAAATAATTTTATAAATATTTTGAAATTTAAATTTTAATTAAAATCATTATTTACTAAAAAAAATACAGTTTTAAAACTAAAACTGATTTTATAATACCCAAAAAATATTACTAAGATCTTATTAAATTATTATAAAATCATAGGTAAAAAAATAGTTATTTAGGAAACCATTTTATGAAAAGGAATTAAATTATTAATTTAAATTTATAATTAAATATTTATCACTCGAAAAATACAAATACATAATTAATAATTTAATAAATTTTCTATTTCATTTATAAGGTGTGTAAAATTTATTTATGCATTCATAGGTGAGGTTTCAATTTATAAGGGTCATATTAATATTCATAAGGGTGAATTACTATTCATAAGGGTACATTACTATTCATAAGGGTAAGTTACTATTTGCCAAAATTTATGTTGATTCTATCAGACTCCAAATATCACCCTGAACGCAATTGTGTATGTCAGTTTTTTGAAATTCAAATAAAAAAAGTCGAAAAATTATGTTTACGTACTAGGTTATTACAAAGTGTTGTTTTGTAGAGACTCAGTGTTTCATGAATTCAATATTAAATTTATTTGTAAATCCCTGGGGTGTTATATAAATAGTGAATATATTCATAGCATGATTTAGTATTTATCAAAATAATTATAAAATCAAATATATATATATTTCATATTCATTTAAAATATTTATTTAAGTAATATTTTGATAAAAATGTATTTTTTAATAAAATAATTAACTATATATATTCATATTAAAATATTCTTTTACACAAAATAATACTAAAAAATATTATTTTGTTTTTAAAACATTAATTATTTTTACAGCTATAGAATTAAAATATAATTATTTATAAGGATTATTGATGTTATTAATATTTTCATGACTTATTATATTCCCCCTTTACTGATTTTATATGAAATGTTCATAATTTGTGTGAAATATTAATGTTTTAATATTAAGTATAATTTTTGAGCATTTTTAGAAGTAGTCCAATTGAGTTAGTTTAATGTTATAATAATAACTATCACTATACTGATCCAAATTGTGTGTTTTTTGTTTTTTAGGATTCTAAATTCAATATAAAACATTTCATTAGAAGGTACCATGAGCCAATTCTTCCATTTGAAGGGTCATATGGTCCTCCCAAACAAGACCAAAGAATCTGTGAACAAACTGAACCAAGCCTGAAGATTGATTTACTGGGATCAATCCAGAAGTCCAAAAACCTTAACTCTCCACTATAATATGGGGGACACTACATTTAATCTTGGATAAAAATTTCAAGGCCCAAATCCAAATAAATGGGGATCAACATATGCTTTGAAGTCCATCCCACCATTCTGGACGAGAATTAAAATTAGTATAGAATTCATGACATATCTCATGATGTAAGCATCAAATAGAGCTGAGATTTTTCAGTGTACAAGAGGAGGTATAGGTGGAAGACTTTGTTGAAGAAACCAGTCGTATTTGAAGGCATCTTCATATTCAAAAACCCTTTCACATTATGGACTTCAAAAAGACTGGATTGAAATGGACAGTTTACCTTTGTTTAATAAAACGGACATAACTTTTGATCCTTAAGTCCAAATGACCCCAACATTGGAGAGTAGTCGGACAACATTATTATATACAACGTTTAAGAAGGAGATAGTTGAAGATTCGGCTGTCTGAATAGTCAAATTGGCGATTAAAGTGGAGTGAAAGATTGGGAATGCAAACAGTCCACTCCTTGGGATATAAATACTCTCCCCTTCTCTGCTTGAGAGGGGTTGGCATTTTAGAAGAGAGGATATCATATTGGCACGACCAAAGACTTTACAAAGTCTTGGGAGGACCTGAAATACTCATGTTTTTACTTGAGAGACCTTTCATCCTCTCTTTGTTTTCACTTACTTTCGTGTTTTTCATTTTTGTAATCTTGTAATTCTCTTTCTTTGTAATTCTGTTTTAATGCAAGTTACTTCTTCAATATCTCTTATTATCATCCACCTTCTGTAGTTTAATATTTATGTTCTTGAAATAGTTAAAATTCAGTTGAATCCCCTTCCCTTTTTTTGCTTCCTCATTCAATCGAAAATCCATTTTTAATTATCATCATTGTTCGTGTGTGTGTGTCCGACGTACTACTCTTTTCTAATCCCTTTATTTTTATTCTATTATTAATTTATCATCATAATTATTTTAACCAGAATATTAAAAACCCAAATGTCTGAGTAAATATCTCATTTGGATGAGTCAAAATTTAGGGATGTTACGTGATTGAGAGTATTTTCTAGAAGAGTATTCGTTAATTTAACATTGTGTATGTTGGACTTAATATGTCATGGATTAATGAAATCTTTTGTTTAGAAAGTGGTTTCCATGGATTATTGGAACCATAAATACACTACCATAAACAAGTACTGATTGATTTTAGAATCCTAGTTAATTTAAGGCTTGGATTAAAGCTTTAACACATAGGAATCCTAATCGACGTCAACTTGTGAAGTGGGTGTTAATTTAAATGCAATATAAAGCAAAACTCAAGGATATCACAAGCTTAACTCCCTAATAATGAACTCACCCCAATTATTATCAATTTGTTAAATGAATCATAATCAATTAGTCATTTCAATTAGGCTCTGCAAAAAAACCCCCCCTAATCAAAATACAATCAACTAAAAACAAATGACTATTACAAAGTATCATCGTCGAGGATTCGACCCGAGTGCTGCTATACACATTAGCAGAGCACCAGAACTTTGACCGGTCGATAGGCGACAATTGGCCATGCGTTTCAAATGGAGCCGTTTCCGGGGATGGTGCTTTAATTATTCGTTAGTTTCTGGTTATTGTAATAAAATAACCAAAAAAACAAAATTATAAAAAAATAAATTGAAAAAAAAACACAAAGAAAAACTCATCTTCCTCTTAAAAATCATAAACTGAAAAAATACAAAAAAACCCGTCTTCCACTTTCCTAAAAAATCTCTCTGAATGCCCCGTAGTCTTCCAAACAATCTCTCGAATTTGTTTGACCCTGAAATTGAGTGAACACTTTTCCAAATTAGGAGGAACATCAAAGATACTCAAATTATTCAAGAACCAGTCCTCATCCAACCAGTTGAATTTGAAATGGCCAATCCTAGGGAACAAACCCTTAAAGAACTCGTTGCCCCTAATATGAATTACCAACCCCTTGGTATTCAATATTTAAAACATAGAAGCTGACTTCAAACTCAAATTGGGTTTGATTCATCTTCTTCCTCATTTCCACGGGCTAGCTGGTGAGGATCCACATCTCCACCTTAAAGAGTTCCAAGTAGTGTGATCTGCCATGATGCCTCATGGGGTTTCTGAAGAACAAATCAAACTTCGAGCCTTCCCTTTCTCCCTAGCTGACACTACTAAGTCATGGCTCTACTACCTTCCTCCTGGTTCCATAACTACATGGAATGACATGAAGCGACTATTCTTAGAGAAATTCTTTCCTGCTTCTCGTACTGCTTCTATCCGAAAGGAAATAAGTGGTATCCATCAATTACCAAGTTAATCACTCCACAAGTACTAGGAGAAGTTCAAAAAGCTTGTTGCAACCTGCCCACACCACCAAATTTCTGACCAACTCTTGATCCAATAATTCTATGAGGGGTTATTGGCTATGGAGAGAACTCTCATAGATGCCGGAAGTGGTGGTGCTCTTGTTGATAAAACTCCTACAGCTGCAAGAGATCTTACAAGTAACATGGCTGAAAACACACAAAAATTACATACTTGAGCACATGCTCAAGTCAAACAAGCCCAATATAATCAATCAATTGAGCCGAACAAAATGACCGAGTGGATGAGTGAACTTACAGGTCTTGTGCGAAAACTAGCTGTGGCCACCAAATCCCCAACCTCATCTTCTCCGCAATCAATGTTTCTTGGACCAATCAAAAACTGTGGAATCTGCAACTCTTCATCTCATCCAACTGACACATGTCCACAACTTCAATAGGATCAATCCGATTCATCTAGACCAATGGAGCTCAATGCATCATGCTTAGCAGAACACCAATCCTCAACTATCAGGTCAGTTTGTTAGAAACTACAACCAACCTCACTCTGAGCCCTTCTCTTCTTCCTATAACCAAGGCCTTAGGTATGGTAATCCCATATCTCATCCCCCTCAATTCCCTCCTCAAAACCCAAACCAGTTTCAATATGGTCAAGGTGTTGGTTACTTCCATAAACCTTATCCTTTTGTTCCTCAACCTCAAAGGAACAATCCTTCTCCTGGATTACATCATCCTAGTGAGCCTTCCCAATTCCAAAACCAATACAATCGATTTCCCAAGAACCAAAATCAAGGCAACCCCAATCTGGGAGCCTCTTCTTCCATGAAACCATGGGAAAGTGCAGTGGAAGATCTTGCCTCCTTCACCCGTTCTAGCCTTAAAAACATTGAAACTCAAATAGGTCAACTTGCATCCCACCTGAGCCAGCAACAATAATCAAATTCTTCCCAACTCCCAGCTCAACCATTACCTAACCCCAAGGGTAATGTAAGTGCAATTGCACTTAGACCGGGAAAGCACATTGATATGACTCAAGATAAGTCCTCTAACACTCCTTTGAATGTTGACCTAGAAAATGAAAAGAAAAAGAAAATTGAAAAGGAATCTGAATCCATTCCCTCACATCCTTCCATTCCACTTAGGAATCCAATTCCTTTTCCTCAAGCTGTTTCGAAACCAAGGAAGTCCTTTGAACCTGATCCTGAAATGCTCGACATGTTTAGACGTGTTGAAGTCAACATTCCCCTCTTAGATTCTGTAAAACAAATTCCTAAGTATGCCAAGTTTCTTAAGGAATTGTGCACCCACACGAGGCAACTTAGGACCTTTGAAAATGTTTCCACCCAGCAGTCTATTCGCATAAAGTGCAAAGATCCAGGAACCTTTACAGTCCCATGCCAAATTGGAAGTTCCAACTTTGATGATGCACTCATAGACCTAGGAGCCTCAATTAATGTCATGCCCAAATCCATATTCTCCAACCTTGGTCTAGGACCCTTGCACCCAACGAGTGTTGTCATTCAATTACCCAATCGAAGCACAGCCAGTCCTGAGGGAATAATTGAGGATGTCCTTGTCCGAGTCAATGATCTTATCTTCCCTGCTGATTTCTATGTTCTTGACATGGAAGGTGAGATGAACTCTTCTCGATCTCCCCAAATTCTAGGAAGACCATTCCTCATGACTACTAGAACCAAGATTGATGTCCATTCAGGCATCTTATCCATGGAATTCGGTGACCAACTGGTCAAGTTCAACATTTTCCAAGCCATGAGATACCCATCTGAGCATCACTCTGAATTCTCAATCCATGCTTCTGAGGACACTTCTAAGAGTCAATCGAACACCAATCCACTAGGTTCATCATGTTCTAATGATAAAGGATCTTGTGAAATCTGCACCATGATTAACAAAGTCATAAATGGTGAAGTTGATGTGGACCTTTAATTCATAGACTCCATCAATTTAGAGGATCTTGAAAACTCTCTTGAATCCCATATCAACTATGATCTCTACTGCTCCACCTTGGACAGTATTAAGAAAAATGAACCCGAAGCAACTGAAGTCCCTTCTTCCATTCCTGAGCTGTCCAGCCCAAAAGTGAAAGATGAGACTGGTCTGAAACCTCTTCCTGCAAACCTAAAATATGAATTCCTCTTCCATGATCACTCATATCCTGTCATTATCTCTGCCACCCTTACTGAAACCGAGGAGTCCAAACATGTTCAAGTGTTAGAGGAAAAAAAAGGCCTTAGGTTGAACCCTAGATGACATACCAGGAATCAACCCTGCCCTTTGCATGCATCACATCCATCTTGAGGAGTCATCCAAATCAATTAGACAACCACAAATAAGACTCAATCCACTCATCCTTGAGGTAGTTAGTGAAGAGATTACCAAGATTCTTTAAGCTGGTATTATCTACCCAATTTCTGATAGTGAATGGGTTAGTCCGATTCAGGTTGTACCAAAGAAGGGTGGGATAACTGTTGTCACAAATGAACATGGAGAGGTAGTCACAACTCGAGTGAAGAACAAATGGAGTGTATGCATCGATTATCGAAAATTGAATGCTGAAACACGAAAAGATCACTACCCTCTTCCATTCCTTGATCAAATGCTAGAAAGATTAGCCGGAGAGTCACACTATTGCTTTCTTAATGGATACACTGGCTATTTTCAAATCCCAATCTCACCTCAGGACCAAGAAAAAGCTACTTTCACATGCCCCTTTGGAACATATGCATATAGAAGAATGCCTTTTGGCCTTTGCAATGCTCCTGCAACATTCCAGAGGTGTATGATGAGTAACTTTTCTGAATTCATTGAACACTACATGGAAGTCTTCATGGATGACTTCACCATTTATGGTGAGTCATTTGAGTCATGCTTGCATTCACTCTCTCTAGTCCTTCAAAAATGTGTCAAGTGTAACCTTGTGTTAAATTTTGAAAAAAGTCACTTCATGGTTGCAAATGGAATTGTTCTAGGGAACATAGTTTCAAAAGATGGTATTGAAGTTGATCCTGCCAAAATTGAAGTGATCCAATATCTTCCTCAACCCACTTCTGTTCGAGACATCCGATCATTTCTCGGTCATGCTGGTTTCTATCGGATATTCATCCATAACTTCAGTAAAATTTCCCTCCCACTCACTCGTTTGCTCCAAAATGATGTCACATTCCATTTCAATGAGGTTTGCAAGAGAGCCTTTGTTGAAATCAAAACTTCTCTTACATCTGCCCCGATAATCCAACCCCCAGATTGGTCTTTATACTTTGAATTGATGTGTGATTCTTCTGATAGAGCTGTTGGGGCTGTTCTTGGTCAAAGAAGAGAAAGAATTCCTCGTGTCATCTATTATGCCTCAAAAACATTGGATGAAACTCAATCTCACTACACTATCACTGCAAAAGAACTTTTAGGTGTGGTTTTTGCCTTAGATAAATTCTGGTCCTATCTCTTTGGTGCCAAAATCACCATCTTCACAGACCATTCTACTATTAAGTTCCTACTCAAGAAAAGTGATTCCAAACCGAGGCTAATAAGATGGATCCTAATGCTCCAAGAGTTCAACCTTGAAATCAAAGATAGACCTAGAAAAGAAAACCATGTGGATGATCACTTGAGTAGAATTTCTAATTCTTCTCAATCTAAAATCATCGATCCTGAATTCCCCACTGAGCACCTTTCATCTCTCACTCCAAAAATACCATGGTATGCCCCAATTGTAAATTACTTGGTTTCTGGTGTTTTTCCTAAAAAGTTTTCAAAAGAAAAAAAAATGAAGTTGAAAAGTGATTCAAAATACTATTTTTGGGAAGAAAATAAACATTGGAAAATTGGGGCTGACATGGTAATAAGGAGATTTGTCGATGAAAATGAGCATTCTTCCATCTTAGAATTCTGTCACTCACTTCCCGGAGGTGGCCACTTTGGACCACAAAGGACATCCCGAAAGGTCCTAGACTCTGGATTCTTCTGGCCTTCACTCTTCAAGGACTCACATGAGTTCTGTCAATCATGTCCCACTTGGCAAAAGTTCGTCACAATCTCCAAAAGAAATAAAATGCCCCAAGAGCGTTTAATTTTCTGTGAGATCTTCGATGTTTGGGGTATCGATTTCATGGGACCATTTCCACCTTCCAATGGATTATCATACATTCTTCTTGCAGTCGATTATGTTTCAAGGTGGGTTGAGGCCAAACCCACTAGGAAGGATGATGCTCATACTGTTAGTGAGTTCCTAAAGACCCACATCTTTCAAATATTTGGCACACCACGTGCTTTGATCAGTGACTTAGGAACCCATTTTTATAATAGAACCATGGAAGCTCTTCTGAAAAAGAATGGGGTTGTATATAAAACTTCAACTGCATATCACCCCCAAACAAATGGCATGGCTGAACTCTCTAATAGAGAAGTGAAAAGGGTACTTGAGAGAATTGTAAAACCCACCAGAAAAGATTGGATTGAGAGACTTGGTGAAGCCCTTTGGGCTTATCGAACTGCCTATAAAACACCCATTGGGATGTCTCCTTTTAGGCTAGTTTTTGGTAAAGCATGTCACTTACCAGTTGAGATCCAACATAAGTCTTTTTGGGCTATGAAAACCTATAATTTTGATTGTGAAAAATCTGGTGAAGAAAGATTGTTGCAATTGGCTGAACTGGAGGAGCTTCGACTTGAATCCTATGAGAATTCCAATCTGTACAAAGAGAAGGATAAGGTACTCCATGATAGACACATCCTGAGAAAGGTATTTCATGAAGGTGAAAAGGTAATGCTCGTTAATTCTCGATTTTGTCTTCATCCAGGTAAGCTTAATTCTCGTTGGGAAGGTCCTTTTGTTATTACTAATGTTTACCCATTTGGTGCTGTGCAAGTCCAAGACCCCTCTTCCAAAAGGACATTCACGGTTAATGGACAACGGTTAAAGCATCACCATGAGAGGACATGCAATCCTGGAACAACATCAACTTCCACTGGCTCCCCAACTTCTCTAGCTGACCTACCACTTGATGGAGAAGGCGAACCACCAAATCCAAACCAGGGGGCACCTCTTTCCCTTTAACTCTCTCTATCTTTTCCTCTCTCTACCTCCTTCTTCTTCTTCCTCTCTCTTTCATTTTTTTTAACCATTTTCTTTATCAAAACCTTTATGTTTCACTTTATCTTTTGTGTGGGTGTATCTTCACAAAAATAAAAACCTAAAAAACAAAAAAAAAACCAAAAAAATCACTTAAAAGAATACAAAAAATTATAAGTCATGCTTACTCATCATCAAGTTCTGAAATTTTGTACAACCATTTTGGGAGCTAACAGACATGTTTTCATCTCAGAAATTTTGTATTTTCATTATGACTTTGGATAAAGAATTTTGTGTCAAAACCAACACATTTTGAATGCTCAATTTTTTATTTGGAAAATTATTTTCCCCAACCGTGAGAACAAACATTTTCTTTCATGCCAAGGCCACCTATGGCCATATTTTCAAAATGTGTGTTTTAAAAACCATTTGTGAGTCTTGAGTTTGTGGAACTTCGAGCTGAATTTCCTACCTTAGTGTGTATTAATATGATAGAGGCATTTTCTGAACCACATGAAAATCACAATAGCCAAATAGCCTCCCATTTCCCTTACATTAATCCTCCTTTTGAAATCCCCTTCAAGCCTATGAAAACCTTTTCTTTGATAGCCACATTACAATCCCAATACCTTATCCCACCCAATATCAACATGGATTTGCATTGCATAAGTTTTTGAAATTTAAGTGTGGGGGGGAATGGATTTCATTTTTGGGTTTCATTTCCTTACTTTCTGGTGTGTTATCATATACATGAGGGAAAACATCCATTTTAGTGTGGGGGGGGAGGTTGTCATTCAGTGGTATTTGGGAATTTATTGTACAAATGATATTGAAAAGTGTTCAAAAAAAATTCAAAAAAAAAGTCAAAAAATCAAAATAAAAAAAATCAATCAAAAAAAATGAAAAAAATGGGTTGTGTCTTGGGTGGGTCAAAAATCACTCTTCCTCAACCTTTGATCTTGTTATAACTATTACAATTAGTGTCGTGAGGAGATCAATCATGGGTCGGGTTATGAGTGTGAGATCTATTCCAAGGTCAACTTTCGAAAAAACAAAGAAAAAAAAAGGAAAAGAAAAAAAAAAGAACACTTGAATTATATTCTTATTGGGAGAAGTTCTGTGTTTTGTAAATATTTTATCTTCTCAGTACCTTCATATTTTCTTCCTCTATTGTGTCTTTCTTCACACAATCATTACCTTGTAAATATTTGTTTTCATTTCCTTCCATGTTTCATTTCAAAAAAATGTGCATTTCTTTTTCTATGTTGGTATTTTAACCCTCTTCTTCTCTCTCTTGGACATTATATTCCTACCGTCACATAGCCATAGAAAAACTCATTAAAAAGACCTCTTGATTCTTGTGCACTTTGGATAGGGATTGTAAGTTGAGATCTCTTTTCAAACTCTATGATTTTCACTTTTGGTTGGTGAAAGAGTGAACCTCCACAAATGAATTTTATCATCTTGAGTGGTGTGAGTTTTGAGTGTCCACATTTTCCATTTCTAAATTTGATCATGAAAAAATGAATTAATTTTGGAACATTGTTTCTGTAACAACTTGTGGTGGAATCCAAAATGGATTAGTGAAATAGTCTAAACCTCCCCTGATTGGAGAAAACAAAGTTTTAATATCTGTTGGTGAGTAAAAATGATTTTGTCATGTTTTTATATTTGTTGCACATGAGGACATGCACAAAACTAAGTGTGGGGGATTTGATGTTATTAATATTTTCATGACTTATTATATTCCCCCTTTACTGATTTTATATGAAATGTGCATAATTTGTGTGAAATATTAATGTTTTAATATTAAGTATAATTTTTGAGCATTTTTAGAAGTAGTCCAATTGAGTCAGTTTAATATTTTAATAATAACTATCACTATACTGATCCAAATTGTGTGCTTCTTGTTTTTTAGGATTCTCCTTTTAATATAAAACATTTAATTAGAAGGTACCATGAGCCAATATCTCCATTTTAAGGGTCATATGGTCCTCCAAAACAAGACCAAAGAATCTGTGAACAAACTGAACCAGCCTTGAAGATTGATTTACTGGGATCAATCCAGAAGTCCAAAAACCTTCAATCTCCACCATAATTCGGGGGACACTACATGTCATCTTGGATAAAAATTTCAAGGCCCAAATCCAAATAAAAGGGGCCCAAAAGATGCTTTGAAGTCCAGCCCACCATTCTGGCCGAGAATTAAAATCAGTATACTATGCATGACATATCTAATGATGTAAGCATCAAATAGGGCTGAGAGTTTTCAGTGTGAAAGCGGAGCTATAGGTGGCCGACTTTTTTGAAGAAACCATTCGGATTTGAAGGCATATTCATATTCAAAAACCATTTCACATTATGGACTTCAAAAAGACTGTATTGAAATAGACAGTTTACCTTTGTTTAATAAATCGGACATAACTTTTGATACTTAAGTCCAAATGACTCAAAATTTGGAGAGTAGTTTCCCAACATTATTTTATACAACTTTGAAGAAGGAGAGATTTGAATATTAGGCTGTATGAATATCCAAATTGGATATGAAAGTGGAGGGACAGATTGGGAATGCAAAAAGTCCACTCCTTTGGCTATAAATACTCTCCCCTTCTCTCCTTGAGAGGGGTTGGCATTTCAGAAGAGAGGATATCATATTGGCACGACCAAAGCCTTGAAAAAGGCTTGGGAGGACCTTCAATACTCAAGTTTTCACTTGAGAGACCTTTCATCCTCTCTTTGTTTTCACTTACTTTCGTGTTCTTCATTTTTTTAATCTTGCAATTCTCTTTCTTTGTAATTCTGTTTTAATGAATGTTACTTCTTCAATATCTCTTATTCTCATCCACCTTTTGTAGTTTAATATTTATGTTCTTGAAATAGTTAAAATTCAATTGAATCCCCTTCCCTTTTTTGCTTCCTAATTCAATCGAAAATCCATTTTTAATTATCATCATTGTTCGTGTGTGTGTGTCCGACGTACCACTATTTTCTAATCCCTTTCTTTTTCTTCTATTATTAATTTTTCATCATAATTATTTTAACCAGAATATTAAACACCCAAATGTCTGAGTAAATATCTCATTGGGGTGAGTCAAAATTTAGGGATGTTAAGTGATTGAGAGTATTTTCTCGATGAGTATTCGTTAATTTAACATTGTGTATGTTGGACTTAATATGTCATGGATTAATGACATATTTTGTTTAGAAAATGGTTTCCATGGATTATTGAAACCATAAATACACTACCATAAACAAGTACTGATTGGGTTTAGAATCCTAGTTAATTTAAGGCTTGGATTAAAGCTTTAACACTTAGGAATTCTAATTGACGTCAACTTGTGAAGTGGGTGTTAATTTAAATGCAATATAAAGCAAAACTCAAGGATATCACAAGATTAACTCCCTAATAATGAACTCACCACAATAGTTATCAATTTATTAAATCACTCATAATCAATTAGTCATTTCAATTAAGCTCTACAATCAAACCCCCTTATCAAAATACAATCAACTAAAAACAAACGACTATTACAATGTATCATCGCCGAGGATTCGACCCGAGTGCTGCTATACACATTAGCAGAGCACCGGAACATTGACCGGTCGATTGGTGATAATCGGCCGTGAATTTCAAATGGCACCGTTGCTGGGGATGGTGCTTAAATTATTCATTAGTTTCTGGTTATTGTAATAAAAAAACCAAAAAAACAAAATTTTAAAAAAATGATATTGAAAAAAAACACAAAGAAAAACCCGTCTTCCTCTTAAAAATCATAAACTAAAAAAATAAAAAGAAAAACATGTCTTCCTCTTTCTTCCAAAATCTCTCTGAATTCTCGTAGTCTTCCAAACAATCCCTCGGATTTGTTTGACCCTGAAATTGAGCGAACACTTCGCCAACTTAGGAGGAACATTAGAGATACTAAAATTATTCAACAACCAGTCCTCATCCAACCAGTTGAATTTGAAATGGCCAATCCTAGGGAAAAAACCCTTAAAGAACTCACTGCCCCTTATATGAATTACCAACCCCTTGGTATTCAATATCCAAACATAGAGGCTGACTTCGAACTCAAATCTGGTTTGATTCATCTTCTTCCTCATTTCCACGAGCTAGCTGGTGAGGATCCACATCTCCACCTTAAAGAGTTCCAAGTAGTGCGCTCTACCATGAAGCCTCATGGGGTTTCTGAAGAACAAATCAAACTTCGAGCCTTCCCTTTCTCCCTAGCTGACACTGCTAAGTCATGGATCTACTACCTTCCTCCTGGTTCCATAACTACATGGAATGACATGAAGTGACTATTCTTAGAGAAATTCTTTCCTGCTTCTCGTACTTCTTCTATCCGAAAGGAAATAAGTGGTATCCGTCAATTCTCAAGTGAATCACTCCATGAGTACTGGGAGAGGTTCAAAAATCTTGTTTCAACCTACCCACACCACCAAATTCCTGACCAACTCTTGATCCAATACTTCTATGAGGGGTTATTGGATATGGATAGAACTCTCATAGATGCCGCAAGTGGTGGTGCTCTTTTTGATAAAACTCCTGCAGCTGCAAGAGATCTCATAAGTAACATGGATGCAAACACACAACAATTCCATACTCGAGAACATGCTCAAGTCAAACAAGCCCAACATAATCAATCAATTGAGCTGATCAAAATGACCAAGTGGATGAGTGAACTTACAGGTCTTGTGCGACAACTAGCTGTGGCCACCAAATCCCCAACCTCGTCTTCTCCTTAATCAATGTTTCTTGGACCAATCCAAAACTGTGGAATTTGCAACTCTTCATCTCATCCAATTGACACATGTCCACAACATCAAGAGGATCAATCCGATTCATCTGGACCAATGGAGTTCAATGCAACATATGCTCAGCGGAACACCAATCCTCAACTATCAGGTCAGTTTTTTAGAAACTTCAACAAACCTCACTCTGAGCCCTTCTCTTCTTCCTATAACCAAGGCCTTAGGTATGGTAATCCCATATCTCATCCCCCTCAATTCCCTCCTCAAAACCCAAACCAGTTTCAATATGGTCAAGGTGTTGGTTACTTCCATAAACCTTATCCTTTTGTTCATCAACCTCAAAGGAACAATCCTACTCCTGGATTCCATCATCCTAGTGAGCCTTCCCAATTCCAAAACCAATACAATCGATTTCCCAAGAACCAAAATCAAGGCAATCCCAATCTGGGAGCCTCTTCTTCCAAGAAACCATGGTAAAGTGCAGTGGAAGATCTTGCCTCCTTCACCCGTTCTAGCCTTAAAAACATTGAAACTCAAATAGGTCAACTTGCATCCCACCTGACCCAGCAACAACAATCAAATTCTTCCCAACTCCCAGCTCAACCATTACCCAACCCCAAGGGTAATGTAAGTGCAATTGCACTTAGACCGGGAAAGCACATTGCTATGCCTCAAGATAAGTCCTCTAGCCCTACTTTGAATGTTGACCTAGAAAATGAAAAGAAAAAGAAAATTGAAAAGGAATCTGAATCCATTCCCTCACATCCTTTCATTACACATAGGAATCCAATTCCTTTTCCTCAAGCCGTTTCTAAACCAAGGAAGTCCTTTGAACCTGATCCTGAAATTCTCGACATGTTTAGACGTGTTAAAGTCAACATTCCCCTCTTAGATGCCATAAAACAAATTCCTAAGTATGCCATGTTTCTTAAGGAATTGTGCACCCACAAGAGGCAACTTAGGACCTTTGAAAATGTTTCCACCCAGCAGTCTATTCCCATAAAGTGCAAAGATCCAGGGACCTTTACATTCCCATGCCAAATTGGAAGTTCCAACTTTGATGATGCACTCATAGACCTAGGAGCCTCAACTAATATCATGCCCAAATCCATATTCTCCAAACTTGGTCTTGGACCCTTGCACCCAACGGGTGTTGTCATTCAGTTAGCCAATCGAAGAACAGCCAGTCCTGAGGGAATAATTGAGGATGACCTTGTCCAAGTCAATGATCTTATCTTCCCTGATGATTTCTATGTTCTTGACATGGAAGGTGAGACGAACTCTTCTCGATCTCCCCTAATTCTAGGAAGACCATTCCTCATGACTGCGAGAACCAAGATTGATGTCCATTCAGGCATCTTATCCATGGAATTCGGTGACCAACTGGTCAAGTTCAACATTTTCCAAGCCATGTGATACCCATCTGAGGATCACTCAGTATTCTCAATCCATGCTTCTGAGGACACTTCTAAGAGTCAATTGAACCCCAATCCACCATGTTCTTCATGTTCTAATGATAAAGGATCTTGTGAAATCTTCACCATGATTAACAAAGTCATAAATGGTGAAGTTGACGTGGACCTTTCATTCATAGACTCCATCAATTTAGAGGATCTTGAAAACTCTCTTGAATCCCATATCAACTCTGATATCTACTGCTCCACCTTGGACAGTATTAAGAAAAATGAACCCGAAGAAACTGAAGTCCCTTCTTCCATTACTGAGTTATCGAGCCCAAAAGTGAAAGATGAGACTGATATGAAACCTCTTCCTGCAAACCTGAAATATGCATTCCTCTTCCATGATCACTCATATCCTGTCATTATCTCTGCCACCCTTACTGAAACCGAGGAGTCCAAACATGTTCAAGTGTTAGAGGAAAACAAAAAGGCCTTAGGTTGGACCCTAGATTACATACTAGGAATCAACCCTGCCCTTTTCATGCATCACATCCATCTTGAGGAGTCATCCAAATCAATTAGACAACCACAAAGAAGACTGAATCCACTTATCCTTGAGGTAGTTAGGGAAGAGATTACCAAGCTTCTTCAAGCTGGTATTATCTACCCAATTTCTGATAGTGAATGGGTTAGTCCGATTCAGGTTGTACCAAAGAAGGGTGGGATAACTATTGTCACAAATGAACATGGAGAGGTAGTCAAAACTCGAGTGAAGAACAAATGGCGTGTATGCATCGATTATCAAAAATTGAACACTGAAACACGAAAAGATCACTACCCTCTTCCATTCCTTGATCAAATTCTAGAAATATTAGCCGGAAAGATACACTATTGCTTTCTTGATGGATACACCAGCTATTTTCAAATCCCAATCTCACCTCAGGACCAAGAAAAGACTACTTTCACATGCCCCTTTGGAACATATGCATATAGAAGAATGCCTTTTAGCCTTTGCAATGCTCCCGCAACATTCCAGAGGTGTATGATGAGTATCTTTTCTGAATTTATTGAACACTGCATGGAAGTCTTCATGGATGACTTCACCATTTATGGTGAGTCATTTGATTCATGCTTTCATTCACTCTCTCTAGTCCTTCAAAAGTGTGTCAAGTGTAACCTTGTGTTAAATTTTGAAAAATGTCACTTCATGGTTGAAAATGGAATTGTTCTAGGGCACATAGTTTCAAAAGATGGTATTGAAGTTGATCCTACCAAAATTGAAGTGATCCAATCTCTTCCTCAACCCACTTCTGTTCAAGACATCCGATCATTTCTCGGTCATGCTGGTTTCTATCGGAGATTCATCCATAACTTCAGTAAAATTTCCCTCCCACACACTCGTTTGCTCCAAAATGATGTCACTTTCCATTTCAGTGAGGTTTGCAAGAGAGCCTTTGTTGAACTCAAAACTACTCTTAAATCTTCCCTGATAATCCAACCCCCAGATTGGTCTTTACCCTTTGAATTGATGTGTGATTCTTCTGATAGAGCTTTTGGGGATGTTCTTGGTCAAAGAAGAGAAAGAATTCCTCATGTCATCTATTATGCCTAAAAAACATTGGATGAAACTCAATCTCACTACACTGTCACTGGAAAAGAACTTTTAGATGTGGTTTTTTCCTTAGATAAATTCCGGTCCTATCTCTTAGGTGCCAAAATCATCATCTTCACAGACCATTCTGCTATTAAGTTCCTACTCAAGAAAAGAGATTCCAAACCGAGGCTAATAAGATGGATCCTAATGCTCCAAGAGTTCGACCTTGAAATCAAAGATAGACCTATAAAAGAAAACCCTGTGGCTGATAACTTGAGTAGAATTTCTAATTCTTCTCAATCTGAAATCATCGATCCTGAATTCCCCGCTGAGCACCTTTCATCTCTCACTCCAAAAATACCATGGTATGCCCCAATTGTAAATTACTTGGTTTCTGGTGTTTTTCCTAAAAAGTTTTCAAAATAACAAAAAATGAAGTTGAAAAGTGATTCAAAATACTATTTTTGGGAAGAAAATAAACTTTGGAAAACTGGGGATGACATGGTAATAAGGAGATGTGTCGATGAAAATGAGCATTCTTCCATCTTAGAATTCTGTCACTCACTTCCCGGAGGTGGCCACTTTGGACCACAAAGGACCTCACGAAAGGTCCTAGAATCTGGATTCTTCTAGCCTTCACTCTTCAAGGACTCACATGAGTTCTTTCAATCATGTCCCACTTGCCAAAAGTTCGGCACAATCTCCAAAAGAAATGAAATGCCCCAAAAGCCTTTAATTTTCTGTGAGATCTTCGATGTTTGGGGTATTGCTTTCATGGGACCATTTCCCCCTTCCAATGGATTCTCATACATTCTTCTTGCAGTCGATTATATTTCATGGTGGGTTGAGGCCAAACCCACTAGGAAGGATGATGCTCATACTGTTAGTGAGATCCTAAATACCCACATCTTCCAAAGATTTGGCACACCACGTGCCTTAATCAGTGACTTAGGAACCCATTTTTGTAATACAACCATGGAAGCTCTTCTGAAGAAGAATGGGGTTGTACATAAAACTTCAACTTCATACCACCCCCAAACAAATGGCATGGCTGAACTCTCTAATAGAGAAGTGAAAAGGGTACTTGAGAGAATTGTAAAACCCACCAGAAAAGATTGGACTGAGAGACTTGGTGAAGCCCTTTGGGCTTATCGAACTGCCTATGAAACACCCATTGGGATGTCTCCTTTTAGGATAGTTTTTGGTAAAGCATGTCTCTTACCAGTTGAGATCCAATATAAGTCTTTTTGGGCTGTGAAAACCTGTAATTTTGATTGTGAAAAATCTGGTGAAGAAAGATTGTTGCAATTGGCTGAACTGGAGGAGCTTCGACTTGAATTCTATGAGAATTCCAATCTGTACAAAGAGAAGGCTAAGGTACTCCATGACAGACACATCCTGAGAAAGGTATTTCATGAAGGTGAAAAGGTAATTCTCTTCAATTCTCGATTTCGTCTTCATCCAGGTAAGCTTAATTCTCGTTGGGAAGGTCCTTTTGTTATTACTAACGTTTACCCATTTGGTGCAGTGCAAGTCAAAGACCCCTCTTCCAAAAGGACATTCATGGTTAATGGACTACGGTTAAAGCATCACCATGAGAGGACATGAAATCTTGGAACAACATCAACTTCCACTGGCTCCCCAACTTCTCTATCTGACCTACCACTAGATAGAGAAGGCGACCCGCCAAATCCAAACCAGGGGGCACCTCTTTCCCTTTAACTCTCTCCATCTTTTCCTCTCTCTACCTCTTTCTTCTTCTTCCTCTCTCTTTCATTTTTTAACCATTTTCTTTATCAAAACCTTTATTTTTCACTTTCTATTTTGTGTGGGTGTATCTTTACAAAAATAAAAATCTAAAAAACAAAAAAAAAAACAAAAAAAAATCACTTAAAAAAATACAAAAAATTATAAGTCATGCTTAATCACCATCGAGTTTTGAAAATTTGTACAACCATTTTGGGAGAAAACATACATGTTTTCATCTGAGAAATTTTTTATTTTCATTATGACTTTGGATAAAGAATTTTGTGTCAAAACCAGCACATTTTGAATGCTCAATTTTTGATTTGGAAAATTATTTTCCCCAACCGTGAGAACAAACATTTGCTTTCATGACAAGGTCACCTATGGCCATATTTTCAAAATGTGTGTTTTCACCCCCATTTGTGAGTCTTGAGTTTGTGGAACTTCTAGCTGAATTTCATACCTTAGTGTGTATTAATATGATAGAGGCATTTTCTGAACCACATGAAAATCACAATAGCCAAATAGCCTCCCATTTCCCTTACATTAATCCTCCTTTTGAAAGCCCCTTCAAGCCTATGAAAACCTTTTCTTTGATAGCCAAATTACAAGACCAATACCTTATCCCACCCAATATCAACATGGATTTTCATTGCATATGTTTTTGAAATTTAAGTGTGGGGGGGAATGGATTTCATTTTTGGGTATCATTTCCTTACTTTCTAGTGTGTTATCATATACTTGAGGGATATCATCAATTTTAGTGGGGGGGGGGGAGGTTGTCATTTAGTGGTATTTGGGAATGTATTCTACAAATTATATTGAAAAGTTTTCAAAAAAAAAAATTCAAAAAAAATGTCAAAAAATCAAAATCAAAAAAAAACAATCAAAAAAAAATGAAAAAAATGGGTTGTGTCTTTGGTGGGTCAAAAATCACTCTTACGCAACCTTTGATCTTGTTATAACTATTATAATTAGTGTCGTGAGGAGATCAATCATGGGTTGGGTTATGAGTGTGAGATCTATTCCAAGGTCAACTTTTGAAAAAACAAATTAAAAAAAGGAAAAAAAGAACACTCGCATTATATTCTTATTGGGAGAAGTTCTGTGTTTTGTAAATATTTCAACTTCTCATTACCTTCATATTTTCTTCCTCTATTGTGTCTTTCTTCACACAATCATTACCTTGTAAATATGTGTTTTCATTTCCTTCCATGTTTCATTTCAAAAAAATGTGCATTGCTTTTTCTATGTTGGTATTTTAACCCTATACTTCTCTCTCTTGGACATTATATTCCTACCGTCCCATAGCCACAGAAAAACCCCTTAAAAAGACCTCTTGATTCTTGTGCACTTTGGATAGGGATTGTAAGCTGAGATCTCTTTTCAAACTCTAAGATTTTCACTTTTGGTTGGTGAAAGAGTGAACCTCCACAAATGAATTTTATCATCTTGAGAGGTGTGAGTTTTGAGTGTCCACATTTTCCATTTCTAAATTTGAGCATGAAAAAATGAATTAGTTTTGGAAAATTTTTTCTGTAACAACTTTTGGTGGAATTCAAAATGGATGAGTGAAATAGTCTAAACCTCCCCTGATTGGAGAAAACAAAATTTTAATATCTGTTGGTGAGTAAAAATGATTTTGTCATGTTTTTATATTTGTTGCACATGAGGACATGCACAAAACTAAGTGTGGGGGAGTTGATTTTATTAATATTTTCATGACTTATAATATTCCCCCTTTACTGATTTTATATGAAATGTGCATAATTTGTGTGAAATATTAATGTTTTAATATTAAGTATAATTTTTGAGCATTTTTAGAAGTAATCCAATTGATTTAGTTTAATGTTTTAATAATAACTATCACTATACTGATCATAATTGTATGGTTCTTCTTTTTTAGGATTCTCCTTTCAATATACAACATTTCATTAGAAGGTACCATGAGCCAATTCTTCCATTTGAAGGGTCATATGGTCCTCCCAAACAAGACCAAAGAATCTGTGAACAAACTGAACCAGCCTTGAAGATTGATTTACTGGGATCAATAAAGAAGTCCAAAAACCTTAACTCTCCACTATAATTTGTGGTACACTACATTTCATCTTGGATAAAAATTTCAAGGCCCAAATCCAAATAAAAGGGTCCCAACATATGCTTTGAATTCCATCCCACCATTCTGGCTGAGAATTAAAATCAGTATAGTATGCATGACATATCTCATGATGTAAGCATCAAATAGAGCTGATATATTTCAGTGTGAAAGAGGAGATATAGGCGGTCTACTTTTTTGAATAAACCATTCGGATTTTAAGGCATCTTCATATTCAAAAACCCTTTCACATTATGGACTTCAAAAACACTGGATTGAAATGGACAGTTTACCTTTGTTTAATCAATCGGCCATAACATTTGATCCTTAAGTCCAAATGACTCAAAAATTTGAGATTAGTCGGAAAAAATTATTGTATACAACTTTGAAGAAGGAGATATTTGAATATTCGGCTGTCTGAATAGCCAAATTGGCAATGTAAGTGGAGGGACAGATTGGGAATGCAAACAGTCCACTCCTTGGGCTATAAATACTCTCCCCTTCTCCTCTTGAGAGGGTTTGGCATTTCAGAAGAGAGGATATCATATTGGCATGACCAAAGCCTTGACAAAGTATTGGGAGGACCTTCCATATTCAATTTTTCACTTGAGAGACCTTTCATCCTCTCTTTGTTTTCACTTACTTTCGTGTTCTTCATTTTTGTAATCTTGTAATTCTCTTTCTTTGTAATTCTGTTTTAATGAAAGTTACTTCTTCAATATCTCTTATTCTCATCCACCTTCTGTAGTTTAATATTTAGGTTCTTGAAATAGTTAAAATTCAGTTGAATCCCCTTCCCTTTTTTTGCTTCCTCATTCAATCGAAAATCCGTTTTTAATTATCATCATTGTTCGTGTGTGTGTGTCCGACGTACCACTCTTTTCTAATCCGTTTCTTTTTCTTCTATTCTTAATTTATCATCATAATTATTTTAACCAGAATATTAAACACCCAAATGTATGATTAAATATCTCATTGGGGTGAGTCAAAATTTAGGGTAGTTAAGTGATTGAGAGTATTTTCTCGATGCGTATTTGTTAATTTAACATTGTGTATGTTGGACTTAATATGTCATGGATTAATGACATCTTTTGTTTAGAAAGTGGTTTCCATGGATTATTGGAACCATAAATACACTACCATAAACAAGTACTGATTGAGTTTATAATCCTAGTTAAGTTAAGGCTTGTATTAAAGCTTTAACACTTAGGAATTCTAATCGACATCAACTTGTGAAGTCGGTGTTAATTTAAATGCAATATAAAGAAAAACTCAAGGATATCACAAGCTTAACTCCCTAATAATGAACTCACCCCAATTATTATAAATTTGTTAAATCATTCATAATCAATTAGTCCTTTTAATTAAGCTCTTCAAAAAAAACCCCCTAATCAAAATACAATCAACTAAAAACAAACTACTATTACAAAGTATCATCGTCGAGGATTCGACCCGAGTGCTGCTATACACATTAGCAGAGCACCAGAACTTTGACCGGTCGATAGGAGATAGTCAGCCGTGCATTTCAATTATTATTATTAATTAAAACACTTAAGTTTAAATTATTATTTTTCATAATTGAATTTAAATAAAACTATAAAATATATTATTAGGGTGTTACATTATTCCCCCCTCAATATAATTGTATCATCACAAGTCCAAATTGCACTTAAAAAGTTAATGGTTTATACTTATAAATCCCCCTTTAGGAAACCCAGATCAGAAATAGAGTTAATAAAATATTCTCTTAATAAGGGGGAATGTGAAAGGCATAGGTTACCACCAAACTATGCATTTGAATAGGATACAATTAGTGCGAAGTCAAAATATAGACATGGAAGAATAATCTAACACTCATGTTTTGATGGAAAGTGATAAATAAAATGTTTATATAAATTTAGATTACCAAAAATCCATAAACTATAGTTATAGAAATGTTCATTAATATCATTATTTTTTTTCATAATAGGAAAACAATTTTTTTGACCCTTTTCATGGAGTTGAAGAATTATTCCACTTTTTAAGAGTATGAATATAAGTTTATGTTTCCTAAATACAATATTATCCTTTGATTTCACCCTGAACAAGCAACACTTCATCACTTAGCACATGTTGCGTCATGTGGTGAAGTGATACATTAACCTCTAAAACATCATACAATGATCATCTTAAACCATTCATAAATGGTTAAACATTCCAAAATATATTGATACAACACTTTAGAAGCGAGTTCAATGAATTTCCATGATGAACTTATCATTATCCCTTAATCAACATTAAGTATCTCTAAATTTTCACATTCTAAACATGTAAATAACTTCATCTTGTATCACCTTGAACTATGGTAATAACTAGAATTACCATAAAGCCATACTATGAACATGGATTCTTCTTTATTCCTTAAGTAATATACATGTTATTTTATATATTTCTTAAATCCAAAAGTGTTATAAATTCCATCGATTATGGCATAGACCACTTGTCGACAAGTCAATAATCAGTTTCAAGGTAGTAAGTACTTATCCAAATCAATCATATGTTCCTCATTATCTCATCATCAGAAATATATTAAGGGTTTTATTTCCCTTAATCACGTGTTTTCTAAAAAAATAACTATCACCGAATATCCTTTCTTGGTACCATTCAACACATGGTCTCAAATCCTTAATGAATAGTATTGTAGTACAATACTTATATATTACAAAATTCTTATATCCAGTACATTGCTAATAAAACATAAAATGGAATAATTCAAGAATCAAAACATAATCACATTAATCATTTCACTTCATCTGTGGTAGTAATATAATCTTGACCATGATCCATTACCTTCTTTTGGGGTATATTACTTTGACACATGGGACACCTATATGCGTAGTGTCCAATCACCTAGCAGTTGAAACATTGCATGTTGGAAATCATTTTCTTACCCTTGAAATCACAAGCATGGTGGCCTTTCTCTCCACACTTGTATTAAACTCCAATTTCTTTTAAGAATATTCCAAGATTCTTCCTTCCACAATTATCACATGTTGAAAAATAATTCTTTCCCTTCTTCGCATTATCTACCTTTTTCTCAGTTATCTCCTTATTCTCTTGCTTCCTTCTAAATCCATAATACACAGAAAAATCATTCTACTTCTTGTTAGAACATGAAATTATCTCCTCATATGATGAGAATATTTGACATACTAGTTCCCATTGAAAGACGAGCTTAAAACCATCGAAGAAATTAACATTATTACTCTTTAGATTATGTGCAATGATGCAGCTCACATTACTTCTGGTAGGTTCCATCTCCAGACAATGGTATACACTAGATTAGATCAAAAAATTATAAAACATAATGTATAATCCCAATACTTGTGAAAAACGTATCATAAATTGAATTATTTTTGTGTAGCTAATCTCATAATCATACAAATGGTTTCTTTGGGGACATAATTACTTTTAAATAATTTATAATGGGTTTTTAGAAAATGTTAATTATCCTAAGCATATTCCTTAGGAGTGTCATACTAGGTGCGTAGTAAGGCCTGTTGTTGTGTACCAGGTTACCCTGAGTCAAGCCCAAGACACATTTTCTGAGTTATAACTCCTAGGTATATCAATTCCAAAACCACATCCACTTTTTGTATCTAGACATAGATTTATTTTCTAGGAATACTCACATAATATATTCCTAACCAAAATTCTAGGATGTTATTGTATGTGTATCCTCAAGTCTATCTTAGGGGTTTGTTCCCTAATCTACATTTTATAAATCTAGTTTCCAAGGTTTCTACTAAACTTTCTTTAATACCAATTATAAGGACCCAAGCCTAGTTTCTCGGAGCCAGTTCCTTATGTCATTACATTGGAATGATTACAAGAATGTTTTATCCTAATGGATTGAATATATTAGTAGATTTGGAAACTATATATATACATAAGTTCAACATTACAACTTGAAAGGAAATACAATATAGAAATTCCTTTGAAAACATCCATAACTCATGGGTTTCCCCTGCATGGCATTCATAATATAACTCTTCATGTCATGGGAAAAAGAAACATATGAAATTGGTGAGATAAAGTTCTTATTAAGGGTAATAAATACAACATAATATATCATAAACATAAACATTAGGCATAGTGTATGACAAAAAACGCATACCTTTAAAATTAAACTTGAACAAATTATGAAAGGAATAAGAGATAAATAAATATTGCCATAATAAAGCATAATAAATGGTATTCTACTAGTTGAATAACCACATGATCATTAAATTGCTAGTTTCATAATTAGGGAATGCATAATGTCAGACAACATAACCATACCGTCAAGGCCTCATGCCAAGACCATAAATAAAAAAATTGTCAAGCCTTAGTTCCAAGACTGTAGTTTGTATCATGAGATCTACCAATGAATCTAGGGTCTATATTGGGACCCACCTATCACATAATATTTCCAATAAATTCCCCATATAAATAATGGTGAAACATAAACAACATAATCATTCGTATTGAAAAAATAGAAAACCAAATGTGAATACTTTAACTATAACCCATGAATGGTATAAAATTAGCACACCCATAGTCAAACAGATCATCAAACCCTAAAAAACATATGGTAGATGATATCATAGGAGTTAAACCTCGATGAAGTAAAAGATCCAACAAATTATGATTACATATATAATGATACTTTTAAATGAGACCACTGAATATTTCATGAGGAAATATTCTTCAAACACTCAAAAGTGTCCCATACCACATGAAACATTCAAATCATAATCCCTTAGAATATCATGAGAATAATGAAAATCTTTATATGATATATCAAAGGGATAGTACATACAAAATAGATAAGGAGTAAGTGGTGATCAAGTAATATATCTCATAGAAATAAAGGTAAGGCGAGAAAAATCCTTTTTACTTTGGAAAGAAGAGTATTTTTGGAAAATAATTTGTATTTGTCATAAAATAAGTTTTAAAAAATGTATATCCCATAAAATTAAATTTAAGGGCATTGAAAATATATTTTAGGCATAAATGACGTCCCATTAAAGTGAAATCATTTAAAAAGAGTTTTTAAAGAATCTTTATAAGTAAAACATTTTAGTACAGTTGAAGGAAAATATTAAAGAACTTTTAAAGAGGAAAGACATGTTTACTTTTATAAAACTTGAAATGAACCAAGAAGGTTTTCATAATCAAAATAGTGATTTTATAAAAGTAATTGTGGCTTAAAAAATATTATATAATGTACTTGAAAATGGGTACTAATTCTGGAATTTCCCTTATAACAGGTTTACTTATCGGGAATTATTGAGGAGAGAACCACTAAAAAACATGTACATACCCAAAAGATAATGAAGAACATATTATGATACATGAGTTTGTAACATAGATAAAAACATTTATAAGATGAATATAAAAACGAAATTATAAATTCATTTGGGTAAAAAGATAGATAGAGCAACCTGAAGGAATAAAAGAGGTTCAGGTAGAATCCCTTACATTAAGTCCGATGGTGTTCTTCACATGATCTTAATCTACTAAATAACCAAATTAAATTAATTAATTAATATGTGCATAACACATTCTATACTTAATTAATTTTGTAAATCCTTATTAATTTCATTCATGATCTTATTAATGGGTTTAAGTGGTTCAATTTTATTTTTTGGGAGCATTTTCTTCCTTGGTATTCATGACTGGTTTACTTATATACATGTACGGATAAACACGTAAGATGAGAATAGTTTCCTATAATATAAATTTTATTTTATTTTTTTAAATATAAAATATTACATTTGATATTGGGAGTGATGATGAATCATTATATAAAACATTAATGATAATTGTTTGGGTTAATTGGCGGTTTTTGAACACAATAAATTCATTTAGATTTATAAATTAATACCATGTTTAAAAAATGATTACATAACCATAAATAAGTTTTAATACATATATTGAAGTCTGGTTCAACCATAAAAATGGTTTCATGACCAGAATTTAAGATGGTAAAAGAAATTGAAAACCCGTCGTCCTTGAATGTGATAAATTAACACATCACGAATGGTGTTTTCATTTCTAGTATAGAAGAAGGGTAAAGAAGATACGATGATGAATTATTCCATTATCGTAAAGAAATTATAGTAAATATAAGTTACTGGAGTTATCATAAAATTTTTATGAAAGGATTCGAGGAATGAAAATGAATAGAAAGGAACTCGAAATAAAATAAATGAAAAGAGGAATTCACCTCTTGATGTTATCTTCCTTGAGAGCTTCTTTAGGGGTGAGTTTTTGGTATTTTTATGAGACCAAATGTTGTTGTACATGGGGTAGGGGCTTGGGGGAGATTTATCATAATTTATACTAGTCACAAGGCTTGAGTGGATTGATGAGAAGAGTGAGTGAGGGGGGTTTATAATGGTGGAGAGGTTTTATTTTTCAATATGTTATTCACTATTTTATTATTTTTCTCAAGAAAAGCACTAATATTGATTCTTGTGACCAGAAATAGTAATATATCCATGTAAGTTCGCACTAATGGTTGCTTACATCAGCCATGATTCAAGTAATAGTGTATTTAACATATAATGTGTATATATACAATAAATTATTGTCTTTCATTATTCAATAAAAAATTACTTATTTCAGAAAAAATAACCAAATATTCACCATAGATATTTTTCAACATGTAGAATAAAAAATAGACTCCATATTATCAAAATATTTTTCTAAAAATGGTTTATTTATTGTTTATTTAAAAACATATTTACTTAAAAAATACAGTTTTGAAACCAAATCTGATTTTATAATACTTTGAAAAATTAACTAAGGTCTTATTAAATTAATCTAAAATAATAGGGAATTTTTTTTTATTTAGGAACCCATTTTATGAAAATGAAATAATTTATTAATTTAAAATTTTAATTAAATATTTATCACTCACAAAAATATGAATACTTAATTAATAATTTATAAAATATTCTATTCCATTTATAAGGTGCCTAAATTTTATTTATGCATTCATAGGTGAGGTTAATAATGATAAGGGTCGTATTAATATTAATAAGGGTACACTACTATTCATAAGGGCACATTTCTATTCATAATAGTATGCTACTATTCACCAAAGTTTATGTTGATTCTATCAGACGCTAAATATCACCCTGAACGCAATCGTGTATGTCCGTTTTTTGAAATTTAAATCATAGAAGTCGAAAAATTATATTTATTGGATATGTTATTACAAAGAGATTTTTTAGATACTTAGTGTTTCATGAATTAAATATTAAATTTATTTTTAAATCCTTGGGGTGTCATATTAATTGTGAATATATTCGTAGAATGATTTAGTATTTATCAAAATAATTATAATAGAAAATATATATATTGTTCCTATTCATTTAAAATATTTAATTAAGTAATATTTTGATAATAATGAATTTTTTAACAAAAAAATGAAATATTTATATTCATATTAAAATATTATTTTACATAAAATATTACTACAATATAGTATTTTGTTCGTAGAACATTAATTAATTTGAAATATATAAAATTGAAATATAATTATTTATAAGGACTATTATTATGAATTAAAAACCATAATTTTAAATTATTATTTTTTTATAAATTAATTTATATAAAAATATAAATCAAATTATTTGGGTGTCACATGAATCATCTACTCCATTTTAAACTTAGTGTGGGTTAGTCTTAATCACATAATGACTACAATGTCAAGTCAGATCGTTATTTAGAATGAAATAAAACGAACTGATCCATTTGAGAGATAAAAACATATAGAAAGAAAATATTTACTATATGATATTGAATCAAGTTACTAATAAAGACAATTCCAATACCATTCATTATAAAAATACATGAATGACTATCAAGAATGACCAACTTCTATTTTATGGATGGATTCTCAGGGTACTTCGACGTGCACATTACACCTAATAACCATACAAAAATGTCCTTCACCTATTCTTATAGATCATTTTGTTTTAAAAGTACTGGATTTTTATTATGTAACTCTAATGGGTCCTTTTAAATTTAAATGTCAAGAATCATATTTGATCTAATTTTGGAATATCTATAAGATTTTAGATGGTTTCAGAGTGTTTAAAAAATTCATTTGATCATTTATTGTTGAATTCAGAAATGGCTATGAAAATATACATAGAAAATGAACTCTTTCTGAATTTTTAAAAATTCTATTTCATGGTAGAATAAGGGTTTTTATGATGATATGTAATTTCATATAATTAAATTTAAGTATAAGAAAAGATATAAGTCATCGGTGTATTACCCTACCCCAAATGTGTTAAACATGTTAGATCATTCTTAGAGTATGCATGTTTTTATAGGTTGTTTGTCAAGTATTTTAGTACTATTTCCTTACCACTATCAACTTTAATTCAACACGATAAAGAGTTCATATTTCATGATTCTTGTAGTAATGAATTTGATGATTTAAATAGAAGACTAAAATCACCACCAATAATTCAATCTCCCAATTGGGAGCACCATTTTATACTATTATGTGATTCTGCCAATGTATCAATATGGGCACTCCTTTTATAAAACATTAAAAGAAAAATACATGTCATATATCATACATCAATACATACATAAACTATACAACCTTTGAATAGAAGTTTGTTATTGTTATTTTTTTTCTTTTGAATTTTTTTTATTATATTTTCTAGGAACAAAAGTAATTTTCTTCTCTAATCATGAACCACTTAGGTACTTGATGATAAAAGAATAATAGATGACAAATATTTAAATATGGATGGTTATTTTACAATAGTTTTATGTGGTGATTAAATATAGTTTAAGTACCATGAATAATGTGGATGATTATATGAGAAAACAACTGCACATTACTTAGTTAGGAATTTTTGACCAATATCCACTTTTTAACTTCATACCATGTGGAAAAATATATATAATTGAAGGAGAGGTTCCCTAGTGTCCCAAAATTATAATATTTATTATTAAAGTTTAAGACCCTTCACACCTCAACCAATTCAAATCATCAATTCTTTTGGGTGAATAAAAACTCTATACATATGATGATCAATATCTTTATAGAATATGTGTCACCAAGTATATAGAAGATATCCACACAATAGTGATGCACATTGTGTGCATAAATTTTTTTCCATAGTATCTTGTGAAGGAATCTTAATCCCCCATATAACATCTAGGAAATTTTTAGATTCAACTCTTTATTGGCCCTCACTTCTTAAGGATATCTATAAATTTTATACAAAATGTTAGAAATGGTAATTCACTCGAATTTTATAAAAAAGATAGGAAATGCGTCAAAAGTCTAAGAACTTGTAGGAAATACTTTATTTATTGGGAATAGAGTTTATTTAAAATTTCTTTTGGGTGTTAATACATATTTATTGAAGATAATTATATTCTATATGGGTGGAAGTCAAAACTAAAAAAATTATTGATTCATTTTTTTAAAGTTTTTTATGATTAAAATCCCCTGTGGATTTGGGATACCAAGGGAAATAATAAGTGACCAGGTAACTCAATTATGAAATATAATCATGGAATAATTAATGAAGAAATACAGTGTGGATCATGAAACATCACCATAATTGCACCCACAAAAAAATGGATAGGCCAAGGTTACATGCATAGAAGTGAATGGAATCTTAGAAAAGCATGTGAGTCACAATAGGAAGTAAAAATCTCTAGAAATTATGATTCACTTGTTCTTTATGGTTTTCTTAGGAATAAATTTTTTTTTAGATCTGGGATTTCAAGGGAAGTGATAAGAGACCAAGGAACTAAATTCTACAATAGAATCATGGGAGACTTTATGAGGAAATATGTATTGGACCATAAAACATCAACACCATACCGCCGAAAGAAAAATGGTAAGTCCAAGGTTACCAAAAGATAAGTGAAAGGAATTTTGGAAATATTGTGAATGAAAATAGGAAGGATTATATCCAAAAATGTTAAGACTCTTTTTGGGATTACAAAACATTTTGTACGACATCTATTAGAATAATTCCATATAGAATAATCTATGGAAGGATTTGTTACATCCTAATTAAATTAGAGAAAAAATCCTATAGGTATTCAAGAATATTAACTTGGATTTGTAGGAACTCATACATAAAAGGATGATTCATATATATAATATGAATGAAATTAAAAGAGATGAGTTTGAAAATGATAGACTTTTCATGGTGAAAGAAAGAGACAAGTCAAACTAATCTATAAGTGAGGATTCCATCTTGAAGAGAAAGTTTTTTTGTATAATTCAAGGATAAAATTAATTCTAGGAAATATATTTTTGATATTATATGGAAAATTTATTTAATGAATAATTGAATTAGGATAAGTATATAAAAAACATGAAATAATTCAAAATATAAAAGAATAAGTAAAAAAATATTATTTTGAACTAAAATATGATAATGTAAGGTTTTGGATCCTATAATCCCTATCCATTTTGTTTTTTGAATTTTTGTGGAACATGGAGTAGGTACCAAGGAATTTTGAGGGTGTTTGTAGGAAAAAGAGGGAGCCACTACCAAATATGGAATGGTTGGGGGAATCGAGGTGTGCACAACGTCGTGGTTCCAATGGCTGCGGTGCGGTGTACCTATCATGTGGTGTAGGGGTAAAACAAGGATACTAACATTTTTCATGTGGAAAATCCATGGTGTTTTACTATGTTTTAATCCCTCCATCAGCTTCCAAGCACCACCGTGTGGAATAAGGAGACCGTGACATAGTGAGTTTTGAAGACTACCAAATTTGGGGTAGCTTCCTCATGGGATGTTGGCTGTGACCTGATCCCTTTAATTTCTATAGGGGTCCTACAGCATGGTTCATGGCACTACACCATATCATAAGATCCTATAAATTATGCTTTATCAATGTTTTTTAGGTGTTCTTTGACTTGGGGACGAATGTGGCATGGTTTATGAAGCTATGTTGTAGGATTGGTGGTCTCGAGTGTAGTCCATGGGGCAACACTATGACCTCTATAAAATATAAATTGTTCGTAACTACCTCTAGAACCCCAAACCTCACTTCTTTTCAACTTGTACCACTTAATCCCCATGTACCTAAGAACAATTTTTGAAGGTTTTTAATCCACTTTATGATATGTATTAATCCTTGGATTCTATAGATTGACCTGTGGTGATCCATGGTAAGAACTACCTCCATTTTTGAGAAGGTTCTCTCTATCCAATCCTATTTTCCTATAATTATTCTTGTCATGGTATGGAATTTTATCTTTTATATTCTAATGGAGTATCTTTTTTTGTTTCTTGGTGAATTTTGGCATCAAGCCTTTAGAAGATCATAGTTTCTTCATGAGATAGGTGAACATAGATCTTTGATGTTGTTCTATTCCCATGCGAAGAACAATGACACCTTTGAGGTAGAGGATTCACTGATTCTATTTTTTTTAAAAGAAGTTAAAAATTTATCATGGTTTAACCCTTTTCATGGTGTTGGAACTGACCAAATAAATGTTTAACTATATTAATAAATAAATTGGATAGTGACTTTATGTCGACATTTTGTACCTGGATAACGGATTGCCTCTTGATTTTCTAGATAATGTGACATCTATACTCTGATAGTGTAGCATGATTTTATGATTATTTTAGCATTTTTTATTAATGAAAAATGGTAAACATGAAAAATTTAGTAATTGTTACTTTAGTTGTCGAAATAACTGAAATAGGATTGTTGTTGAAATCAAAATTTTATTATAATTTGATGATAATCAAATGGATTCTCGTATGCATGTTTAACAAAGAATTTGAACTTCCATGTAAGAACCCGGATCTTCGTTCAGGTATGTTTTCCCTTTTTTCTGGAGTTTTTAAGGAAAATAATTTTTTTGGAAATTTCAGAAGTACACGCCGTGTACTTTCTGAGTACACGCCATGTACTCCTCCCCGGCTTGAAGCCGTGTGCTGGCCATGTCCGGGGCACCCACACGGTGTGTAAGGCTGAGGTGGAGGCCAGTCAATTCGAAGTACGGAAAAATTGAAGTACATGTTGTGTACTCAAGAAGTACACGCCGTGTACTTTCTTTTTTTTTTTCATTAAATGGACCGGGGTCGCGCCTAACCCCTATTTTCATCTTCTTCTCCAGTTTTCGTCCGCCCGAGAGTGACCGTACGACCAGATCTTCGACGAACTCCCGCCACTCCGTCCGTTCTCCGATTCAAGCAAGGTCAGTTGCATTGGAATTGCAGTGGTGAGTTCTTCCTTCTGATTTAGCCTTGTTTCTTGATTCCTCCTCGTTTCCAAGTTATAGTGGGATGAAATTTTTGTGCGTTTTCTCAGATCTTTGTCATTATAAGGGTAATCTGTCGTCTCTATTCATGTATATCGATCTCCTAGGATCGAGGTAGGTGGTTTGTGCCTTTCTGTAGAAAGTCGATAAGTATTATGTGAAAATTCCACCAATACCCTTGAATGGGGTATTGCATGTTTCCTGCTTTTCCCTTGTTGTTTTCCTGCATTGCTTGACTGCTTCAGTAGAGTTTATTGCTGGTGAGTAGTGTAATTTATTTTGTGCTAAGGTTGCTTTTCCAGGCTTGTTTTGCCTATTGGGAATTTTTCTAATTGCCATACCTTGTTGTAGGATAGTGGGACTGTCTATTTTGATATGTTGTTGAGCCTTAGTTGATAGCCAAGTAGTTCTTGAGGTTTACTTGGACGATACACACGCACTGAGCATGTTTAGTTATAATCAGGACTGTGAGAACCTAGAGTAGTAGACCAATGGGAGAATTAATGGAAGGGCTTCTATAGAGTGTCTTTTAATTATGATGCGATACTATAGGGGGAATTGATGTTGAGTGCTTTCCCAGAGAGTCTGTAGATCCACGACGTGGGACACACGGGGAATTGACATTGAGTGCTTACCCAGAGAGCCTTTAGAATGATACGAGACTATAGGGGGAATTGACAGTGAGTGCTTCCCCAGAGAGTCTGCTTAATTACGTAGCTGAACCAGAGCGGTGAGACTGTGTGTGCCTCCCAGAGGGTTTCTAGTACTTATAGGCTGAACCATAGGGGTTAGACTGTGAGAGCTACCCAGAGGGTTACCTGTTACTTTTGTTGTTGCTAACTGTTTACTTGTGTACTTTGTTTTCCAGAACTGTGGATTGTAGCTGCTTGTGATTTTCTGTTTACTGCTTCTTGCTTTATTACTGCCATTTATTCATTGACTGTTAGGCACAAATATTTGGGTGATTGCCTACTGGGATTGTATCTGATACCCTGTTCGGGCCATGCTTTTGGGCCCAAGAAGACTATGTTTCTGTAGGTATAGATAAGGGCAAGCTCCCTTCTACTTTAGGATCTTGACTGCATCAGGAGCTGGGGAGCATGGGAGCGAGCCGTGGCTCGCGATGCTGAGGAGATTACATTGTTTTTATTTTGCAATTGGTTTTCATTGTATTTCAGCACATTGTTTTGTTTGCTGTTTTCCTTAGATAATTGTACCTGCAGCATCATTGTCATCATAGTTATATATCTACATTTCTTCTACTGTTTGGTTTCTGTTGTTATGCATGTTATATATTGCTTCCGTTGTTTATTGTTGTTTTCTTACCTTGTATACCTTACCAAATGAGGGCATAGTTTCCCCACCGACTCACCAAGGCCCTCGCTGCTAGTAGGCAGCCTCTGGCATTCGGGGAAATGCGCTTGAGGTCATGTGGCGAACCGGGTACAGGGCACTAGTGGAGGGGCTCCGGACTCGAGTTGTTACAAAGTGGTATCAGAGGAGTTCTTTTCTCTTGTCTTAATATTTGGAGACTTTAGACAGGGATATGACGAATTTGGAACTTGGTATTAATCTGTTCCTGGGAGTAGCTAACCCGTGTACAGGGAAAAGCCATACTACCTCGTTAATTACAGATTTTTGGTTTTGAGATTTTATGGTTCGTATGTTTTCACCTAGAGTGATTTGTATGAATTGTGCGGTTATTGTTTTGATATATCGGTTCTATTTCTGTCACAACCTGATGAGATGAGGGTATTCCATCTCATGCATCATATAAGAACTTGTATAAATCACATGACATGCATTCTTGCCATGCCATATAGGGTGCATTAGCGATTGCATGCTGTTGTGATAGACTCTGTGTAGATTATGCATGTGGTTGTGATAGATGCCTGATAGATTCTATGCTGTTGTGTTAGAAAACTGTTGTTTTGTTCCTTGCTTAAAATGAATGCCAAATTTTAGTTCTTGAGGTATTATGGGCCCTCACGGATCGGAATTTGGCATCTTTTCCCATGTTTTTGGTGTTTCTGGAATTCTGCTCAGTTTCTGAGCTACTGCCCAGAAAAACCCAGAATACACGGCGTGTACTTTTTGGTAACACGCCGAGTAGTTTTTAGGCCATGTCACTGACCGTGTGAGCAGAACACGGTGTCATGGGAGTAACTTCAGGAAAACTCTGTGTACCATTGGTACACGTCGTGTGAGTTTGGAGCTGTGTACCCGGTCGTGTCACTAACAACACGGGCCGGGGAAGCTCGATTAGAACACGCCATGTCCATAGGGAACACACCATGTAGTTCTGTCCAGGTACCCGGTCGTGTCACGAACAACACGGGCCAGCATGACATTCTTTTCTGCACGCCGTGTTTGTTCGGAACATGCCGTGTAGTCTTGCCCAGGTACCCGGCTGTGTCACGAACAACACGGGACGGTGTCACCTTCGCCTATGCACGCCGTGTTTGTTCGGAGCACGCTGTGTAAGGTTCAGCCGTGTAGACGGATGTGTGCTTAAGAACACGGGCCACCGAAGCCTTGTCTAGTACACACCGTGTTTGTTTCGAACACGCCGTGTAGCCTCGGGTTGAGTCGGACAGTGTGGGTTAGCCATGTAAGGAGACTCGGGCAGGGGATAGTTTTCTTGTACATGTCGTGTGTTGGGGTCAACACGCCGTGTGGTTGATGTGTTACACGACTTGTAGGGTGAGAGTACATGCCCATGTCAGTGGTTTAAGAAGACACGTCGTGTAGTTTTATACACGCCTTGTAGTTGTGTTTTGAAATCTTGTGTTTTTTTCTTCCCCTGTTCCCATTTTGTACCCTTGTGTTATCTGTCCTTGTTTTCCTGATCTAAGGTGTGCTTTTGATCTTTCAGAGATATGCCTCTGAGACGTCCCCCAGTCATACGTCTGTCATCAGGTAGTGATCAGACGCCAGACAGGGCTGATCAGGGAATTCCTGTTGATCCCCCAGCCGAGCCAGCCTTGGCACTGGTTGTTGTACCAGTCGCGGGCGCTAATGCGTAGTTCAGGGAAGGTTTCATGAGGGTGATGCAGGCCTTCCAGGGAGCACCACCTCCTACCTCATCTATGGCAGACTTGACGCAGGTCTTTCAGCAGTAACATCCTCCCACGTTCTCGGGGGAGGGAGGACCTCAGGCTGCAGAGTCATGGCTGGAAGCTATGATGACTATATTTGAGCATCTGGAGACGCCTCCAGAGAGGAGGGTCAAGCTCACCACCTACATGCTCCGAGACTCCACCAAGAGGTGGTGGGACGTGGTATCACAGGTGGGTCAATAGCTGGCTATGACTTGGGAGGAGTTCCAGCGCGTGTTTTATGACTACTTCTACCTGAAGACCCTGAGGGCCGATTGATCCCGGGAGTTCATGAGCTTAGAGAAGGGTACTCTATCTGTCATGGAGTATTCCTCTCGTTTCACTGAGCTTCAGTGTTTTACACCCCTTCAAGATGGGAGTGGGGTGTTCTTGGAGAGGATGTTTGAGGATGGACTCGGGCGGGAGATCCGCTCGCAGGTGAACATCTTCCAGCTGACTTTCATTGCTTCCATCGTCAACTAGGCACTGATTGTGGAAAGCAATCTGAGAGACTCTGGAGCTGTGATTCAGAGTGGTTTTGCTTCCAGATCTATCTTTCCTCCACATGACAGCAATAAGTGTCGTAGGGAGCCTACACGTGGTGATTCAAGGAAGTGAGACACATCATCAGGCAGCCAGGTGACGTGCTACCAGTGTGGCCGAACGGGGCACACGAGGCCGCAGTGCTAGAGAGACCCCGTGGAGTGCCGATATTGCAGCAAGATGGGTCACCTTCAGCGTTTCTGCCAGGTTTTCTCACCAATAGCAGGTGACTGGGGTTCTTCCATGACTCCTCATTCAGGAGTAGCCCCACCAGTCTCTCACCAGTCACGGAACTGGAGTTCTTTCGGCCATTCGGGCCAAGGTGGAGGTCGAGGCCATGGCAGTATGCCACCAGTCCCTCAGCACCAGCAGGGGGGTTCAGCTCAGAGTGGTCAGTTAGGGGCGCATGGCCGTGGTGCGGGCCAGTCTTTCGCCGTGGAGCAGACTTATCATGACCAGGATACCAGCCCTTCTACTGTTCGAGGTACGATTTTAGTAGCCTCAGTTTTATCTTCAGCCCTTTTCGATACTGGTGCTACACATAGTTTTATCTCGGTTGCCGTTGTGGAGAGCCTTGGTCTCTACATCTTTTCTTCTGCCGACTCATTGACACTAGACACACCTTTGGGAATGAGGACATCTAGTGTATGCCAGTGTAGAGAGTTCCCTCTCGAGGTTACAGGGTATCACTTCTTATGGGATCTCTATGTCCTAGAGATGAAAGTCTATGATGTCATTCTCAACATGGACTGGTTGATTCCCTTCCAGCCAGTTGTTGACTGTTATCTCCACAGAGTCAATTTCATTTCACTAGAAGGTGAATCTTTCCTTCATAGAGGGGAATGGGACATTCGGGCGAGTCGGGCGGGACTCGAGCATCTTGGGCTAGGAGGAGTGATGGCCAAGATTGATAGTCTTTATCTGGATGATCAGGGGACTCCATAGTTGGACTTTCCTCCAGTGGTGGATTGCTTTAGTGATTTCTTTCTAGAGGACTTTCCGGGTTTGCCTCCAGAGCGTGAGGTAGACTTCTCTATTGAGCTCGTGCCAGGAGCAGCACCAGTGTCCATCCTCCATATAGGATGGCCACACCTGAGTTACAAGAGCTCAAGAAGCAGTTGGAGGAGCTACAGGTTAAGGGTTTCATCCGACCTAGTACTTCTCCTTGGGTTTCACCTATTCTATTTGCGAAGAAGGCAGACGGTACCCTTCAGCTTTGTGTGGATTATCAGAAGCTGAACCAGTTGACGGTCAAGAACCAATATCCATTGCCATGGATTGATGACCTTTTCTATCAGCTTTAAGGAGCCCAGGTGTTCTTGAAGATCGACTTGAGGTCCGATTATCATCAGATGCACGTTAGACCATCAAATGTACCTCTGACATCCTTCAGGAGTAGGTATGGTCTTTACGAGTATACAGTCATGCCCTTTGGACTCATGAACGCACCTGCAATTTTTATGGCACTGATGAACCAAGTGTTCCATCCTTACTTGGATTCCTTCGTGGTGGTCTTCGTGGACGATATCTTGGTCTACTCTCACACTTGACATGACCATGCCACACATCTTGAGATCGTTCTGAGTACACTGAGAGAGCATTGGATTTATGATAAACTCTCGAAATGCCACTTCTAGATGGATCAGATTCACTTCTTAGGTCATTTCATCTCAGAAGTAGGAGTATCTGTGGACCCATAGAAAGTGAGAGCTGTAGTTTCCTGGGAGCAGCTAAAGAAATTCTTTGAGGTACGGAGCTTCCTAGGGCTGGCTGAATACTACAGACGCTTCATTCAGGACTTTTATCATCTATAAGAACCCTAGACATGTCTGACCAAGAAGGGGGTGAAGTTCTTATGGTCAGATTCTTGTGAGTTAGCCTTTTAGGAGCTGAAAGGGAGGTTGACGTCAGCACCGATACTAGTCTTGCCGGAGCCAGGAAAGAGATACACTGTTTATTGTGATTCTTTAGGTATCGAGCTAGGAGCTGTGCTTATTCAGGGAGATTGAGTCGTTATGTACGGGTCTCGGTAGTTGAGGCCACATGAGAGAAACTACCTTACACACGATCTGGAGTTAGCAGCTGTTGTTCATGCCTTGCGCTGTTGGAGACACTATCTTATGGGAGAGCACTTTGTGGTCTTCACTGACCACAAGAGTCTCAAGTATATATTCACTCAGCGTGATCTAAATCTGATGCAGTGCAGGTGGGTTGAGTATCTATAGTCTTTTGACTTCGAGCATGCCTATATGCTGGGAAAGGGTAACACCGTGGCAGATGCTTTGAGCCGGAGAACTCAGATTCAGGCAGTTTAGGAGGCCAGTAGTGAGTGGCAGCTGATGGATCTGTTCTTTGAGATGCATCTGGAGGTGCACGACAAACGGGGACATAATTTTCTATCTTCTATAGCTGTTACCTCCACGCTACTTGATCGGGTACGGATGAGGTAGCTATCAGAATCAGAATGCTTAGTTCTGCGGGAGAGTGTGTCAGGAGAGGACCCTCTTCCTGGATGGACAGTGGGCGAGGATGAGATCTTGAGTTTCTAGGGACGCGTATGGGTGCCAACAGACATACGCGAGGAGATGATGTGGGATTTTCATTCCTCCATTTGGGCAGTTCATCCTAGCGTCACCAAGATGTATCAGGATCTTCATCGCCAGTATTGGTGGCCAAGTATGAAGAAGGATGTTGCTGGTTTTGTCATGAGATGTTCTACTTGTCAGCAGGTGAAAGCAAAGCATCCGCGACCAGCGGGGCTTTTACAACAGCTACCCATTCCGGAGTGGAATTGGAACGATGTTGCGATGGACTTCGTGACTGGGTTTCCGAGATCACCCCAGGGGAACGATGCTGTTTGGGTTGTCGTCGACAGGCTCACAAAGGTTTCTCACTTCATTCCGATCAAGAAGACCTTCAGTGTCGATGATCTGGGATGAATTTACATAAGATAGATCATTCGTCTGCTTGGAGTTCTGTGCTCTATTGTTTCAGACAGAGATGTGCACTTTACCTCTTGGTTCTGGTAGGGACTTCAGAAGGCCTTGGGTACACAGGTACTTTTGAGTACAGCTTACCATCCCCAGATTAATGGCCAGTCCCAACGCACGATCCAGGTTCTTGAGGATATGCTCCGGGATTGCATCCTTGACTTTGGCGGTTCTTGGGAGAAGCATATCCCTCTGGTGGAGTTCGCCTACAACAACAGTTTTCAGGATTCTATTCAGATGACACCATACGAGGCTTTGTACGGTAGGCCATGTCAATCACCCTTATGCTGGCTGGAGGTAGGAGAGGCATCTTTGCTGGGACCTCATCTTGTACAAGAGATTTTAGAGCAGATAGAGCTCATTCGGAAGAGGATGGCTACAACACAGTCTTGGCAGAAGTCTTATGCTGATCAGCAGAGACGACCTCTGGAGTTCAAGGTTGGTGATCAGGTTTTCCTACGTGTCGCATAAAGGTTAGGACAAAAAAGGATTCAGAGACTGGGTAAGCTTTCACTGCGGTACGTCGGGCCGTTTGAGGTCTTAGAGAGAGTGGGGTCGGTCGCTTATCGGTTGCAGCTACCTCAGAGGTATCGGGCCATGCACGACGTCTTCCAAATCTCTCAGCTCCGACGTTACTTTTCAGTCCCGTCTCATGTCTTTCAGCCTGAGGAAGTCAATCATGAAGCGGATACGTCATTCGAGGAGCATCCTATCCAGATTGTCGATCGTAGTATGAAGGTTCTCCATGGTGTTCTGTTCCTCTGGTACGAGTGCTATGGCAGCACAGGCGAGTATAGGACGAGACCTAGGAGAGGGAGGACGATGTATGATCGCAGTGGACAGATCTGTTTGGGTTTTCTTCTTCTCCACCTTGTTAGGGAAATTCAGGGATGAATTTCTTTAAGGGGGGATGTTTGTAAGAACTCGGATCTTCGTTTAGGTATGTTTTCCCTTTTTTCTGGAGTTTTTAAGGAAAATAAATTTTCTAGAAATTTCAGAAGTACACACCGTGTACTTTCTGAGTACATGCCGTGTAATCCTCCTCGGCTCGAAACCGTGTGCTAGCCGTGTCCGAACCACACACACGGTGTGTAAGGCTGAGGTGGAGACCGGTTCATTCAGAGTACAGAAAAATTGAAGTACATGCTGTGTACTCAAGAAGTACACACCGTGTACTTTCTTTATTTTTCATTAAATGGACCGAGGTCCCGCCTAAACCCTATTTTCATCTTCTTCTCCAGTTTTCGTCCGTTCGAGAGTGACCGTACGACCGGATCTTCGACGAACTCCCGCCTCACCGTCCGTTCTCCGATTCGAGCACGGTCAGTTCCATTGGAATCGCAGCGGTGAGTTCTTCCTTCTACTTTAGCCTTGTTTCGTGATTCCACCTCGTTTCCAAGTTATCATGGGATGAAAATTTTGTGCGTTTTCTCAGATCTTCGTCGTTCTAAGGGGAATCTGTCGTCGCTATTCATGTATATCGATCTCCTAGGATCGAGGTAGGTAGTTTGTTCATTTCTGTAAAAATTCGATGAGTATTATATGTAAATTCCACCAATACCCTTGAACGGGGTATTGCGTGTTTCCTATTTTTCCCTTGTTGTTTGCCTAATTTTCTTGATTGCTTTAGTAGAGGTTATTGCTTGTGAGTAGTGTAATTTATTTTGTACCCAAGTTGCTTTTCCATTCTTGTTTTTCCTGTTGGGAGTTTTTCCAGTTGCCATACCCTGTTGTAGGATAGTGGAATTGTCTCTTTTTATATGCTGTTGAGACTTAGTTGATAGCCAAGTAGTTCTTGAGGTTTACTTGGACGATACACACGCGCTGAGCATGTTTAGTTATACTCAGGACTGTGAGAACCTAGAGTATTAGACCAAAGGGAGAATTGACGGAAGGGCTTCTCCAGAGTGTCTTTTAATTACGATGCGAGACTATAGGGGGAATTGACGTTGAGTGCTTTCCCAGAGAGTCTATAGATCCACGACGTGGGCCACAGGGGGAATTGAAGTTGAGTGCTTCCCCAGAGATCCTTTAGCATGATATGAGACTATAGGGGGAATTGACGGTGAGTGCTTCCCCAGAGAGTTTGCTTAATTACGTAGCTGAACCCGAGGGGTGAGACTGTGTGTGCCTCCCAGAGGGTTGCTAGTACTTATAGGTTGATCCATAGGGGTTAGACTATGAGAGATACCTAGAGGGTTACCTGTTTCTTCTTTTGTTGCTGGCTGTTTACTTGTGTACTTTGTTTGCCAGAACTGTAGATTGTAGCTGCTTGTGCTTTTCTATTTACTGCTTCTTGCTTTATTACTGCCATATATTCATTGACTGTTAGGCACAAATCTTTGGGTGATTGCCTACTGGGATTGTATCTCACACTCTGTTTGGGCCATGATTTTGGGCCCAAGAAGACTATGTTGCTGCAGGTATAGATAAGGGCAAGCGCCCTTCTACTTCAGGATCTTGACTGCATCAGGAGCTAGGGAGCATGGGACCGATCCGTGGCTCACGATGCTGAGGAGATTACTTTGTTTTTCTTTTGAACTTGGTTTTAGTTGTATTTTAGCACGTTGTTATGTTTTCTATTTTCCTTAGATACTTGTACCTGCTGCATCATTGTCATCATAGTTATATATCTGCATTGCTTCCGCAGTTTGGTTTCTATTGTTATGAATGTTGTTTACTGCTTCCGCTGTTTATTGTTGTTTTCTTACCTTTTATACCTTACCGAATGAGGGAATAGTTTCCCCTCCAACTAACCAAGGCCCTTGCTGCTAGTCGGCAGCCTATGGCGTTTGGGGAAACGCGCTTGAGGTCATGTGGCGAACCAGGTATAGGGTACCACTGGATGGGCTCCAGACTCGAGTCGTTACATTCCATGTGGTTGGAAATGATAAATAACATGATTCATTTTAATTCTTATAAATAAATGATAATAAATGGAATGTTAAATGATAATGATATTTCTGAATGTTTTTTAATATAGTTTAATGCTATGTGTATTTTAATCTTCTAATAGTCTGTTATAACTAACGCCTTAGGTTTCTCATAGTGGGATCTTGTGGATAATGAATAACATAAATCATAATGGAATAATAACAATGTTTTAATAAAAATAAATATTTAGGGCTGAGATCTCTCTTTTTTTTGGAATGCTGAGTACCCTTTGGTTAGGATCGTGTGTGCCCGTTTGAATGCTAAGGCTATATGCCTTATTTTAGGGCCTAGTTTTCCATATTTAACTTTTTTATTTATTATTTCCTTATGATTCAATCTGGATGAAAGAATTCTTATAATGTGATATGAGCCTGGAATGATTGAGCCTAGTATGGATGTTGTGATATGGGATGAGGAGGCCCAGATGGTATGGCAGCAGTTGAAACTTGAGATGACAGGATGCATCGAAATATACATGACTGTGTCATGGAGGACCACAAATATGATTAAATGGGTTAAAGCTATTAAAAAAGTGGGTTCCCTAGAACCAACAATATCATTACTTTTTATTATGATACAATGTATAAATTGAGTTATCCAGGATGTAAACTTACCATTATTGCATTGATATTTTTGTATCCAATATTTAAATGGTAATTAACACATATTATTTTTCATATCAAAAGGTTGTATCCATTCCCAAGATATAATTAGAACATTTAGATTTTATGACATCAATATTAAACATATGTCCTATGGTTAAGATGTGTCATACTTTATGGACGTCGTAGATGTTTGACTATCAATTGTTAGGGGCTCATAATCATTGAGAATTCTTCTCACGAAGTTCACACTTGGTGATCTATAGTAGGCTAGATCATGAGAATAAACCCACTAATAGGAACACAACATGTTTTAAGTGTCATTGATTGTTCTTATCTGCGATCATGTGTATCGGTCTCATGACTTGAGAATATTTTCAATGTGTATAATTTCATCATGTACATAGATGAATGGAAAAAAATGACATTGAATTCATGGTGAGGTAGCCTGTGTTGGGTACGTTATTGGTGCTATGGAATTGGTTGAATGGTCAAGATAGAATTTGTCACATCTTTGTTTAGGAAGTGATATCCAAGGCCTAGTTAATTAGGAATGATGTAAATTTATAAATCCTTGTTAAAGGTAGTCGAAGGTAAGTATTTATAGTTATATCGACAAATAATAAATCAATAATAGGTGATGACATAATTTGTGCATCCTGATTAAAGTGATATCAAGATTCAATGAGACTATGTTACACAATGTGTGATTATATGAAATGATATCATTGATAAGAATTTTACTTATCTCCTTAGGGGCCTTTCTGGGTTACTAGAATCTACTTTTGGTATGTGAATGATATTTTTTACTATTAATATAAGGTCCTAGAGAGTCACAAACAGTAGGTAATTCAAGAGAAATCGATATTCTAGTGAATAGGTATGGAGAACATAGTGGACCCCACCATGGGGCCTGAGAGTTGTCCATGTTTTAATGATCATCGAGAATTGATAAATTCATTATTTTTAGGGTACAAAATAATTGGGCTTAATTTATTTATTAAGTGTATTCACAAGGTATTTAGTAAATATATGGAAAAAATTATACGAATGAATATTATTTTAATATTTATAGTTTTCGTAATATTAACATAAATTATGGTTCGAGTTAATAAAATGTGTTTATCACATAATATATTTATTATATATTAAAAGTCCATGATAAAATTATAAATAAATTACGATGCATTTAGTTCCTTATAACGTGTCATTTACTAGTTATTTAGTGGTTGTTTAATGTTTGGGGGTCAGGGAACCATTTTGGGGTATTTGAGCAATCCACTATAAATTTATGAGAGGATATTTATTCCATATACTGTTCATTCTAATGGAATTGAGAGACTCTCTCTCTCATACTACATCCTAGAGAGATAGATTCCACATCTGAGCAATCAATCTAGGAACTTATTTAGGTATTGAAGGGACGAGAATGTAACACCCCAAATTTTTATGGACCATTTTTTTCGAATAAATTAAAATTTTCATTTAAATCTTTCAATGCACCAAGTCAAATGTTCCTTTCACACTAAACTAACATGTTGTATGTTACACACAACACTGACTTGGTATAAGATACCTGCAACACTGAGTTGGCGTATGATACACACAACACTAAGTTTCCACGAAATATCATCTTATTGATATAATTATTTAATGAGATAATTATAACCTATAATTTAAACATATTTATATTAATATTAATAACTAATTTTCCAATATATTTTATAATCTATTTATATTAATAAAACATATTGATAATGAAAGATAATATTTTTGGTAAATTCCTTTTTTGTTAAAAATACTATTTTCTTGAATGAACTACCATTAATAATATTATTAATTTTAAACTAATTTAGAAATTTAATTTTATAAAAAACTTAATTTTTTAATTCAAAACATATAAATTATCCTAGGGTGAATTTTTTTTGATTTTTCTGAGAATCATATTTTTTTATAAATAATGAAAAATACTCCTCTTAAGTTAAAAACAGCCTTTTTGTTTAATTAATTATTAATGTTAAATGATTGTATAAATTTTTTTAAGGTCACATTATATAAATATTACAAATATTAATAATATTTAATTCATTAGAAACAATTTCCTTGGAAATTGAATATAAAATCTTAACAAACTTTTGATGTTTTTTCTACTTAAAAAACACATTATTTCATCAACTCTTCAGGATTAGCACTAATCTTAATTTTTCCTATTATATGAATTAAATTTTAAAAAACAAACATAAACCATTATATTAAGGATAATATTTAGAGTCTAATAAGACCAAGTTATTTTTTTACCATAATGATTAGTAAAAGTGATTTAAGTTAATCACAATAGTTAAGACCAACTTAAACTTAAATATGGACTAAACCTTAAAATTAATGGCCCAAATAACCTAGAAATATTTTCAACACCCATTTTATTTCCATATTTTGTTTATAAAGCTTCCATTATTTTTTTGTTGGTTTGGTATGACATTTTTTAGGTAAGAACATGTTCACACCTAACTTGTTTCTAAAAATTCCATGTGAGTCCTTTTCCTTCCCTATAAAAGTCCATCACCTATACCCATTACATACACCTCTAAAACCATTTATGTTTTTCAAATATCTTCCCATGTTTACTCCCCAAAATAATCCATTCAACCATGAAGCCTCTCTTTGTGCAGAAAGATTCTCTTGGAATCCTTTTAACATAAACCAATCTGAGTTACCCGATTAAGAGGAAACTTCTTAACTCAAGCTCTTTTCCTTTATTTTCCTTTTTCCACCCCCTAAACTCTATTTATTCCATTATTGTGTGAAAAAACCAGTATCATAATTATACTATGAATTTTTTATGCAAGTATTTTGACTTTCAATTACACACACCTCCATCTAATGGATATTGGACATACTGTTTCTGTGTACAGAAAACTACTACCTCATGAAATGATGATCGTTCATTTTTCTTTTACCACCAATAATGGAGTCCATTAAGATGGAATTTTTTTATATATATGTCATATATTATATTTATTACATATTTAATCTTGTTTATTCCTTTTCCAACACACATCTCTTTGCCTTCCATTTTATGTTAATACTATAATATTTTTTGAGGAACTATGGACTACCACCCCCTCAAATCGATGTGATTCGTTAACAACCCACATGGAATATATAAAGGGGGATTTTAATGAACTTATATTGTATAAATGATATATTAATGATACTTTAATAATTATATATATATATATGTATATTTCATTTCCTTTCATTTTTTCAACACGACAATAAAGACGGAAACAACATTCATGCGTACGTATGACTTACCATCTCCATGAACGGTGCATTACATTTCATAATACTATATTCTATAGATTATTATAATAAACATATAATGGATATAAATTATTTTTATTTTATGGTTTACATTCTGAAATCATGATATATGTTTAAGGACAAAATATATAACAAATTAAGACACATGCGAAAAATAAAGCGAATATTACCCGAAGTGAAACATTAAAATGTGATCAAGAGTGTAATATAAGGTCAAAATAAAAACATATATGGTATTATGTATAATAATATGATTCTTTAAAATATTTATAATAAATTTTTATTATTATATAGGAAGATTGTATGAGTACGAAGAGAGTCATGACACAGGGTAACGGGATTTCATCACACATTAATTTTTTTGAGATAAAATCTATGTTCTCCACTCCTTAAATTTGTGTAGTGTATGTAATTAACATGATTGAATTATATGTATGTTTTAATTAAATTTTTGGGTATTCTTATTCCCATTTTAAAATCCTTATTTCATGGGGATTACCTTTAAAAATATACCAAATCGGTAAAATGTTTTGTCTCAATTTTCCTTCTTTCAAACTCATGTTTTGTTATGCACCTAAACTCTTTTTTCGAGGTTCATATATTTTCATTTTTCATGATATATCATGAATATCAATATTTTCATGAAATTATATGATTCATTTAATTTAATTTCCTTATATGGAGAGTATGAACCCAAGATATGAAGTTATAATATTTTATTGAGACAATCTCATTGCTTTTGGAGATTATTTATGTTTTTGATTCATTTGATGAAACATTATGATCCATATATCATGGAAATACATTCATTTTGTAATATTATTTTTATCAATGATATAATAATATATTGGTACCATATTTTACTCTTTGATCCATAAGATAGCTAGGAAAGTGTTTTTAATAAATCCTGACTTTGCCCTCCAATTGGTCAGAAATCTATTTTCCTAAAAATGGTTTCCAAGAATATTATACTAATCTCCTATAATATATAAAATACATTTTTACACTTTTTTATTTTACCTACATCATCAAGGGAATCATATTGTCACATTTCGAACAAGGCATATTTATAACCTTTTTATCATGAAAAAGGAATGTTCTTTTGACCTCGTACGAAATGAACGACTTTACCCATCGTCATTTATTAGAACCTCACTTTATATTGTTAAAAAGGTTAATATTTAAGAATTTTTATAAATGTATTTTTCAAGGAAAATTATTTTCAAAATGTTATCAAGATTATTTTATAAGTTTTCAAGTAAAATTGATTTCAAAATATTTTCAAATCTTATGTACATGTTTTCAATGTTTTTTCAAAGAAATGGTTTTCAAAATGTTTTCAATCTCTATTTACAAGTTTTAAAGTGCTTTCAAAGAATAATGTTTTTAAAATGTTTTGAAACTTATTTTATAATATTTCATGTAAAATGGTTTTAAAAATGATTTCAACTCCATTTATATGTTTTCAAATATATTTTCTATGAAAATAATTTTAAAAAAATTTTATACAATAAAAATCCTATTTCAAACAAGAAAGGATATTTTCTTTTAGATATTTTTTAAAATAAATTTCAAAAAAATATCATCTAAGATAACATCCATTGGTGTTACACATAAATCTATGGGGAAATTCTTCCATGTTTCCATTCATATTATTTTTCTTAATATATTATGTTTTGATGGAATAATGTTTATTAAACTCATTTCTCATTCACAAGTTATATGATTTTGAAACCCGATTTTTCTCATGTGTTATTCTTATGTTGAAATGATTATGAAACCTATCTCTTTTACCAGGTTATGATATGATTACATTTTTATGATAACCATTCCATTTCAGGGGTTATGATATGTTTATTTATGATCTTTTGGAACATTTATGTATGATTTCATTAAGTAATTGGTGGGACCTATATATCCCTCCATTGCATTGGGTTATGATTTATATCTATTGAGATAGACAGGTTTTGAATGAGGGTTTACTTGGTTTATTAATTCATGGTTGGAATGAGGGTTTACTTGGTTCAGTATTACATGGCTATAATGAGGGTTTACTCAGTTAAGTAATATAGGTATGGAATGAGGGTTCACTCAATTCAGTAATACAGTTTCGGAACAAGGGTTCACCCTATTCAGTAAATGACTTTTTCCACTAAGATGTTCCTAGAAATTATTCCTTGTCTACTATGGAAATAACTATATTCTTATGTGTTTAAACAATTCCATGTATTATTCCTATGTCATGATTTTATGGATAATATCTTTATTTCATTATGATTCATGTCTTATCAATATCTAATCATTATTACATGATCTTTGATATACTGGGTATGATATTCTATTTTCATGATCACATTCTCATACCCTTATGATCATGTTTATGCTTACATGTCTCACTTGTTTTCCAATACATAAAATTTGAGCTCACCTATTTTATGACTCCTTTCCCTCAGGTTATGATTATATGTATTACGTTTGATATGTCTAAGAAGGGTTCTAGTCATGGAGAACCTAGTGGGAGATGATGTAGATCATTTATGTACCCGTGTTATGTTTCCATGTTTCCAAAGTAACTATACCAACTATGGTCTTTGGGAATATGTTTGTATAATGTTTATGTATTCCACAAAAGTTATATAATGTTAATGCTTGAAAAGTGTGGGTTGCTATAGTTGGTATAAAAGGAAAGTTATAGTTAACCTTTCGAAACTATGATGAGAAAACATTAGTGAGATCCCTAGGATAATTTCTAATGATATGTTTATGGATTTCTTTAAGGATAATTATAATAATGAGTTAATGTTTAGGATCAATATACTAAAATTTTGGTAAATTATAGAGTGAGTGGTTTCCTAGAAATACATCTCTGTCTAGATAATACAAGTGGATGTGGCTCTGTCATAGATGTACCTAGGGGTAACAACTCCAACAAGATGTTCTGATCTTGACTCAGGGTAATATGGTACATGACAATGGGTTGTTCTTCACACCAGTATTGTCACTCCCAAGGGATATGATTTTGGAATTCAAAAACTATTCAAGAAAAATTATGAAGTATTTAAATGCAATTTGGATATGAGTAACCTAGGATGAACCTAGTATGTCATATAATAAGTAAGGTTACATTTTTTAGATATCATATAAGTAATTATTTTCTGGACTATGTGGTTTTATACATTGATAATTAATTCTCACACGATGCTTTTGGGTTTAGTCAATGGCAAGAACCAGAAGGAAATGGAATAATGTTAAATGTGATGGAAGATTTTCTGATGATCAGTCAGGTGGGATGATCACTAGATTCAGAGATGTTGTGATCATTACTAATTAGTTTTCATGGAACTTTATTAACAACGTTTACCTTAAATAACTCTCAGACTCACCAAGGAAGTGAATGAATGAATTTACTTAGAGTTCGAGTAATGGATGCAATGGATTAAGGAATATTTGGTTTCCTTTGTGTCAATAATGTAGAAATAATCACCTACATGAATGTCTTAGAGGAATAATAATATCTTTTGATAGTGGAAAATGAGGACACAAAGAAAGTGAATTCAAGGGAAAATGAAGAGTTTGATTAATTAAATGGATGATAATATTGGCCTCCCTAAGTCACCCTAAAAGGTTAAGTGTTTGAATTGTTGATAAAATGTTCATTATGAAACTCAATGTCACAAGATACAATCTATTGAAAGGAACCAGCAAGGTGGTATGAGAAATGGTTACATTACTGATGATGACAGGACAATAGATGAAATGTAAAAGGAAGGGGTATTGTGTAACAAGATGAGGCATCCTTGTTAATGGAATAAGGATGAAGTGGAATAATCAAATTTTTTTATGTATTTGGATTGAAAATTTATGAATGATGAAATATGAAAGTATTGTTGTACTGATGTTTTTTTTACTCAATATATACAAGTTTATTTTAAATGTTATTGATGGACTGGTAAAGTGATTTAATGACAAGGTGATATTTGGAGTAAGCGAAGGTAACACATAATGTAACATCCGAGGTAAATAATGAATAAAACTGTAAAGACCCATAAATTTCAAGGAAATTTTTTTCTTAATTTTCTTTGGAATTTTTCAAGAACGCAGTTTCTGACGGCAGCTGATTCCGAGGCCCGGTGTGTCCGGAATTATTTTCCAAAGTTTGGCTCGGGTACGTTCAGTGAACAGACGAGCGGGTTTTTCTAACATTTGAACCATTGCCCGGAATCGATTTCTGAGGGCACCGATGAAATCACAGCGCCGATATTTGCTTAGAAACGCCTCTTCCGGAGTTGCGTTTGCTCGGGGGTGGTTTTTAATTTTCGGGCTTAAAGTTAAGAAATAAAATAATTGTTCGACAAACTTTATTTTATTTCACTTAAGCCACTTGAAAGCCACTTAAACTGAGTTGAAATGGATAGAGTGCTATCCAGAAATATCCTACCTTCTTGGTAGGATATTTGTGATGTGGGGACCGCATGAGCCCCGCCATTTCTTTCCGCTAAGTAACGCACCCGCGAAAACCCGTCTTTATGAAAGTCAACTGGCGCGTTTTCTTATTTTCTTAACGCACCATTTAATTGGGAAGTTTTTTTCGTAAATTAAATGGGCAGTTTCTTTCGTTAATTTAATTCTACAAATTAAATGGGTCGTTACTTACCACTTTTCGTTTGTTGGCGTAATAATAAAATAAGACCAATACCAACATTTCGAGGAATACTCATTGAGTGGTTTTGTCAGAGTTCTTGAGCCTTCATCCTCCTTCGCGAAGAATTCGAAGAATGCGAAGAACGCGAAGATCGTCGGCCTCCGACGAAGAACGCCGAACCCGCAGAAATCGACGACGCAACGCCGGATACCGCGACGCCGACGTTTCCTCTCCCGCGACGTTCTTCGGCGACGTTCCTTAATCCGCAACAAGAACCTTCGATCATCCGTTGAGGTGAGGGTTTCAGATTTCTTTTAATTTTCCCTTGTGGTTTTTAACTCAAGAAAGATTTAATTATTATTAATTAAATCTTTTTGTTCTTGAACCTCGGAGTTCGTCGACGCGACGATCCTCAATCCGCGAAGAACCCGCGGCGACGACTTGACGAGGTAGGGATTTTTGTTTTGGAAATGCCCTTATTCCCGTGAAAGTTTCTTTAAAATAAAAGAACCTAATTTATATGAACAATTTTAATTTATTAAAATTGTTGTTTCATGTGTTGAATTTTTCTCCCGTTGTTTTTATCTAACGCGGAGGGTGCGGGCCAAACGAACACGGCCCGACAACCCTCCTCCGTTCTTCGTGGTTGTGCGGATTTGACGGGCGACGACAGAACGTGACGCAAGGGCAATTTGATGATCCCGTAGTGAAGAACGGAACCCGGGAGGAACAACGGTGCAGACGGGAAGGAAAATGGACAACCGGAGCGACTCCGGTGGCCCGCGGAAGCCGGCGGCGGCGCCCACTGACCCGCGTCCGCGCGGGTCCGGCACAGGCGGGACGCGGCTGAAGCCGCGTCCGGCTGTCTAGGGAGACACCCCGCGGGTGCTGCGGGGTTGTCACGCAGGGGCGGCGGCTCCCCCCCCCCCCCCCCCCCCGCGTCGCTCGGGTCGTCCAGGGCGACACCCCATGGGTGCCGCAGGGGTGTCACGCGGGGGCGGCGGCTCCCCCCCGCGTCGCTCGGCCGCTCAGCTGAGCCGGGCCGGACCGGGTCGGGTCGACCCAGTTCGGCCGACCCTGGGGGGGGGGAGGGGGTCGGGCCGGGTCGGCCCGTGCCCGGACCCCCCGTCTTCGGTCAAATGTCCGTAACTTGAGCTACGGGCGTCCAAACAATGCGCCGTCAGTGGAAACGCAATCCTTGGATCGAGACGGTCGTTTTAGTATATCACACTCAAGGTTTCGTGTTACTTTGGGTTCGGCCGGGTTGGTTCGTACACGAAACCAACCGGGCCCTCAGAGCGGAAACGCTCATATCTTGAGCCACTGACGTCTGATTGACGTGCCGTCGGCTTTGGTGAATTTCTCTAAGTGAGACGGATCGTTTGGCATACTCCACCCGAGGTTTGGGCGTAGGTGGAGTACGGTCGGGTTGGTTTTGCTTTAAAAACCAACCGGGCCCCTCGGACGAAAAAGCCAATAACTCTCAGACCGGGCGTCCGATTGACGCGCCGTCTGCGACGTTGAGTTCCTGTTGACGATACAGAACTTTTGGATACATCAAACTCGGACCTTGTGTCAGTTGATGTATCAGCCTCTCGGCTCGGGGAGCGGACCCTCCCGAATGAGCTTGCTGTGTGCGGGAACCCTAGTGCTGGCTGCGACTTCGACGACGACGACTGTGCAGAGACCCTCGATGGACTGCGACGATGAAGAGTGCTGGTCTTGTATTCTATGTGGGTCCCAGCTGTGCTGGTCTTGTATCCTATGTGGGTCCCAGCAGTGCTGGTCTTGTATCCTATGTGGGTCCCAGCTTAGACGATTCAATACTGGTCTTGTATCCTATGTGGGTCCCACTATAGATGAATCAATGAAGAGTGCTGGTCTTGTATCCTATGTGGGTCCCAGCAGTGTTGGTCTTGTATCCTATGTGGGTCCAAGCTTAGACGATTCAATACTGCTCTTGTATCCTATGTGCGTCCCAGTATAGATGAATCAATGAAGAGTGCTGGTCATGTATCCTATGTGGGTCCCAGCTTTGATGATTCAGTGCTGTTCTTGTATCCTATGTGGGTCCCAGCATAGATGAATCAATGAAGACAGCTGGTCTTGTATCCTATGTGGGTCCCAGCTTAGATGATTTAGTATCTATGTCTGATCATCTCTTCCACCTTTTCGATAATGTATACCTGTGGGAGCTGAATCCTGTTTTACTCTCCTTTGTGGATTGTGTTGAACTATCCTGTGTGGATTTACTGTTTACTCTCCTTTGTGGATTGTGTTGAACTATCCTGTGTGAATTTACTGTTTACTCTTCTTTGTGGATTGTGTTGAACTATCCTGTGTGGATTTACTGTTTACTCTCCTTTGTGGATTGTGTTGAGCTATCCTATGTGGATTACTTTGCTCTCCTTTGTGGATTGCGTTGTGCTATCCTGTGTGGGTATACGTTTTGCTTTCCTGTCTGGACTGGGTTGTTCTTGGGCTCAGATGTTGGAGCCGAACGGGAATTGATGACTTAGGTATATGTATGGGCATATACCTAAGCAGTGTCGGATGTTACTTCGTGATTGTCTCTTTCCTTGTGGTTTATCCTTTGTGGATTTCGGGAGACCTTCGGGATCTCGGGGTCCCTACTGAGTAGTTTATACTCACCCCTGCACGGGCTATGCCCGCACTACGTTGTGTTGGTTGCAGACGACGGACATCGCTGGTCGTGGTGGAGGCTTGCGGAGCAGGACGGTACCTGGAGGTGGACCACTGGGCGGGACGTACTCGGAGCGGTCAGGTGGACCCGAGGAGTAGTGGAGGCTATCTGTACCCACCCTTCAGGTGGGACTTCCAGAGGATGGCTCGACGCTGCGGATTTTCTTTTCAGTTGTTTTTTCCCTTCAGTTGTACTTTACAGTTGGGCTTGTATTTCCGGCCCCTTTTACTTTCAGCACAGCCTGTTACAATTTTTACTTAGTGTTTACTTTTCCGTTTGCTTACTCTGTGGTGCTTGTTTACTTTTCAAAGGCAATGCCTTCCCTTTTGTTGGGATTTACACCTTGGTGCTAGTCGCCAGCCCCTGGCCTATGGAAGGCGGGCTTGGGGTAGTCACAACACGGGCCCCGAGGACGGGTCGTGACAAATTGGTATCAGAGGTGGTCGGTTATACTGCAGACTCTAATATTTCTTCTATGTGAAGCAATAGTGTTCAGCGTATTGGGTGTGGTTACCAGTCCAGGGAGTCCAGTGTTGGTGCGGTGGCCGACGTATCCGTACACCAGGACCCTGACTTCTAATTTCCGACTTAATGCACGAAAACACTGATTGCATGTGTGTTCAAGTTTTCTTTGTGATTACTTGTGTCAGCTCACCTGGTATACAGTTCTGACCATGACGCACCTGCTTCTTTTCAGGATTGTCCCATGACGGCAGCCAGCTAGGGTTCTGAGAGTGGAGCGTGATGACAACCCACCGAGCGACGAGGCCTCGGTGCAGGGCTCCTTGTCAGCAGAGGCACTGGTGGTACCTTTACCCGCCGAGCCACCGATGCTACCAGCCCCAGCCGCTGACGATAGACGACGCCTTAGCGCACTACACGAGTTTCAACGTCAGCGACCACCCAGGTTCTGTGGGGAGACAGACCCCCAGGTAGCCAAGGACTGGCTGGAGGCGGTTGCATGAGTTTTTAGATTAGTGAGGACACCAGCAGACCTCATGGTGATCCTCGCAGCGAGCCTCCTGCACGCGGCAGCAGGCAGATGGTGGAGCTTGATGCTCTAGGTGCACGACGAGGCATCTCTACTCTGGACGGACATTGAGAGCATCTTCCGCTCCGAGTTCTTCCCAGCCACCCTCAGTGCGGTGTGCATCCAGAAGCTACTATAGCTGCGGCAGGGCAGCATGACAGTGGCCCAGTACTCGGCGAGATTTACTGATCTCTCGCGCTACTCCACAGATATGGTACGGGACCCGTTCTTCCGGGCCCGGACCTTTGAGAAGGGACTGAGGCACGAGATCAGGGCTTCGATGATCTCCCTCAATATTCCGACACATGCAGAGGTGTTGTAGAGAGCTTTTCTAGTGGAGAGTTTTCTCGCCGATCGGGCTCCAGTGACAGGGCCCCCCGCAGGACGGCCCGTAGAAGCGTCTTCTGCAGCTGGCAGTAGACAGGTGACACAGAGGTTCAAACGGGCCAGACCATCAGATGGGCAGTCTCAGGATGAAGATTCGGTTGTGCGGGGAACCCGAAGGAGAGCCAGCTACACAAGGGGAAAGCATTGTTACGCATGCAGCGGGCGAGGTCACATGGCTCGAGACTGCCCGACTCATCTTACAGATGAGCAACAGGTGGTAGAGGGACCTCCCAGACAGAGGCTCGGCCACGGTGGTCCGCAGGGTGCAGGCGGATGAGGCAGAGGAGCTGGCCGAGTAGCCGATGGTGGGAGACACTTCGAGGTGTTGGCACCACCACCACCAGGAGGTCCACCCCGACCGCAGGGAGTTGGTGGACGTGGGAGAGCTCAGCTTCAGGCAGCTGAGGCCTTCGATCATGAAGCTCTGGGAACAAATTGACAGGAGCGGAACTAGTGGATACGTCCTTTGTACTTCTAGTTCTTTGTTTCTATGGTGTAGTGACTTTGTATTATGAGCTGCAATAGTAAAAGACGCTTACCTTTGTGATGTTATCATTCATGTCCTATTTTGTGTTGTTACTAAGAGGTTCCAGTTAGACTGTTGACGTGACCCTCACTTGTGAGACATCTACTGAAGGAGACCTAGTGACCACACACTGATGCCGACAGTGTGACTCGACCCTTGGAGGCGAGAGTGACAGTTGGATCTCTTGGTAGTTACGTCGAGGCCTTATGACGTCATCCATGGCATGAATGCATCATTCATGTCAGGATTGTCTGTATTAGGCAATGAATGTGGTTCATCCAGGAGATGAGACCAGATTTCTCTTATCAGCAAAGAAGAAATCATAGCAGCTCTTGTGGGACCAAAGGTGGTCCAGGCTATGACAGAGAAGGTCCAAGTCATCCAGGAGCGGATGAGGACAGCTCAGAGCCGACAAAAGTCTTTTGCTGACAGGAGGCGGAGGCCACTTGAGTTCGAGGGTGGCGACCATGTCTTCTTGCATGTCTCACCTCGACGTGGATTGTGAAGATTTGTCCGAGGTGGCAAGTTGTCTCCACCCTTCATCGGACCCTTCCAGGTCCTCAGCAGGATTGCCGAGGTGGCTTATTGCCTGGCTCTACCACCTCAGTTGGACTGGGTGCACGACGTCTTCCACGTATCTTAGCTGTGGAGATACGTGCACGACCCGACGCACATCTTTGACCATGGAGAGCTGGTCTTTGATGATGGGGCGACTTTTGCGGAGGTCCCAGTGGAGATCGAGGATCGACAGGAGCGGGTCCTACGTGGACGATCGATTCCCCTAGTGCGCTTCAGATGGCATCTTGGGAACCTCCAGAAGAGAACTTGGGAGCGGGAGGCTCAGATGCGTGCTCAGTACCGCCTTTGTATCCCTAAGTTTGTAGTGAAGCTTTACGGGGACGTAAAGCCCTGTGGTGGGAGTAATGTAAAGACCCGTAAAATTTAAGGAAATTTTTTTCTTAATTTTCTTTGGAATTTTTCAAGAACGCAGTTTCTGACGGCACCTGATTCCGAGGCCCGGTGTGCCCGGAATCATTTTCCGAATTTTGGCTCGAGTACGTTCAGTGAACGGACGAGCGGGTTTTTCTAACATTTGAACCAGTTCCCGGAATCGATTTCTGAGGGCACTGATGAAATCGAAGCGCCGGTATTTGCTTAGAAATGCCTCTTCCGGAGTTGCGTTTTCTCGGGTGTGGTTTTTAATTTTCGGGCTTAAAGTTAAGAAATAAAATAATTGTTCGACAAACATTATTTTATTTCACTTAAGCCACTTGAAAACAACTTAAACTGAGTTGAAATGGATAGAGTGCTACCCAGAAATATCCTACCCTCTTGGTAGGATATTTGTGAGGTGGGGCCCGCACGAGTCCCGCCGTTTCATTCCGCTAAGTAATGCACCCGCGAAAACCCATCTTTATGAATGTCAACTGATGCGTTTTCTTATTTTCTTAATGCACCATTTAATTGGGCAGTTTTGTTCGTAAATTAAATGGGTAGTTTCTTTCGTTAATTTAATTCTACGAATTAAATGGGTCGTTACTTACCTCTTTTTGTTTGTTGGCGTAATAATAAAATAAGACCAATACCAACATTTGGAGGAATACTCGTTGAGAGGTTTTGTCAGAGTTCATGAGCCTTCATCTTCCTTCGCGAAGAACGCGAAGAATGCGAAGAACGCGAAGAACGCGAAGAACGCCGACCTCCGACGAAGAACGCCGAACCCGCGAAAATCGACGACGCAACACCGGATACCGCGACGCCGACGTTTCCTCTCCCGTGACGTTCTTCGGCGACGTTCCTTAATCCGCAACAAGAACCTTCGATCATCCGTTGAGGTGAGGGTTTTAGATTTCTTTTAATTTTCCCTTGTGGTTTTTAACTCATGAAATATTTATTTATTATTAATTAAATCTTTTTTGTTCTTGAACCTCGGAGTTCGTCGACGCGACGATCCTCAATCCGCGAAGAACCCGCGGAGATGACTTGACGAGGTAGGGATTTTTGTTTTGGAAATGCCCTTATTCCCATGAATGTTTCTTTAAAATTAAAGAACCTGATTTATATGAACAATTTTAATTTATTAAATTTTTTGTTCCATGTGTTGAATTTTTCTCCCGTTGTTTTTATCTAACGCGGAGGGTGCGGGACAAACGAACATGGCCCGACAACCCTCGGCCATTCTTTGTGGTTGTGCGGATTTGACGGGCGACGACGGAACGTGACACAAGGGCAATTTGATGATCCCGCAATGAAGAACGAAAACCGGGAGGAACAACGGCACAGATGGGAAGGAAAACAGACCACCGGAGCGACTCCGGTGGCTCGCGGAAGCCGCCGGCGGCGCCCACTGACCCGCGGCCGCACAGGTTCGGCGCGCGCGGGACGCGGCTAAAGCCGTGTCCGGCTGTCCAGGGCGACAACCCGCGGGTGCCGCAGGGTTGTCACGTGAGGGCGGCGGCTCCACCCCCCCCCCTCGCGTCGCTCGGGTCGTCCAGGGCGACACCCCGTGGGTGCCGCGGGGGTGTCACGCGGGGACGGCGGCTCCCCCCCGCGTCGCTCGGCCGCTCAGCCGAGCCGGGCCGGACCGGGTCGGGTCGACCCAGTTCGGCCGACCCGGGGGGGGGGGGGGGTCGGCCCGGGCCCGGACCCCCAGTCTTCGGACCGTTTTCGGTCAAATGTCTGTAACTTGAGCTACGTGTCTCCAAACGATGCGCCGTCAGCGGCAACAAGATCCTTGGATCGAGACGGTCGTTTTAGTATATCGCACTCAAGGTGTCAGGTTACATTTGGTTCAGATGGGTTGGTTCGTACACGAAACCAACCAGGCCCTCGGAGCGGAAACGCTCATATCTTGAGCCACTGACGTCCGATTGACGTGACGTCAGCTTTGGTCAATTCTTCTAAGTGAGACAGATCTATTGGAATTCTCCGCCCGAGGTTTGGACGCAGGTGGAGTACGGTTGGGTTGGTTTTGCTTTAAAAACCAACCGGGCCCCTCGGACGAAAAAGCCAATAACTCTCAGACCGGGCGTCCGATTGACGCGCCGTCTGCGACGTTGAGTTCCTGTTGACGATACGGAACTTTTGGATACATCAACCTTAGACCTTGTGTCAGTTGATGTATCAGCCTCTCGGCTCATTGAGCGGACCCTCCCGAACGAGCTTGCTGTGTGCGGGAACCCTAGTGCTGTCTGCGACTTCGACGACGACGACTGTGCAGAGACCCTCGGTGGACTGCGACGATGAAGAGTGCTGGTCTTGTATTCTATGTGGGTCCCAGCTGTGCTGGTCTTGTATTCTATGTGGGTCCCAGCAGTGCTGGTCTTATATCCTATGTGGGTCCCAGCTTAGACGATTCAATACTGGTCTTGTATCCTATGTGGGTCCCAGTATAGATGAATCAATGAAGAGTGCTAGTCTTGTATCCTATGTGGATCCTAGCTGTGCTGGTCTTGTATCCTATGTGGGTCCCAGCAGTGCTGGTCTTGTATCCTATGTGGGTCCCAACTTAGACGATTCAATACTGGTCTTGTATCCTATGTGGGTCCCAATATAGATGAATCAATGAAGAGTGCTGGTCTTGTATCCTATGTGGGTCCCAGCCGTGCTGGTCTTGTATCTTATGTGGGTCCCAGCTTAGATGATTCAATGCTGGTCTTGTATCCTATGTGGGTCCCAGCATAGATGAATCAATGAAGACAGCTTGTCTTGTATCCTATGTGGGTCCCAGCTTAGATGATTCAATATCTATGTCTGATTATCTCTTCCACCTTTTCGATAATGTATACCTGTGTGAGCTGAATCCTGTTTTACTCTCCTTTGTGGATTGTGTTGAACTATCCTGTGTGGATTTACTGTTTACTCTCCTTTGTTGATTGTGTTGAACTATCCTGTGTGGATTTACTTTTTACTCTTCTTTGTGGATTGTGTTGAACTATCCTGTGTGGATTTACTGTTTACTCTCCTTTGTGGATTGTGTTGAGCTATCCTATGTGGATTACTTTTCTCTCCTTTGTGGATTGCATTGTGCTATCCTGTGTGGGTATACGTTTTGCTTTCCTGTGTGGACTGGGTTGTGCTTGGGCTCGGATGTTGGAGCCGAACGAGAATTGATGACTTAGGTATATGTATGGGCATATACCTAAGCAGTGTCGGATGTTACTTCATGATTGTCTCTTTCCTTGTGGTTTATCCTTTGTGGATTTCGGGAGACCTTCAGGATCTCGGGGTCCCTACTGAGTAGCTTATACTAACCCCTGCACGGGCTATGCCCGCACTACATTGTGTTGGTTGCAGACGACGGACAGCGCTGGTCGTGGTGGAGGCTTGCGGAGCAGGACGGTACCTGGAGGTGGACCACTGGGCGGGACGTCTTCAGAGCGGTCAGGTGGACCCGAGGAGCAGTGGAGGCTATCTGTACCCACCCTTCAGGTGGGACTTCCAGAGGACGGCTCGACGCTGCGGCTTTTCTTTTCAGTTGCTGTTTTTCCCTTCAGTTGTACTTTACAGTTGGGCTTGTATTTCCTTCCCCTTTTACTTTCATCACAGCCTGTTACAGTTTTTACTTAGTGTTTACTTTTCCGCTTGCTTACTCTGTGGTGCTTGTTTACTTTTCAAAGGCAATGCCTTCCCTTTTGTTGGGATTTACGCCTTGGTGCTAGTCGCCAGCCCCTGGCCTATGGAAGGCGGGCTTGGGGTAGTCACGGCACGGGCCCCGAGGACGGGTCGTGAAAAAAACATTTTCATATTTATTAATATTTACGAATTAAATATTAATTTTAATTAAAAGGGGTTTCTACGTTCGATAGCGTACTCGATACGCAACGATGAGTTTCTTTGAAAACTTACATTGTACACTAGTAGTATAATAATATTATTTTAAATGGTAGTTAACATGTAGCTGTTGTATTGGCGGGAATGGATAGAAAAAACTAAAATATGATTATATATGTTTTTTAAATGTTTTTACATTTATCCAATAAAAGATAAAGGCTTAAAATACGAAAAGAATTCAATTTTAGGCATTTATACCCTCATTTTCACTAAAGGTTCACTTATCACCTTTTGATGGAGAACCGTCATTAAATATATTTTTGATCACTCTTATACATTCTATTGGACCAAATATAACTCTTCTTTATAATCAGGACATCAAAATTTACTTTGTGTAAATTTTTGGTATTTTTTTCTGATAAAGTTCATTTTTTAATGAATAGTGTAAAATGTTGTATTTTAATTCAAAACCTTCTTTTTAATCTAATTTATTTATATGATTATATTATATTTTGAATTGGTTTTAAAGTGAAATTAGAATATATTTTTACCATTAAATCCAATAGTGGTCATTGGAATTAATTTCACATTGAAATCGGACTTAAACTAGTGTCAATCTTTTGATACTTATTGTTTCGTAAAAACACGTTATTTGCTCTGACAGCGGGAATTAATTATTAAATTAATTAATGCAACTTATATGTTTTGAGTTTTTTAAGATGGACTTCATTTTTTAATTCGGAATATCAAATATTCCTTAGGGTGAAGTTTTGTTATTTTTTTGAAAAACTTCAATTTTTGATGAATAGCGAAACCACTAAGTGGTACTTAAAAAACTGATTTTTCGTTTAAATGAAATTTTACCACTTATGTGATTTGAATTTCAAAAATACGACATACATGGTTGTCATTAAGGTGTAAAATTTGGTTCAATGAGATTAAAATAATTTTTTGGTGAATAGTAACTTATTAAGTTTTTAATCGCAATTAGAGGTCATTAGTGTAGTTTAAGGTAAAAATAATGTTTTAATAAAATGATATGAGCCTGAAACATGTCCTACCCTAATTAGATATGTTATGGCCGACTAATACAAGCCAAGGGTCAACTTGGGGACCCCATGGAGCCACTTTTGTTGGGAAATGACATAAATAACTTTTTATTTAATGTTAAAGTAAAAATAACACAAACATGAGATGTTTTACTAAAACAATTTTTACATGGGGTTATACAAGTCATATTTTTGATTATAAATAGTCATTGGAAAGATAAAAAGATTTCCTACATCAGGATAGTTTTTTTATAATTTTTATACTTTAAATAAATTAAATTATTTATGACATCATGATGATGCAGCGATTACCTCATTAATAAAGGATTTAAATAAAATGAAATTATAATGTAAAATCTATGACCTACACATGTCCAAAACCTATTGTATGGGTGTATTTAGAACCATTATCACCTTATACTTGAATTACATCAATGTAGGACCTCTTAAATCTGAATACCATTTTAAAATAAAGTGACTTTTCTTTACCTTCCAAGAGTGCCCCTCCTCTCCTCTTATAAAAGGCCCCCACCTCTACCTCCTTACCCACACTCCCAAAGCCTTTGGCTCGGCCAAACCCTACCCATTTTGTCTCTCCACTTCCCTATATTACTCATGTAAGCCTCACTTTGGGCATAAGTCTTCCCAAGGAAGCCTTTGAGCTCAAACCAAAGGGAGTTACCCGATTTTAAGGTAATGTTTTCACTTGATTCCTTTTGTTTTATTTTGATTCTCCAACCCCATAAACCCTTTTTATTCATTTATTTTGTACCAACTCCAGTATATTACACATACTGGGATGTTTTTATAAGAATTATTCGAGCTACACTTACACACACCTACATCTAACGGTTAAAGAACATATTGTTTCCGTGGATGGTGAATTTCTGCCTCCCGAAACGATGATTGTTCAACATTCTTTTAACACCTTCAAAGGTGGCCATTAAGATTACACTATATTTATATATGATATATAATATGTTTATGTTTTCCTTAAGCTTATGTATTTTTCATTTTGGTCATACCTTTATGGTTTCCATTGTGGGTAAACTCGATATCTTCATTTAAGGAAGTGCAGACTACCGCCCCCTCAAAGTGATGTGATTCGTTAATGCCATATGTGGGACGTATAAAGGATGTATTTAAAGTTATTATATATGATGTTATACTGGAATTATAATATACCTCTATATAATTATTATTTCTTTCCATTAATGTATGAGATATAAATGAAAGTAGCGTTCATGCGTACGTACGGCTTACCGTCTCCATGAACGGTGCATTTCATTTCTTATCCCCAAATGTAATGTACTATTATAAGTACATATTTATAATGGATATATATAATGTATGTTACATATAAATGATGAATATAATTATGTAATTAAAATACACATACCTATCATTTAGTTTTAATTCCATTAATATGACATAGAAATGAAAGTAGCGTTCATGCGTACGTACGGCTTACCGTCTCCATGAACGGTGCATTTCATTTCTTACCTCTATGTGATTATGTGATATTATAAATTCATGTATATTATGTATATATATGATATATATGATATCCAAATCATTAATATCATTCTGGATATAAAGAACCTTTGACCACACGAACAACATGTAATTGTAAGAAGTCCACTTTCGACTTACGAACCAAATATCGACAAAACAAACATTATTAACATAATGATTAAATAATGTTTATAACATAGAAATAAGTGATATAAAAGGAGTAATAAGCTTTAAAAGGTTCTTAAGAAAGTATAAATTAACTCAAGTTTATTATTCAGGACGTTAAAGAACGATCGAGTCAAGTCGGACCCGAGGTAAGGGACTTCGTCTCAATCTCCTTTCATTGAGGCATATTTCGTTTTATACACAACATTATTTTATATGGTGTATAAAACCCTTTTACTTTTAATTTTATTCAAAAGGAATCTTTTTTTACGAAGAGTTTTACTAAACGACAAAAGGGAATGTTTTTGTCGTACGTATGCGGCGACAACGACTTCTCCGCCGCCGCGAGTATTATTTGGTCTTTGGCTTCCTCAACATGTCGTAATGTTTTTAAAATAAAATAAAAACCATATACTCTTTTATGTATTTTGGTATTGAAAATGGTTTTGATAAAGGATTCTATTATGTCAATATATTTAAATGATATATTTTGATTGAAATGTGGAAATGTTATCATTCCTTTATATTGGTTTTATGTTTTATGATTTTATATTGGTACTTGGACATTTGACGGGTGGTTACGTGATAAACCATATGACGGGTGGTGCCGTGAATACCAGGGCGAGTGGTTACGTTATAACCTCCAATGCATTGGGTAGGGAAGTCGACCGTATGGATATTCCATTAAGTATGTATTGAAGTTGGCGGTATGGTTATTCCATTAAGTGATATGTGTGGAAGTCGACCGTATGGTTATTCCACTTAAGTATGTTTATGTCCCAAGTTACCTTTATATGTTATGGGTTCTTTATATGGGTTTTATGGTAATCCTTTGGTTACAAAAGGGTAAATAATGATATTTTATTCAGTGAATATTTTTTACTGCTTCATGAAGGTGAAGGTATTACTTTGATAAAGTATACATGGTTTACGTGATTTTTGAAAAGCTAACAGTTTTCATTCTTTGTGTATCCCTTACTGAGCTTTTTATGCTCACCCCAAGTTTTTTTGAAATGTTTTTCACAGGACTTAATGTGGAATACGGTCAAGGTCGAGATCAAGGGAAAGTCATGCTATATAAAACATGGAACTAGACATGTCTCTTTTTAAGAGTTTTTTTTTATTTTATGGAAACATAGTAGAAGTGTCTACTTTGTAATCTTTTGAGATGTAATAGTTATTTCCTAATTCTCTAAAACTCTAAACCTGAAAATATCCTCAATGTGAATTATTCATTTAATTCAATATTAAGTAAGGTTTAAGGTCGGGGCCTTATACATAATATGTTCTTTATGTTAATATAACAGTGTATGTATAATGATATGTGGGATATGGATAAGTAAATTGGATGAGGGTTATCTCACTGGAACTAAGAAAGTATTTGTTGATAGGTGGTTTATACAATCATTGATGAAGTTTACAGTATTTTTTTATTTAAGGAGTTGATCCAATATACTTTGAAATAAGGAATCATGCATGGTAATTGAAGTTATTACCATGTTTTAAGAGAATATATGATTATGGTATTCACATGTTTTTATTGTGACAACTAGGAGCTACTTTTTTTTATATAGGGGAATAAATGTTAAGTTTATTTCATGAGATCTACTTCTAAAATTTTGGATTTTCATCTTTGATAAGGCTTATAAGGCTGATCATTTATGAAAAGTTTAAGTTAATCTCCAGAGGAAGTATTTTTGCATTTATTTTTTATTGGAAACCTTGGTTAAAAGGCTACTTAGTTTTTAACTTTATTTCAATGATTTCCAACTTATATATTATATTAGTGTAGTTTTAATAATGACATAATGTATGTCGGGTGACAACCAATCAAGTCAGGAAAGGTCATGGGTCTTGAACCCATGACTGAAGGACGATAAGGGTTTCATACCTACCACTGGCCTACATGATGTCCTGGTTAATGTATAATTATTTTTTTGAGTAATTATTTATTATGAACCAGTAGTGTTACTTTTTGTGTTTATAGATTAATGTGTGTTGACTTTTAAGAGACAAATTATAATACTTTTTATTATTTTATGGGCCTTAAGATCCCATAAAAGTGTATTTTAGATCTTTATTCATCAATTCTAATTTTGGGACATTAATTACCTGAGGTAATGGATGTATTAAAAATTGTTCAAAGCACAACCCATGAATGAAATGTTGTTTATCAATAATTACTCAATGTTATGAAAGATATAAAAAAACTTTTTCCCAATACATTAAATTTTGTTGAACCAATGGCTTCTAGAATCATCAAAGATTTATGAATTTGAGGCCCTCATAATTTCTTTTATCAATCACTTGTTTGTGATTGATGACCTTAATCACTCCCTATAAATATTTACTCTTTCCCTCCAAATCCAATCATCACTCCCAACATATGTTCTCCTATTTGAAAATCCAATTACATGTTGCTTCCAGTAACTGTTATGGTCCTAAATTTACCTTTCTAAGGGAAGTTTTAGTATCCATTTTTATAATGTGGGTTTCTATGAATGAAACTTTCAAGTATTAAACCTTTGATAACCTAGGAGAATTTCGAGGGGGAAATTAATTTTAGGGTGGTAGAATGTAACACCCCGATTTTTTATGGACCATTTTTTTGTATAAATTATGATTTTCATTTATATATTGAAATTAACTAGGTAAAGGATTAATTTCACACTAAACTAACATGTCATATGTTACAAACAACACTGAATTGGCATATGATACACACAACATTGAGTTGGCATACAATACATGCAACACTGAGATTCCATGAAACATCATTTTATTAATATAATTATTTAAATGAGACAATTATAACCTAGCCATTAAAAATAGTTATATGAATAGTAATAAGTACTTTTAAAATATTTTTTATAATTGATTTATATAAATAAAACATATTGATAATGAAAGATAATTTTTTTGGTAAAGTCCATTTATGTTAAAAATACAATTTTCTTGAATAAACCACCTTTAATAATAAAATTAATTTTAGACACATTTATAAATTTAATTTTATAAAATAAAAATATTTTGTTAATTCAAAATGTCGAATTTTTCCTGGGGAGAATGTTTGTGATATTTCTGAAAAACATCATTTTTTTGATGAATAGTGAAAAAATACTACTTTTTAGTTAAAAACTGTCTTTTTGTTTAATTAATTATTAATGTTAAATTATATTATAAATTTGTTTTAAGATCCCATTAGATAAATATTAAATCTGTTAATACAATTTAATTCATTATAATCAATTTCAATTTTAAATTGAATAAAAAATCTTAACAAACTTTTAAACGTTTTTCTAATTTAAAATCCCGTTAGTTTGTCCTATCTGTAGGATTAACACTAATCTTAATTTTTCCTCTTATATGAATTTAATTTCAAAAATATGACATACACCTTTTTATTTAGGAAAATATTTTTATTCTATTAATACAAAGTTAATTTTTGACCCAAATGATTCTTCAAAGTGATTAAAATTAATAAGAGTAGTTAAGGCCAAATTAAGATTAAATAGGGAATAATCCTTAAAATTAATCGCCCAAATGACTTATACACATGTATAAATCCCATTTTATTTCCATATTTAGACCATAAACCTTAAATTATTATGTTTGGTTGGTTTTTTATGAATATGTTTAAGTAAGAACATGTGCACACAAAACATTATTCTAGAAATTCCATCTGAGCCCTTTTCCTTCCCTATAAAAGGATACCAACTCTACCCATTCCTCACACATCTCAAACATTTTAAGTTTGTCTAATATCTTACCAAATATACAATCAAAAATAATTCCTTAATCCTTGAATCCTACCTTTGGGGATAAATATTTTTAAGGAATCCTTTTGGCATAAACCAAAAGTAGATGCCCAATTAAGAGGTAACATTTTTTCTCAATATCATTTCCTTCATTTTCCATTTCCACCCATCCATTATATTTATTACATTATTGTGTAAAAAACTAGTATAATTAATATATTATGATGTTTTTATGTAATTATATAGACCTACACTTACATAAACCTCCATCTAATGGATATTCAACATATTGTTTCTCTGTACGGTGAACTACCGCCTCACGAAACGATGATTGTCCATTTCTCTTTTACCACCAATCATGGTGGACATTATGATAAAAAAATTTATTTATATATGGAATATATTATATTTATTATATATTTAATCTTATTTATTCATTTTACAACACAAATATATTTAACTTCTATTTTGTGTTAATACGATAATCTTGTTTGAGGAAGTGTGGACTACAGGCCCCTCATAGTGATGTGATTTGTTCATACACTACATGGAATGTATCAAGGAAGAGTTTAATGAAAATATATGTTATATATGATATAGTAATTATACTTTAATAATGATACATACATACATACATACATACATACATACATATATACATATATATATATGTCATTTCTTTTTCTTATTTCAATACGACAATAAAGACGGAAAAAACGTTCATGCACATGTACGGATTACCGTATCCATGAATGGTGTATTCCATTTTATAATCCTATATTATATAGATTATTATAATAAAAATATACTTGGTATAACTGATATATATATTATGGGTTACATTATGGAATCATGATATACCTTTAAGGACCAAAGATATAAATAATTAAGACACATGCGCAGAACAAAGTAAATATTACTCGAAGTGAAAACTTTAACATAGGATTACTAACAAGAGGGTAATATAAGGTCGTTATAAAAATATATAAGGTATTATGTATAAGAATATTATTCGGTAAAATATTTATAATAAACTTATATTGTTATATAGGAATCCTGTGCGAGTACGGAGATAATCCAGACTCAAGGTTAGTGGATTTTATCTCACTTTTAATTTCTGTGAGATACAAGCTATGATCGCCAATCCTTCCTTTTTTTGGGTATTTAATGACCATTATTAAAATATAGTTATATTTTAATTAAATTTATGGGTATTAAAATTCCCATTTTATGATCATTCTTTCATGGGGTTTACCTTTCAAAAGTTACCAAATCAGTAAAATGTTTTGACTCAATTTCCCTTCTTTTAGACTCATGTTTTGATATGCACCTAAAATATTTTTTGAGGTGTATGTATTTACATTTTTAATGATATATCAGGAAACTAAATATTTTAATGTAATTATATGATTAATTTAATTTAAATTCCTTATGTGGAGAGTATGAACCCATGATACCAATTTATAAGAGTTTATTCAGACAATCTCATTGATTTTCAAGATTATTTATGTTTATGCTTCATTTGATGAAATATTATGATTCATATCTCATGGAAATTCATGAATTTTGTTATCCTATGTTTATTCATGATATACTAATGTATTGGTACCATATTCTACCCTTTTGTATATAATATAGTTAAGAAAGTGTTTTTAAGAAATCCTAACATTACCCTCCCTTTGGTAAAAAATCTCTGTTTTCTAAAAATGGTTTCCAAGAATATTATACCGGTCTACTATAATCAATAAAAGAAATTTGTTACATTTTTGTATTTTACCAATATCTTCAAGGCAATATTCATGTCTTTTTCCGAACAGGTGATCTTTATAGCCTTTTTACCGTGCAAAAGGAACATTCTTTTGACCTCGTACGACATGTACGGCTTTACCCACCATAATTTTTTCAAAGATCCCTTTAAATTGTTAAAAAGGATAATCATTAAGTAATTTTTTTCAAAAATAAATTTTCAAGGAAAAATATTTTAATTTTTTTTCAATCTTCTTTTATAGGTTTTCAATGAAAATTGTTTTCAAAATATTTACAGGACTTACTTACAAGTTTTCAAAGTGTTTCCATAGAAATGGTTTTCAAAACATTTTAAGTGATATTTACATGTTTTAAAAGTGTTTTCAATGAATAATGTTTTTAGATTGTTTTGAATGTTATTTTATAAGTTTTCAAGGAAAAAGGTTTTCAAAATGATTTCAAGTATCTTTATATGTTTTCAAATCTATTTTCTATGAAAATGTTTTTTAAATGTTTTTATGCATTAAAAATCCCTTTTCAAATAAGAAAGGATATTTTCCTCGAGAAATGTTTTAAAATATCATTCAAAATTATTTCCCATCTAAGATAACATCCATTGGTGTTACTCATGGCTTTATAGGGAAATTATTCCATGTTCCCATTCATATTCTTTCTCTGAATGGATTATGTTTTGATGAAATGATGTTTATGAAGCTTGTTTATCTTTAATGGGTTATATTTTTTTGAAACTAGTTTCTTTTCATGGGTTATTCTTATGATGAAATGATGATGAAAACTGTCTCTTTATATAGGTTTTGATATGTTTACATGTTTATGATACCCATTTCAATTCATGGGTTATGATATGTTTATTTATGATCTTGTGGAACATGTATGTATGATTTCATTATGTGATGGGTGGGTACTATATATTCCTCTAATGCATTCTGTAAATATTTATATCTTATGATATAGATTTGGATGGAACATGGGTTTAGTCGGTTCATTAATAAAGGGCTGTAATGAGTGGTTTACTCGGTTTAGTAATACATAGCTTGAATGAGGGTTTACTCTATTCAGTAATATGGGGATGGAACAAGGGTTCACTCGATTCAGTAATACAGGGAGGGAATGGGGGTTCCCCTAGTTTAGTAAAGGAATTTTCCACTAAGATGGTCTTGGCGGGGACACCTTGGATTCTATATAAATCAGTATATTCTTATGTGTTGCCACAATTCCATGCCTTTTTCTTATGTTATGCTTTCATGGCTTATGATCATTATTTAATTGTGATTCATGTCTGATGAACTTCAAATCTTTATTCCATGATCTTTTATATACAGGGTATGATCTTTTATTTTCATGATCACACACTCATACCCTTATGCTCATGTTTATACTCACATGTCTCCCTTGTTTACCCATACTGAGCATTTGAGATCACCCATTTTATGCTTCCTTTCCCTCAGGTTATGATGATATGTACTATGTTTGATATGTCTAAGAAAGTTTCTATTCAAGATGAATCTAATGTGAGATGATGAATCTCATTTGTGTACCAGTGTTATGTTTCCTTATTTCCAAGGGCACTATAACAACTATGGTCTTTGGGAAACCGTTTTTATAATGTTTAAGTATTGCAAAAAAGTTATGTAATGTTAATGTTTGAAATGAGTGGGTATTTATAGAGAACACGGTAATTTTTGTGTAATTGAAGTAATTATTGAAGATCTACTCTAGAACACAGTATTCAATGATCGACATTATAAAGACTTAGAAATTTCAAGGAATTTTTTTTCTTAAATACATTGGACTTTTACGAGTCTATGGCTTCTGACAGCACTAGATTACAAGGCCCAGTGTGCCCAGAATCAATTTCTGAAGTTTTGTTCAGATATGTTTAGTAAAGGTACGTGTGGGTTTTTCTATCATTTAAACCGGTGCTCGGAATTGAAATCTTAGGATATCGATGGACTCAAAGCGCCGATATTATCTTAGGGGGACCTTTACCACAGTTGTGTTTTATGCAGGTTGGAAGTTAAAATTGGGGTTAAATTAACAAGTTAAATAAAATTGTTAGAAAATTTTTATTTATATCTATGGAAGTTAATTTCTCCCATGGGAAGTTATAGGTGGGTCCCACACCCACCCAACTTCCCAAGTGTGGATATTTGAGAGGTGGGGTCCAAACGAGCCCCAACCTTTCATCTCCCATAACTCTCCTAAAACTCCCCTTCTTTAATTACAACTCCCTTGAAACCCCCTTTTTAACTCCCTTGTATTTATTATCACAACCATCCTCTTTCATTAAGTTTTTTAACTCCCCTCTTTTAATTTGTGGAGCCTCTCCATCTCCCATTCATTTATGTTGCCAACCCTAATGTCTTAATTAATTCAATTTGAATTAATTTGAATTACATGGCATGTTGTATTATGGGGGAGCCATTTTATTATTTTGGTTGGCAAATATTGGTGGGAGAGATCTTGAGAGGATTTAGAAGGAAGTGTTATTCTTTGATGAAGAACACCAACCTTCAATGAAGAATTCCGATTACTCGAAAAACGGTTCTCCTTCCAATGGATCTCTGATGAACGATGCTCGAGCCGAGATCAATGGTACCTTGAGGGAGCGTTGAACGCCAACGATCATCGACACCTACAACTCCTCCCTTGTGACGACGTCAACGAACCGATGAACACCGTTTCGCGATATCGACAATACACGACGAACCTTGAGGTAGTGGGTTGTTTTTGTATAATTCTAATTATGTGAATTATACCCTCAAAGTTGGGCGATTAATTGTTGCGTGTTTATTTGAACCACTAACGCGGTGGGTACGAGCTAACGAAAAAGTCTGGATCCACCTCCAACTTGTTCTTGATGCGCAGATTGACAGGAGATGACATAACGGGGCCTAAATGGATAATTAAAGATGTTGCAGTGAAGAGTGGGTCCCGGGAGAGTAGCAAGCGCAGACTGTGGGCGAAACGGACCACCAGAGCGCGTCTGGTGGTCCGCAGAAGGCGGCGGCGCGCCCCGCCGGCGTGGCGCGCCGCAGGAGCAGTCCGCCGCAGCTGAGCCACGGTGGAGGAAGAAGACCGGAACAGCAAAGCCATTCTGAATATATAGGGGCGCGGCTTAATGTCACGCTAGATGGGGAGGCCGCACCCTCTGCTCGGCCGCTGGCCGAGCCAGTGCCCCCCCGGTCGGGCCGGGGCGGGCCACGCGGGGCGGGCCGCGCTGGCTGGGCCAGGCCTCCCCCAGCCATGCTGGGCTGCGCCCAACCGGGCTGGACTGGGACCCAGGTCGGGTCGACCCGGTTCGGGCCGACCCAGGGTGGGTTGGGCCGGGTCGAACCGGGCCCAGACCCCCCTTTTCGGACCAGATTCTTTTAAACGCCCATAACTTGAGCTACAGACCTACGATTGACACACCGTCAGTTGTGTAGGATTACTTGGATCGTGACGGTCGTTTCAGTATATTACACTCATGGATTTGGTGAAGTTTGGGTATGACCGGGTTGGTTCGAACCCAAAACCAACCGGGCCCTCGGAGCGGAAACACTTATAAGTTAAGGACCAGACATCTGATTGACGTGCCGTCAATTAAGTTGGATTACTTATGATGAGGAGGTTCTTTTAAAATACTCAACATGAGGTTTGGATGCAGTTGGAGTACAATCGGGTTGGTTTTAGCTTAAAAACCAACCGGGACCCTGGAACGGAAAAGCCAATAATTCTCAGACTGGACGTCCGTTTGACGAACCGTCAGCGGCATTGGTAATCTCTTTGAGAAATGGTTCCTTTGAGTATACAATATGGGATTTCGGGGTACAGTTGAGGTATGGTCGGGTTGGTTGGTACACGAAATCAACCGGGCCCCTCAAATAAAATGGCTAATAACTCACAGACCGAGCGTCTGATTGACGCGCCGTCTATTGCGTTGAGGCCCCTATGATGAGGCGGTCCCATGGGATACTTCCACGTGATATTACGTGACACATGTAAGTATCGACCAGTAGCTCATGGAGTGGATCCTCCTGGAGACGAGTGTACGGAGTACGGAGACGAGCGTACGGAGTACGGATACCTTGTAGCTGGCTGAGACCTGATGACTGCTTGTCCAATTCGATTCGGAGTGACTTGACTCGCCCAGTGGGGAGAACTACTATGTTGGGGTGGAAGATCCATGGCGAAGGAGCGCTACTGTGTTGGGGTGGGAGACCCATGGTACTCAAGAGAAGGAGTAACTCTATAGGCTATGAGGGGTGCGCTTGGTTGTAGTGGCAGACCCATGGAGGGGAATTGCTACTGTGTTGGGGTGACAGACCCGCGATACTCAACAGAGGAGGAGTACCTTAACAGTCTAAGGCTAGTGAGAAGTGCCTCGAAGTTGCGACAGAATCAATGTACTCGACAGAGGAGGATCTCTCCAGCAGTTGTGGTTTCAATAATGAAAATCCTGGTTTGGGCTGAGTCAATGACCATTGTGTTTTCCTCATGATTGAGATGGGTTAATTGATAACTTAGGTATATGTTTGGGAATATACCTAAATAAAGTTTATCTGTTGAGATATTTCTTGTGGTTTATCCTTGTTGGATTTAGTGAGACCTTGAGGGTCTCGGGGTCCATACCGAGTATCGTTATACTCACCCCTGCACGGGCTATGCCCGCACCTCGTTGTGTTGGATGCAAACGATGGACAGCGCTGACCGAGGCAGAGTTTATAAGGACTGGACGGTACCCAGAGGTGGACACTCAGTGTGACGACACACGAATCAGACCGATAGACTCGGAGTGCTGAGGAGAAAATCTGTACCTACCCTTAAGGTAGGAACCCAGAGGACGATCCAGGAGCTGCTTCACCATTCAGGTGTTTATATTTCAGTTGTACTTTCTTTCAGTTGTAGTTGTACCTTTCTGTTGGGCTTGTATTTGTAGACCATTTGTACTTTCAGCACACTTGTTACTGCTTTAAATAGTGTTTGCTTCTGCTTGTACTCTTGTTGTGTGTGAGTTTACGTTTTATAAAGGAAATGCCTTCCCAGTTGTAGGGATTTACGCCTTTGGTGCTAGTCTCTAGCCTCTAGCCTATGGAAGGCAGGATTGGGGTAGATACGACATGGGCCTCGAGGGACGGGTCGTGACAAATTGGTATCAGAGGATTCAGTTCTACTGCAGAACTTAGGAATCTGATATTTTCTTTTCTGTGAAGCAATAGTGTTAAGCATACCGAGTGTGGTTTTCGGTTCAGGGAGTCCAGTGTTGGTGCAGCGGCCGACGTATCCATACACCAGGACCCTGACTTCTGATTTCTGGCTCAGTGCATGAAAACACTAATTGCGTGTGTGTTTTAAAAATTTCCTTTAAGTCAGATCAACCAGTTCAGCTCACCAGGTTTAAATCGTTTGACCGTGTCGCATCTGTTCAGGATGCCTTCACACAGACAGTCAGTTGGAGTTCCGATAGAGTACACGATGATGGCCCACTGAGCGATGAGGCTCCGGTGCAGGGCCCTCTTTCTATGTTGGCACGTTCGGGTGGTGTACCAGCATCACCACCACCCGTTGGGCAGCAGATGCCACCAACCGTACTATTGGATGGTGCACGCTAATGGAGCACGTTGCACGAGTTCCAGAAGTATAGGCCTTCGAGGTTACAAGGCGAGATCGATTCCCAGGCAGTAGTGGACTGTATGTAAGTGATTTCTAGAGTTCTACACCTAGTTTAGACACTAGTAGAGCAGATGGTGATCTTAGCTACTGGTGTTTCCCAGTGGGTGACCATGAAGTTGGTCCTCATAGTGATGAGGCTTCGGTATGTAGACCGATGCCTGAGATAGTACCTTCAGGTAGTGTGCCAGCTATATCACTACCTGTTGGTCAGCAGTCTCAACCGGTGGTATCGGTAGATGACACATGTAGGCTTAGTGCCTTACATGTGTTTCAGCATCAGATACCCATCAGGTTCTGAGGGGAGCCCGACTCGCAGGCGGCTAGAGACTAGCTTGAGGAGGTGGCTTAGAGTTTTCTAGAGCTTATATAGCTTCGGAAGGACGACGTGTCAGTAGCTGAGCATTCATCGAGGCATACCGATCTTTCTTGGTACTCGATGAATATGATATGATCAGTGCTTTAGAGATCAGACCTCTTAGCGAGGTGTGTTTAAGGATATCTGAGCCAACACTTTTTCCTCTATGCATTCCTACTTATGCTAGTGTGCTAGAGATAACCTTTGTGGTTGAATGTTCTTTGGATGAATGGATACAAATAGAGAATGTTAGCAGTGGGAAAGTAGGGAACTGAAACTAGTCTCAGAAACTTGGTCATGTAAAATGTTTCAAGAAGAGGAAGTGTTAAAGACAGATGAATATGTAGAGCAGCAGACGTGGAAGCAGAGCTAGGAGGGAAGCATGTGGTGATGTACACGTCGACATGTTATAACCACCAGCCTTTGTAGTCCCCGCCAGGCTCTGGGAGCAGGAGGGAAGGGGAAGAGAGTAGCTGCATATCGTTAAAGAATGTGATCCAAGGGCTCTTAGAATGATTCGAGGTACGGTCTGTGTCCACTACTAGCTGCCGTAACAACAGACATTGATACAAAACATTCCTTCCTTCCACGAATCTTGTCCCAGACCTAGAGTTTCCAGTTAAGCTGTTGACTTGACCCTCACGTCTGGAGATACCTTTCGGAGGAGACTCGATAATCACACTTACGACGATAGTGTGATATGACCCTTGAGGTGAGAGTTTCAGTTGGAACCTCTTGGTGGCAGCGTCGAGGCATTACGACGTTAGTTTGGGTATGGACTGGGAAACCATAGTTTATACACAGATTGACTGTATTAGGCAAAAAGGTTGTGGTTTACCTACAATGTTTGGAAAGGTTTTACTTGGTTAGAGAAAAGGAACCCTAGGCAGCACAGGATGGAATCATGCATAATTGGGTGCAGTCGATCAATCATGAGTCGGCCAAACTTAGATTTGAGCCAGACTTCTCGAGAGTTGCTGCACCGATTTTAGAATTGACGAAGAAGGGGAAAACCCTTCGTGTGGTCAGAGAGATTCCAATAGAGCTTTTCAAGAGCTGAGGCATAGGCTGACCAATGCGCTCATCTTGAGGAAACCAGAGAAGGTGCAGATCATCCAGGAGTGGATGAAGACTACACAGAGCAGACGGAAGACCAATGCTGATAGGAGACATAGACCACTGGAGTTCGAGGATGGCGATCATTTTTTCTTATGGGTCTCACCTCAACGAGTTCTATGGATATTTGGCTGGGGTAGCAAGTTATATCCACGATTCTTTAGACCTTACCAGGTCCTCAGCAGAGTAGGTGAGGTGGCTTACTGCCTGGCCCTTCCACTTCAGTTGCACCGGGTGCACGACGTCATCCATGTATCTCAGCGAGGAGATGCGTGCACGAACTATCCGTCATCATTGACCACGAGATGAAATTCACGTAGGTTCTAGTAGAGAATGAGGATCGATATAAATGGGTCCTGCATGGATGGTCGATTCTTCTGGTGCACGTTTTTTGGAAGCACGGGAACCTCCAGTAAAGCACATGGGAACAGGAGGCTTAGATACGTGCTCAGTACCCTCTTTTGTTTCCCTAGTGTGTGTTGTAGCTATACGAGGACGTAAAGCTCTGAGGTGGGAGTAATTTAAAGACCCATAAATTTCAAGGATTTCTTTTCTTAAATACATTGTAATTTTATGAGTCTGTGGCTTCTGAGGACGCCTGATTCCGAGGCCCGGTGTGCCCAGAATCAATTTACAAAGTTTTGTTCAGGTACGTTCAGTAAACATACGTGTGAGTTTTTCTATCTTTTTAACCAGTGCTCGGAATAGAAATCCGAGGACACTGATGGACTCGCAACGCCAATATTCGCTTAAGGGAACCCTTACCACAGTTGTGTTTTATGTGGGTTGAAAGTTAAAATTGGGGTTAAATTAAGAAGTTAAATAAAATTGTTAGAACAATTTTATTTATATCTATGGAAGTTAATTTATCCCACGGGAAGTTATTTGTGGGGAACACAAACACCCAACTTCCCATGTGTGGATATTTGAGAGGTGGGACCCACACGAGGCCCAACCTTTCATCTCCCATAAATCTCCTCAAACTCCCCCTCTTTAATTACAACTCCCTTGAAACCCCCTTTTTAACTCCCTTGTATTTATTATCACTACCATACTCTTTCATTATGTTTGTTAACTCCCCTCTTTTAATTTTTGGAGCCTCTCCATCTCCCATTCATTTATGTTTCCAACCCTATTGTCTTAATTAATTCAATTTGAATTAATTTGAATTACATGGCATGTTATATTATGGGAGAGCCATTTTATTATTTTGGTTGGAAAATATTGGTGGGAGAGTTCTTGAGAGGATTTAGAAGGAAGTTTTCTTCTCTGAAGAAGAACACCAACCTTCAACGAAGAACACCAATTCCTCAAAGAACAGTTCTCCTTCTGACGGATCTCCGAAGAACGACGCTCGAGCCGGGATCGATGGTACCCCGCGGGAGCGACTAACACCAACGATCGTCGACACCTTCAACTCCTCCCTTGCAACGACGTAAACGAACCGACGACCGCATTTTCACGATATCGTCAATGCACGACGAACCTTGAGGTATGGGGTTGTTTTTGTATAATTCTAATTATGTGAATTATACCCTCAAAGTTGGGTGATTAATTGTTGCGTGTTTATTTGAACTACTAATGCGGTGGGTATGGGCTAACGAACAAGTCCAGATCCACCGCCAAATTTTTCTTGATGAGCGTATTGACGGGAGATGACGGAACGGGGCCGCAATGATGACTTGAAGCCATGGTAGGGAAGATCGGGTCCCGGGAGAGCCGCAGGCGCAGACGGTGGGCGAAACAGACCACCAGAGCGCGTCCGGGGGTCCGCGGAAGGCGGCGGCAGCAAGCCGCCGGAGCAGTCCACCGTAGATGAGCCGCGACGGTGGAAGAAGACTGGAATGAAAAATCTGTTCTGGAGATAGAGGGGCACGACTTAATGCTGCACCAGCGGGGGAGGCCGCACCCTCCGCTCGGCCGCAGGCCGAGCCAGCGCCCGCCGGCCGGGCCGGGGCGGGCCACGCGGGCCAGGCCGCGCCGGCCGGGCTAGGCCTCACCCAGCCAGGCCGGGCCGGACCGGGACCCATGTTGAGTTGTCCCAGTTCGGGCCGACCCATGGGTGGGTTGGGCCGGGTCGGACCGGACCCAAACACCCCTTTTCAGACGAGATTCATTTAAACACCCATAACTGGAGCTAAAAACCTCCGATCGACACACCGTCAGTTGCGTAGGATTCCTTGGATCGAGAAGGTCATTTAGGTATGTTACACTCAAGGTTTTGGCGAAGTTTGGGTATGACCGGGTTGGTTCGAACCCGAAACCAACCGGGCCCTCAGAGCGAAAACGCTTATAACTTAAGGACCACACGTCCGATTGACGTGCCGTCAATTTTGTTGGATTCATTATGATGAGAAGTTTCTTTTGGAATACTCCACTTGAGGGTTGGATGTAGTTGGAGTATGGTCGGGTTGGTTTTAGCTTAAAACCAACCGGGCCCCTGGAACGGAAAAGCCAATAATTCTCAGACCGAACATCCGTTTGACGAACCGTCAGCAGTGTTGGTAATCTTGTTGAGAAGAGGTTCCTTTGAGTATACTCCATGGGAGTTAGAGGTACAATTGAGATACGGTCGGTTTGGTTCGTACACGAAACCAACCGGGCCCCCGGAATAAAAACGGTAATAACTCACAGACCGGGCGTCCGATTGACGCGTCGTCTGTTGCGTTGAGACCTCTATGATGAGGCGGTCCCATGGGATACTTCCACGTGATTTTACGTGACACATTGAAGTATCGACTAGTAGATCGTGGAGCAGATCCTCCCGGAGATGAGCGTACGAAGTACAGAGAGCTTGTAGCTAGCTGAGACCTGATGACTGCTTTTTCCAATTCGATTTGGAGTGACTTGACTAGCCTAGTGGAGAGAACTATTGTGTTTGGGTGGAGGAACCATGGCGGAGGAGCACTACTGTGTTGGGGAGGTAGACATGTGGTACTCGACAGAAGGAGTACCTCTGTAGGCTATGAGGGGGTGTGCTTGGTTGTAGTGGCAGACCCATGGCGGGGAATCACTATTATGTTGGGGAGACAGACCTGCGGTACACGACAGAGGAGGAGTACCTCAGCAGTCTAAGGCTAGTGAGCAGCACCTTGGAGTCACGACAGGATCACTGTAATCGACAGATGAGGAGCTCTCCAATAGTTGTGGTTTCGATAATGAGTATCCTGGTTTGAGCTGAGTCAATGGACTTTGTGTTTTCCTCATGACTGAGATGGGTTACTTGATAACTTAGGTATATTTATGGGAATATACATAATTAAAGGTTATCTGTTGAGATTTTTCTTGTGGTTTATCCTTGTTGGATTTAGTGAGACCTTGAGGGTATCGGGGTACCTACTGAGTATTGTTATACTCACCCCTGCACGGGTTATGCCCGCACCTCGTTGTGTTGGATGCAGACGACAGACAGTGCTGACCGAGGCAGAGTGTACGATGACTGGACGGTACCCGGACGTGGACACTCACCGTGATGGCACACATAGCATACCGATAGATGCAGAGTGCTGAGGAAGAAATCTGTACCTACCCTTCAGGTAGAAACCCAGAGGACGATCCAGGAGCTGCTTCACCATTCAACTGTTTGTCTTTTCAGTTGTACTTTCTTTCAGTTGTAGCTGTACCTTTCCGTTGGTCTTGTATTTCCAACCCCTTTGTACTTTCATCACACTTGTTACTGCTTTACATAGTGTTTTCTTCCACTTGTACTCTGTTTTTGTGTGAGTTTACATTTTATAAAGGAAATTCCTTCCTAGTTATAGGGATTTATGCCTTTGGTGCTAGTCGCCAGCCCCTGGACTATGGAAGGTGGGCTTGGGGTAGTTATGACACGGGCCCCAGGGGACGGGTCATGATAAGAATTCACACAGATTCTTCATGTGTGTGTCAATGATCTAATATAATCTGAGTTTGGTTCCTTCGAGAAATGTTTTCCAGTGACATACCAATGTGGAACATTCTTCGATTAGAACATTGTATTCATTCTTTTTTTAATATTTACTTCTTTGAAAAATTCACATGAGATATCAAAACCTCTTCCAGGGCTTAGATCGCTATATTTAGAGAAGTTTCATCTCTACTGTGATGACATATTTTAAATCCATAGCCCACAAGATTTCAGGGTGTTACCTATTACCATCAATATATATCATAGTGATCAAGTGAATGTTACAAGCCATGAAAAAATAATTTTATTTAAATTAAGTATAGATCTTTGTTTTAGTTCCAATAGATGTGACCACACTTTGATCCAAGCTCAGATGGCCATGTTACGACCATCTGAATTTTTTATGGGTAAAAACGGTAGTTTTTTTTTGGTATTTCGAAGAACGTATATATATATGTGTGTGTGTGTGTGTGGGGGTGTGTGTGTGTGTGTGTGTACATATGTATGTATATACACATATTCCTAGTGGTACAACAATGTTCCAACAATAACTAGAACATTATTTTTCATCCTTGCTAGTTTCCATGAATTTGTGGAATTTTAAATTTCAAATTATTTTTATTTTTTTAAATAATTGAATATTAAGGGAGAATGGGTAATTGGTTTGTATAATAACTTCATTGATTTTTTCAAATGCTTATTATTGGGCTGCTAAAAAACACATAATACCAAATTAGGATGAGGCAATCACTATCCACCCAGAATAAACCAATACAAATAAAAAATAAATTATATATTTTTTTGTTTTTATAAATCCAAATAGTTGTATTTTTTTAAAAAAGGATAGAAGACTTTTTTGTGGGCTTGTTTTCTGTCTTCAAAACAGAAAAAATAAAAAAAAATAATAATAAAAATGCAAATCTTATGAGAGAATCTTCATCCCAAGTGAGCCTCCATTATCCTAAACCACTATGGCACTATCCACCAATCCTTCTTCCCTCCCTTAGACTATGTCCGACAGCTTGTGGCTACCTCCACCCTAGCCAGTTCGGTCGATTGATGGAAGCCACACCACTACTCCCTGATCTGACTTCCCCCTTTTTGAACATATTCCTCATCCTTCATCCCTTGCAATACTCTTATCGTGCTACCTTGTCAGGCTGTTATCTACTGCCTCCTAGATCGAACAATGCCACATAAGATGTTTCCCTCCTGATCCCACAACATCCACTCATTTTTGAGCCCTTGTGTGCATAGTATGGACCACCCATGCCATACCGAAATGGGAGCCCCCCTCCAACAAAGACCTCGAATGGTATCCTTTTCAGTCTAAAGTGAGTGTAAGGTATGTACACCCCCATCCACACCCCCCAAACTGATTGGTCTAAATCTAGGCTCCCATGATTCTTGCCTAACCTGACCCACCCTACAATGCCTTGTAGTGGGTTTGCCTAACCCGAAACCCCCTCTTGTGGGTTTGCCTAACCCAGAAATCACCTGCATGGTGTTGGACGAACCTTCAGAGGGCCTAAGATGGGTTTAGAGTCCTAGAAATTTTTTTAAATATCCAAAATTAATTTATAATTTTTTGGAATATTTTTTGAATATTTTTTAAAATTAATATAACTTGTTTCTAAAATTAAATAATTTAATTCATTTAATTTTGGAATAAAAATTAAATTAATAATTGGAAAAAATTCAATTAAATTATTTTAATTTAAAATAAATCATTAAATTGATTATATTCCCTTGAACATGAAATTATTTCATTTTATTTTTTATCATTATTTTAATTTACCAATAAACTATTCTTGAGTATTGATCGTGTATGTCTCATTTTATTTTATTTAATTATTTATTACAACTACGTGAGATGTTTTTAATATTTAATTATGTTTTTCATAGTCTTCACATTGTATTCATCATTTAAATATTTATAAGGACATGTACATCCACCAGTTTTATTTCTGTATGTACATTGTGCTCCTCAAGACCCCATCCCCTCTATGAAATTACTTTTTATTATTGAAAATGATGGTGAAAAACATGGACCACACCAAGATGAGACTATATACTAGATGATAAGGGATAACAATGGATTGGGGGCAAGTTGCATCATGATTCAATACCTAAATCAATTATGATACCCTCAGGTCATAATTGATACATTGAGTTTAAATGGATCAACTAATAATAGATTCTCAAGACTTATTGGGTAATTTATTTCCTTTACACAATATTTATTATATTATGCATTTTCATGACTGCGAGAAACACATAAAATAATAAATAGAAAAATGCATAAAGAAACTATAAATATTTTCTATTACAATGTATTTATTTGTGAGTGTGACAACATACTCTGAAAATATTTAATATAATTATATTTCATTATTTGAAAATACTGAAAAACTCTAAAAGGAAAATTAAGTTAAAAAAATCTTCCATCATTTGAATTTGAACAGGACCCGGTGTACGAGGTGCTCGTCATACCTACTTGAGGGAGTCTCCTACTATTGGGGAGTTATTATGAGATATATGGTTTGACTTAAATAATGGTAGAACAAATAAGTATCCATATCTAGATTATTTCATCTTTAGAATAAAGTGTTGAGTAAATCAAGATTATGATTTTAGAATCTGGGACTTAACTCAACAGATCAAGGAACCGCGAGTTAATTTGGTTGTCCAGTAAAATACCTACCATGAAACACTTTGAATATTGGAGTATCCATATATTGTATACTATGAGGATAGGTTTTGAAGATCTCTTCCACAATAATGCTTATGCAATAAAGTATTCCGATTCTAGTACAGAGGGTTTCTATAGATTAATAAAATAGTGTGTGACATTTAATGATTTGATTAATTGGTAATGTGTTTGTAGTAATCAAGATAAAAGTATTAATCTCATATATTTTTTTCTATATGAAATGGTATGTAAAACCACATATACTCTATGATCTATCTGAAATAATGATCATGTCCTCACGGGTGAAAACTTCCAAGAATGGTAAAGGCACTTTGACATAGTACTATAGTATGAAAGAAAATTTTATGTGCTGGAGACCCCACAACCTAATAATCCTCCATATGTAGCTATTGAGGATGAGATATTTTTTTACAGGAGACACAATGATGAAAAATTTGATGATTATAAAATAATTCTAACATCAATTTCCAAGTATTTTCATATGTAACAATAGAACATGGGTGTATATACCATGTTTCTTTGTATCTGAAATGTTTACGAGGAGAATGTGATGTAAGAAATAAATGAGATAATTTGAAAACTGATCATGTATCGATTGATAGACGTTACTCTAGCTAGTCCTCATGTACTCAGGATTCTAAAGTACATTGAATGACTACAAGAAGTAGGTTTCAAGTCAAATAATGAAGTTTGATATCATTTCATTATCAAATCTATAAAACCAAAATTTTCCAGTTTTGTTGAGAATTATCAAAAATATAGTCTAGATATACAAATTCAATATCTTTTGGTATTGATTTCTCCAAAAAGATGATAATTTAATGAAACTTAACTCATTAATTCTTAAGGTGAATTAATAGAATGAAAAAGAAATAAATCATCCTACAAATATAATTTCAAAGGAACCTTCACAACATATTTCTATGAAACTAATGATAAAGAGGTATATCATTGAATATAAGTCTATTTGATTTTCATGTGGAAAGATAGGTTATAGGAAGTGTAACAGTAATGAATTGAAGCAGAAGTAATAATTGGATTCTCCTCCAGGGATATTCATCACTAAATGTGATATATCATTTATTCTCATTGGGTATTAGAGACAATATTCCTTTATATACTATTTTCTAAATATAGGAACCAAGGAAGACAAGACACATTACTAGAAGTAAAGGTCTGATCTCCATGTAGATAAGGATAAGTGTTACCTACATCAGTGCTGAGAAGAAAATGATTTCAATTCCAAGTGAATAGTTCTTGTAATACAATAATTGTGTGTTGAATTCAACTATAACATTTCTAAATGAATGTTGATTATGAAATTTTATACACAACCAATAGTTAAGTAATCAATGAATCTTGGGAAATACATGATGAATATAAATTGTAAGACTTTAATACCCAGTTGTTGAATAATAATATTTATAAAGTAAAACTAAAATTTATTTTAAATTATATACCCATTATGGCATTCAAACTCATTAGAGTTGAATTCCTTAGGTATTTTCAACTGATATAAATAATTAATTTTGGATAAAGACACCTTTAAAAATAAATATTTGACACAAAGTTTTTTGGATGAGTCTATCTATAATGCATAAAACACTCCAAGTGTAAGTTAGTGACATATATACATCATATGATTTTATTAAGTCTTGTTTAATGAGTATGAATGTGATGTTTGATATAATCACGGTTCAAATATATGAGTTTCATTTGGATAGAATGGAGAAGAATATATTGACCAAAAATTCATCGATCATTTTAATATAGCATGGAGTAATTCAAAAACACATAAAATAAAAGATATCATGGAAATAAAGAGGATTGATTACGAGTATTACATGTTAAAATTATTCAATATAATGTTTCATAGAGTAATTACTAAACACATATTTCATTATTCACATCAGATTTATGATGTAATTAAAATGAGCATCAAGGTTGAGATATATTTTTATTGTTGTGACTTCCATTTTTTGATTCACGATACAAAAATAGAGGCATTATCTGAAAACCATTTTTCAAATGAAATTAAAAATGTATATCTTAGGAGTTAGAGAATGATATAAATCCATTATGTCATAATAATATGTTTTAGATTAAAAGAGTCTAGGATATAAAAAATCATGCACCAAGATAAACACACTGTACAACTTATTTAATATCCTAAATATCATATAGGATATATATAAAAACCAATATAGAGAAATTATAGTCAAGTGATAGAGAATATTTCAATAAAATGGTGCATATATTTATTTGAGATTTGAGAAATATTTGATTGGGTTTAGTCAATGCCAAAAATGCACAAGTAGTTGGAATTGGAATATTTTCCACAAGAGCATGTGAACGAGAATGTTTCAAAGACACAATTTTTGTAGGAAGGTTAAAACCATGATAATGATTTTTTATTCACCATGGAAGTTGGTTATTCAAGTGATACAATATATGGGTGGTAATAACATGGTACCAATAAGGATTGATTTGTAATACAATGTGGTTATGCCTAAATCTATTATAATTTTAATTGGCATAGTTACTTTATATGATAATTTTAATTAGATTTTGATGTCAACACCACCAATCATGGAAGATGTTTGTATAACATAACCAAAATCTTTGGTGACCCATAAAAATCCAATATGGGGTGAATTTTTCTAAAATCCAATTTATGGGTAATGTAAGAAATAACATAATAGAATATTCATTTAGATTGAATTTTATCATCTGTCTACATGTTGTTAGTGTGGTAATGAAGGTTTTCTAAGTAAAATATGTTTTATAACATATTGAAAATAAATAATTACATTATAGTTTGTTAAAACCATAATTAAAGCAACTCTCAAGAGATTATATTAAAGTAGAAGGATTTTTTCTAGGGAAAAATATATACTGAGGTAGATGTGAAGGCTTCATAGCCCACATATGTAGTATATATACTAACAATGTATTGAAAAAATACAAGTTGGAACAATTTGAGAGAGAATTGTTACTAGTATCATAGGGCATAATTCTCTCTAAGAATACGTGTAGGGGAATAAGAGGAGATCAATGCATTGTGTTGAATCCCATATGCTTCTATGAGGGATCAATCACATATGACATGATATGCATAATAAATGATATTTCCAACATGAAATTTATAGTTGGAAAATATCAATTATATCGAGGAGAACCGAAAGGGACACATTTAGAACTATCTAATTATATATGCGCAAGTAAAAAAGGGTTATACCTGGTATGTGTAGAGGAATGGATACTAGTTACAATGTGATAGAAAATAGTTTTCTTATAGATAAATATTGTTATATATCATAGTCAAGTTAATTTAATGGGAAATTTTAGATCATTTAAGCTAGTGGAATCCATATCTATAAATATTGAGTGTGTTATAGCTTCTAAGTCAACAAAATAATCTATAAAAAAATATGAAAAAACTTTTTCCAGTTCTTAAAATCCTTTTTAGTATGTAACGTTTTATCATAAAATAAATTATGATAATTATACTACTATTACTACCCATGATGTCAAGTTTTAGTACTAGGAAAAGGGATATATTTAGGGATATCAACTCTTGAGAAGTATTACTCAATGAGGTAAATTTGAAGACAGTATAATTCCCATTTAGTGGAAACATGGAAGGGCTATGAGTAAAGCGACAACTTAGTAGAAACATGATATTATCATGTGATATCTAACAAGGATAGTTAGTAAGTTGGATCTAGTTTAAGTGGGAGTGTTGTAAAAGTGAGTTTCCTAGAACCAACATTATCATTACTTCTTGGTTTTCATACCATGTATATAGTGAGTTATAAAATACAGACACTTACCATTATAATGTTGATATTTCTACATCCACTATTTAAATGGTAATTTCCCGATATTATTTTTCTTTTCAAATGGTTATAGAAGTTACCATGCTATAATTAGAAACTTAAGATACTATGACATTAATATTAGACATATTTCCTTTTGTTTATATACATCATATTAACCGGACCTAATTGATTTATGAATATCAAGAGGTCGAGCCTCATAAGCTTTGAGATTCTTCCCATTAAGTTCTCACTTGGTGATCTCTAGTAGGTGAGATCATGATGACAGATCCTCCAATAGAAACATCACTTTTTTTAGGTTTCATTCATTATTCCTATATGTAAACATGTGTATTGGTCTCCTGAATTGAGATCATTATCAGTCTATAACACTTTATCACATACTTAGATGAAAGGAAAAACCATGACATTGAATTTGAGGAGAGGTAATTTGTGTTCGGTGCGTCATTGGTGGTATGGTATTTGTTGAATTATTAAGATAGAATTTTTTACTTCTGAGATGAGGAAGTGAAATCTCAAGCCTAGTTGATCAAGATTATAGTACCTTCATAAATCCTTGTCCAAGGTATTCGAAGGTAAGTCTATCCAGATAGATTAAAAAATTAAAAATGAAATAATGGATGATGACACAAGTTGTTCATCTTGGTTTATGATATGTTGTGAGAAAAAGAGATAATATTACACAATTCGTGTTTTTAGGAAAGGTTATCATTTCTATGAATTTTACTTATCTACTTAGGTTCCTTTATGGGTTTTTATACTCTAATCTTTATCTATGAATGGTATTCACTACTATAGAGATAAGGTCTTGGAGGGTCACACAGAATAGAGTATTCAAGAGTCTTCCCTATTTTGCTGAAAAAATTATATAGGACATTGTGGGCCCCACCATTGGGTCTGAGTGTTGTCCATGTTTTAATGTTCTTCAATGTATAAATAGATTCATTGTTATTCAAGTATAGAATAATTGAGTTTAATTTATTTATTAAATATATTCACACTGTATTTAGTGAATACACGAAAAATATTATATGAACAAATATTATTTTAATATTCAAGGTTCATTTAATATTAGTGAGAATTAAGTGTCAAGTTAATGACTTAGGTTTACCACATAAAATATTTATTATATATTAAAATTATTTGATAAAAATAAAAATGATATTATGACACAATTAGTTCATCATAATGTGTAATTTACTACTTTTTTAGTTTGAATTTTATTTTCTGGGGTTGGGGAACCCTTTTCAGGTATTTAAAAATTCCACTATATAAATAGTATAGGAGATCTATTCAAATTACTATTCATTCCAATGGAATTTAGAACCTTTCTCTCCTATTTCCTCCAAGAGATATAAAGTTCCCATCTAATAAATCGATCCTAGAACATCTCTAGGGATCAAAGGGATGAGATTGTCGTGATTGTTGTGATGTTGAATGAATTGTTAGAGATCTATGATAGAACCTAAAATTCAATGATCTATATTCAAGTAGATTCTTGAAGCTTGTGTGGATGATCTAGTAGGATTTGAGTTCAGATCCATTGAGCATTAGTCACTAGGTATAAGCTAATGTCGAGTGTGCTTTGATTTGAATGAGGTATTTGTTTTAAATTTTGTTCATTCAAAAATTCATATGAGATCATTTAACCTCTACTAGGTCTTGGATCACCAAATATGAAAAAGTTTCATTGTTTTGGTGATGAAACAATTTAAATACCCGGCCCACCGACTTCTATTGTTCACCCTGATGCCATAAAAATATGGGATTACCCATTGATATGTTATTATCTAGATTCTTGTTTGTTGTGATTCTGTTTAAATGACTGATGTCTTGGTATTTTCTTTAATATGCTTTTCTTTCCCCATTTCTTGAGGTGGATGAACATTCCTGGTTATGAATCTCCTTGGTGGTATCATAGGATTTTTTCTATAGGACCTAGAATTATGTAAAGCCTAATTAATTCTTAATAAATGTTTAACCCATGGGGTTGGTTATTATGGAATGAAGTGGTAATAGTAACATTAATCTTGAGAGATATGGTTTTGGTTACCTAGAGGTTATGTAATTTACATGAATGGTAAATGTAATGAGTATTATGGAATAATGTAAATAGTTAATTAATGGTTAATGAATTTATTAACATAAATATTAGTGCTTAAAGAGGAAGAATTAATTTAAGGTAGCTCTTTAAATGCTTATGTGCTTATTAGATATCTAGTTTCTAGTAGTGGCACTCAGGTGTCTGAGTGGAAATAGCTATATTTGAGTCTATGAATAGGCTATTCCCTAGAGTGGTTTATAGAACTATTATATCCTGTATATTTTGTGATTTCATATGCTACACCACCCTTTCTTGTTTGGGTGACCAACAACCAATGCAGTTTAAGAGGGAATTTTTCAAAAAAAAAGGCTGATGGGGAATAAATGGATAAGTACCCCCTCTAGCCCCACTCTCTTCTCATGGTGGTATTATGTTCTAGTTTTTTATGATGGTTAGTTTCCCTATATATGTGTGCTGAGTAATGTAATGGATTGTGGTTATATCACACACATATAATTCTTGATATAGAATCCAAATTATAATTCTAGTTAGGAAGTGTCTAGGATGTGATGGTTCAAGGTTCTTACATGGTGTATGGGGTGTGATGGATTGAGGCATAATACCTGATGTATGATACACATCATATGAGATTTGGTGGATCTCAAAGAATTCTCAATAACTATATTAATATTTGGATGAGATTATGTGGTGATGTAAAACATGATTTGTTTTTATTCTTAGCCCATGTGTTTTTAGGAAAGCCTATTTTGGAGGAGAGATGGATCAAGATGTGTGATGTAGAAGAAAATTAGCAAACCAGTGGGGTAATATTTATGATTTTTCACTATAATACATGAATACAAGTATATGATACTCAGTGAGATACAACCATGGGTAGGGTGAAAAAGATAGTATACTTGTTTAGGTTACGAGTTATATTCACTTATTGTTCACTAGGATTTATAATTCTTTCATTATCATTTTCAAAAGAGGTTATAGGGAGGATCCTACTAAATATACTTTTATGCTCAACCAATATATATATAAAACTATTCAAGCATGTTAATAAGATTAGGATGGAGATCAGGTTGGTCACTACTAGCTAGTGGGTGCCGAGGAGTTGTTTGGGCCTCGTGGTTGCTTCTGAATTTACTCTCTTGGTACTTTTAGTTTCCATTTTAGTTGTATATATTCTATATAACATTAATTGTATACAATTGGTTTTCTTTTAAATAAGTCTAAGCATGTGTTGATTTGTGTATCTTCCTTTTCTCTCTCATTCATATGTTCTATTAGTGGGTAATGACTACCATTTGTATGTTTTTTTGAAGGAAAAGATAAATTACTGATCAAGGAAACCAGGATTATAAATCTAATCAATGAACGAGTTCACCCAACAATAATCACCCCAATGTTTCCCAAAACGATCCAAATGATGGGCTTTCTAATTACCATTTCTTTTGATGAAAGAAAATTTTCAGGCATCGAATCCATCATTCAGGGACCAGATCTTCCTCAAGATGAGACCATAAGGCTAAGAATACTCATCTTTTGTTGAGAAAGAGTTCACCACTTCAAGGCAGTTGGATTCCACCAGAATCATGGGACAAAATTTTGAACGGGAAAAAAGAAGCCCCTAGAGAATGGCTGAGGCCACTACCACCACAGGGCTCTATGAGTTAGGCATTTCCCTACACTGAGCTTCCACAATCTAGCCAAAACTGTTATGAGCAATGAGCCCAATACCGACCCTTGAATTAGCAGAGACAGAAGCATCAATATTAATCATGAAGAAACCCTCAGGGGGGAGACAAAAAAGGAGCTGCTCATCGGGTGTGGCTCAAATAATTACCCACATCACTTTTCTTCTAACCATTCATCCACTCTAAAGCTCTATCCACCCATAGGTGATCAGGGGTCACCTTCCTCTGGAAAATTCATTCATTCCGTCGAGTCCAAACCAATCATACAATTGTGCATATTAGCCCTACCACTCTCGGTTCTAGAGAATCCACCCATTTAGTAAGGTTTGGGACCAACCCAATTGAAGGGTCAAAGAAAATACCAAAATCTGGCCTCCAAAACATCCACACCCTTCCACCCCCTTACTAGAAAGAATTGCATGCAGAGGGGATTCCACTTCATGGAGGCACAAATGAAAAGTTTCATCCTCCGCCAAATTTCGCTGCACCAGAAAGTCATAGGTAGGAAGAACCCCAACACAGACCTGCCACCAAAAAAATTTTACCTTAGGGGGAGCGGTTAGGGACCAGAGGCACTTCCACCCATTTATTGTATCCTTAGTGCAAGTCTCTAATCCAGTGCCTACTTTAGGTGGGACACAAGGATTCATTATCCTCCTCCTCTAATCACCAACCCAATAATGGTAATTTTTGGGGGGAAGGGTTATGAATGGAAAATTAATTGAGTGACCATTGGTCATAAATTAGGATTAACACTCTTCCAAATTTTCACTCATGATAGGTCGTAAGGTAAGTTTGATGCTTTTAAAAATTATCAATTATGGTATATCATAAGGTAGGTTCAATACATTTCCAAATATTCAAATTCATGATATAGTTTCAACACTTTTCTAAATTTATAATTCATAAGGAAGGTTCAAAACCTTTCCATATCTTGATTTAATAAGGATGGTTCAAAACTAATCCAAATTTCAACTTCATTAGATATATTGATTTTTCTTCTAGCAGTAGGTTGAGGAAATTCCTAAATGTACACTATGGGTCAATCAATGTAATGATTGCATGGTCATCTAAAATTTCTTCATGCGGTCACATTGAATAGAACTGTCAGTCTATGAGTTTGTGAGATTTTTATAATACATTATGGAGCATTGAATTTATTCATGTTGTTAGTTCAATAGTTAGAAATTTTTTGGCTAATAGAATTATAGTAACTTGAATTTTTTTCATGCATTCACTTGGAGTTTTCCATATGTTCATTCAGTACATAGCCAAAATTTCTAAAATAAACTAATATTAAAACTCAAAGTACATGTAAGGTTAACCTACATAGTGATGGATGTTTCACCAAATCCATTCACAAAATACCTGATGAACATCAAAAAAATAATCAATTATTAATAATAGTAACTGTTATAAATAATATGGGCATAAAATTATTTTCTTAAACCATGTTTTAGGGAATAAAATATTGAAATAAAATCTATGATAAAGGATACTTATGTAATTAATATGTATTGTAATTTTAAAACATAAATAAATAATGTTCTTATGTGCCACTTCAATATTCTCACCCATATTGATAATTATAAAATAAGATCCTGAATTTCCCTATTTTTGAATTGATAGAATGGATTTAGGTAAAAAATTACTATTCTTTTTAATGTATACTTAGTTATAATTTAATATATTCTACCCCTAAATTTGATAAAGATTGTTGGGAATAAATATAATGCTGAAATTACATCAGAATTTTAAGCCCCCCATTTAATTCATTCATTTTTTAGTATACAGTAGTACAAAAATCATTTGAAAGATATTTTAAAATCCTTAAGGAACCATTAAATCATATTAATATATTAAATAAATGAGACTATATTCAATGAATAAAGTAATAACCAAACTAATAAATCGTATTTTAGAGAATATTTTAACATGCACTTGGCTGAAGTAAATAGACACAATGAATCAGTTCCAAAATATATTTTTACTTCCCCTAAATAGATTACAAATTTATATTATACCAAATTTTAATTTTATCATATCAAACATAGCTAAATATAGGTTATTAGTAAATAAGTTGGCTAGCTTATTTTCTTTTGAAATATATTCCATGATTGTATTCCCTTTTTGAATATGATCTATAAGAAAGTGACATCATGCATCAATATTTTTATTCATAGAATTATGGAAATGACTTTTAGAGGTTGAAATTGTAGAAGTATTATCACAATAAATTGGGATGTTTTCCAAATTAAAACCAAAATGAGAAATAGTTTCATTAATCAATAATGGTTGTGAACAAAAGGATGGATCAAAAATATACTCACTTTTAGCTATTGATAATGTTTGTAAAAGTCATTTATTAGAACTCCATGAAACTAAAAATTTACCAATAATGTGAATCATACCTATTGTGTGTTTTCTATCAATTTTAAAACCACAAAAACCCAAATATGAAACACTAATTAGTTAAAATTAAGTACGTGGTGGATAAAAAAATGCTAAGACTTCAAATCCTATAACAAAATTAATTAATATTTTATCTACCATTAAATGATTTTAATTGGGATTATATTGGAATATAGTACATGTAATCATTGAAAATATAATATTTTGTCTAGATGTATTCAATTTAAGATAAAAATCAATACTCTAAAACTCCTATTATCAATAGGGTTTTGAACTTTATCAGAATCTAACATAAAAGATGTACCCATTCAAATATTTGGTATTTGAAAACCAATAATACCAAACTTTTTAAAAAATATTCATCATATTTGGATTTATTAACAAATATATAATTTTTTTGGACTATTTACAATCCCAAAAATAACATAAGTTGACTCATAAGACTCATGTCAAACTCTGAAGATATTAAATTTGATAATTCATTACAACGTCAATCTCTTGACAATCCAAATATAATATCATCTACATATATTTTAAAAATTAAACTATTTCTTAAATACCCTTTAATAAATAATGTTTGATCAAATTTACCCTTTTCAAAAAAAATCAAAAATACTTTAGACTACTGTATATGAGTAATAATGCATGAATTTATGGGGAGGTTAAAATTTCAAGTTAATAAAAGGGTTATATTCTATCACAACAATAAATTTATATTTTAGTTGTAGAATATTTTAACTTATAATATTGTATTCATTAAAAGGAAGAATAATTTATTACTTTAATATTTTTGATCAATTTCAAAAAGGCAGAGAGATTTGGAGCATGTTTTGTAATTATTAAAAAGGAGATAATTTGAAGTGACTCCTAAGCACTTCATTTATTTTTTCATAATTACAATACTTCATTATTGTATAATTATCCTTTATCATAAATTTTATTTCACCCATTTATTCTCTCTAAAATCTGTTAAGAAAAGTATTTTATACTTAAATTTTTTATAACAAATTATATTATTATAACTAATTAATATTCACATGTTCTTCATTTATTTTGGATAGAAAAATAAAAATAAGAAGAACAATATTGATTTTTTTTCAAGAACCTCAAGGGTAAAATAATTTGATTCTAATAATGATGATTTGATATTTGGAGGTGTTAAAAATGAATTAAAGAATATAGTAATTAAAATGTATAATAATGGAATGGTGATAAATTTTTTGATTTTATTCTCAATTTTTTTTAAGGCAAACATTAATTACTAAATTATTGGTCATAAAATCAAAATAAATAGTCACACACTAGGATGTTTAATAGAATATTGATGATTCTATATATTGTATTGAATTTATTCATGGGTTTTCTTTAAACATTGAATTTAAAGCCCCATATTTTTATTTCTAAAATGTGTTGAATAACTTTTTTCACATGAAATAATTATTTAAATAGAAAAACTATATATTTTTTAAGATAAAATACTATCATAACTGATAAAAATTAATAATTTTTTAGAAAACAATATGTCAAAAAATTATGAATATTATAACATTAATAAAACAACAATTAAAAAAATGTCATGAATGTGAAATATTAACTATTGTGGTTTACCTTGAAGATCATCCCACTGATTATAATAATGGGAAAAAAATAAAAATATTATAAATATAATAGATGTTTTAAAAATTAAATGAATTTATTTTCTGTATAAACAAGCGATTATTATGTGAGGTTATATTTATGAATGAAAAAGGTTAAGGTAACTGTTATTTTAACACTAGACATATGTTCATTGGTTATATGGTCATTGGACATAAAACTATTACATAAAACAAATGAGTAAATTTAAATTGAAAAAATTGAAATACAAACCATTAATAGAAATGAATAATGAATTCAAATCATATTTATAATTATTAATAAATAAATAATAACTATTAAATAATTTTAGAATGACAATACATCAAAATATAATAACTAATTACATAAGAAGTTATTTTTATTTAAATAAATTGGGTTTCTAAATTATTATGTGTTTTTTAAATGTAAATTTATAATATTTAGAAACTGAATTTGATAAAATTTATTTCATATTTATCATCATGGAATTGAAATAAGGTAAGAGGTTCGATTTCATTTTTTTAAAAAAAATAAGTTATTAAGGTGAATATTGAATTATGTTGGTAAATAGTTAAAATAACAAAATACAGTATATTGTAATAATGATGTATAAAACTTTTAAAAATAAAAATAAAAATTTATAGAGGAGGTAATGTCATCCCCTCATTTATTTACACTTATGGGTCACATTTCATGTCATAATGACTTTCCTGAACCAATAAACAATGAAAAATTGAAATAAAGTCAACTCAAACTCATCTATAGAAGGACTTCTCATCTAACCTTATCAAAATCCTTATCTCTTTTAGTTTCCCCTAGAATCCATTCCCAAATTTTCCCATATAAATTCTAATTCCATGATGGATTTATTCACGTCCCATGAAGTTGGAAAAAATCCATCCTTATTAAGGGAATAATTAGGAAAAGGGGTGATCCCATCTAAGTAAATATCAAATTATTCTCTATTTTTTCAATTACTGTGTCATATTCACTCTTTTTATGTCCTATTATCTACTCTAATGATGTAATATTAACACAATTAGGCTTATTTAAAAATTATATTTCTATAATATAACTTTATAATCTTTATTATTCATTCATATAGCTTGTTCTTATTTGAGTTGGTTTTATCATCAACATAAATAATGTTATACTTTCATCATAATTTCAATCATGGATGAGTATAAAAACACAAATTATGGTAATATAAGGTATTAAATATTAATTTATGTAATTATTATAGTTTTATAAGGGAGAAACTAAAATAAAAATATCATTATAAAGTAACTCATGGCTATTGGTATTGTTACTTAATACATAGATGTTGTAAATTCTATTCTGGTGATCCATACGCGTGTCCTCCATAAAATGAACATGGGACTATATAAATTATTAAAATAATATGATCACACTATATTAAATAATCTTTTAATGATGAAATTATTATCAAATAATGGTGATTGAAATTTCCATATTGAAACTTGTATGAAATAATCAAAACTATTAACATTTTATGATGAAACTAAATTGAAAGTAACTAATATATATATATATATATATATATAATAAATTAACATAATTGAATAGTATAAATGTACATATATAACAACAAGGTTCTGAAATAATTTATTCTTAAGGGTATATTTAGTATAAATGGGGTTAATTAACATTAATGGTAGTTATAAGTAATGTTATATTTTTCTCATCTCAATTTCCATACGTTGAGATATATTCCACTTTCACCACCTCAGTTATCTTATATAATGTATATAATTTCCCATGAATTTTTTGTATCATAATTTTATTAAAATTATTGTTTCATGACCTACCCCCACTAGGAACCTCTCATGAGACATTGGTAAAGATTACAGTGACTCCTGATCCCCACTGCTAATCAGCTCTGGGTTTCCCACAAGCACTGATGGTATAGATGCACATATATTGGAGGAATTATCCTAATAAACTATAACTATAAGAAATAACCACCAAACAAACCCATAAAATATAAATAAAACAATACCTTACAATAAACCATCTGTATGGGAATTTTATAAAAATACAAATCTTCAAAATAAAATAGTACCAAGTAAAACTCCAAAGTGAAAAACAACCAAGAAACTCCAAAAACTGAACTAGTAGAACCCATATCAATCACTGAAATACTTCAAAAAAACCTTTAAAATAGATATTTATATATATAGGTGATCAATGCATGTATACTTATCAGGATAATACCAACGATATCTTATGTAAATGTGGAAATAAGAAACTAATACCCAAGTGAATAAATATTAAAACCAATGGGAACCTAATAAGTCACTAATCCCCTAACCTAACCATGTATGATTTATAAACAGTGAATCCAAGTAAAATAATACCAGGAGGAAAAACATTTAGTGGTGTTCAGAAACAAATTCCCCACTTTTTTTCTTCTCTCATTCTCCAACATCAAATATTATATGCTCGCATCCCTTCTATATCAATCATCACATATCCAAACTAATTTTGATCTGGGTAGAACCACAAACCTACCATCCCCATCCTCATATTGGGTCTAGAATTTCGTACTAGAATAAATAAATAATATCATGAATCATGCCATATACATGTCACATCTCCAATCACAACCTCATAACTAGTTAAATAGGGTATCATGAAAATGAAGTAAATCAATATTGCAACCTCATCCAACCATACATGACCCCCACCACATGTCACATCTCCACGTTACTCGAAATATCCTCCAACTGTGACATTGCTGACTATTATTTTCCATCAACTGGGTACTAACACTTTACACCACTTTTGAATGAAGAGTAGGGAGGAGTGGGAATCCATCCTTCCACACCTTACCAACCTATATGTTGAGGAAAACACCCCCAATATTTGGATGTTGGTATGAAATACTCAACATGGGTGAGGTGAATATAGAAACCAAAAGAAACACAATTATAATATTCATACACAAGCTCATCATATGGGTTCACACCGACCATCATTTCCACTCTACTATAATCTTCAAATCTCCACCACCACACATCAACCATCACTTTCATCACTAAACCACCAAACCATCCCCACTAACCATGAAAAATAGCCTCACATGTCATTTATATTTTTCATTTATAATTTTTTTACCTAATATATTAATTTATCATTTCCCTAAACATTATTCTCATTATACCATCCATTTCTAAATTTAATAACAATCCATTCTTTATCTAATGTCCATACTAATTCCCAGTCATTACCCATCAATTTCAAGAACATTAATCTATAATAAACCCATTTATAATTCATTTTCATCCCATGAAACATTGCTAAATATACTATTATAATCTTTTCCATGACCACTATGAAAATAGAAACACACTACACAACACAACTGCCAAACCACATCTCCATAACCTTGTCACATACCATGAAAAATCCATCAAAAAATCCCAATCATCATGCCACAACAACCACCACCTAAACAATATAAATTGACCCTCAACATATCGCATGCCAAACCCACTGTAGTCTTGGTACCCCATCCTTATTCATACCTAATGGAAAAATATAGTAGTTAAATAATAATAGAAAACAACCATGATAGTAAAAGTATTTTGAATAGGGAAATTCATTGGTAAATATGGTCATAGATCCAATTATTTCAATATTTTTCTATTTAAGAATGTACTTTCATACCATTTCAACATCACTAACATGGGAGATTCTAGGGAATTTATATATTTACATAAAAATTATTCATTACCATAATTATTTGATTTACTTTTTATAAATGGTGGTTTATGCAATAAATTTTTATTAATCACAACACGTATGATAGAAACAATTTAAATTCATAATAATCAACAACAATTAACATATAATCACATAAGGGAAATAACATAAAACAAATAATGAACATGTGAAAAATCACACCCCCTTCAGTTTACATTGATACTGTTTATTATGTCATTAAATTAATTCATACCATCCAATCAATGGAAGACCAAGTAATGATAAATTTATATATTCCCATACTAATTTATAGAGTGCTTTGATACCCTACATTGATATTAAACTTCAAGGAATCGCTATTTGGAATGAGTGGATCAAGGAAATCATCCACCACCATCTTCAAAGGTAGGTGACCCGAAACATAAACACAACAGACAACCATCAATATATGATTGAATCTCAACCCAAAATAGGTAAATTCTACCAGAATTAATCTCCAAAAAAAGAGATAATGGAAAATGAGGTGAATACGAGGAATGGGAGTAATTTGATTATCATTAATATGATTTGGAGATCTAGTATGTTAAGAATTTTAAGGAGGCGAATAATGACTGATGAGAGGGATACAGGTTGGATAGAGATCATGGAAAGGGATGAAAAATTGAACTGAAGGACACTTTACCATCTATTTATATTGGAGGAAAAAATATCCTCTACCACGACATGGTGAAACATGACATGCCTTCATTCCTCTCTATTAAACAAAAATTATGATTTTTTAATATTAAACACCTTAAGATCACATTCCTTTAAAACAAAATCAAACATAATTCACCAGCACCATTCCTTTCACCAAAACATGGTACATGGTGTTTTGGACTTCCAAAATGCCTCTACTGCCTGTCACCATAGTGTAGAAAATGAATCCTAGCCATTTCATCTCACCACAATAAAATCTATGACATGTAAATTTCATAATAAAAAGTTTCCTCTTTTCTTGTTCTCTTACCCTCACATCATCATCTCATTCCACCATGAACAATAACACAACACGATGGTATCCCTATTTCTCACAAGGTTACTGACCATGAACTACCCCCAATGAAAGTCTCGAAATCCTATTAATTATCTCCAAATTTATAAGGCCACCACCCTTCAAACAGTACTACAAACACCTATATATATGTCTCTAATATTCTTATTTTCTATAAGTAAATTCTCCAGCTAAAAAAACGTCCACTGTGAGAATTTTAGGTGTCCCTATTTCAAACTGGTGACCTCCTAGGATAAAATTCCTACCGAAATAAACAACTAGGCTATTTAACTTACTTAGGTACACCCTGGTACCACACAGATAGATCAATACATTAGGGAACTAAAAATTAAACAAAAAATGCTTGGTAAAACCTAGAAATCTTTTCATGTTCACCACCATGACCAACACTATGGTGCGGTGTCCCTTGAAATGGATAAAACTCTTTCAAATCCCCTAGAACACCTCAAAACACCCTAGTGATTACTCTAATTATCCAAAAATACATTGTAATGTGTAAAAAAGATCTGGTTTATTTCATAATCATATATATAAATCCATATCAATTTATCTCTTTTATTAACTTTTGATTCAGACAATTACATATAAGTAGGAGTTTCTCTTCCAATCACTCTTTGAAATTCAAATTTTCTACATCAAAATTTACTTTAGAGAACATTAATATTCTTTCTATATAAATACCCATTTAATTTAATCCGCTTTAGTTATTTTTCAAGTTTACATGTATTTTTACCATTTTTCCTCCCATTGATTTATAATTCACCCAAAATTGTGTTTATAAGAAAATCTCTCTTTATATCTTATTTTCTGTAAAGAATCTCTAGCTTCAATTTCCATATTTTGCATATTATATTATGGATACCCTTGTATCTACTTATATGATTTCATAGGGTTAATTTATATCGACTTTTAATTACTCAAAAGTGTAAAAGGAAACTTTTTAACTCTCTTCTTTTACATTTTCCGCTCAGATAACTTCTTTTATCACATCCTTTTAAATTCTTTACAAGCATTATATTTTTCATTTTATTAGTCAATGATGCTCTAAAATATATTTTACTGCCTTTCTCCTTATCATGTTCAAACATTTATTCATAATATTAGGATTTAATTGAATAGAATATATTCTATAGTGAGGTGGTGAATTTTTGTTTTCATGAAATTTTTGTTGCGTTCCTTTGTAAATATGAGAAGATAAATTTTAAAATCCTTATTATAACATCACATAATATTTATGAGGTTTAAGATATTTGTTTGTTAGAAAATATTTTTTATAACGTAATTTAAGATGAGAATCATTATTTAAAACATAATTGTATTTACTTAATTTAATCCTCCTCCTCCAAGGTTGAAGATGATATTATATTAAAAAATATAAAAATATAAATTATTTCATTACTCTCTATTTATTCACAGGATTAAATAGAAAAATAATCCTCTGAAAAAGGATATTGGAATCCTCATAATTTCCCAACTCAATTGGAATAAGAACTATTCCTTTATGATGTCAACACATTGCCAAAAAATCACAACAACCCATCATTTTTCAAAATAAAATTTATAATTATATAATCATATATATGTTTCCCTTACACCCCATGTGCCACCACCACATCCCAATTTATATTCTCTCTCCTCCATATAATATTTTTTTCTTCTTATAAATATTGATCTAATATATTGTTTTAAAATGATATTGAAATTTCAATCTATCAATAACATTGTGATCATTATATTGAAATGAATAATCATAGACCCATATATGATATATTATTTGGAACTATTTTTTATATACAGGTAACAAATTATATTGAAAATTTATTGTGCGTTTTTTTAAACTCTTATTATTTATCTATTTACAAAAAAATAAAACTAAAAAATATCATTTGGATAATTTTTTTTAAGAAAATAATAAGTTTGTGTGTGTCTGTGTTTTAGTATATAAAAGTACATATATACATACACATATACTACTAAGATTACATAAATAAATATTACTATAATTATTTAAAAATACATGTATATAGAACTACATACAACTATATGTACGTTCATGCATGTGTACATGCATATATATAATTATTTATAAGTATATATTAATAGATCTGTATTCATAATTACATACATATTTCACATAAACATGTGTGTATGTGTAAACATATTTATAACTATATACATAACACAAATTTTGTAGTATAAATTTTCATTGTATATTTTTTATTACATTATTTATACTAATTATGTTTTTTATACCTATACATAGAAAAATATATATAAGTCTTATTTTATCACACACATATATGTAAGAAAATGAATTTATATAATGTATATTTACTTAAGTACATGCACACAACATAAATTTACTACCAAAAAAGACAATCCAAATATTTTTGTAGAAATTTACTATATATTTTTTGTATCAATATAACTATATAATAACTATATGTATATATAAAAATATAGAAATAAATGAGTTTTTTTACATTTGTGAATATTTATAAATACTTACATATATAATATTTTAAGAATATTTTATCTATTTTAACTTATAAATATAAAATATTGATTATATATCAATATAACCAAATACTATACATATATGTATATATAAAATTTTAAAACTGAATGAGTGTTTACATTTGTGTATACTTATAAATACACACAATAATATTATATATATATTTTATTAAGTATAATATTTCAATATATAGTATTAATTATTGTACTATATTACAATATACTATATATATATGTGAGTGTGTATATGAGATTATGAAATGGAATGAGTGTTTACATACATGCATATATGTACGTAAAGTATATACCTACCTACATACATACATATAAATATCTATTGATATATGTGTGTGAATTATAAACATATATGCTTTCATCTAGTTTTTTATACATACATGATTTCATACATATATTTACATATAAGTACATACATACATAAATCTATATATCTATAATAATACATGTACATAAATACATGTTAGTAAAATTTTATATCAATATACATATATAACATTATGTACAATTATAAGTAACACATGCACATATACAAACATATACAAAATTATACATACATTTATAAACATACAATGTAAATATCCCATGTAAGAATTTCACTAGAAATTTCCCATATGATATTTTTCCTACATATCTCTCATATGACATTTCCCATAAGAAATTTGCCCCCAGAATCTCCTAAATGAGACTTTTCATAATATATTTTTCCTGCAATTAACCCATATGGAATTTTTCCTACAAATATCACATTGGAGATTTTTCTTCTAAATCTCCAACAAGATATGTTTCCTTGGAATCACCCATATGAAATTTCTTATAGGATATTTTTCTTATGAATGGTTCATAGGATATTTTTCATGGGATATTTTTCTTATGAATCTTCATTAAGAGATCTACATAATGAATTTTATTTTAATAAATAAATAGTATATATTTTTATAGTTATAAATGATTAATTGTTTTCATTATTAATATATATGAATGTGTTTATAGTGGTATATACTAAATGTTAATGTGTTTGTGTATGTGAGTGTTCTCCCATGTGTAATAAATAAATAATGTATTTTTGACACTTATAAATTTTATGTAGATCAATTATTAATATATATATATATATATATATTTATTCTATATATTAATGATTATATATTAATAATTGTATATATTTTATATAATAAAATTCACACATTAATCTGTATATGAGTATTTGTACTTATGTATGTGTATGTATGCATCAATGTGTTTATTGATAATTAAACCAAATTTTATATATGTGTTTTTGTATAAAATTGTATTTATATGTATTTATATTTTATTAATATATATTTATATGTGAATGTATGAATGTACTTATATTTAAATATATGTATGAAATCATGTATTAATATACTCATCTTAATTTTCACGTACAAATGTATGCATGTGTGTGTGTGTCTTAATATATATATATATATAGTTATATACGTCACATACATACATGATCGTATATAAATTCACATTAATTTTAATATATTCATATATAAATATTTATAGTATGTAGATATATTTAATTTATAATAATTTATACCCATGCCATTTAATGTATATTTATCAATGTCAAAATATTAATATTAATATACAAATATTACTATAATGTTTAATATATATTTAAAAATTTTGTTTTATTATTTTTAATATATATATACATTTTATTAAATTTTTCTTCCCTTAATGTTAGTTTACCCGTACATATATTTAGTTTACCCCTTTTGTTACCCTTACACAACTTTAGTATTACCTATTCTTAACTTTTTTTGCCTTAATTAATTTTAGTTTACACTTGCATAACATTAGTTTACCCATTGTTATTATTTTTTACCCTTACATAACATTAATTTCACCATTAACTAAGTCTTTTTAACCCTTACATAAGTTTAATATACATTTAATTAACTGTATTTTATCCTTAATTTTTTTTACTCTTACATAACTTTTTTTTACCCTTACATAACTTTAGTTCATCACTACTTATTTTCAGTTTTCCATTACTTGACATTAATTTACCATTACTTATTGTTGTTTTACCTATACATAACTTTAATTTTACCCCTAAATAAAATTTTCATACCCATTTTATCTTTTTCTTAACCTAACCTAACTTTTGTTTACCCTTTATTAACTTTTTTAACCTTACATAACATCAGTTTTCCCAATGATTAAATTTCTTTTACCCTTAAATTACTATTGTTTACTCATATATAACTTTTTTTAACCCATAATTTACATTATTTTACCCATAAAAAACATTAGTATACCCTTACATTAATTTATTTTAACTTTAATTTACTTTAGATTACACTTACTTATCTTTATTTTACCCTAAAATAACTTTAGTTTAATATTAATTAACATGTAATATTTTTATTTTACCCTTAAATTACATTGTTTTACCCTTACATAAATTATATTTACCCTTACATAACTTTAGTTTTACCATACATAACTTTGTTTTACCCGTATAAAACTCTTTTTTACCCTTTCATAACAATAGTTTACCCATACAAAACATTGTTTTACCCTTAATTAACATTGATTTACACTTAAATAACATTATTTTAACTTTAATGAACTTTATTTTACCCTTAATTGACTTTATTTTTAACCTTACTTAACATTGTTTTACCCTTACATAACTTTTGGACACCCTTACCTAACATTAGTTTACCATTACATAAATTTAGTTTACAATTAATTACCTTTGTTTTAACCTTACTTAAATTTAGAATATATTGAATATACTTTAATTTACCCTTAACTAACTTATTTACCCTTACATAATTTGTAGAAGTTGATATTTTACTCTTACTTAACTTTATTTTACCCTTACTTAACGCTGATGCATCACATTTGCTTTAGGATATGTATTGGAATTTCAAGACACTGGTTCCAAAGGTCATGTAATAAGTAATCACCCAACCATGTTAAAAACTATGAAATACATGAATGTTATTATAATTTTTAAAATATATTTACAATAGTTATTATATTAAGAAACATTAATATATAAACATTAAAATATATAAAATCAATTAACAAAAGATAATATATAAAATTTATTTTAATGATTAAAATATATTTCAAAATATTATAAAATAATTAAAAATATATATAGTTAAATAAACATATATATAAAGGGGGAAGATGTGTGTGTACGGGTATTTGGGTAAGTAAATTTTCATTCTATTCAAGAAATCAAAAGGCGGAGTGAAAGAGATCCTCCGACATACTTCTTGTCCACGTGTCACCACCCCACACCAAAAATTCATCATGAATTCTTATATGCCTAATTGAGAGGATGATATGTGTAATATGATTGAGTAATTGGGAATTTTTTTCGTAAATTGTTTTTTCTAAATCGAAACCACCTCCCCATGGTATAATAGAGTGATCTATGAAGAATATAACGTTACGAAGAAACCATAAAGGGTCACTACATTATAGATATAGGCTCATATGACTTCTCTGATATAGGTTCCTCCAAAATACCTCACTTGGAGGATGTTCATGAGTTGGATAATATTATTAAATTCTTACATAATGAATATAAAGAACCACATGACCTCCCCATAAACCTATTCTAGTTTGTATTCCATATAGAAATATTACAGCAAAAAAACATCCACAAAAAGTGTATTAGGAATCCCCATATCATACAGGTTGCCTACCTGGATAAAATTCCTATTGAAATGAACACCATAGTAGTTTCATTCCACATGGTGTTCCCTAACACCACATAACTATCTAAAATAATTAGATCACTATGTTCTGGAACATTTTTTACACTATATGATGATGGTCTTGGAAATGATCCTCGACATAAAGATATGATTTTATATGCTTATGTATATATCACGATCTGCTTTATTATTTCATATGTTATGCCAATTTACTTATGTTATGACTCGTGTTGTGTTTTATGATTCATGTTCCATTGGGTATGAATACTTTATGTTATGGTCATATAACTTGATAATGTTCTCATACCGACATACACATCAAGTACTCAATTATGATCTTCATTTGAACCAATTGATATATATCATGTTTTACCCTATATTAAGAATCTGATATCTCCCTTTCAATATGTTATAAAGAGGTATTTAACATATGATATGTCTCTAAGGGGGTCAAGTGTGATTAAATTACTGAATAAATATACACCAAGTTTTAAAATAACGTATTTTTTATATAAAATTGTAGACACTAAAATTATAGGTTATGGGGGAGAAATTTATTATGAGTTATAATAAATAATCAAGGGAAATGATATAATATATATTCATGTTATAGTTGTGTCATCACACCAATATATTCCATATGTTTTTGTATCCATATTTAGTTTAATTTCTAAAACACAACATTTGTGGCTAATGAAAACATTATTGATGTTATGGAATGATGTTTATAAATTGAGGCAGTGTTTATCTAAAGTTGATATGATTTTATTACTAGTTATTTTTACAATATTGATGTTATTTAGTATATAAATTATTCTACTTCTTCATATATGGGAAAATTAAAATAATAGAACTCATGGGTTTAACTATATAATCATTTTTAATATCTTATCATTAAGATAATTGAGATGATAATCCATGATATTTTTAACATTATTTATCTAAGAAAAAGGTTGATAATTTTTTTTAATTGAAATGATATTATTTGAATATAATTATCAAATGTATATTACAAAAATTTTTGCGATACAATAGAAAACATGTAAATTTTGAAAATACAGTTGTCTTAAAATGGAATCCCTTCAAATTTATATATATTTTCATTATTTATTCGTTTATTATTCTAGATAAATAGTCTAGTTGTAAGGATCCGACCATAGTTTAATGGATCCGATGCCTTATTTTATTACATTATCAAGATTATAAAAAAGTTTTATCCCAATGGAACAAATAGTTTAGTATATTTGGAAAACCAGATATATACACAAGTTCAACATTGCAACTTGAAAAGAAATACAATATAGAAATTCATTTGAAAACTTCTATAACTCCTAGGTTATCCCTGCATGATATTCATAATATACCTCTTCATGCCCTAGAAAAATGAAACATAATAAAGGGGTGAGGTCAAATGATCAGTAAGGGTATGAAATATAGTAGAATATATCATAAACATAAACATTAGTCAAGCTAAATAACTAAAAACAGATGCCTTTAAAAATAAATTGGAACACATTATGGCATGAATAAGAGCTGAATGAATAATTCCATAATAAATCATAATCATGGGTATTATAATAGTTGAATAACCACATGAACTCTCAATTACTAGCTTCATAATGATGGAATACATAATGTTGGACATCTTAACCATACCTTCAAGGCCTCATGCCAATTCCATAAATAACCATTTTGTTAAGGCCTCATGTCAAGATTGTAGTTTGTCTCTGGAGACCTACTGATGCATCGAGGGGATATAGCGGGCCCCACCCATCAATTAATAAATCTAATTAATTCCTTATATTAATGGGGATAAACACAAAAATTATATACATAATATTGAAACTAATATATGAAATGTAAATAACTTTCCCTAAAAATTAAACAAAAACACTAACCATTCGGTGCAATATAGTGAATAGTTTTAAGATAGAACATACAAATAAAAACTAATCATAAACTATTCAATAAAACATGGTAGATTATATCATAAAATATTTATCCCAATAATATATAATAATCAAAAAGATTATTGAAATAGATGAAAATACTCTTATAAAATCATTGAGTTTGTTTTGAGATAAATACTCTTTACTTTTGAAAAAAGTGTTTTTTTGGAAAAATATTAGTATAAAACTACAATTTAATTAAGTTAGTTTTATAATAATAAAATAATTTTTTATGAAAATAATGGTTTCTAGAAAAAAAAAATTATAGAGTGCCCTTGAAAATAGGTAATAATTTGAGAAATTCCCTTGAATCAGGCTTATAGTTCGAAATGAATTTTGAAACTTCCTTTTAAAACATGTAACTCCCAAAAATTAAAAGAAGGAATATGGTTGGTAGATATATATATATACGCACATATATATATATATATAAAATTCACATAGAATTTATTATGATTAAATATATGTAAATAAAAATTCATGGAGATGAGTAGAGAATTAAAGCAACCCAAATGAAAATGGAGGTTCGGGTAGAAAACCCTTACCATAAGTCCGAATGTTCTGCTCTTGACCTTAAGGTCCTGGAATATGAAAATAGACTAATTAATAACATAATTTGGAACCTGTGAGAAATTTTTTTAGTTTATTATAATTTTTTTAGTTCATTTATGTTCTTATTGATAAGTTATAATATTGAATGTTGTCATTCCAGAGTGTTGGTTTTCATGGTTTTCATAATCGATTCGCTTGTTTATAATTAATGGAGTTCATGTGGAATGGATAAAAATCTCAAAAGTAAAATTTATATATTATTTATGAACATACAGTTGTGTAAATGGTTATATTGATCATTTGTTTATATGGTATGATGATAAATCATTAGATACATTTTTAGTGATAATCGTTTAGATTTTAACGGCGGTTTTTCGATGACAATGGAATAATTTTATTCTATTACTTAATGTCATGTACAAATGGTGGTTCTAGAATCATTAGATAATATATAATAAATATTTAAGAATTTGGTTTATCCATTTAAATGGTTTCATGACTAGCTTTGAAGAATAAAATGAAGATCGAAAGTTCGTCGTCCACGAAGGTTGTGAATTATCACCCCACAGACGATGATTCCATTTAAAAAATAAAATATAGATAATGGGGAGATTTATAATGGTTATTACATCAACATGATATAATTATAGTACACATATGATAATGGATTTATCGATATCAATTTTATAAAGGATATGTGGAGATAATAATGGAATGAACTTAAAAGAAACTAAAATTAAAAAGGAATAGGAATTTACCTCTTCAGCACATCGCCATGAGAACCTCCTTAAGGGAATGAATTTTGATATTTTGGAAAGTCCAATAGCTCCTGGACTTGGGGAGTGACTAGGGAATGGTATGAAGGCATAAATATAAGGAGATTCAAGGCTTATATGAGTGAATAGAAGATGGGAATGAGTGTGGTATTTATAGTGGAGGAGAAGAGGGGTTTTACCTTATTTTAACAATTATTTTAATATTTTTTATCAAGACTAGGAATAGTCTTGGTTATTGTGATAAAAATAATAAATATAGAATTTGAGTTTAAACCATGTTTGATTACATCAATCATTATTTCATAAATAATTTATTTAACTGATAATTTTTATATACATTATTTTATTGTATTTCACTATTCATCAAAAATTCAAGAATTTTAGAAACATTCCAAAAATTCACCCTGACTATTTTTGATGTGTAGATTCAAAAATGAACTCCATTTTTTGAAAATAATTTTCTTAATATGTTTAATTTAATTTTTAAATAGAATCAAACGTTATTAAAAAAAATAACAATTTTAAAACTATAACTCATTTGGTATCACCTTGAAAAATTAATCAAGATGTCATTATCTTATATCCTTATGAAAATAAAATAATAATATGATTTAATATTAATAAGGGTCATAATAATATTCATATTACTATTCTTAAGGGTATATTACTATTCACCAAAAATCATGTTGGTTCTACCGGACTCCAAATAACTTACTGATCGCAACTCTGAATGACTGTTTTTCAAAATTCAAAAGACAGTAGCAGCAAAATTATGTTTAATGACTTGTTTATAACAATGTGTTGTTTTGTAGAGACTTAGTGTTTCATGCATTCAATATTTATTTTCAACACCTAGTGTGTTATAATAGTAATTTGTATTAGTGTTATTTAACTAATTTAACATTACTTGTAATGGGATTGATATTATGCTCAAATATAGTCTCATTGCCAAAGATCACATAAATCCACTAAAATACCCATTAATTTTAATTTTTTTATGTATAGTCATATTTAATTAAAATAATAAGACATTCAAAATTAATTATATTTCACTTTCACCATGAAATCAATTCATCCCCTTATTCATCTTTAATAGCCAGTTGAAAAAAATTATTTTCTTTAATCATCTTGGAGGATAGTTATTTAATATTTATTCTAGTGACTATGTTGATCACATTAGACACATATCATCAATAAAATAAAAAATATTTTGAGATTTTATCATTTAACTAATCTTCCCTATAAACATTTATACATCATCACCACTTTTATAGATTACACTCCTTGTTTCTCTACCTATTTTTAAATGTCATATCAAAACATAATAGGCTAGATTTATCACCAAAATATCTATACAGAAAATAAAATCTACTAAATCATGATTTTTTTCAATAGAGTGAATTTTAGTTTTCTTGAATTTTTTAGATTAATTAATTTATCTATTGGAATGAGTTAGTAGAAAAATTTGGGTAAAAGGGTTTATTTAAATCTGCTTTACACTCCACCCCAGCCCACAATACATGTGAGTAGAACTTCCGAAGGAAACTAGAAAGATTTTACATGGAGGCAGAGGGTCGTCAGACTTAGATACTGCTTCCTACAAACCACCTTAGTCCGAGGATGTTTTCTAGCTAGATAGGACCATATAATACATCCTTAAAGAATAAAAGGATGCCATATATGACCCGATAATGATGTTCAGGTTGGTATTCTGTGATGGCCTGCTAAATTCCCCTTCCTCATAATCACCCGAGGATTTCTTGAAAAATCAAGGAATTTTGGATGGGGAGCACCATCTGGGATAACTTATAATAGACAACAACAAATATTTTCGATCATACATGCTATGAAATACATTACACACTGGATCAATTACAAATAGAGTTTATATGGTCGAAATCCATTCATGATTGGGGTTTTATAGCTGAGGCAAGGGTCACGAGGTTCTCAAGAATCTTTTGGGGATCAATCTATTCCATATCTTAGGAATAGGGAGGGGTGTTTCATTTAGTATTATTATTAGAGAAACAGATCCAATTTTAGTATTATTCAGGATAGGTCACTTTTTTTATATAGGACATTTTTTTTACTTTCCAAAACTACTAAATAACCCATAATTATTAAGGATTTTTTAGATTTGATTTTGCTCTAGAAGTGTCTATTTAAAAATATTCTTGTGAATTTATTATAGAAATAATTCAAGAATCAATAAATTAATCCAAAGGAAGAAAAATTCTATACAATTAATTCTATGTTTGGAGAGTTTTATGGTGGAAGTTATCATGTAGTAGTTGAAAAACAAGAGTATATTCATTATGATTAAATTTTCTTTCAAGAAAAATAATAATTTTTGTAAATTATGCAAGTAAAATTATTTTCAACTTGTTTTTAATAATTTCACTTTATTTAAGATGAGTGAGGACTCTCAAAAATAAATATTTTTCCATGAATTTTATTTCATTAAATTATATTTTTATGTTATTTATTTCCTGAAATAGGGAGTAGTTATTAGGAGTATTGAAACCTATTTATGAGTGTTTGGAATCCATTATGGAGGTGGAATGGTGTGAGGATTATTCTTCTCTTCTACGTTTATCATAATTATGATGGAACAATGTGTCATCTATTAGTGAGATGTATTAAACTCACACATTACCCAGCATGGATTGTGGTATTTTATTTAAGGCACCGAAGTACTTAACCAATGTGGTAATGAATGTTTTATACAATAATAGTTCAACATGTGTTGTGGCAGTCTGTTGTGAAATTATAACTATAAATACACCCCTAACATTAATTTTGATAAAAAAAAATATTCTTGATGGCTTGAATGTTGAGAAATTACATTTTTTTGGATTAATCTTTCATGATATGGTCTTTAAAGAAAACTTCCCACATGAAGACTCAATTTATAGGCTTGTATAAAAAGAAAATACACCATATAAAAAGTATTTCATGCACGTCTCAATGAAAAAACTCTTTAGACCTGTTAGCATCAATATATTTGAGGAGTGGACCAAAAAATACTTCATAAGTTACTATGATATTATTTTATTGCATGGATTATCCCAAGTTAATGTTTTATAAAGGGATAATCATTACATTAAACATGAGTAGTGAATACCCCTAAATCCTCATTTGACTTTTGGAACCCAATGTTTTGAAAAATCCCAATATTATACATTCTAAGGGCTTCATGAAGTATATATTTCCCTATTTTAATTGGTCCATCTTCACATTAATCTATTTTAATACTAGACCACAAAATTCCTTTAAGGATCACTCTGATATTATTTTGGAGCAAGGACTATCCTGAGTGAATTTTTCATGATGGGTTATCCATTGAATGAATCTTAACGGGTGACTAGACCTAAAACCCTCATGTTTACTTCTGGTTTCCAATGTTCTGAATAAACCCAATATTATGCATTCGTAGGGATTCTTAATGTATGTATTTCTCTCTATTAAATGGTCTATGTTCATATAATTTTCAACTAAATGTGAAACCTTCTATAATAAAAACCATTATAGGGTCCAACACAGCGGTGCTTGAGCCTATTTTAAGCAATGTTGAGCCCCATAATCTAAATTATACTTGGATACCTTATCTATCTTAATAGATCATAAGAAAATGTCGACACACTATCACCCAAGACAATAACCTGAAAGGTTTACTTCATTCAAGCCTCCTCCATAGCCTCCTAACATACATGACTGGGTTACCATCCACATTTTCATGCCTCTCCTTGATTATACATTTAATTGATAATGGGAATCATGTTTTTTTAAATGATTTATTTTAATTTTCATCCATAACTGGTAGGATCCTCAAATAACTTTCAATCATTAATTTATTTTATAATGTGTATCCTTATCCTTATACAATTGAAAAACCTTACCAAGAAAAAACACTCTTATTGAATACTATTAGTTGACCCCAAGGTTATCAATCATCCAGTCAACTCCTTATGTCAACTAAATGAGAAAGAATTGAAATTGGGCTACCAATCTGGTGTATGTACTAACTTGTCTTTTTCTAGTTAGCATTACACATGTATATATTCATTCTTCCTTGTCCAGTTACCAATGGGCAATACACTAATTTTTTTGGTTTTTTTAATTATTATTTAACATTATCCACATATATAATCATTACTAAATTGATTATCTTTACTTTTTAAAAGCATATTTAAATGGATATAACACTACAAAATATTTTCTATATCACTTATAAATTAGTTTTTTCCTTGAAATTTATTTGAGAGAGATATACTCAATAAATTTACACATAGTTAAGGACACCCCAAAAGTGGTAGCTAAGGTGGAACAAGACTCACGATATATGAGGATGGCATGCCAGATGAAGAAAAACCTTGTTGTTCTGGTGCTTGAGGAAAATTGGATGGCGTCAATGGAACATGATATGGAAGAATAAACATTCCAGTGATAAGTGACTCATAGTCACAACATCTTGTTCTGATGAGGATGGAGAACAAAATTATAGGACTAGAAATGCTATATGAATTGTAGACTGGACACTTGTTCCTAGAGAAATGAAAGAATTTTACATTCCATTATATAGAGATCCAAATGATGGAATTAAATATGGACATGTCTTGATTAGTACTTATCTAGGGATAGTATTTAATTCTAGGTGATGATTATGGGAATACTAGCATTGTTAAGGATTAATAAAGTAGTTTGGAACTAGACACCAAAGGCATTAGACTAAGGAATATAGCTCAATAAGACGGAATAAAAATGTAAGATGTTAAAAAGGAGTAGACATGAACATTGTCCAAACATGTAGAGGCACAAGGCGAGGTTTAAATTCATGGAATGAAACCTCAAAAAGACCTAGTGATTTATTTTCAACTCATTTCAGAAAATGAACAACCATATTAGCTACCTTACTTTACAAGATGAATTTTAATTGAAAACTAGACTTAGTCAATGATTTAAAAATTTCAATGGGCTTGTAAGATATGATCCAAATATAATTATCAAGGACTTCACCATGGTGTGTGCTACTTTGAAGTAGAGATTCATGGATGAGGAAAACATATAATTAATTGACTTCCCCTTCTCTCTCGAACATGTTGGAATGGAGTGGCTATAAAACTTTAAAGTAGTTGGTTTCACTATCTAGAATAAAAAAATTGATCATTAAAGTTTCTTTCCAACTTTAAGGAAAACCAACTTGAGGAAATAGATGAAATCATGAAAATATTAAGAGATAAAGTCTATGATTATTGTTAGGGATTCAGGAAATGTGAACGTTTTCTACACCATTCCATTTAGGAACATCACTTCACAACAATAATCCACTCTGGAGAAATTTAAAGTGATACAAATCTTCTAGATGCATCCTTTTGGGGAGCATTTATTGACAAGTCTCCAATTAAATATAGGGATGATGGCTTATAATTTACAAAAAATTGGAACAAGGGGTACTTCTACTAGAGGATTCCATGAGGTAAATCTAACAAAATTCCCAATAATACACCTTTATTTGAATCAAATATTGAATAACTATCGCATTTGGTAAGGAAAATAGATCATAACAAATCTAATGACCAACAAAAACCTGTTATGGTTTGTGATATTTTTTTTTCTCTAGGTCATTTCATTGACCACTATGATTAAATGCATGATACTGAGAGATGTTTTGTTTCCTATCAACAAAGACCATTTTAAAAACCCATAGAAATCCAAGGAATGAGAGAGAACAAAAAAAATATTAAATTCATTTTGAAATCCTCAAAACCATGACTAGACTCTATTTCAACAACAATTTGATACAATTTTAATAAAATTTCATGGATGGATACCAATATACTTTCCATCCATCACTATTTAAATAAATAAAATACCATGGCTCTCTTGACTCTAGTTATCAAGTAGAAATCCTTCACTAAAATGATATTAATATAGAGTAACTAGGAATAAAGTTAAAAATTTTTAAAAACAAATTAGGTAATGGAGTGGAAATGATGGATAAAAATCCTAGGAAATTGCCTCCTAAAACATTATCTAGTACTAAGGAAAATTTGAGTCTCTTAACAACTACAACTGTTTAAGAAATTAAATCTTCCATAAAACCACAATCATAAAAAACAAAGGAAATAAAATAAGGGGATATTACATATTATTCTTAATAGGATATGGAAAAATTAGAAATTGAACTTGAGAATCCATTAGAATAAAAGAAAAACACCACTAACATTCCTACAAGAATAATTCAATCCAATAAAATTCATCAAGTGGAGATTCAATAATACATTTTACACACATTCAATAAATTTAAAATCTACATACCTCTCCATAAATTCCTTAAATATTTTTCCTGATATACTATGTTCTAAAGTAATTATACACCATGAATAGAAGGCTTCAACGGTATCAGAGATTATTCTTGGGAAGAAATGTGTTAGCTCTCATAACACCTTAATCACCCACAAAATGTCACGATCCAAGGTCATTTCCCATTAACTATACAATTGGATACATGACATTGACATATTATTTATGTGATTCAAGATATTAAATAAATTTAATACCCTATTTTGTGTTTTTATTTATCCAGATTGTAGACCTCAATCCCATGTTAAAATTTAGATGACAAACTAAGCTATTTTATTACTAGAAGGAGTTCTAGAAGATGTTTCTGTAAGGTTTATGAACCATATATTTCTATCTAATTTATATGCCCTAAAAATGGAATATGAAAGAATACCTCCTAAACCACTAGTCATCCTAGTGAATCTATATCTTAAGACAACTTAGACAATATTACCTTTCCATGAAGTTACATTAATAATATAATATAAAGAAAATATTATAGAATTCAATATTTTTGATTCAATTAATTTTAAACAAGTAGAACATTTAATTTTAACACTTACACACACTGTGGAACCTACATCACAGGGAGAAACATATCTATTAAAAGTGATTTTGAATCTAGATAACAAATTGAAATTCAAGAATTATAGGAAAAAGACTATGATCAACCTTATATTACTCTATATGAACATAAAAATGAGGTATACCAAGATTTATTTAATGGGTTTGATTTGTTATTTTAAAATAATGATTAACTTAATAATTCAATTTCTCAAAATGAACTGTATGTGGATGATTCATGTGAACTTAAGTAATTATAATCTCTAATTTGGAAACCCAAGATTATATTCAAACCAAAACAACCATAGTTAAATTCTCTATTTCAAGTGGGAAAAGAAATGTTTCACATGATAATTGTTAGAAACATGTACTGTGATCAAGAAATGAAACTCAAAAATATTTTAGGAGATAATGTCAAGGTTATAGGATGGATTCTAGGTGACATTCCCTTGCTTAACCCAAGGATGTTTATAAAAAACCATTTTAATGATAGTTCCAAAAAATATTGGCTTACCAAAATAAAACTAAACCCAATAATGTTAGAGCTAGTTAGAAAATAAATTGAAACATTTGTAGGATCATGAATCTACTACCCCATTTAAAACATATATTGGGTTATCTCCATTCACATTACACAAAAAATTCAAGTCTAACTATTGTTTAGAATGATAAATAATGAAATAATCCTTATGAGAGTGAAAAATATATGGAAACAATATATTGACAATAGGAGATTGAATCATGTTACAGGGAAAGACCACTTCTAATACCACTCATTAAAAAGCACATGAAAGGCTATCATGTCATGACCTGATCTATCAGGTCCCTCCTGGCTAGCAATAATCCAACTATGACAACCGAAAAACTTCCAATAATAGGCCATGGTGTGGTGACTTGTGACGAGAAGACACAACTAAAATGGGGGGAATTTTCTTAATATACCTGTATAAATTCACCCACACATCTATATTAAACAATTCAAAGGAATAAAAAAAGGCAGTAACATCTAGAGTAATCCATGGATACATAAACCTATAAGGAATACATATGAGTAAAAAAACATCCAAAGTGAAATGGGGTAAAATACACACACACCTAGAAGAGAAGTCCCAACCTGACTATAAATTCCAAAAATAAATTATACTAGAGAGATTGGCTCATGATATCTATGTCCCACCACTAAATGTTTCCAATACACCCTCAATACTACTATGCTCCACTGATCTCACAATCTTCATGCCAATCATCTACATAAGACACAACATGTGTATAAAATTTCCATAAAGGGGTGAGTAAATACATACCCAGTATGAAACCTAGAAAATAAAGAGGGGAGTTATAGAAAGAAATAACAATAGGTCAGATCAACCCACATAAAAAGGGATAAAGAAAACCTAATAGATATTTGTATATACACTAAAAAATATAAAACTGGATGAGAGAGAAATTGGATATCTATCTCCACGTCATAGTTAAGATTAACGAGTCTATATACAACTCTAAAGGGTACATATATAATTCCCATCACCATATGTATCCACAAGAAAACCATTCTTAGGACCCAAAACTCACCACCAAACTCTATAACATGATGGAAAAAATCTCATTTAGAGGACCAACACCCTAGTGCATTGGGGGGGGGGGGGTCTACTTAGTTTATAGAGGACCCGTGCCCTGGTAAAAAAATGGGTGATACTCAGTGGGTGGAAGAACCGCACCCTAGAAATATAGGGGGTTCCACTCTATGTATATAGGAACAACACTCCTGTATGGTTGGAGGTGCCACTCTACATATTGAGGACCCATGAACTAGTACGATAGGGGGTACCACTCAACATATGAATAGAGGACCCAATACCTTGGAGATAAGTGTTCCACTCTATGGATTGAGGAACCTCACTTCTATAGAATGAGGGGGTACCAATCAACATGTGAAAAGGGTATGGGGACTTGCACCATGGTGCTACTGAGGCATTTACAGCCCCAACCTATCTCTATAGATCCTCCCAATCACTACTATTAGCTAATCATCCCTAAATGGAGTTTCACTCCCATCAAACCTCATTTCATATCTTAAAACCCACTATAAAGTCCACTATTAAATTCTACTTGGAATGGTTACCATGAAAGTCTACCCACGAGCCAAAATCTGAGTTCAAAAGAAGGAGATGTGCATAGTGGGAGATTAAAAAGAAGTCACACAAGGTGTACCAATGGTCACACAACGTGTGACATCACCTGTACATCTGGTCATGCACTGGTCTGCACATAGATTGGATGGATATACAGATATACCCAACCTATACAGGGTATACAACATGCTTGTACCACTTGGGTTATGGTTGTGTTCATCTGACCCTTTCTTGCGTACACTGGGTGTGCCCGTGTACTCCATGAGTACATGGAATGTGATTTCACATGTGGTTGTGAGGTGTGTTCTAGTTGGAACATGACTTAAGTACCCATTTTAGGGTCACACAACATGTTTTCCTGGCCACAGAGTGTGTGATTATTAACTCAGCTAAAGCCCTAGTCACCACAGGGAATCCAGAATACATGGCTTGTGCTCTACATGATACATGGTGTGTAGTATAGATTTTTCTAGAACCTGAAATTAATTCATGTGTTTTCTAGATTTGTTTTATCCATAATTATTTCCTCTTTATGACTGTCTATGATTCACCATAATAAATTTTAATGATGTCGATTATCAATTTTCAGGCCTCCGATTTTTAGAAATTGAAATATGGGTGTTTTCTCATAGCTCACAATGCCACTCATCACACATCTCATTGAATATAATCTCTGTTCTGAATCCCAAATCCATATATTCTTCACCTACTACTTGAAAAGAAACCCATTCCATCCACAAAAAACCTATCCATTCATCATGTGCACACCCATTTCAAATCTGGGGGTTCAATCACATTTGAACCCACCCCAAAAATATTGAATCAAGGCCATGTGATAAAAAGGATTATTTTGCGGAATAGGTGGAATAAAAGTTTAATAACTAAGTTGAAACTATCATTTACCAAGAATAATCATCCAAAGATTACAGAATCTTGGATTTTTAGTGTGAGTTTATGGCATACAAAAATAATTGTATGAAAAATTTTAATTTATTAAATGGTCCCATGTGAAGGGAGGGAAAATGTATATCAAAATATTATAATCATGGTTACATGATTATGAAATTGGAAAGGGTGGAAAACCACAAATAACATTCCCTACCTTGATTCAGGATCAATCAATGTTTAAGAAAATGTTTTCTCGTGATGAAAAATACCCAACCCACCCTATAGTACGAGGGAATGGATGAAACATGGAAGGTTTTAGGAATATTTAAGGAATAGTTATAGACTACTCTGATACCTATTCCTCCCAACCATGTCAATCAAATGAGGTGTGATATTTATAAAGTACCATAGAATTTGGGCTAAACAAAGATAAAGAACTAGATATTGACCCTGTAATGCTCATCTGGAATGTATTTTATGAAATCTGGCTAGAGACACCATACTCAGCATCGGTGGAGGCATTCCTGGTAAAATTGGGAAGGCTTGAAGAGGAGTACCATTAGGGAGAGCTTCTAATAGAAAATTAAATATATCTTCAGCCAAACAGGTTGCGGGAATTCCAGACGTGGCTGCTACCCCTGTAGTTGTTGCTCTGGCATATGTTGGATGAATTAGAATTGATAAAGGTTGGAATTTGTATATGGTATAGAATAGGCACAACCCCATAACCGGTTTAGGGTCCTTATTATGGTTATTGAGATGTAAAAAAATATATTACATGTTGGATCAACTCCAGACAGAGTTCAGCTGTGTGAACACCCTCCATGAGGTGGGTTTTGTGGTCTATAATAGGGTCACCAGGCTCTCAATACTATTTTGGGGAGCAATATTTGTCTTATCTTGGGAAGAGGGAGGGGGTTTGTTTCATTGAGTCTACATTTCAGAGAAACATATCAATTTTTTTATTTTTCATGGTTGGTCATTTTTTTGCTATAGGTCATTTTTTTGTTAATTTTCTAAAACTGCTATGGAACAAACACATAATAAGGGTTGTGTTAGAGATTATTTTTCATTAGAAGTGTCTATTTCAGAATATTATTTTGATTTTTTGAAGAAATAATTTACTAAGCTATAAATGAACTCTTAGGAACTAATATTCTAACAGTAGAAGTCTATTCAATTATTGATAGGTTTGGAGATTTTTAGTGTGAAAGTTGTCATGTAGCTGTTGAAAAATAAGAATCTATTATTTTTGAAAAAAAATCATTCCAAAAAACACAATATTTTTTAAATGATGAAAATAAAAATGTGTTTCAACTTATTTTAAAAAATTTGACTTTATTTGAGTTGAGTTAGGATATTAAAAAATAAATCTAATGTCTTTAATTGGATTTATTTAAATTAGATCTTGGTTTTATTTATTTACTAGGAATAAGGATCAGGTTTTAGGAGGATTCATAAATTTTTATGAGTTCTTGGAAGAAACTAAGGTGGTATAATTCCTTTATATGGTAGTAGTTCCACATGTCTTGGGATGGTCGGTTGTGCAATTTGTCTTATAAATGCATCGATTAACATGATTTTTGAGAAACATGGTTCTTTTATATGGATTTAATGTTGAGAAATTAAATCATTTATCATTTAATATCTCATGATATGGTCATTAAAGAATAATTCCTATAGAAGGACTCAAAATCCATTAATGTAGGGAGGGAAAATCAACCATATAAAAAATTATTGCAAGCATGTCTTGGCATAAAAAAATTTCAGACCTGTTCATATAAATATCTATGAAGACCGTACCACAGAAATCCTTCACAACTTACTCTGATATGTGATTTTTTTTTCATGGACTATCCCGCGTGAATATTTCTAGAAGTGCTACCCATTTTCTGAAACTTGTGCGGTTACTGGCCCTAAATCCTCAACTTATCTTCTGGAATCCACTATTCTGAATAAACCCAATCTTATAATTTCTAATATATTATTAAAGTTTTTATCCTTTTTAATGGTCCATATTTACAGAATAATCAACTAAAGGTGACCCATTCTCCAATAAATTCCATTATAGGTTTCGATATAGTGGTGATCCAACCTCTTCCAAGCAATGTTGAGTGCCGCCATCCAAATTATACTTAGATACTTTATTCACCTTAATGGATCAAAAGACTATGTCGACCCACTATGAACCAATACAAAAACATGGAAGGATTAATTCATATAGGCCTCCTCTAAAGCATCCTGAATTACATGTTTGGATCACCATGCATGATTATGTGCCACTCTTCAATCATAATTTCCTTTCATAATGGGAATCATATTCTTTGTAGAAAATTTCCTATAATTTTACTTCCTAACAAGTATTTTCATTAACATACATTTAATCTTTTATTACCATTATAATGAGTATCCTTATGCTTATACAATTGAATAAACCTTAACTTGCACAAAAGACGCTTCCAGACTGTTCTGAGATAAAGCCCAAGCTTATTAATCTTCCAGTCAGACTAGTTATGTCTACTGAGTGAGCTAAACCTAAAACTCTACTACCAATCTGGTGTAAGTACCAAACCTTCTCATCTATTTCTCATTACCCATGTGTCTAGTCATCCTTACTTGTCCAGTTACAAATGGTCAGGACACTAAAAAAATTATTTTGGAGGGTTTATATTTGAAATTAGCCACATATATAATCATCAATAATTATCTTTATTTTTTCAATACATAGATTAATGGATATGAAATTAAAAAAAATTATAACACACTTATTATTTTTTTTATAATTGAGGGTGATTTGATATAGATATATTTAGTAAACCTTTATGTTGTCACAGACACCCCATATGTAGTAGCTGAGGTGGAACACAACTCTTGGTAGTTGAGGTAGGCATGTCAGATGAAGAAAAACATGGTTGGTATAATGTTTGAGAAAATAAGACTATTTAAATGGAATGCATTAGGGTAGATTAAATATAGTACTGATAAGTGACCCGTAGTCACAACATATTTCTCCAATGAGGATATAGAATAGAGTTACTATACTAGAAATGATAGTGGTGGCATTGCAGACTGGACTGTAGAACCTGACATAATGAATAAAGTTTTCATTCCAATGGATAAAGATCCAAATTAATGAATTGAAGATGGATATTTCATGGTTACTTCCTATCCATATGAAGAATTAAATTCGATATGATGATTATGGGAAGGTTTACATTATGAAGGATGATGAAAGTATATAAGAACTACACACCAAAGGAAGTAGGTAAAGGAATATGGTTCATTCTGATGGAATAGAAATGTGAGATTTAGAAAAGGAGAATAAAACCCTATTATCCAAAAATTGTAGGCATAAGGGGAGGTTCCAATCAATGGAATGAAACCTTAAAAATACTTTGAGATATTTATATGCACCACAATTCATAAAAAAATTACCAGATCAGTTACCTTACTTTTAGTAGATGAATTAGAATTGAAAAATATACTTTTCCAATAATTTTGTACATTCCATGGCCCTGTAAGAGAGGATCCAAAATTATATCTCACATAAATTTCCATGGGGTGTTCTACATTTATTTTTAGACACATTGTTGAGGAACACATCAAATTTACTAAATTACGCTTCTCTCTCGAAGGTGTTGTGAAAGAGTGGCTATATAACATGAAACTGGTTGATTTCACTATCTAGGACAAACATCAAATTAAATTTAAACATTCTTCCCAACATTTAGAAAAGCCACCTTGAGGATAGATAATAAATAAAGAATGTCTCTGGAGAGAGATTATACAAGTATTAGGAGTGATTAAATAAATTTTTTTCTTGTTTTCCACACCTTTACATTTAAGAACATCACTTAAAAACTTTATTCCACCAAGGAGTACTTGATAGTGATAAAAAATATGGATTTATCCTTCTGAGGAGCATTTTTTGACATTTATCCAATAGAATACAAGGAAGACAGCTGTTAGTTGAAAAACAATTGGAACTAATGGTACTTCCACTAGAGGATTCCATGAGTTAAATACCACAAATTCCCAAAAATTCACCTTTGTTTGATTCAAATATGAAAGTAATAACCCCTTTAATAAGGATAAAATATCTTGAAAATTCTAATTACCAACCAAATCTAGTGATGGTTTGTGGTAATTTTTCTTCTCCACGTCATTTCATTGACCACTGTGATCAAGTGCAGGATACTGAGAGCTATGTGGTTTCCTATAAACAAAGACCACTTCAAAAACCCATGGGAAACCAAGTATGGAAAGTAAACTCTTAAATATTGTATGCATTAGGAAATTAAAAAACCCAAGACTGACCTTTATTTCATCTATAATTTCATCAATCTATGAAATTTCAATAAAATTTCTGGGAAGGATACCGATATACTTTCCAACCATCACTATTTCAATAAAGGAAATCCCATGGATCACCTACCACTAGTTCTCAAGATAATATCCTTCATCAATAAAATCCCAACATAGAGGAAAAATAAATAGAGTTGAATTAATTAAAAAATTAGTTTTTGTAATCTAGTGGAAATGATGGAAAAAAATCATAGGGAGTCACTTCCTAAAATATTATACAATACTAAATAAAACATAGGTCTGGTAAAAACTAAAAATGGGTAGGAAATTTAACCTTCTATAATGCCAAAATCAAAAAAAAACCATGCTAATCAAAGCGTGATAGAATAGAAATAATTCTAAACAGGATATGAAAAATCAGAAATTGAACATGAAAAAACATCAAAATATAATAAAAAATCCCCACTACCATTTCCCTCAAGAATGATTCAATCCAATAAAGTTCATCATGTGGGGATTGAAGAAGAAATTTAAACATTCACAAAATCTAAATTCTACACACCTCTTCATGAATTCCTTAAATATATTTCCCAATGTACTATGTTTATATACGGATTATAAAACATGAAAAATGGATTTCATGGGAACCGAGAGTAATCTTGGGAAAAAATTTGTTATGTCTGATAACACCTCAATTACCCACCAAATGTAAGATCCAAGGTCATTTTCCAATCACTGTATTATTGGAAATTTGTTATTGACCTATGTTTTATGTGATTTTATAGATTCAATTAATGTTATACCTTATTCTATGTTCTGATTTTACTGATAGTGGAGATTAGTCCCGTGTTAAAATTTAGTTAGAAAACTGAGATATTTTATTCCCAGTTAGAGTTATAGAAGATGTTTAGGTGAGGGCGAAGAACATTATCTTTCCAGCTAATTTCAATATCCTCAAAATGGAAGATTATAGAATACCTGATAAAGAACCAATCAACCAAGTCAATCAATTTTTGACGATAAATAAGAGAATCATCTATATCTATGAACATATATTAATAATAAAATTTATAGAAAATATAGTACAATTTAATATTATTGATTCAATGAAGTTAACATAAGAAGAACATTCAGTTTTCACACTTACACACACTGATGAACCTACTTTACACAGTGAAACCAATATATTAAAAGTGATTTTGAAGATGGGTAACCAATTTAGATTCAAAAATTCCATCTAAAATGACTATGATAAACCAAAGATTAATAAATGGTAACCATAAAATGAGGCAATCTCTGGTTTCATTGATGGAATGGATTGATTATTTTCAATTAATGTTTAATATCATAATTCACTTTCAAGTAATGAATTGAATGAAATTTATATAAGTGAACCTGAGTAATTAAAATCTATTATTTGGTCAATCATGATTATATGGAAACCATTACCACCACAATTAAACTATGTGTTTCAAATGGTAAAATAATATTTACCCCTGATGATTACTAGAAATGTGTCCCTTGATCATGAAATAAATCTCAGAAATATTTTTAGTGATAATATCATGGCCATAGGATGAAGTCTAGGTGACATACTCGGTCTTACTTCGAGGATGTTTATGCACTAAATCCTATTTTAAGATAGTTCTAAACATTATAGACTATGTAAAATGAGACTAAAACGGTCTATGATAGAGGATGTTTAATAGGAAATTGAATCATTTAAAAGAGCATGAATCATCAATACCATTTCAATATTATAGTGGGTTAGGTCCATTAAAATTATTCCCAAAAATTCAAGTCTAATGATTTATTAGAATGAGAAGAGAGAACTAATCCTTGTGAGAGGGAAAATAGATGGAAATATTGTATTAAATATAGGATATTGAATCATGTTACTGGGAAAGGAAACTTCTAATACCCTTCATTAGAAAAATATGTGAAATGCTATCATGTTGTGATCCAACCCACTAGGGACTGCTTGCCTGGTGATAATCCAACTGTGACAATCCCATAAAAATCTCTAATATGCAAGGTTTACAGAATAGTACCAAAAATACATAACTAAAATGGGAGTTGGGAGTCTGTTTACTAATGTACCGGTACACACACACCAAAAAATCTAAATGCAATAATGCAGAGTAATAATAAAATAAAGTGACATCTATAGTAAAATATGCATGAAAAAATATCTATGGAATACATATGAGTACAAAATAAAATAACCAAAGTGTTAGGGGGTAAAATATATGTCTGAACAGAAAATAATTCCCAACCTAACTATAACTCAAAAGGACAAAGATGATGAGAGAGACCAACTCCTAATCACCATGTCCGACCAATGAAGGTAGCTAATGCACCATTGGTGCCACTGTGCACCATCAATATCACTTTCAACGTTCCTATACTCTACATAAGACACATCACGTTTAAAGAAATCCCATGCAAGGATGAGTATATACATACCTAGTAGGTCACACTAAAAATGGAGAGGGGGATATAGCAAGAAATAACTAGAGGTTATCGTAACCCATGAAAATAGGGATATGGAAAACCACACACACACACACATATATAAACACTCAAAAAACCTCAATGATTGTGAAAGGGGTTCTATCTCTCCACAACCCAGCTAAAATTGATGAGTCTGCCTCAAATTCTAAAGGGTTTATCTCTAATTCCCAGTAGCATGCATATCCATAAGAAGACCATGTGGAGGACTAGAACCTTGACACTACACTCCAGAGCCTGAGGATGGAACAATATATTTTATAGGACCCACACCCAAGAGCATCAGAGGAGTTCTACTCGGGGTAGAAAAGACTCACACCCTGGTGTGATAGGGGAAACTACTCAGTAAATTGATAGAGGAACCATTCCCTAGTAAGACAATGGGGTTTCACTCATTAGATGGAAGACCTTCTCCCTAGAATGATAGGGGGAATTACTTGATGTATATATGACATGTTACCTTGTATGATATGGGGTTACACTCGATGTATTTAGGAATCAAGCCCTAACATGATAGTGGGTAACACTCAGCATAAAAATAGAAGACCCATTTCATAGAATGATAGGGGGTTCCACTCAGTGGACATAGTAACCACATCTTTAGAGCATTGGGGGTACCACTCAACCAATTAAAAGGTCATGGATGACCCACACCATGGTGTGATAGGGGGTTTCCAACTCTAGGAACACTCTAGAAATCTATCCTGATTATAAAAATTGACCAAGTCTCACTAAAAGGAGTATCATTCTCATCGCACCTCATGTAATATTTCAAAATCCACTATGAAGGCCAATGATGGATTCTTCGTGGAAAATTTCTCAGGATAGGATACTCACGATCCAAAATACATGTCCTATAAAAGGAGATATGTGTGGAGGATCATCTTTAATAAGGTACATGATGTATCCCAAGGGGAAAACTGTGTGTGAACTCGCCTAAAATCTGTTTGGGCATTGGTCCTCACATTTACTAGATGGTTGTGTAGATTTGACTATGTGTAAAGAGGGGAATATGGAGTTTCTGGACAACTTGGGGCCTGACAATGTTTGTTCAGCCCTTGGCTATGTACATAGGGAATCCACATGTACTCTTAGAGCACATGACATGCACATTCACATGAGGCTTTGAGGAATGTGCTAGCTGGCTCACAATATAGCCACTTGGATATGGACACATAACATAGAGGCTTGGGAACACATTGTGTGATCCTTAACTCAGCTGAAACCCTAGCTGCTATGGGGAACCCAGACTACATTGGGCGTGTTCTTTAGGATACATGACATGTTGTTAGGATTTTAATAGAAACCAAATTTCCTTCATGTGTTTTCCAGTTCTAGCCTTAATACCATGATTTCCACCATTTGACCATCCAAGATCCATTAAAATTGAAGGTAAATATGCTGAATGTAAATTTCGATGCCTCCGGTGGATGGAAATAAAAATTTAGTTATTTGTTTGAAGCTCATAGATCAACTTTTTGTACCTCCAATCATCCGTCATCACCACTTCAGATCCTAGATACAAAGATCCATCACCTTATACTTTAAAATCAACTAAATATGTCTGCAAAACACCATTCTATTCATCATATTCATAACTATCATGAATCTGGGGGTTTGATCATAGTTGAACCCACTTATAAAATGTTGAATCATGACCTAGTGGTCCAATGATAAAGAATGTGAATAATGGGTAGGAGAAAAGAAAAATAACAAATGTGAAACATTCATGGACCAAGTGTTCTTGGGAAATGATTACAAAATTATGGATTTCTAGGGTGAGTTCATGGAATAACAAAATTAAATTTTATTAAAAAGTTTAATTTACTAAATGGACTCATGTGAAGCATGAGAAAATGTAGATCCAAATAATATTTTCATGAATCAATGTTTATTAAATTAAAAGGGGTGGAAAACACAAATTATGTTCCCTACATGAATTCAAGATTGATTATTGGTGAAGAAATTTTTTGCTTGTGATGAACAAGTCTTACTGCGTTCGATATCTCTCAACTTACCTCGATCTGATTGCTCATCATTCCCTGATTTTGATTTGATAATGATGAAAGTTAAAGGATCCTGTCAAATCTCCCAGTGTTATACAACTAACCCTATCTAATTTCCATATTACTGTATTTAAAGAGGAATATGTGGTTTTGGAGATTTACAACAAAATAAATTAAATATTCTATTAATCTTATTTAAATTCACTGCTAATAATCAACCAAAAACCCAATGCCGACCAACTTTATATCATGAATAGTACAATCCACATGTTTTAGATTCAACAGTGGTCTCATATTTCTTATCTAAGATCCCAAAAAATACAAAAACCATAAAAACAAAAAAACAATGCATGACCATGATACGATATCATTAATTTTTTAATATATCAATACAGAGCCCCTCAGGGTCTCAAAAACTCATGTCTAATCATTGAAGGAAACAAAAAATATTCCTTAATATATACCAGATTATTACAGGGATAAAAATTCAACAAATTCTTCCCTCAGTCATGTATTTTATACCCAAAAAAATCTAATAAAAAAATGGGTATTGAGTCCAAACCTGACTCTCTCGCTCCTAGGAGTTCTCTTGATTGATCATATACTATCAAAGAACATGAACCAAAGGTATGGTCTATCTATACATTATCCTCTCTAACCATTCATCGATCAGCATCATGTACTCTAAAAAGGTGGCCCCAACCTCAATTTCGGGGTCTCATAGTCAATAACATGTACAATTTCATGCACGTATCACATCAGCTGCGATACATAGAGGATTTCTTACACTCGCTCCAACCATGGGGGAAAGTCTGGGAAGAAATAAACCTCACCAAATCTCCACAGAATCTCAGACAACCCAATGAACATTAAAGATATTTTTCCTCTTTAAACAAACCCCTAAAATCCCCATGATGGGGAGACATTTGAGAAAACATAGTCTCCCTACTCAAACTGTAATGGCCTATGACATCAATCTATGTAGGATTCCTAGCAGCTTTAGGATTTTCTCATCTACTCATATATCACCTATATATTATTTTCCATCACTTTCACTATAATGGGCATGACAAGATATATCTTTTATATATCATTCCAACATAAGGGTGACCTGTAGGGCCTCCCGTATAGTGCCTTGAAAGGTGACATGCCAATAGTGGAGTTATAAATGTTATTATAGGAAAACCCCACTAATGGAATTTCATCCACTCATATTTAGATAAAGTGAAACATGTAGGACCTTAACATATCCTCCAATACTCAGATAATTTTCTATTTATTTTGATCAGATTGAGGATAAAATGACGTACTCATCCTCAACTGGGTCTAGAAATCCTCTTGGATACCTCAAAAAATTATGAAATAAACCATACATCATAGTCTAGGAAAATCATTAATGGAACCCCATGATGTTATATGATCTCACACATGTATAAAAACTCCAAACTCTCCATTGTACTCTGCTTCCCAATGGAAAGGAAGTGTGCTGACTTGGTAAGTCATTCAATTGTCACTCATATGGAATTGGGGAATTTCATTGTTTGTGGAATCCCTGTCATTAATTTCATGGATATTTCATCCCATTTACCCTTTAGGATATTAATAGGATATGTAAAACCTACTGAAAAATGGTAATCATCCTTCACCAGATGATGCCTGAGACACAAAGATATGAACTCATCAAAATTCCACCTCATTCCAGGACACCAAAACTACCATTTATGGTCCCAAAATATATTTTTAACACTTGGATATATATCCAAGGGGGGAGATTGAAACTACCTCATCACCTCCTCTAGAAAAGTTTCATTAACAACCTTCTATCCTTGAAAATGGATGTTGTGCTCCACTCCATCTGATAACCCATCTGCTTCATCTCCTATGGGTATCTAGTCAGGAAGAACCTCATAGTATATTTCTCCCAACTAAGCCTCCCTCACACTCTGAATAAGTGGAGGATTCACCACCATTTTATGAAGATAAATTGTACTCTTCCCATCCACCATGGATATCTAAAACAAATCCAACTACTCACATTACTTCAGCAATAAGTGAGAATAAGACTTCCCACTAAGGGAATCATTCTCCGTGTTTACCTTTAAAAAATCATAGACTATCTCGATGTTGTAGTCCTATAGAAACTCCAAACAATGTATTTGTCTCAGGTTACGGTCTGTCTGAGTGAAGAAATACATGAGAATCTTGTGGTATGAGTAAACAAAAAAATACTCTCCCATAAGATAGTACCTCCAAATATTTAGAGTTAATACTTCAACTAAAACTTCTAGGTCATGAGTTGTGTAGTTCTTCTTGTGGAGTCTCAACTACCCTGATCCACACAAAATCCCTTCTTGCCTCTGGATCAACACACAAACATACCTAGATCTAGATTCATCACAAAAAATTGTGTACTAAACACCCTTCTCTTATAGTCTTTACACATGAGCACTAGTCATCCTCAGCCTCAACTCCTTGAAGTCTCTCTAACACTGATCTATCTAGGTAAAAGAATTCCATTTCTACATCAGGGATATCAAAGGGGTTGAAATCTATATGAATTCACCCACAACCCCCATGTAGTACCCTTCCAATCCAATGAAGCTCAACACCTCTGAAAAACAATTGTGTGGATCCCAAGAAATCTGTGTATCAATCATCACCAAATCCATTGTAAAACCCTGATCAAATATGGAATGTCCCAAAATTTGAACCATGTGGTTTTAGAACTGGAACTTTGAGAAATTTACATAAAGATGGTTCTCCCAAATATTTCTAAGACCAACCATAGATTATCTACATGATCCTCCTATAACTTCTAGTAAATTATTATTTCTTTGATGAAGAAAATCATAAATCACTCCAAGTATAACTAGAAGATAAGGATCATAAGATCAATGAAAACAATGTTAGAATTAGTCTCACCAAAAGGAATCACCCGGAACTTATAGTGTCTATAGCGACATCATAATTTATTATTTAGAAAATAATCCCCATGAAACCTCTATGGTGGTTGTTTAACCTAAGATCAATCTTTGAGAACAAACTCGCATCTATAAGATGGTCTAAGAGGTCATAAATCCTTATCAAATGGTCATTTTTCTTTATTGTTAACTGGTTCAGGTGATGATGGTCAACACAAGCCCTCAAGCACCAATATACTCTTTTCACAAAAAAATACATATGCCCAGTGGGACACATTGGGTTTGGTAAATCTCTTATCTTGAAGGACCTCCAATTTCCCCCTTAGTTCCTGAAGATCGGTAGTGAAAATACAATATGCCAAAGAAGATACTGACATGGTCCTGGGGTGAAAGTCGATTCAAAAGTCTATCTACCATTGTGGAGGCAGTCCTAGAACATCCTCTAGGAGGATATTAATATAACCCCCCACTATCAGTAGAGTCTAGATTTTTCAAGAGCCTACAATAGTAAGGGTCAACCTCTCTAACTAATGGACGATGGGTTGCAGCTTATAGCTCACAAAACCCACTCACTCATCCATGATATCCCTCTCACCCACAAAGGAGAATCTCGTATAATATGTCCGAAGGAATATAACTCATTTTAGATGATATTCTGTCTAATCCCAACCCATATAAGACCATTCCATACTCAAGTTAATGGCATATGGTATCATCGTTATATCCATGAGGTCCCCTGAGACACTCTCTCCACCAAGAATCAGCTCTCATTTCCAACTGTTAAATGAAATCAAATAAGATTTCCTTGTAGGAACCTGAAGCCCCAACTATTGTGATAAAGTCAAAAAATGGATGCCTAAACTCTCACACATGGAATATGGATATCAAGAAATGAAACATACCCATGTCTATCCATATGAGAGAAATAGTTGAATAAACACAAATCATAAATTAGATCATCTCGTGTGTAGCTTTGTCAAAACCCTCAATTTATAGAAACTACATGATGCCCCTACCTAGAGCTCCCTATGTATGACATGGGACACCAAGTTTTGGAGGTGTAAGTATCTCATAACAGTATCCTCCAATAATAACCCCTCCATTCAATGCTACAACAACCTCTTCTAGAACCACCTCCCTAGGGCCAGCCTTGGAAATGCCTGAGAGATCACTGATCATGATGCTGATTCTATTTGGTGGTTAGTCTACAAACTTTCTACCCTCATAAATATGTCAGGTTAGGAAATTTTGAGACATGTAACCTTTCATGTCATAAGTATAACATCTCCCCTCACTATGTCACATAACTCCTATACATGAACTGTGTGTCACATATCCATGACCTTGAGTCTGACCATGTGGAGGTATCCTACACCAAGACCCTGAAAAATGGTGCCTGCTAGCCACTATAGATAACTTAGCCCCATGACACCCACTTTTATATCTAGCCACCTGGAATCCCAATGATATGAATCTATCTATAACCATATACCATTGTAGTACTCCAACGTAGTTTTGAAAGCATAAGGGGAACTCTGGGGAATAATTGTCTCCCGGGAGACCCTACATAAACATATACACCCTAAATTAACCACCCCACACCATGTCGAGGGAGTATCGTGTAGGTTCAATAAAGCTCATGAAATACTCATACACAATCCTACTTCCCTAAAACCACTCAATAATATTTTGAATCTGAAATGATTCCAAGAATGAGGGGTAATAATCCTACCAAAATAGATGTTGAAATTCTATCTATAAAGAATTGTCTTGATCTGAGTATGTGTAACTAGAATCCACCAGCTCATAGCTGCTCCATGGAAAAGAATGAGTGATAGCATATCCTCTGATCTGTTGGGGTCTGAATGCACCTTATGACTCAGATCATAAACTCAGGCTAATCATTTTATACAAGAGGATCTAGATCACCACATAACCTCAACATCCACTAGTACTAGAATTCACATAGCAAGCTAATCCAGGGTGATTCCTCATCCTAACATACTGGTACTATCCATTCCTCAATAGGCTTGGGAATAACTTTGTCTCCTCCTAGAGTTAATATCCCATGGGTAGGACCCAGAATTGAGGCCTCATCACTAAATTGATCATCATCATAATCTCGTCTTAGTAATGTAGCTGGTTGTGTTCATAGAGGAATCATGAAATTGATCAAGATATATCATGGTTATATGAGCATATATATATGGGGGTTTGGATCATGAAGGACATTCAAAGGACTCAATCCTATATGATTCATGTTCCATTACTCCCTATAACTGATTTCTCAGTATACCGAGTTGACAAGAAGGTATTATGAGTCCCAGTCAATGGATACATTGGCCGCTACACCAAAACTGGGTTCCATGGCCTGAATTCCATACTTGAGACACTTCGACCCTGTTTCCATAATTCCAAACCAATCCACCCAAGGGTAAAACTCCCAACATTGTCTATAGGATTGAAATTCTTTGATACCTCTCTATCACAACCTCATGTTGAATTTAAAAATAAACTATGATGGCCAATGTCACATTATACATAAATAACTACGCAAGACATGTTACTTATTGGCCAAAATGTGAGTCTATAATAATGAGATATACATGGTGTATGGTCCACAAGAAGTTACATGATGTTTCCTAGGGGTCGCATTGCGTGTAACCTCACCTAGAAATCTAGTCTTTCACTGATATACACAAGGCATGACTATCCATGTAGATATAAATGGCATATAAAAGTGGTAAGAGACATCTATAGACCACTTGGACTATGGTCATGTCCGTACGACCCATGCATGTGTACACCTAGATTTCACGTGTACTCCTAAAGTACCCAATGTATCCTTTCACACAAGATCCTGGGGGTTGTACCAGCTGGCACATGGCTTATCCACCTAGGGAAGGGTCACACAATGTGTGGGACCAGGCACATGGTGTGTGATCCTTAACTTGGATAAATCTTTAACTAACATGGACAACCCAGATTACATGGCATGTGTTCTACAGGATACACAGTGTCTAGTCAAGATTTTTTCAGAACCTAACATTCCTTCATACGTTTTTCATATCTAGCTTTAGTATTGTGATTTACACCATTTTATCATTTTAGATCAACCAAAATAATAGTTAATGATTCTATCCATCCATTTTTGGGACTCAATTTTCCAAAAAATTGAATCTAGTCCTGCACTCAAAGCCCATAACACATCCCATCATGCCTCCCATCACAATTTATCACTTCTTGGGATCCCAGACCAATAGATTCATCACCCACAACCAAACAATCAACTTCATTTCTCCGTAAAAAAACAATATGTTAATTTTTTGAGTAGAAACCAAAAATATGGGTGTTCGATCATGCTCAAACCCACCCCAAAAATGTCGATCCATGACCCCATATTCAACTATGGTATTATATTTCCCATATGATGTCCTCAATAATAAAAAAAACCTAGAAAACAAACATAATGCATGGAAACAATATAATATTTTTAATATTTTTAATATATAAATACTAATACTCTACAGGTCCAAGAAACCAATGACGACTTAGCGCTCGACTCTGAAAATATTCATGAATAGATATCAAAGTCCTACCTGGAAAAAAACCAAGTCACTAAATATCAAGATAGAACAATTACAATATTTTGGATGAATTATCAGGTGTAAGATCATGGGTTTTCATATTCCATATGGGACTCTTATTTTTTTAATTTATTAATATGACCTAATGTGAATACCCTTGAGTCCATTTAGGTTTCGGGGGTGTCTGGTTCTTGTTCGAACCTCGAAACCCAAGTTTTAGGGTGATTAATCTCTGGAATAAGGTTATTACAAACCATGAGGGGTAGGCCATATGGTTTGTCAAATCTATGTGAGGCTGGATAGTGGGTAGCTACATGCCACATAGTTAGGCCAAACCATTCGAAATCGAACACAAGGCTATGTGTCCGTGTTTTCAACTTTTACAGAGGATTTTCTCATCGTTTCTAAATGTTTAGTCAAACTATGTAAGGAAACTCTGTGATTTCCCCTCCTCTCACTGCAATCCGCATAGTTTGGGACACGATTTGTAAAACTATTTGCCTAAACCATGAAACCCTTTAATTTTTGGTTAAAATTAATTATTTTAAATTAATTATAATCCTTTTTAAACCAAAGTTATGTTTCTTCTCCTAAAAAGAAACTATTTCTCTTTAAGAGCTCCTCCTGGGTGTCTAGGGTAGGCAGTGAGGTAACTCTTTAGTTCGAGCTCATAATCGATGGGTTTTTATCTTGTTGAATCTATAATGGTAATACCATGATTCTTTTTTATTCATTATCCATTATTCTGGATATCGGTTGTGCTATTTAGGTGCACTCTTATTCTCCCTAATTTCATGTTCTATGTATGTTACTAAACTTTGTCTCAGTTTGAGTCAAATAAGGAGATGAAGTTGTATAAAAAAATACACTACTGAGATAAGGTAGGAGGTCTATACAACATCCTTGAGTTATGGTGATTTATTATCTACCTACCATTGGGCCTCCCACCTGACCTTCCAGAACGATCCTGAAATTGAACTTTCTTATTAAATTAAATAAATTGTACCTATTAGGTATTCCATTAGGTTTTTTTTGTGATGTGTTGGTGGCCGCTTTCTGATCCATCTCCACCCATGGGATGCTCCTTATGGAATTACCATGTTATGGTTTTGTTGAACCACCCAAAGGGGTGAGTTTTCATGCTTTCCTTGATTTAGGAATCCCATTTATAATTAACAGGAATTGAATTGATTATTAGGATATGTTCTACCTCCTTGATTATTCCATGTTCATAATTCAATCATGAATTGGTTGAGTGGAATTAATGGTTTTGTTTAAATGAGTATGTATACTCATTTGGTTTATTTTTAATTTCTTGATTGGATTAATTGGAAAATGTGATATATGAGAGGGTATACTCCTGAGTTAATTTTAATGAGAAATGGTTTTGTGAGTGGTTATAGTCACATGGTTTGAAATGATAAATGGTATGAATCTTAATGGTATGAATAGATGCCTTGGATATGTTCCTCGTATCTGAAACGCAGTAGTGGACTCCATGAAAAATTTATTCACCTTGGGTCTTTATTTCATAGATTGCCTTGGGCTTTTCTACCCACTAGATCTATCTTTCTTAGAATGTCATAACACATGACTGGTATGGAAAGCTCTTAGGACTCCAACCAGTTCCTAACTAAGTTTCCATGACGATGCTCATGGGAGTCGATGAGGATATTTTAGTCTTTGACACCTTGGATCCGGCCATTCGTGGCATGACTCTTTGACATATGACATGACCATGAGTATTATGAAAAATGTGGTTGAACAGATTACCCATGGATGTTTCTTACACATCAGGTTGTAAGACAAGGCCATGGTTGGTTTGGTACTATTGTTAAATGGTGATGTCATGGAGTTACCTCCATTTTATTTATAACTTCCTTGGTAAGAGCATGGCATTTTTAAGGGATACATGATAGGATAGTTAGTATCACCTACTTTGTAGTATATGTTCCATGGGTACTTTAATTTTCTTCACTTCTCATCTGCTTTTCTGTTTACCTACATCGCTTGTTATATTGCTCGACATGGAATTGTATAGATCATGGGTGGTTTCCTAATGGGATGTTATCCCACACCATATTTGGGCCACCTGTTGGGACCCAAATAGATTATATAGTTGTAGTTATGGATAGGGGAAAGTTACCTTCTATAGGTTCTTGAATGATGCATATGAGAAGCGTGTATGGTAGCAAGATGTCAATTTTGATTCTAATGGGATACCTTTTTGATCTTTTTGGATTTTTTGATACTTGTATTGTTATGTACTTTCATTTACCTATTTTGGATTCCTTTTAGATACATGTATCATCATCATCATTATATATGATACACTTTAGTATTTATTAGGTATTCTTATATTTATATTTATCAGTTGTCTAATTGTGGTATCTACTTATGCTATTGGCATGTTATTGATATTATGATATTTATACTCTGGTGATGAGGGAATACTCTCCCCATGACACATATATTCCCTCACTTCTAGTTGGCAGCCACTGAAATTTGGGGAGATGCTCTTAAGGCCTTGTGACCCACTGAGCTCGTGGAACTATTGAGTGGAATCTAGGTTTAATATGTTACAAAGTGGTATAATAGATATATTTTTTGTTTTTCAATATTTAGAAACAATAGACATGGATAATAAGAAATATGAGTTTTGTAACAATCTATGCTCTAGACTATTTACCCCACGTATAAGTAAAATCCAAATTACCTCAAATAAAATAACTAATTTCTATATTTTTACCATTAAAATTGAAATGATTCCACTGTTGGGTGATTCACTTGCATTGTGATGTTATTATTGATATGAATATGGGTTCATTTTTTTTGAAGCCCAATGAGATGATGATATTCCATCTCATGAATCATATTGGAACTTGTTAGAAATCACATACCATACAATATTCCATGCCATTTATGATGCAGTACTCATTGCATGTTATTGTGATAGGTGCTATTATAGATATTCCTACTAGTGTGATAGATTTTGTACAGTGGATATAGGATGTGATTCCATATTTTAGTTCATCAAATTTATGGGCCCTTATGGACTATAAAGTGAAAAACCATTTGAATCAATAATTTAAAATGAACTTTTGGTGATACAAATTACATAGACACACAATTCTGGTTCATGAGGTGTTATGGGTCCTCATGGTTTCAAAACAAGTGAACCTTGGATAAAACCATTTTAATAAATGACTAATTTAAATTAAATTGAAATGGATATAAAATGAAATTAAAGGAATCAATGATCATGAAAATAGAGACTTGACCGAGATGCAAATTTTGTGTGGGCATGAGGTAGTGTCTCTAGTGGGTTTTGGTGATTGTTCTTGATACAATACTAGATTTACGAGTAGGTTGTGGGTTATGACTTGGTTTATGATGGATTGACCTATCCTATGACTTTGATCTTTGAATCTTGATATTTTTATTTTATCAGGTATGTGTTTGGAATTGTAAAGGCATTCCGAGATGAAAAAATCTAGTTGTATGCAAGGATGGAGGCGAAAACTACACTCTAGAGGTGGTGGTACATGGAATACTAGAAGATCATACTTTAGTGATAGCTATGAAACCAACTAGTGTTCCAAATATAGGTGCTAAAGGACAACTTTGTGAGGGTTTCTTTCACTTCATGCAGACTTTTTAGGGAGCACCAAAGCATGCCTTGTCTATGGTTGAGCTGACACATGTGTTCCAACAACAGCATCCTCCCACATTTCTTATGGATGGTGTTACATAGGTTATTGAGATTTTTATAGAGACTATGTTGTAGATATTTGAGCACCTTGAGACACCCCTTGAGAGAGGGTAAATCTCATGAATTACATGCATCATGGGGCATCAAATCATTGGTGAAATGTTCTGAACCAGGATGACAGGCTGTGGTATATGATTTGGGGTGATTTCCAATCAAGGTTTTATGACTACTTCTACCCTCAGACTCAATGGGCATAGCAAGCTAGTTAATTCATGCATCTAGAGCAGGGTACAATGTTGGTTATGGAGTACTAAGAATACTTTACAGAGTTGAACTATTTAGAACCAACTTACCTTACTAATTCTATCGAGGGAGATACACTTCAAGGAAGGTATTCAACATGATATCAGATGTTAGGTCAACTTTTTCAGTTTTACCTCTATCACTAAAATTGTGAATCATGTTCTGATTATAGACCATAACCTGAGAGAATTTTTAGGAATAGAGAAGGGTAGTGTTATTTTTCAACCATGGGGTTCATCATCTTCATACAGGAAGCGACATTTTGAAGCTTCCCAAGAGATTAGTACTGATCAGGATATTAGTACTAGTATCTTAGTGTTCTATAATCAATGTGGCATGTGAAGATCCATGAAGAATTAGTTCGTCTACAAATTAGTCGATTTTCGATCTTACGGCAGGATGGGCCATGTGTAGAATTTTGATAAGACCTTCCCTCTAGCTGTGAGTGGTAGGGGGTTAGCTCCGACACCAGGTTCAAGAGTGGGTTCCTCAGTTTTTTTAAGGAAGGAAGATAGAATAATACCATTCAATCAGTATGAGGTAGCTATGGTCATGGATGTGGCAACCAAACAATAGTCACACTAAGACATGTGAGTGGAACTACTCTAGGAATTGAGGTTGTGTCACAGGGGTGTTGTTCATGCTTGATCTATTATGTATATACTAACCTCTAAGAGCAGGGTTCAAGACCATCTATGGTCAGAGGTAAGATGTTACTATCCTCAAAAATTATATTTTCTCTTTTTGATATAGGTTCATCATATAGTTTCATTTGTGAACCGATGGTGAAAAGCCATGGGATCGTTGTATTTTCTACTCAGAGAGTTATGATGGTGGAAAAACCGACGGGAATTAGAACAGAGGATGTTAACCAGTGTAGGGAGTGACCCATTCAGCTTGGTGGGTGTCTCTTCATCTAGGATCTTTACATCCTCAAGATGATGATGTTTTATATCATACTCAGGATGGACTGGATAGTGGCTTCTCAATCATAAATTGACTACTATCAAAGGATGGTGAATTTTAAATCACTATAGGGTGCAGTTCGTACTCACAAGGGTTAAATGGATTTCTAAGTGATCTGAGTCAGAACACAACATTGTGGGCTGGGAGGGATGATAGCCTACATTTCTAGTTTGAACCTGGATGTTTAAGGAACTTGTTAGGAATACTTTCCTCTAGTGGTTGATTGTTTTAGGGATTTTTTCTCAGAATAATTTTTTAGTTTAACTCCTTAGAGAGAGGTTGAGTTCTCCATCGAGCCAGTTCCAGGAGCTACACTGGTATCCATTCCATTTTACAAGATGGAAACAACTAAGTTTCCTGATGTCAAGAGGTAGCTAGAGTATTTGGAGGTGAATGGGGATTATTCGACCTAATACTTATCTGTGGGGTTCACTAGTTCTTTTTGTCAAAATGGTGAATGGATCTTTAGGCTATGCATGGATTATCAAAAGATGAACTAGCTGATAGTTATGAACTGATATACCTTTTCATGGAGATATGACTAGTTTGATAATATTTGAGGAGCTCATTTTTTTCTCAAAAATTGATTTTAGGTTGGGATATCACCAGGTATGTGTTTGGCCTATATATTTACCTTAGAAAACGTTTTTGGAGGTATGGTATATATGACTATATGCTTATGTAGTTTGGTCTCACGAACACGCTAGCGGTTTTCATAGTGCAGATGAACTGAGTGTACCATCCTTTTTTGGATTCTTTTGTGTCAGTTTTCATAGATGATATCTTGGTGTATTTTCAAAATAGACACAAAGACAAACATGTTTAAATCACATTGGATACACTGAGAGAGAATCAATTATATGATAATATCATAAAGATCCACTTCTAGATAGAGAAGAATCAATTCTAGGATCACATTATCTTAGAGACAAGAGTATCAATTTAGCTAGAGAATGTGATAGAAATAGTTTCCCAGGAGAAGCCCAAGAAAATTTTTAACATACGGAGTTTCTTGAGGATAGATGGATATTATAGGAATTTAATACTAGAATTCTCCTTCTTAGAAGCACCATTGATGAGATTGACTAAGAAGGGTTCAAATTTTTATAGTGATAATCCTACGATATAGACTTTTAGAAGCTAAAAGTGAGATTAACTTCAGAATCACTCCAATCATTTTTTCCATTTCAAGTTAAGAACAAATGGAACCCTTCTCTCTCAGAGTTCCCCCTCTCCTGCTCGTCCCATCTAGGGTTTCCCCATGAAACCCTACGATTGGTGTCAGTGTTTCATCTGAGCGCTTCATCATTTTATTCCTTTCTCCTCCTCTTTTTCCTCATTTAGTCTCCTTTCACTTCTATTTTCCATTATTTCGGTTGATTTTGGACTTCTTTTAGGTGCATTTTTCTTGGTGTTCCTCTTCTGGGGTGACATTTTTGGTCCTACTAAAGCTTGCGGCAATTGAAGACTCTGGGTGCTTCAACCCTACCCAGATCTTGTGTTCCACCACTCCTATCTAGGTCGGATTTGGAGTGGTTGTAACATAGGGGTTTTGGGTTAAGGGGTTCGGCGGTCGTCTTTTCTTCAGGCGCTTCTGTTTCAGCTCGACCTTGCTTTGTGGTTATGGTTTTAGGCTCACCGTGTTGCCACCATTTAGAGATCCAGGCTGCACTTATCCCTGCCATAACCATCAAGGGCCTTTTTCTTCACTCCGAGTTGGATCCGAAGTGATGGTCCCTCAACGGTTTTGGGAGGTGGGGTTTGGTAGACAATGGTGCCCCATGCATGGTATGCTTCAGTTTTCAGTGATGATTTGTTTGATTAATTTTCTTTGGCGGTCAATCTTCTCGAGACCATCCCGATGAAGGTTCTGTTGGTGTTTTTTGTTATGTATTTGCTCTTTATTGGTTATGGTGGAAGCCGTCAGCGGTTCATGCCGCTCATACTCTGCTCTGCCATCTTGGTCTAATGCTCCTTTCCAAGTCGGTAGGGCGGCGGTCTTCATGGATGGTTTGGGATGTGTTGTTCGAGTGGATAGTGGCCTTCGGGAGGTACATCCAGCATGCTACAATGGTGACGATGGTGCTCAAATAGGAATGATGGTGGTGTCTCTTGATTTTCTAGGATTGTGGGATTTTCTCTGGTGGAGTGAGGAATCTGGACGGCGTTCGTTCTGGCCGGTGACAGGAACTGTGTTGATTGGTATGGACGATGGTGATGTTGATGACATCAATGTTGGTGGAGCAATGATGGTGCTGGTGATGTGGACTGTGGGTGGTTCTGGAATCGAGGAGGCACGGTGCGGTGCAGTTCTCAAAGCACATACATTCAGTTTAGGTGTTTTGAATTTCAAAATTGTTTTACTTTGGCGCGCAGTTATGGTTGTTTTTGGTTTTGGGTTATTTCTGAGTGAATTGTGATGTCTTGTAATTTTGTGAAGATTCACACTTTATCTTAAAAGTGTTCTCAGGAAATTAAAAAAATGGATTTGGAGGAGATTAACTTCAAAAATAGTCCTGATATTGCATGAAAAGGGAAAGAGTTTCACTATGTATTATGATGAAACAATTATAGGACTAAGAGAAGTGATGATGTAGTGGGATACAATCATGGAGTATGGTTCTCAGAAGCTAAGGCCACGTGAGAGTAACTACTCGACCCATGATCTTAAGTAGGATGGAGTCATTCATGCTTTGCTCTTTTGGAGGAATTACTTACTAAGAGAGTGTTTTGTAGTGTACAGAGAGCAAAAAATCCTCAAGTACATATTTACATAGTGTGATATGAATTTCAGGTATAAAAGGTGGGTGGATTACCTATAGTCTTTTGACTTGAAGTGTGCCTACACATTTGGTAAAGGAAATGGAGTGGGCGATGCCCTGAGCGAGTGACTCAAACACAGCTAGTTAAATAGGCTAGTAGAGAGTGGAAGTTAATGGATTTTTTCTCTAAGATGCATTAGGAGGTTCATTATAGACAAAGAAAGACTTATCTATCATCATTATTTGTGACCTCTAACTTGCTGCATAGGTTGAGGATGATGCATCTATTAGATTCAGAGATCCTAGTTGTACGAGAGAGTGTTCTAAGTGAGGATAAACCTACTAGTTGGAATGTAGGAAATGATGAGATTTTGTGTATCCATACTTGTGTTTGGGTTCCAGTGGACATATGGTAGGAGTAGATTAAGGAATTTAATGCCTAAGATTTGGAAGTACACCCCAAAGTCATCTAGATATATCATGACTTACGCAGTCAGTACTGGTGGTTGGGCTTGAAAAGAGAGGAAGCTAGTTTCATCACGAGTTGTTCCACCTGTCAGTAGGTGAAGGCAAAAAATTAGCTACTAGATGTAATTTTATAGATTTTGCCTATCCTAGAGTAGAAATATGATGATTTCATGATGGATTTAATGACTAATTTAATGAGGTAACCTCAAGGTAAGGATACTGTGTTTATTTTTTTTGAAGGGATCATGAATTTTACTCATTTATTGAAGATATTGGAGACCTTTAGTTTTGATGAGATTGGGAGGTTGTATATCCATGGGATAGTATTACTCCAAGGGGTACAATAAACTATCATTTATGATCAGTACACCCAGTTTACATCTTATTTATGGAGGAGTTTTTAGAGGTCACTAGGTACATAGTTGTCTCTGAGTGCAACATAGGACCCTCAGACTGATGGACAATCAGAGCATACTATACAGGTTCTAGAGGACATGATGCGAGCATATGTAATGGAATTTAGGGGCTCTTGGGAGAAACATATACCTATAGTTGAATTCTCTTATAATAAAATTTATTAGGTGAAAGTAAAGATGGAACCTTATGAGGATTTACATGGCAGTCCATTATGATTGCTCATGTACTAGTTAGAGGTTGGTGAGGTATCTTTACTAAGACCACAATATCATTTAGGAGAATACTGAGTAGATCCAGTTGATTCATAAGCGGATAGATATTGCACACTCTCAATAGAAGTCTTATGCCAATAATTGAAGATAATGTATAGAGTTCGTGGTTGGGGATCATGTATTTTTACATGTTTCACTAAGGCTGGGACACATACAGACCAGGATAAAGGGTAACATTTCACCAGGATATATTGGGCATTTTAAGATTCTAGAGAGAGTTGGGTTGGTATCCTTTCATTTTCCTTTACATTAGAGGTACCAATTCATTCATGATATCTTCCACATATCATTGATAATCTATTATCATTTGGACCCATCTCATGTTATTAGGCCTGAGGAGGTTGATCTACAGATTGATGTGTCGTTTGAGGATCATCCAATTAGTATAGTATATAGGAGAACAAAGTTTCTTTGAGGCCAATAAATTACTTTAGTATGGATTCTATTAAATCATGACTATCTATAAGAGGAGACTTTGCGGTGGTGGGATAAAATACATGCTCAATGGCCAGAGGTGTTCACAGAAAAATCTTGACCACCCTTCTGAGGGAAATTCATGGATGAGTTTCATTAAGGGGGAAGATTGTAAGAACCCTATTTTTTATATGAGGTATGAAACTCTTAAATTCTATTTTAATGTTTAAATATTTCCTAATGTAAATTCCATTTGATGCCATGGAGGTTTCTGGGGTCCCAAGGCTTATTCAGAGCCCAAAACCAACGTTTTGGGGTGATTTAATCCTAGAACATGGTTAGTGAAAACTATGCACAGAAAGCCATAAGGTTTGACCAAACAATGAGAGGTTGGACAGAGGGAAGCTACTGGCCACACAGTTAGGAAAAAAAATGAGAAATGAGATGCACGACCATGTGGCCATGTCTGCAACTTTTATAGAGGCATTTTTTAGTTTTTCCAAATGGTTAGTCAAACCATGCATGAAAATCTTGTGGGTGCCCCTCCTCCTATAGAAAACTATGTGCCTACACCGTGAAGCCCATTTTTTTGAAAAAATTTAATTATTTTAATTTAATTAAAATCATTTTTAAAAGTATGTTATGTTTCTTCTCCGACATAGCAACCATTTCACTTTGATAGAACCCCCTTAGTGTATAATGTAGGAAGTGAGGTAAATCTTCCATCCGAGATTGGAATCGAAGGTCGTTCATCTATTTGGATATGAAATTGTGAGACCACAATTCATTTCAATCCATTATAAGTTCATCTAGCTATCGGTTGTGATATTTTGGTGAAAGAGGATTTTCCATAATTTGAGGTTCATCATCTATCCTTAGGATTTCTCTCGAGCTAATTCAAATCAGGAGATGATACAGGCAGATCACTCCACTATCAAGATATGTTATGTGGTTCATATAACTTCCATGAGTTTTGGTTCTTTATTAGGCAACCTTCCATTACGCCACCTTCAATAATTTCTAGTGTGAACTTGAAATCCAATTGGCTAATTAAATTAAATAAATTTTAACTGTTAGGGATTCCATTTGGTTCCTCTATGATGTATTGGTGGTTGTTTCTAGAACCATGATTACCCATGGGCTGTGCCTTATGTAATTATCACGTTTTTCCATGGTTGAATCACCCAAAGGGGTGATTTTTCATGCTTTCCTAGATATAGTAAACACGATTATAATTAATGGGAATAAAATTACTTATTAGGAGATGCCATGACTCAAGGATTATGCTATGTTTATATTCTATGCTTGAATTGTTTGAATGAATTAAGTGGTTTTATTTAAATTAGTGGGTATACTCATTTGCTTTATTTTGAATATCTTGACTAGTTTAATTTGAAAATGTGATATATGAGTAGGTATATTCATGAGTTGTTTTGAATGTGAAATTTTTAAGTGAGTGTGTATACTCACATGGTTCGAAATGAGAAATTGTATGAATGGTAAAGGTATTTATAGATACCTTGGATATGTTCCTCAGATATGTAATGTGTTAGTGGACTCTATAAATAGAGTATGCTCCTTGGGTCTTGATTCCATGGGATTCCCTGGTATTTTCTACCCCTTAGGTCTGTCTTACTTGGAATCACATAGGACATGTCCGATATGAAATGCTCCTAGGAATCTAACAATTTCCTAACCGAGTTTCAATCAAGATTCTACTAAGACTCAATGAAGATTACTTGGTGTTTAACACCTTAGATCAATCACTTTGTGGTATGAATCCTTGACATGTGACATGACCGTGAGGATTATGACATGGTTGGTACAATGGCTTAGTTGTGGATGTTACTGACACTTCAATTTTTTCAGTAAGGACACAGTCAGTATGTTAATATGGTTACATAGAGAGGCCATAATGCTTCCTCCTTTTTTACATGTAGCTTCCTTGTTAGGATCTTGAGAATTTTTTTGTAGGGAGACTTGAGAGGTAAGTTAGTATCACTTTCTTAGTAGTGGATGTGCCATAGGAACATTAATTTTTCTTATTGATTGTATGATTTACTATTTACCTTCTTATCTTGTTATATTGAATATTAATGAATTTCATAGATATTGTGTGGTTTCTAACTAGTATATTATCTCACACCCTGTTTGAGCCCCCCATGGTGACACAAACTGTAACACCCCGAGATTTTATGAGAAGTAATCTTTTAAATTTATTTGATGTCTTGTGTTGTATGCTACACCAAGATTATCTTGCGCTATACACCACACCATATTAGCTTTCATTATATGCAATACTATTCTTGGATCGTGTTACACACAATTTCAAGTTCGTTTGATAGAAGTTATTCTACGCAACATTGAGTGTGTATATATATATATATTCAATGTATAAATGAAATATGGTTGGATTATATTTTACACAACAACAAAGGAATATTTCACTACACACAAACCTAACATGTCTTTCATTAAACGCAATCGCGACCTTCCATGATAGCGTGTGTTGTACGCAATACCGAGTTTCACTAAACAAAGAATGTTATAAAAATATTATATAAACTAACCGTTATGGATAGTAATACCCACTTTTTGAAATTTTATAAATTTTACCTTTCAAAATGGACTTCATTTTTGGGTTCGGAATATTGAAATTAGCCTAGGGTGAATTTTTGGTATTTTTCTGAAAACTTTCAATTTTTGATGAATAGTGAAAAACATTGCTTTATAGTTTAAAATGGAATTGTTATTTAAATAATTATTTATTTTATTTAAAGTTATTTTAGGTCAAAATTGATAAATAATACCTATATAATTTCAATGTAATTCATTAGAGTCATTTTATAGTAATTTTATATATATAAAAAATTTATTGAACTTTTCACCGTCTTTTACCCACCTCCTAGGAGAATTTTCAAATTTACATAAAACTTAATTTTACCGCTTCTATGAGCGGAATTTCAATAATCGGAGAGACACAGTTAATATCAAGGAGTAAAATGTGGTTCAATAAGATAAAAATATTTTTTGGGGAATAGTAATTTTTTTACTTTTATTTACCACGGTTAAAAGTAAATAGGGTAATTAAGGGTAAAAATTATATTATTCTTACCCTAACACATGTCCTAATTCTATTGGATAAGTGTAATTCGACCAAAAAAACATTAGGAATAAAATATTACCCTTTAGGTCCACTTGGATTATATTAGGAAACTTATTATTATTTTATTTAAAGAAGAGTTAAAAGAGTTAAAATCAAAGTTTAATAACTAAAACATTTTTAATATAGGGTTATATAGAAGATAAATTCGGCTATAAATATTAATTTGAAAGATAAAAATATTTAATACATAATTTTATTTTATTTATAATTTTTAGACAATAAATAATTTAATTTATTTATGACACAATGATGATGCAATAATTACCTTATTAATGAAATATTAACATAATTGATGTTATAAATACCCAAATAAATGTAATTTGAAACTTTTTATGAATTAAACTAATTTTATAGGTTAATAAGATATGTTATTATTGATTTAATTAATTTTTTTTGAACTAATAATGCTGATTATGATTTTCAAAAAAATAAATTACCAAATAGTGTCAAAATTGACATAAAATAGTTCTTAAACAAATATTATATTATTAATTGTTATTCAATTCCTAAAAATATAAGGTTTGGCCAAATGACTTAGATAATGTTATATATATTAATAATGAACCACTTAGGGTTCTTTTGGCATTTTATAGTAAGTTTATTAGCCATATAGTGTAAGAAAACAAGAAGACACGGTAAAAGTTAAATTATTTAACTTAGAGTTAAATCTATATGATAGGGTTAAAATAGTAACCTAAACTTGTCTAAAACCTATTGGTTGAGAGGATTTATACCCATCCACACTTTAGATTCTAAATAAATCAATTTGGAGCTATTATAAACCGAATATTACTTTATTATAAAATAATATTTTAAGTATTTCCTAAGGTGCCCCTCTCCTCCCTTATAAAAGGGCACCTCCTACCTCTTCTATTTACACAATTTTGAGCCTTCAAGATCGGCCAAAACCTGACCATGTACATTATCGACTTTTTTATAAACATTATAGAGGTTCTGGTCACCTCAAAAGACCAACTCTAGTGCCTTAAGATGATGCTTGAAAGAGGTGCGTCAAAGAAGAGGTAATCTCTTCTACCAATTCTTTCAAGTTTCTTTCTTCTTCAACTTCTTATTATTTAGTTGTTTCATTATAAAGTAATAACATAAATATAACTAACATAATGATATGTTATTATAAATATTAAAAAACCCCATTACACCTTCTATCCATCCTACGGAAAACAAAATCACCGCGCGTGTGTACGTACAGAATATCGTCTCCACGCCGTGGTGTAATCTGTTTTTCCACCACCACCTTACATGGAAGGTTATAATGGTGTAAAGAATAACTATATATAGTTATTATAAAATTATAAGGATTCTGAGATATTATATCATCCACTATAATTCAATTTAATAATTATGGGAACGATATCATCGCTCGTGCGTACGTACAGATTACCGTCTCCATGATGCGATGAGATTCATTCTCCATGTTAACCATTCAAGAATGATTATAAAGTATATATAATGAATAATAATGAAATATATGACATTATAAAGCTAATGGATTTATGTATATATATATATGTCATCTACTTACTTCAATTCAAGTCAATAAGGAAAGAAAAACATCATTCATGCATACGTACGACCAACCGTCTCCATGAACGGTGTATTTCATTTCATTCATCTATCTATTATATATATATATATACTAAATATATATTATATATAAATTATGATTTAAATTTTTTATGTAAGTAAGTCATGATATAAGTAATAATAATATCAAGAACAACAAGTCCAAACACGTACGATAAATAAAACGATTTTACCCAAAACGCTGCTTTAGCATGGAATTTACAAAAGAACGGGTAATATAAAGTCATAAGTGAACCATATATGATATCATAACAATGAATATGATTATATAATAAGAAAATGAAATTATTTAAATCATTATACAGGAGGTTCGAATATGTACGAAGCATATCAGACCTAAGGTAAGGGATAACTATTCCAATCTCGTTCTTATCTGAGATTTTTTACTTGTACATATTTACTGGGGTTATTTTTATCATCCATTCCCATGTTTTATAATTTTTTTCATGTATGTTTAAAATCATTTTAACCCATTTTTAAATTTTACCACATGTTATGAAAGGAATCTTACTTTTTTTTACCACATGAGGAACTTTTTGACTTTTCTGACAAAAGTACGAGGAGAATGTTATTTTTAAACTTATACGGCATGAACAGATTTTTACGGTTTCATAACGCCTAATTTTCATGAAGATTATTCTAAAATATTTCATTAATATTTTCAAAAAAATCCTTTTTTTTAATTTCATGGAATTTTGTGAAAAGAAAATGATTTTGAAAAAGAAAGGATATTTTCCTCAAGAATTCATTTCAATTGTTTTATCAAAACTATTTTCCATATAAGATGACATTATTTAGAATTTTTATGTTTCAAGTATAATGTCTATATTATTTACATGGTGTGATTTTTCTTATGATGAAATGATATCCATTTGTTTTATATGGATTATTTGATGTTGTGATGATATTTATGAAACCCATTTTATTCTTTGGGTTATGATGAATGTTTTATGTTTATTTTGTGGCACAAGTAAGAATGATTTAAATATGAGATGGGTGGGACCTATATCTCCCTAAAATGCATTGGGTAAATATTTATATCTCATGAGATAGACATGGCTGGAATGGTAAGTTAATCCGGTTCAGTGATACAGGACTGGAATGAGGAGTGAACTTGATTTAAAAAGGGACTTTGTCCACTAAGATGGTCTTGGCAGAAATGCGTTGGCTACTATGGAAATCATATCACGTGCTTAATGATTTCTACAATTAAATGTTTTATTAACATGCTATTTTATCTTGATTATTGTTTATTTATGATCTATGCCTTACGTACTGCCATGTTTTATGTCATTGCTTAAGATTTTGATGTTTAAACATTATGTTCATTTTTTAAGTTAAAATGTATATGATTTGTTTTATTTTATCCATTATTACCCTTAATGAGAATTTGACCTCACCCTTTATATGTTTTCTTTTCCCCATGATTTAAAGAAAGGTTTTAGGTAAGAAAACAAAAAGGGGAAGATCTTTGTGGGAGATGTTGAAGATATTTCACCACGATTAGAAGATTATATTCCGGGTTTCCAAATACACTAAACTATTACGATACTTGTGTGTCTATTTTTTGTTATGTATTAAGTATTCCGAAAAAGTAATGTAATGTCCATGTATGTCAAGATTGGGTCTCTACAGTTGGTATCATAGGAAAGGTTTAGTCAACCTTTGGAAACTAGGATGCGAGAACTTTAGTGAGATCCCTAGAGATATTTCTAAGATATGTCTAGGGATGTCCCTAAGGTTAAGTATAAGTATAGGTTATAGTCCTAGAATTATGGTAACAATATTATAATTATACCTAAAATGTTAGATATTGAAGGTACTCCCCCTTTATTATGTTGTTTTCCTAGCATGATTTTGGCCTCTCACACTGTTCTTTTTGGGTTTTAGACGATGGATGGAACCCGAAAGAAACGTGTTGATCAATGCAATGGACAATGCAATGACTGTCATCCTGAACAACCAAATGTGATGGGAGATGGAGTGCAAAATATTATTTCTATACTTACAGAAGCTATGAATCATTCTGGATTTCCAAATTATCAGAGAAGGGAACAATATTCTATTGAGTCCTTCATGAGGCAGCATCCACCTTCTTTCAATGGGTATTCTGATGCACTTGTTGCTGAAAAATGGATCAGTACCATTGAAAAGATATTTTCCATACTTCTCTTTTCAGAACATGAAAAATTCATTTTAGCTGTTTACCATTTGGAAGTTGAAGTAGACCAGTGGTGGACTCTAATTAAGAATACAAAGCCCCAAGCTGAAATTTAATCCATGGAATGGGACGAGTTCAAGAAAATGTTTTTTCAGTAAGTAATTCCCTCGTATTCTTTGAACAAAGATGAAAAAGGAGTTCCTTGAGCTTAAGCAGAAGGATGATGAATCTGTTGGTATATACGAAGCGAATTTTACAAGACATGCAAGGTATGCATCTGGCTTTATCATCCAACCTAAAAGTAAAGTTGATCGATTATTCAGTACATTAAAACCAAGTCTTTGAAGGGCATTAACTATAAGAGACTTCAGTAGCTATGAAGAAATTGTGTATTGTGCTATCAATGTAGAACTGGAAGATGGTGTAACATATCCATCTAATGGTTTTGACAAGAAACAAAAGATGGATTTCAAGGAAAAACCTCAGAACAATGGTGAAAAGAAGGTGAATGTTTCTTTATTCTCAAAGTGTGGAATGAAGCACGGTGGAGATTGTATAAAAGGTACTAGAAAATGTTTCAAGTGTGGAAAAGAAGGTCATCAAGCAGTTGAGTGCCGAAGTAGTGGGAACAAGGTTTCTAATGACGTGAATAGAGAAAAGACTACAGAGAACGCTCCACCAACAATTCAATGCTTCATGTGTAAGGAAATGGTGCATTATTAAAATCAATGCCCTAATCCAAGGGTTAATGATGATCAACGTGAGCAACCTCTTAAGGAAAAGGACAAATGGAAGTCACATGCGATCACTATTGGTGATTTTGAGTAGGGAAATGATGTAGTTGAATGATTATGTGTTTATGTAACGGGATTCTAAAATAATGTTGTAGAATCTAATTTATAGTACTGTGGGATATTGGAATATCTATGTATTGGTTTGTTATGGTTTTCAATAATTATATGGTACCGGTAACCATGAAAAGTAATTCAAATATTTTGGAAAGCAGATGATATGGGCATAATGAAGGGATAAGGGGAAAATAATATGTGTGATAGTATTAATGAGCTCATGACTGATATAAGGAAAAAGTGATATCATGGTTTGAGTATATAGAAATTTTGAGATTTTGGTATGTGGAAAGAGTTAACTTTTGACATCATTCATGTTTTCATTACAGTTCAATGGGTATTCATTTTTCAAGAGAATACATGATTAAGGTATTCACATGTTTGGAATGTGACCAACAACAAGATATATCTTATGATATATGGGGGACAAATGAAGGAATTCACATGCTCGATAGATGAAATTTTTAGAAATCGGAAAGAAGTATTTTCGATAAGACTAAAGGTTAGAATGGACATCATATATTATTGCTTATGGCTATAACTTTTTGTTTTTATTTCTGAAATTTTATGATAGTATAATTTTAGAAAAAGGACAACCTACAGGACGGGCGACAACCCGTCTCATCGGACAAGGTTGCAGGAATCGAACCCACAACCGAAGTGCGACAAGCCTTTATTGCCTACCAGTGTCCTACAGTAAGTCCCTTGTCAGTATAAACTAGTTTTATTTTATTAAGCAGTATGATAGTTGAAGTGTACGCCCATTTTTGGAATCATATACGGTTAATCTCACCATAATATGGATTTATGTATATAACTTTTGATAACTTTATGTTTGAGACAGATGGAATGACCTATCATTTTATCACATGATCTCCTAACACTCCATGGAAGACAAATTCAACTTCATTTCTTTAAGGGATGAAGTATAAATTGTTCAAGGCACAAACAATAATGATATTGTACCAAAATCAAGTAAGTATTTCTTCTATTTCAAAATTTTCAACTTTAGGTAAATGATATTGAAAACTAAAAATGTTGTCCTAGTGCTCTTATATATGATGAATCAGATAGTACCTTAGATCATCACAAATTTATGGCTTTGTGATTGTTGGATTTTTTATAGCCATGTTCTCTACCACTCTCCATCAGAACTTGATGGTTAGATTTCTCTTCTAAATCTATATTTTCACCTATGTTCTCCTATGTGGAAACCCAGTGATGAGTTAATTTGGGTAACCATTATGTTTCATACTTCACTTTTTAAAATTAAGTTTTAGAGTTCCTTTTTACGATGTGGGTTTCTATGAAATAAACATTCAAGTAGTAAACCATTTATAACCCAGACGAATTTCGGGGGCGAAATTCCTTTTAAGGGGGGTAGAATGTAACACCCCAAGATTTTATGAGAAGTAATATTTTAAATTTATTTGATGTCTTGTGTTGTATGCTACACCAAGATTATCTTGCTCTATACGCAACACTGTATTAGCTTGCAGTATACACAACACTATTCTTGGATCGTGTTACACACAATTTCAAGTTCATTTTATAGAAGTTATTCTATGCAACATTGAGTGTGTATATATATAAATATTCAATGTATAAATGAAATATGGTTGGATTCTATTATACAAAACAATAAAGGAATATTTCACTACATGTAACCCTAACTTGGCTTGCATTATACGCAATCACAACCTTCCACGATAGCGTGTGTTGTACGCAATACCGAGTTTCACTAAACAAAGATATGTTATTAAAATATTATATAAAATAGCCATTATGAATAGTAATACCCACTTTTTGAAATTTAATAAATTTTATCTTTCAAAATGGACTTCATTTTTGGATTCAGAATATTGAAGTTATCCTAGGGTGAATTTTTGGTATTTTTCTGAAAACTTTCAATTTTTGATGAATAGTGAAAACACTGCGTTATAGTTTAAAACGGAATTTTTATTTAAATAATTATTTATTTTATTTAAAGTTATTTTAGGTCAAAATTGATACATAACACCTATATAAGTTCAATGTAATTAATTAGATTCATTTAATAGTAAATATATATATATAAAAGATTTATTGAACTTTTCACCGTCTTTTACCCACCTCCTAGGAGAATTTTTAAATTTACATAAAACTTAATTTTACCGCTTTTGTGAGTGGAATTTTGAAAATACAAGAGACATGGTTAATATCAAGTAGTATAATTTGGTTCAATAAGATAAAAATATTTTTTTTGTGAATAGTAATTTTTTTACTTTTATTTACCACGGTTAAAAGTAAATAGGGTAATTAAGGGTAAAAATGATATTATTATTACCATAACACATGTACAAATTCTATTGGATAAGTTTAATCCGACCAAAAACAACCTTAGGAATAAAATATTACCCTTTGGTTCACTTGGATTAGATTAGGGCACTTATTATTATTTTATTTAAAGAAGAGTTAAAAGAGTTAAAATCAATGTTTAATAACTAAAACATTTTTAATATAGGGTTATATATAAGATAAATTAAGCTATAAATATTAATTAAAAAGATAAAAATATTTAATATATAATTTTATTTTATTTATAATTTTTAGACAATAAATATTTTAATTTATTTATGACACAATGATGATGCAGTAATTTCCTTATTAATGAAATATTAACATAATTGATGTTATAAATACCCAAATAAATGTAATTTAAGACTTTTTATGAATTAAAATAATTTTATAGGTTAATATGACATGTTAGTATTGATTTAATTAATTTTTTTGAACTAATAATGATGATTATTATTTTCAAAAAACTAAATTACCAAATAGTGTAAAAATTGACATAAAATAGTTTTTAAACAAATATTATATTATTAATTGTTATTCAATTCCTAAAAATCTAAGGTTAGGACAAATGACTTAGAAAAGGTTATATATATTAATAATGAACCACTTTTGGTTCTTTTGTCTTGTTATAGTAAGTTTATTAACCATATAGTGTAAGAAAACAAGAAGACACGGTAAAAGTTAAATTATTTAACTTAGAGTTAAATCTAGATGATAAGGTTAAAATAGTAACCTAAACTTGTCTAAAACCTATTGGTTGAAAGGCTTTCGACCCATACCCAATTTTTCTTCGAAGTAAATAAATTTGGAGCTATTATAAACCGAATACGACTTTATTATAAAAAAATATTTTATGTATTTCCTAAGGTGCCCCTCTCTTCCCTTATAAAAGGGAACCTCCTTCCTCTTCTATTTACACAATTTTGAGCCTTCAAGCTCGGCCAAACCATTCCCATTTTAATTATGAACTTACTTATAAACATTATTGAGGTTCTGGTCTCCTCAAAAGACCAACTTTAGTGCCTTAAGAGGAAGCTTGAAAGAGGTGCGTCAAAGAAGAGGTAATCTCTTCTACAGATTCTTTCAAGTTTCTTTCTTCTTCAACTTATTCTTGTTTAGTTGTTTCATTATAAAGTAATAATATCAGTATCACTAAAATAATGATATTTTATTATAAATATGAAACAAACCCATTTCACCTTCTATCCATCCTACGGAAAACAAAATCACCGCGCGTGCGTACGTACGAAATACCGTCTCCACGCCGTGCTGTAATTTGTTTTTCCAGAACCACCTTACTTGGATGGGTATAATGGTGTAAATAATAACTATATATAGTTATTATAACATCATACGGATTATGAGATATTATATCATCCACTATAATTCAATTCAATAATTATGGGAACGATATCATCGCTCGTGCGTACGTACGGATTATCGTCTCCACGATGCGATGAGATTCATTCTCCATGTTAACCATTCAAGAATTATTATAAAGTATATATAATGAATAATAATGAAATATATGAAATTATAATTCTACTGTATTTTTGTATATATATATATATATATGTCATCTACTTACTTCAATTCAAGTCAATAAGGAATGAAAAACAGCGTTCATGCGTACGTACGGCCTACCGTCTCCATGAATGGTGTATTTCATTTCATTCTTCTATCTATTATATATATATATATATACTGAAATTATATGACATATAAATCATGATTTAAATTTTTAAAGTAAGTAAATCATGATATAAGTAATAATAATATCAAGAACAACAATTCCAAACACGTACGATAAATAAAACGATTTTACCCAAAACACAACTTTAGCATGGAACTTAAAAAAGAACGGGTAATATAAAGTCATAAGTGAACCATATATGATATCATAATAATCAATACGATTCTGTAATAAGGAAATGAAACTATTTAAATAATTATACAAGAGGTTCAGATACATACGAATTATATTGGACCTAAGGTAAGGGATAACTATTCCAATCTCATTCTTGTCCGAGATTGTTTAGTCGTACATATTTACTAGGGTTATTGTTATCATCCATGCCCATGTTTTCTAAAAATACTTTTCATGTATGTTTAAAGTCCTTTTTACCCATTTTTAAATTTTACCACATGTTATGAAAGGAATCATACTTTTGTTTACCACACGAGGAACTTTTTTACTTTTCTGACAAAAGTACGAGGAGGATGTTATTTTTAAACTTATACGGCAGGAATAGATTTTTACGGTTTCATAACGCCTAATTTTCATGAAGATTATTCTAAAATATTTCATTTATATTTTCAAAAAAATCCTTTTCTTTTAATATTTAATGGAATTTTTTGAAAAGAAAATGATTTTGAAAAAGAAAGGATATTTTCCTCAAGAATTCATTTCAAGTGTTTTATCAAAACTATTTTCCATCTAAGATGACATTATTTAGCATGTTTATGTTTCAAGTATAATGTATCTATTATTTACATGGTGTGATTTTTCTTATGATTAAATGATAACCATTTATTTTATATGGATTATGTGATGATGGGATGATGTTTATGAAACCCATTTTATTCTTTGGGTTATGATGAATGTTTTATGTTTATTTTGTGTCACAAGTAAGAATGATTTCAATATGAGATGGTTGGGACCTATATATCCCTCCAATGCATTGGGTAAAGATTTATATCTCATGATATAGACATGGCTAGAATGGTAATTTAATCCGGTTCAGTGATAAAGTACTGGAACGAGGAGTGAACTCGATTCAGAAAGGGACTTTGTCCACTAAGATGGTCTTGGAAGCAATGCCTTGGCTACTATGGAAATAATATCATGTGCTTAATGGTTTCCAAAATTACATGTTTTATTCCCATTCTATTTTATCATGATTAATGTTTATTTATGATCTATGCCTTACGTACTGCCATGTTTTATGTCATTGCTTAAGATTTTTATGTTTAAACATTATGTTCATTTTTTTAAGTTCAAATGTATATTATTTGTTTTATTTTCTCCATGCTTACCCTTACTGAGAATTTGATCTCAACCTTTATATGTTTTCTTTTCCCCAGGATTTAAAGAAAGGTTTTAGGTAAGAAAACAAAAAGGGGAAGATCTTTATGGGAGATGTTGAAGATCTTTCACCATGATTAGAAGATTATATTCTAAGTTTCCAAAGACACTAAACTATTACAGTACTTGTGTGTCTGTTTTTGTTATGTATTAAGTATTCCGCAAAAGTAATGTAATGTCCATATATGTCAAGATTGAGTCTCTACACAAACAAATTATATGGTAATAGGTATGGACAAGGGAACATGCCCCTCTATAGTTTCATGGATATTTCATAGGATAAAGGGATCATGGGAGCAAGTCGAGGCCTACGATTATACTGGGATACCTTTTTGTACTTTTAGGATTTTTGGATACTTGTATTGTACTTTACTTTCATGTATTGATTTTGGATATTTTTAGATACATGTATAATCATCATCATCATTGTATATGAGACACTTTTGGATTTTTTATGTATTCCTACCTTATTTATTTATTTGTTGTCTAATTTTTATATCTAATTCCCCTATTGGCATGTTATTAATATTATTTTACATATAGTCTGTTGACGAGGTCATAGTATCCCCACTAACACACATAGGCCCTCACTATTAGTCGGCAACCACCAACATTTTGGAAGATGTGCTTGTCGCCTTCTAACTGACCATACTCAAGACACTATTGAGTGGCATATGAGTCTGGGATGTTACATCATGGCACTTACAAGTGAAAATTTCTCCTAATGACCAACATAAAACAACATTTACCTATTCTTGGGGAACCTTTGATTATAAAAGTATTCCATTTAAATTATATAATGACCATGGGAACATTCAATAATGTATTGTAAGCATATTCTTTTATATAATTGAGGAAGGTATACAAGTTTTTTAGATGAATCCATAATTTTTGAAAATTAATTTGATAATTTCCATTTGAATATGGATATATATATAAAAATATTCCTAGAAAAATAAATCATTCACTATTTCTAAAAATTAAATTTCATGGTAGAAGAAATGATTGTACTGGGAAATGTGTCTTCATATAATTAAATAAAAGTTTAATAAAAGACAAATCATATTGATTCATTACCCTACCTCTTCTGTGATAAAAATATTTGATCATTCTTAGAGATTATTGGTTTTTATATGTGGTTCACCATGTATTTCAGTAAAAAGTCCTTACTAAAATAAAGCTTTCTTCAAAATTATAATGTGTTCATAATGGGTGATTCTTGTAGTATTTAATTTGTCAGTTAAAGAATATACTAACTTCACCACCTATATTTCAATATCTTGATTGGTAGAACCATTTTAAACTATTGTGTAATCCCTTAAATAGAGTTATATTGGTATTTATTTCCCAAATAATTGATAGAAGATTCCATGTTAGAGTTCACACCATAGAAACCTTGGAACCTTCTTTGAAAAATTATACAACTAGTGAAAAGTAATTTCTTGTAGTTTTTTATGCTTTATAAAATTTTCGATAATATTTTTTAAGAACTAAAGTAATTGTATTCATTAATCATGAAACACATAGGTACTTGATGAAGAAGGAAGAATAAAATATGATGTTTGTAAGATGAATGGTTCTTTTACAATAGTTTGATATGGTGATGAAAGATAAGATGAGGGCCACAAGAAAATTGTATTATCATATGATCACACTACCCCACATGAATGTGCTAATAATTTTTTACCCAGATTCACTACATGAATTGATACAATGTGAGAAACTCTATTTAATTGAATGAGATGTTCCCTAGTATGTCGACATGGTAATATTTCTGAATACCAAATCTCAATACTTTTGGGTGAATCAAAATTATATATAAGGATGATCCATATCATTGTAGAATAATTATGACCATGTATATATGATATATACACACAAGGGTGATGTGAATTATGTTCTTATATTTTGTAACACAATAGCTTGTGGATTCCTATTTATCCATCATAAAACATCTAGGAATTTTTTATATTTACTTCTACATTGTAATACACTTTTTATCGACATATATAACTTTTATAGGAAATTTTAGCAATGTTAATTTTATTGAAATTTATAAAAAATATTGAAAATTTCTAAAAAACAAATGAACATATAGAAAATATTTGATATATGGGGAATAGAATTTATTTTGTCATTTTCAAGGTATTCTAGTAATTCAAACGTACTGATTGATGTCGATTATGTTCTAAGTGGTTGGAAGTTAAAATTTCAGAAATTAATGATTCATTTTTTGTTTATGTTTTTGTTTAGATTAAAATTTTCTGTGGATTTTGGATGCCAATGGAAATAATAAGTGACCATGGAACTCAATTATTCAAGAGAATCATGGAATAATTGATGATTAAATAAGGTTTGGGCCATTAAAAATCAACTCCATTCCAACCATAAAAAATGGGTTGGCCGACAATATCTATAGATAAATGAACGAAATCTTGGAAAATACTACGAGTTACAACGGAAAGTCAAAACCACCAATAATAATGATTCATTTTTTATTTATGATTTTTTTGGACAAAAATATTATGTATATTAGTGATACCAATCGAATTAATAAGTGAACAAGGAACTCAATTATTCAATTTAATCATATAATAATTGATGATGAAATTTGTATTGGACCATAAAACATCGACACCATACCACCTACAAAAAATGTCTATGATGTGGTTAGAAATATGGAAATTAATGTAATATTGGAGAGTCTATGTATCAAAATATAAAATATTAGTTTGTAATGATGAAAAAAACTTTTTTTTCTTATAAATTAGTTTTTAATGAACATACTAGAATAATTCTATACAGGATAGTATACAGAAAGAGTTGTTACATCCAAATTGATTTGGAGGAAAAATCCTATAGGGAAGTTAATAAAATTATATTTTACTTAGGGGATGATGAATATAAAAGTAATATATAACTATAAAATTTATAATAAATTAATAGATATAAAATTTAAAATTATTTAATTTCCATTTATAAATAAATACACAAGTCAAACTAACCTAGAAGTGAGGCTTTCATCCTGTAGAGAAAGTATTTCTGTATATTTCTAGGATAAATTTCATTCTACGAAAGCATTGTTCTAGATGGTAGGGGTCATTCATACTTTGTAATATTTTACATTTTTGTGAAACCTCGATAAATTTATGTGAAGCAGACAATACCTTCACTATTAATGGTTAGAGAGGGAATAATTACTATGAGAACTTTATAATGGAGCCACTACAGGAGATTGAACTCACTAAAAATTATATAAATAAATTTTATAGGTTATAACTCTCCTTACCTATGTGTATTTTTTATTTTTATAATAAATAGTTTATAATTTTTATATCTATTAGAATAAACTAAGGATATTTCATGAAATAAGTTTGGGGTAAGGGAAACGTTTATGTTGTTTAGTATTTTTGTGTTTAGTTTTATTTTCTTATTTTATATATGAAATTTAGAATTAATGAGAACCACTTTGAAAATTATTAACTATGGAACATTGGTAAAAGGAATAACTAGTAAGAAGCATAAAATTTATGGCTTAATTGAAAAGGTTTCAAGAGAATCTAATTTTTGACATGAAGAAACTACAAAATTGATATGATCTTTGGAAAAAATGTTAACCAAAAAAACTAACTCCTTATGGAGACTTTCTAAATGATAATTCCATATATCATATCCACTAGAGTAAGATGAATAATTGGAGATTAATTTATAAATTCCTTATATAAAATTGAACAATGTGTATATATGTTTGTGGAAAATAAAAGTCATTATTAGAAATTATAGTAATCTGATAATTGGTTGTTTAAAAACTACTTCCATGCCTTGGTTATCATAAATAACGATGGGGTGTTTTTTATTTATAATGGATTAGTTATAGATTAGTTGTACTCAAACAACTAGAGAAAATTTACATGATAGTCTTGGTAAATATATTTGAATTCCTAGTTGTTTATGGGTTTATAGACATTTGGGGAATTATAAACAAAAATGAAAAAGGGGGGATGATAAATAAAGATGTTACATAGGATTTAGTAAGTATGTTTAAACCTGAATTGTGGTATGAAGAGATTATAAGATAGGAATTATAAAAGATTATGATCATTAGTAATATAATACAACTAATTTCTATTCATTTAATCCCCATTAACATGAGTCTTGGGTTTGAGAGAAGATTAAACACATGTAATACTTGTCAAAGTTGACTACTAGGATCACATGTGGGGTGATAAATACTGGGGGTGATTTAGTATTTATATCTTTCTTCAAAACCCATTTTCCTCTCATGCTAATTTAGTTTTACTCTCAAAAATCACAAAAAAAATTAAGATAAATGCACATAATTAATTTGTTAATGATGTTTTCCTCCGAAGAAGGATGAATATTTCCATAGTGAATGGTGATTTTTATCCCAATCACTCAAAGTCCTCATTTTATTATCAAGAAAGAGATAAAACAAGGATATGGCCTCGAACCTATAATGATTGATGATTTTATCCCAATACCACTCGACACTAACATAATAAAATGTTGGGTATTAATGTGATAATGTTCAAATGGTCAAAAGGGGATGAATTTACCTTTTTTTATTATTTATAAGGAATTATTATTAATGACAATAAGAAATGTGTGGTAATTAAAAAGAAATCAACATAGTAATTTTTATACTAGTTAATATCTAAATAATCATACTCTGCCCTCTATCCCCCTCAATCATAGAGAGAAATTGAATACTCTATCTACTGAATCTCTCACTATTGTTGGCAGTCACAACGCTTTACAACTTCCTTTTTTAACCCTAAATGAAATAACCAAGGATGAATTTTTCTCAGCAGGTGTCACAATACGCCACATAATGTTTCTCACATGGATCCATAACCCAATTTCACTACCTTTTTCACACCCAAAGGCACATCCCACACTTTTCATTTACATGGGGTGGTATAACAGGACTCCAAATTTTTTGGAATTACCGACACATAATTATACAAAAATAAATAAATATGTATGAATCATATAAACCAAATGAACAAGAATGGATATGAGTGTCAAGACAATAAGTTTATCTCTAATAAAAATTAATCAAATGATTGATGTTCATCTAAGAGAAGTAATTGATTTCTAGGTTTATCGCACAATATAATTCAAGTACATCATAATCCTTGTTAACTTGATACAGATTTGTTGAACATAATATATAGTGTTTTTCATGAAAAGAAGATACAAAGAATAAATTTTGTTACATTTTACCCATCCCATAGAAATATGTGATTCCTTCATTGAATTCACATTCCATGTGGCTCTATTTTGATAATTTTAAAAAATAAAATTGGTTATACAATGGAAATCAATAATAATAATTAATATAAAATAAATAGACTCATAAAAACCAAAATAAATGTTTTTGGAACTCCTCATTATACATGTGATACATAATTTTTATTTTTCAAAAAATCTATATTTAAACATTTCATGTTCCAAGAAAAAAATTTGTATATTAATACATCTAGGATCACATTTAATGTAGATTAAATATAGCATAAAATACCTCCAAATAAATTTCCTTCAGATCAAAAATAATTATTGAGTGTTTAAGGAGTAATGAAATCAATAGATGGAAATGAAAAAACATGAATTAATTTTAAATATAAAATAACATTTAAAACATAACATTTTTTGAAATAAAATATGAAAAATTCATTGAGTGACCTTAGGTCACATGGTTGGTTGTGAAATGTTTTCCTTGATTTGGAGGAACTAGAGTGGCGACTCCCATCACCGCTCAACATCTCGCTCACCCTAAATCCACATACCCTAAATCTTCACTCCTTCGCCACACATCAACACGCCGTTCAGTCGGCTCTGAATACCTTAACGATGCAGACAGAAGGTGATATTGAAGAATCAAAGAAGTTCTCTGGATTCTCAGAGAGTTTTTTTGTCCTGCTGGCAAACCGATCCCCATTTTAATCATACAAAAAGGGTATACAACCCAAGTATCAGCTTTTTAAGATGTGATTGCATCTCAGATCGACCTCTGTAAGCATTCTTTTATAGCTCAGATTTCAATTTTTAATGGTACGAAACCCTGGAAACTATTAGATATTGTTTTGCATTTATCTTTGATTTGGGGTTTTACCGATTTCAAATGCATATCCATTGGTCGGGGTAATTTCCACATAATTGTTCCCTCTACAGATCTCAAAGGATGTGCGAGGAGCATAGGTTCTGCTAATCTCATGCCTAGAACTTTGCGGATTCATGATTGGAAATTGATATTTTCCTGGAATGACTTCAAAGATACTTATGCTCAGGTATGGGTAAAAATACATGGACTTAACTGGGTATTATGGCATCTTGATATCCTGTTTGACATCAATTCCATGATTGGAATCCCTATTAGAATGTATTATGCAACTTAAAATCCTAGTTATGCTCATTATGTGTGGGTATTGGTGGAAATTGATCTAAGTGTTATGCTAATTGATAGAGGTGTTTTATCTACATTTAATGGTGGATTTTTCTTAATAATTGAATATGAGATAATTCCATCATTATGTAAATCTTGTCAAATTATTGTACACTTAGATTCACAATGTAGAAGAGATGTGCTATGTTTTAACTTCCAAAATAAAGGACATGATGCACTACACTGTCGAAGGAAGCAGAAGAGAGATTCTATTCAGAAGGATATTAATGAGCCTTTGGTGGTCAATTGCCACACTGGAAAGATGAATGTTTTTGAACCTATTGAAAATGACCAAAGCATTGATCTTGAAGATCCTTTACCAAGGGATGGTTCCACTCCACAAGTGGATGGAATAAGGAGGGTCAGATAGTCTGATATTCCTAATGGAAATAACCAAAATTAAGGAGGCATCTCTTTTAAGGATTCACTAGTTAGAGTAATGGATGGTGAAAGAAATGAATCCAACTCAGAATATTGTCACGCAGAAAGGGAATGCTCAGCACAAGCAGTTGTGGATGATAGGGCTAGGCATGAGATGCATGATCTAAAATCACAGAAAGGTAAGTTAGTGATAGTTGTTTCTACTTCAGATAAGTGTAAGAGAAAAGGTCAAAATATAAACAATGATAATATTAAAGAGAAAGGAAATAATGAGGAGGCTTTTGAACCCTCTCCACTCCAGGTTTTGGGTGTACACACTGATGCTCTGGCTAGTGAAGTGTCCTCAGATACCTACAGCAAAAAAGAGGGTGTACATAGCTCTGACATACAAGAGTTGGAGAGGACTAAAAACTACTCACAGAAGGATGGAATGAATCCCACACATGAAATCACAACTACTCCAGATAAGGTAATAACTAATGTCAACGTTTCAAACTCATTTGAGTTGATTTCCTCCAATAATAGTGTTATTGAGTCACCACCCTTTGAGACTACTTCCAATGTTGTGGACGCACCTTCAGATGATGAAGGTGGTGAATGGATGCATGCAATGTCTGGAATGAGGGGCCGACACTCCCACGGAAAAGGTGGGCGCATGCCATACCACATCATGAGTACATGCTCTAGAATAGGTTAATATTTCCCTATTGTGTTTCCTATTATTTTCTTTGCTTCTTTGTTCCTCCTCTAGATTCTGCTTTTTGGATTCAATGAAGAGCCCACTCTACCTAAATTTTTTAAAAAAATGGTTGGTTGAGGACTCTACCAAATTTTCACTCACGTTTAGTCATAATTTTGGTTCATTACTTTTATATATTATCACTTATAGTAGGTCAAAAAGTAGGTTCAATACTTTTCCAAATTTTCAACTTTGTAAGATAGGTTTAACACTTTTAATAATTTATATTTCATAGTATAGGTGCAACACTTTAACAAAATTTGACTTCATGTAGTAGGTTTAATGGTTTTCCAAATTTTCACTTCCTAAGGTAGGTTTAACACTTTTCCAAATTTCTACCTCATAAGGAAGATTGATTTTTCTTCTCATAATAGGTTGAGGACTTTTCCAAATGTTCACTCAGGATTGATTAAAAAAATGATCATGTTGTCAATTATAATTTATTAATGTGGACACATTAATTGGAATGATAATTCTATGAAATTTTTAGATTTTTAAAATATAGTATTGTAAATCTAATTTCTTCATGTGTCCGGATCAATAGTTATAAGATTTTGGATACCTATCTTGAAGTATCTTGAATTTTTTTTAATATTGTTGTTTGGATTTGGATTATGTGGTCAGTCAAGACATATCCAAATATTTGAATATAGACTATTATGAAAACTCATTGTCTATGTGATGGTAACCCATATGGTGATGGATATTTCTCCAAGATAAGTTCACAATATACGTGTTGAACAACATAATAGTAATAATGTATAAAAAATATCATTTATTATAAACAATGTAGGCATAAAATAATCTTCACAAACACTGTTTGATGGAATTAAAGAGTGAAATAAAATATATGAGAGATTAAAATTATGTAATAAATAAGAATTTAAATTATCAAAACATAAATAAACAATGTTCTTCTGAGACACTTCAACATTCTAAACCTTTTTGATAATTTAAAAACAAGATAAATTTTTTCCCTATTTTTGAAATTGATCAAAAATATTAAAGTATAAAATTACTATTCCTTTTAATGTATATATACTTATAAGTGAACATATACTCACCCTAGATTAGACAATGATTACTAGGAAAGAAACTAGCCTTTAAATTAAAGCTATATTTCATGCTCCAGCTAAATTCATGCATTTTTACTTTTATATAGTAGACCAAATTTCTATCAAAAATACTTTAGAATCATCAAGGAGTGATAAAAACATTTTAATAAATTAAGAAAATTATACTATAATGTCCCATTATAAGGCCACAACCACAAACATTACATGTTCATGAGTTTTAGTTTTTATTTTAATTTATTTCACTTTTTGGATCATTTCATTTTTATAGTTTTAGAGAATTAGTCCATAACACATGCCTAAAAATATATAATAGAAAGTGTACACTTCCAATTAGTATCTATTTTTTCCATAATATAAATCTTTTAAAACAAAGCATGATTTATTTTCATAGAAAATCTCCATCACTATTGAACTAGACTTATTTCATCTACTTAACCATCTTTAAAACCTTTGAGAAAAGTTTAAAAAAACTTGGGATGAACACAATAGTTATTAAGGGATAAAAAAAGAAGTAAAACAATTAATCTTGTTAAAACAGGAAAAATCATAGGACGTTTACATTTATCATTAAAGTTCTTTGAGAATATGAAAGAAAACATTTTCACATGAAAAAAAGACACATTTTTACTCAAATAAAATGATTAAAACACACATAATGAATCTAAATCTCCTTTTTGGTGACTTCTATCATCATAGTCATAAAACCCTTTAAATACCCATTTCATTGAAATAAATGTATGATCTAATTCTAATATAATCATTACCAAATGCATTGAATATAAATAATAGTGCTCAACCTTCATATAAGACATATCAACCTCACATGTGAGCTATAATGGGGCTCCACCCTTCATATAAGCCATATCAGGATCACTTATTTCTAATGAATGATAATGGGGATCAACACTTCGTATAAACTATATCAGGCTCACTCATGAGCTATAATGGGGTTCAAACCATCGTATAAGCTTTATCGGGTTCACATGTTTCATATAAATGTTAAGTACCATTTCACGAATAAAACAATTTCATCATAAAACCCTATGAAAAAATATTTTAAAGCCATATTAAAAAAACATTCAGATAAAATTTCCTTGTACTTTCAAAAACTCATTTGTAATACCAAAATTCTATTTTCATTAAAAACCAATTTTCAATACCAAAATACACAAAAGGGAAAGAAGTTTTATAATTTTAATAAACCATATAATATTGAAAAGGTAAATATAAATTAAATAACTGTCATGATATTGGGAAAGTCATTTTCACCATGTACATTAAGAATAGAACATCTCTTTTGTCACATGTTGATACGTTCTATATAGAGAACATAAAAATATTCATTTTTAAAAACAATTAAATAAAGTAAATATACATACTTTTTAAATTATAAATGTTTTAAATCTGTATAAAACCACTAATAAAACCATTCTTAAAACATGGAAAGGTATGTGAAAGATATTTTGAGGGAAAAACAATAAAAAGTGATTTTTAAAGGAAAAATACCCTATCACTTGGGAAACACTTGATTTATACGGCCCATCAAAGTTGTAAAATTATTCAGAATATGAAAATCATGAGAATATATAAATTAATGATATAAAATTTCTAAGGGTATGTATATACACCTTATAATAGAATATAGGTTTATAATCATCAAAAAGTACCTCAATGAAAGGAAATTGAGACGAAGTCCCTTACCTTGATCCTGACTTATCATGTGTGTATTTATATTACTGAATAAAAAAAATATATTAATTATTTAATTTCTTGATTTTTTTTAATTTTATTATGAATTTTATTTCACTTATTACGATGTTAAATAAAATTACATAATCAATTAAATTTAATTTTGGTGTTTTGACCATTTTCAGTTTCTGTGTCAAAAATGACTTTAGTATGTCAACTATGGTCAAAGGGGTCATTATTTAAATATATATAGAATAATAATCATTATATAATAAATATATTTGAATATAAATTATTATTTTATAACCAATCATGGAATATTGTTATGAAAGATGAACCAACGTTACAATCATGGAGATGGTAGGAAGCATGTATGCATGAGTAACATTCCTATTTCTCAATGATCATTATAAAATGAAGATAAATAAAATTAATATTTCAATAATGAACATTATACGATAAATAATATATTATATAACTATATATACTTACATATATCATTATTTTTATGTTGTGATGAAAAAAGAAGAATCACATTGCTTCGGGGAGGTGGTAATCGACACATCTAGAAACGATGTTATCACTTTCTCGTTGAGTGAAAAGGTAAGGAATAAAATGTTATATTATATTTATAGATATATAGTTATGTAATTAATATAATAATTATTTCTTTTATATAATTTATATTTATTATACTTACCCTTACTACCTTTCATGTGACAGGTTTTTGAAAAATGTTTCACATCGCTCTGTGTGGTTGTAGTTCGCCATACACATGAGTTACATTATTGTAACCCCTCTGTTATGAAATAAAAAAGTGTGTATATGATATAATGAATAAAGAGGTATTATTATGTTATAAATATCGTAAATATAATATATAAATATTATTTCCATCATTAATTCCAACCATGAAAGGTGGTAATGAAAAAATGAATGACATCATTACGTGACGTCGTAGTTCGCCTTACACATGAATGATGGTTTATTAACCCATTTTATGGAATTGTGTGTATTTTTAGGTACAAAAATTAATATAACAACATATAAGTATATTTATGATACTTAAATTGTTATATAATAATGGTATAATAATAATTTAAAGGGTGTAGAAGGAAAAACAACAAAAATGCACGTTGATAAACATTACCTCTTCTTCGGATGACTCCATTTACTTTGTGGATAATTACTTAATTGGTTGGATGTTATCCAATTTGAGGCTCTTATTAATAGAATATGAAATTCATGACGTGATTTTGTCATGTTTTGGTTGAGCTAAATGTCTTGGGAGTTGTGAAGAAGTGGGGAGAGTGAATGTCCATTTATAATGGATGAGGAGTGGCATTTTTGTAAATACAAAAAGGCAAACACTATTGGGTGGTATTTGATACCTCATGTTCCTCAAATATTGAACAATAATGTAAGGGAGGGACTAATAAGTCTATAAGTACCTCCACCACAAAAAATATATACAATTTCTATCATGGTATTCCTTAGTCTTTTAGTTTACTCATTTTTATCTTTAGAGTCTTTAGAAAGGTGACATGTATCTTTTTATTTACCTAAGTAATTTAACCATTAAGACTATAATTAAAAAGATATTTATTAAATAATTTAAAGACAATTATTCAAAAAATTAAGTCCAATTAAATAAATAAAAATATTATGTGTGTGAAAAATTAATTTTAATACAGATGTATGCAATGCACAAAACCCCATTTTAACCTCAACTACATTAATTAATTTTAACTATTTCAAATAATAATTATGATAAAAAATTAGATTTAACTTATTAGATAATATAAATTATTATTATTAAAAATATTAAATATGATTTTAAAAATTCTATTATCATAAGTGGATGAAATTAATTTAAAATCTATCACGTAGACAGTATGATAAAGCATGTTTTTAAAGTGAAGATGTTCAAAGGTTTATTGAGATTTTTTATCTAAATTCAATATAAAATGATTAATGTGACCTAAATTGGATTAATATATGTATAATTTAACTATTGTGACATTAAAAATAATTTAAATTATAATTTATCATTATAAATTATTTATACGAAAAGTCAGTTTTCAATTAAAATTTAGTAATTTTTTCACGATTCATCAAAAAATGAAACTCCTCAGAAAAAACCAAAAAATAATGATAATATAATTTTAAAATTAATATTTCAAAAATGATTTTTTTTCAAATAATGTTTATAAGTTTCAAAATATAGTTTTGAAACAAGTTCTCCATTATAAGTCTTCAAAATAGCATTTAAAAAATACAGATTTTTTATGTCTAAAATAGGATTTGTTATTATCTTTTGAATATAAAATATATTAAATGAATGTAAAAATATTTTATTGATTATATAATGTATAAATTTAATAAATATAAACCAATAATAGTAATTAATTTAATTTAATGGTATAGAACACACTTGTTCACATTAAAACATTTTTTCAGAAAAATATTTCCTTTTATTTCCAAAAGGGATTTATTTTAATTTATATTTAATTGGTCACCAAATAATTCATTCTATATGCTTGTGTAAACCATATTTTAATTATTTAGTAAATTTTATTTATTCCTTCCATTCTAACTACTAGGTGGAAACTATCCTGTTAAATCATAATATTAGTAGTATATTGTTGTATAGTAAGACTCGTCCTCACATGTAACACAAGTAATTGATGAAACACAATGTTATGTGTAACAAAAGATAAAATTTATTATTAAAAATATAAACTTTTAATTGCTTGTAACTCAAACTATCAATGAGTTTTAAATAATTTAAAAGAACATATTTCATAAAATATCATAAAGTTACACTCATGCCTTCCCAACCTGTTACTTTTCTGGTTTTGGTTGTTAGAGGTGGTTGGGGGGTTCCTAAAGGTTTTAGTGGAGGATTTAGATGAATCAAATCTATTTTAGTAATTTTACGTTGTGTGAGATGAATACAATACATGTAATGGTTGTTCACACCTTGTGTAGCTGGCTGGTTCACATGTTGTAGACTGGCTAATGGGGATGCTTTTAGATTGATTACACACTGTGTCAGTTAAATTAACAATGTGTATTAAATAAATGCATAGTAGTGCATTTCTTGGTGAATGTTATATTTTTTGAATTCCCATGGAATTCACATTATGTATATGTATTATATTCCATGAAACTGATGGGTTTCTAGCTTTTAATTTCATTTCTCATATGTTTCTCATTATTATGCCAAACCTTCCTCACTCAAATTTTGTGGCAATACCTATGAGATTTTTGACGGATCTTATATTAATATTACACCCATTCAATCGATCGATTCTGGTTGATCCCCATTGGAAATCGATCATAATTTCTTCTCCCTTATTTGTGTTTTTATCCAGTTCCTCTTTCAGGAACCCACTACAGTTGTGTGGTTTTGGTTTAGACTATGTGTTAGGTTTTGTTATGATGTATATTTGGTTTGGTGTTGGTTGATCTGTGATTTTTTCACGTATTTGTGGTTTTTAGGAATTTATTCTTAACCATGTGGTGCATAGTGAGTCAAAAAATCTTCTTTGGGTTATGTAATACCTTGTTTCTATGTATTTTGTATCTTGTGGGGGGGATACTCTCACTTCTAGAACCATATGATATACCAACGGTTTTAAAATATTGGTATAAGATCGATAACCATTGGTATAACATATACCAACAGTTATCCAAACTGTTGGGTCTTAATGCATGTGGATAGACATATGCCAATGGTATTCACTAACTGTTCATATATAGAACCTTACAACACTTATACCAAAGGTTTATTGTAACCGTTGGTGTAAATATTTACCAACAGTTTTATACCATTTCAATATAACCCACTTTATATATATACCATCATATTAATAACCATTTATATATAATTTTACCAATAGTTTTAAATACATTGTTGGTAAATATTTAGTTTTTAGGTCTATCCCAATGGTTTACAAACCATTGGAATAGAAATTTCACAACAGTTTGAAGAAAACCATTGGTATAGATTCGATTTTCACATATATACCAATGGTTTTCAAATCATTGGTATAGAGTTGATGCAACTCTAGCAGCAAGCAATACCTGCCTCTCCTGTGTAATTACCTGCAATAATAACACCAATACAATTACCTGTACATAACACCAACACTTAAAAATATGATCCAAACAGTGATGGAAGTTTATTTCTCTCATTTTTGAAATTGATGCAACAATCATTGTATGATATTGATTCAATTTGAATGGATGGAATTATATATATTTAGACTACTAAAGTTTCTTAACAATGGTTTCTCATTAGATATAAAATTATAATCTAGTTTATAGGTAATATATAATCACTGATGATCATGTTCCAAGGGATTATTGGGATAGTTCCCAATCTGTGGGGAGTGGAAACCCACATTACACTATTGTGTAATATATAGGGGTTTGATATACCATTAATATATTACAGTGTGTTTTAATATATAGGGGTTGATGGATGATGTTATTAATGTAATTTCATGTGAATTTTGGCCATGAGTTTTGAATGACAATTTGAAATGTACCTCCATGGTAGAGAATATATGGAAAATGAATTAGGTTTTGTTAGATAATTTACTTGATACAGGGCCATAACAAGTATTTTCCAAGATAAATAGTGTCAAGAGTTGTATTTGTATTTGAATGGATTTAGAAGAGTGGAATGCATCACTGATAACATTTGAGGTGGATCTTGAGGTGTATTTTAAGGTAAGGTATATAGTGGTGAGTGTAAAATTGGTGGTTTGAGGTTGTAACCCTCATTATCTATAGAATTTTTTTAGATTCCTCAAACTATGGTCCCAATAATTATTGGATAGGTCATTGTATATCATGGTCATTAGTTTCATATAATGATGTAGGAACAAAAACACTCCTATAGTGGGGATTTTTATTTCATTCATGGTAATGTAACCATCATGATAATCAATCATGGATTCAAGGAATCACTAGTTTAACCTTTTTTTGGAACTGGGATATTACTAAAAATATACCTGATTCCATTTTATTTCATGGATAAATTCCAAGTGTGAGCTTAGATGATATATTAGATGACTTCCAAGCATTATCCTTGATCTCAGGATAGAATTGGAATGATCTAGGGATGACTCAGATCATGGGGTGTTTGTTTTTAGGTCAAATTTTATTGAGATATACAGAACCAAAATAAAATAAAAACACCTAAAAATACCCTACCATCATCTAAAAAAACAATACTGAATAGTAATTAATAGACACCTGAAAAAATAATACAACACCTTATAAAGAACCAATGTAAATGAACCTAAAAATAAAGAAAATATAAAATAAAATTATAGGTGGGTATAACATAAGGTTAAAATTATTATGGTGATTATGGTTATTGAACATGTTTCTGAGATATATCAGCTACCCTATAACATAGAACTAAGTGGGGATGGTTGTGTGGATAAATGAGGGTTATGATATGAGCTATTAATACTATTTTTTTCTCATTATATATGATCTAACCATGCTGTATTGTAGTGATGAGATCCAATATGAGTGAGAGGTTTGAGTTATGTGATTGGTATGTAACTAACCCATTTATAAAGAAAGTCAAATATATAAGGTGATGAGATTGTTTTTCATTTATTTTTACTATTCTAATTGAGATTTTTATTCAAGTATGATTTTTTGGGTGAGCTATTTTTTTACTCTTATCTTGATGCGGTATTAGAGTGTGGGTTCATGCATCATACATTTTTGTATACTTGGAAATGTTCATGACTCCTTGTCGATGTGAAATTATTTTCATAATGACGAACGTGGGTTTATAAAATTGTTAAAAAATGAAAAAATTCCTTATAATTGTATGGAATGATTTTGATTAATTAATGTGTCAATAATAACATATTCATTTTTTTATACAATGACTCATTGGCGATGCCTTAATTAATTGGGACCATTGTGGTGATTATTTTTTGATTTTTTGATATGGTTATAGGTATTCTCCTAGTGATTTACAACCATTTAAAGTGTAGGTTTGGGTATAATGTGCCTTATGATGGGATCTAGGTATGAGTGCCTAGGTATGGGTTGTGCATGAGAGGTTTTTTTGGTTAAATACATTTGAATGAGTCATGTTGATAGTGGTGATGCTAGTGTGGGATGATATTGTGGCTCTCTCTAGAGTGATTATAAGGTTCTCAAGGTAGGCTACTAGTTATGTCTATCAGAGTAGAATGTTAGGGTTAACAAATATTTGTTGGTTGATCCTCATTTTTCCTGATGGTTAGATGATGGAGTTTTATTATTAAGTTAGATATATCCATGAAGTTTTATTATTTATAGATAAATAAATAAAGATAAATGTAAGACCATTGACCTAATAAATCATTTGAATGATGAATCATATAATAAATTTCCAAATACCCTAATTACTTTATCAAAATAGATGAAAATACATCGGTAAAAGGGGTTGTGAATCAAACTATATAGTATTTAGGAAACCTGAGTCATGAATAATGTGACCTACCTAATCAAACATATATTCAGTCATAGAAAATCAAAAAACATCAAATTTCAGTAACATCAATCAAAAATGTAATAGATCAATTTTTCCCTCATCACCATCACCATCACCATCACCATCACTATAACCACCACCATCAGTCTCATCCTCATCCCTACCCCTTTACTCATCCTCACCCTCATCCTTGGCCGCATCATCACCCTCGTCCTCTGCCTCAGCCTCTACCTCTCCTTAAACGTTAGCCTCAGTCTTGATATCATCCTCATCCCCAGCCTCTTCATTTCCATCGTCAATGCCAGGAATGACTTCATCTCGACCAGCACTAGAACTACCACCTCGTGCACTATATATTGAACATATAGACAACATATATTTATCACAATTTGTTCTAACCTCTAGTAGAAGTGTTGGACATAAAACTTTCATCAGTTTCATAAATTCAATGTTTTACCTAGCAGACCGTTCTTCCACCTGTGTGACCCTTTTTTATCATGTTCTACCCATGACTTAACCTATCTGATCTTAGTGTAACTAAAAATGGTACTCAAAGAGGGAAAATACCTTATCAAGGATATACTCTTCCTAGGTTAGCAGTGTACTCTGCCAGGGAGCTAATCTCCCAACACCTAATGTAAGAGATCATTTGGCACGAAATTGTTAGGTTCTTAGGCATCAAGGGCCTCTAAAGTATCCTGTTACAAGTATAAATTTATTATTAAGTTAAAAAATAGATATTAAAATTTTAAATAAATAAAGTTAAACTTATAATTTTATGTTGTGTGGGTTTGTTAACCACACTTCCATATTTTTTTCTTCTACATGAGCAAAACCATTTTTCTTGAGGCACACATCCTTCAATATTCAATACCTACCTCTACAATGACATTGAATGTGAAAACCCATAATTAAAAAATGGTTACTAATAATGAATTTCATAAATAAAATCAAATTAAAATATTATAAATCAAATTAATTATAGAAGAAAAAATAAAAAGTGCAAGTCCAAAATAAAAATTATAAACAACTGTTATACCTACTTCCTCTCATGATCTTATATCACAGTACATCCAAATGTGTGTAGGTGTTTTAGAAGCAAGGTTTTTTTTCTTTTTTCCAAATGATTCCTAAATTAAATTCAATAATAGAAAAGATAGTATTAATTAAAATCATGAAAATTATCATTTAAATACATCAAATGTAGTTAATACCTTAAACTTGATAGTAGTCCAATGAGTAATCATTTTATGATACTATTCCTTCAGACAACCATCCATGATAGGGACCAACTATAACTCTATGACAACTCTATCACACCAGCCAATATACAACAAATGCTTATAGTCTCTCTAAATCTCACCTAATTCCTTTAGACGTGCTGGTTGTGCACCCTTACTATTGTGGAAATTAAACCAAAGCTACACCAAAATATTAATTAATATAAATACAAAAATAATATTACATTAATTATAACATACTGTTTTACCCTATATCTATTCCTAAGAATTATCCTTAACTTCGTTTGGAAACTATCTCAATGATATTGGGATGAAAGGAATGATGTAAGAGTATTTGTAAAGCGTCTCAAAATACATTGACATTGATGCCCTATTTTTTCTATCATTTTATTGTATTAGTTGTATTTCACCATCAATTGTGAGTGGTGGTTCAACAAAAAAACGCATGCATGTAAGCCCCCCATCATAATAGATACATGCACTGATACGTGTACCCCCCCCCCCCCCCCCGCGCGCATCAGTACATGTATCTATTATGATAGAAAACAAATTTTATATCAGTACATGTTGTAATGAAAATAAATTATGGTAAAACAAATTGTTAGGGTTCTAAAATATACATGTGGTAGTCTGCTCAATGGGTGCCTCTAGATCCACTGCCACTGGTGGAACATCACCCTGTACTAGTGGAGTGGTTCTTAGTGTATGCATTGTAGGAACAAACTCTATCATAGGAGGAGTAGAAGAAGGAATATAGATGCCTGGAGAAAAAGTATTAAATGGTAAATAAGGTGGAATGGATGACTAACCAACTGGATAATATGGATGAGGAGTGGGAATCATCATGGGATTTGGTAATGATGGGTGAGGAGGCTCATATGTGAATGATGGTGAAAACGTGGGAGGACTAAATATTTCATGTATCCCTAACAACACAGCGGGATCAACATGTGTGTAAGATTTTACATCATTGGGAGGTGCATGGTTTAAAAGGGTACACTAACTGGAGTTCCTAGCTCTCGTACAACATCCCCTTGTACCACGATCCTGAGTATTGGGACCACTTCTAGGATACATGTTAAATAACGAGTCCCTCAGTGGTAGATCCTGCATAAATGTTTAAAACAAAATTAATCACATGAAATTATATTGTATTGATATATATATATATATTAAATAAAGTATGTGTAATAGGAACTAACAAAGGAATTCCCATCTCATCCATGAGATGATTGTTTTCCATCATATTTCTTCTTCGTTGCTCCTCATATGGTTTCATTTCCTTCATTTGAAAACAAATATAAAAGTTATTAGAAAAAGATAACTATTGTGTACTCAAAAAAACAAAAAATCCGAGACCTAGATTATTTGTCTAAGATCATTTGGTTCATATTTTCAATTAGGTAATTTAGCAATTTTTGGTGTTAGTTAATTATTTTAATTGGTTTTGATTTTCATATCAACTAGTTTAATGTGTCCAATTCAATTCATCTAGTTTTTTTAAAATTTAACTATTTTGGTTTTGTTTGGTTTGGTAGGTATGAATACAATATAATTCAATATTATAAAATTCAACTGAATTTAAAATGAAACCAATAAATATTAAAAATGCACATGAAGGTCTATTTGGATACAAAATATTTTTAACCAATAGTAAATAAATTTGTATAGAAAAAACCTCAAAAACTCATGTAGAGCTAAAACAATATAACTGAGAACATAGATTAATGCTTCTATATATTTCCCACCACAACTTTGGGTTCGAAATTCAGTCTAACAATTGATGTATTGGAGTCATCATATGTAATAAATGGATTAGTTCCAATAGGATAAGGGATGGTGTCAATTCCATCATCACCATCATAAAAAATATTACTTGGTATTACTTCAATAATGACACCAAATTCTGGTCAGAGATGATCTTTTAAATAAAAAATCTATTTCCCCATTGATGCCAATACATATGGTTCATCAGTAGAAAGATTTCAAGTCATGTCAATAACTCAAAATACAAAATCTTCAATAAAGGTTCCATGCCTCTTCATCGAATCAAACCACTAACATTTCATCATAGTGACTCGACCATGAGAGTAATTATCCAATATTATTATTATTTTCAATGACTATTTAATAAGATACATTTTCAATACAAGGTCTATTATCCAATGCACTAGCATAAAAATCTGTTGTGGTAGTTAGCATAACAACATCATGTTGTGTTCTCATGTTCTTTTCTCATTCAGTGATAATAAATCTATAGCCATTGATCATAATTTATTTACATCCACAAACCACGGTATTAGGACCACAAGTCAAAGCTCTTATTTCCTCAAAGATAGTGTTAGTAAGAAAACTCGATACCTAAAATATAAATGAATATTAAAAATAATTAAATACTGATTTTATTTATTTATTATATAAATATTTCTACCTTAATTTTCAACCAATCAGAAAACTATTTTCTAGGAAAGGTCTCTCTCCATCTCAAAGATAAAGAATGATGATTTATAATTATCATTTCTTTATGTTCCCTATAGATAAAAATATAATTATTTTAACAGATATGTATAATTAAAATATTTGAGAAAAAATATACATGTTCAATTTACAAATATCATGTAGTCATCGAACAAATCACAGTTGAATAACACTGTGTGATGTGACATATCCCGCTCTTCAAGGCTTAATGTTGTCAATTTATATTATTTGGGAATTCCTCATATTTGAGGAAGTGATGGAAAATTGGGTTCAATTTTCTCATAATATTCTTATTAATTTTTTTCATTTGTCTTTTCATTCTCATAGTTAGATCGGAAAAATATATTGAGAGGAAATCCAAAAGTTCTTGAGCCAAGTAACCATTCATAATAGAAACTTTGGGATGATTCATATTCAATACATAAGATTTAAATGTGTACATATTTCTTTAAGTTGGATACATCCAAAAAAAGATATAGTTCCTATGAGAAGTATTTTAGTTGGCAGATGCACAGTCAGATACAACATTCATGTGAAAAATGATGGAGGAAATATTTTCTTTATCTCACATAAAATTAATGGTGTCTCCACCAACATTTTTTACAGGAATGACTTGTACAACATATTAACAAAAAGATCTCTAAATAAATGGAATAACAAAAAAACTAACTCCCTTACATTATTGGACAAAAGATGACATATTTCTATTGGAATCAACTAATGCAAAAGGATGTGATAATCACGAGTCTTCAAAGACTTCAACAAAAACTCTATTATGTTGACTTGTTTTGATATATTTCCTGATTATCCATTATGAACTTCAATAGTCTCTAGGACTTCCATAATTTTTTTCCTGTAGGTGTCATCACATAAGAAGTACATGGAACTTTTTATTTATTTTCACTAATACACACAGGATGAAATTCTTGTCTAATCCTCCATTCCACCAAGTCACGAAGAGATCGTAAATCATCTTTTGTCTTTCAATTTACATTTAGAAGAATCTAAAGAAACATTTTAAATATGTTCTTTTTAATGTAAATTACATCTTTGAAATGAGATTTTCTATATCAAAATTTCCACTAGGGTATTAGAATATTATTTCTCTCCAAATCCCCATTATTTTATTCACCTTTGATTATTTTTTAGATTTGTTTGTATTTTTACCATTTCCCTTACCATTGATTTATAATTTACCCTAAATTGTGTTAGTAAGTGAAATTTACTTTATATCTATTTCAGTTAGGAATCTCTAGCTTCCATGTCCATATTTTTCACACTATTTTATTTATATCCTTATATATACTTTTATGATTTCATAAGGTAACTTTATATTTTAATTTAATTACTAAAAAATTTATAAGAGGAATATTTTTAACTCTCTTATTTTACATTTTTCTCTTAGATAATTTCTTTTACCACTTCAAATTAACTTTATTATGAAGCTTCCATTTGTCATTTTCTTAGACAATGATGATGTAAAATGTTTTTTTATTACCTTTCTCATTACCCTATTTGAACATTTATTCACAATATTTTATTTAAAACTAAAAATGGTAAAAATTAAAAGGATTATTTATTTTTAACTTTTTTATGAACCTCTAAACAGTTTCCCATCTATATAAATATCCTTTAATGTTTATTAGGTTTCTTTATGGATATGATTCAATGGAACCATCACCTTTATTTATATAGATTAATTATATTTAATCCTTATAGAAATTTTTATGAAACCCTTTTCCTTCTCATGGGTTTATCGTGATATGATAAATTTATGAAATTTTTCATGTTCATGTGGAACACATATGTATAGTTTATCATGTTGTAAGGGTGATCAAAAAATTATATATCCCTAAAATGAATTGGGTAAATAGTATACCATATAAAATATTATGACATAAAATATGAGAGATTGGATTAGTCCACTATGTTAAGGGACATTTTTTCCAAAATGTGATGATGTTATTGGAAATGTTCCTTGGCATAATGATTTGATTTTCTATATTTATGTATTTAACAAATTTATCTGTATTTTTATGCATAATATAAAAAAATCCTTATGTTATGTTTTTTGTTATGTTTTATGCTTTACATTCTATTTATTATGTTTAATTTATGTTACAGTCATACACTTTGATTTTGTTCTCATACCCACATACTCATCTTGTACTCACATATGATCTTCATTTGATCTGAATAATTTCTATCATGTTATAACCCATACTATGAATCTAAAATCACCCTTTACCTATATTATATAGAATAATATAATATATGATATGTCTGTAAGGGTATTATGTGTGATATAATTATGAGAGAAATTTACACAATGTTGGAAAATAATAATTTTTTGTATATAATCTTAATGAAACAAAACCTATAGATTCAGGGGGTTTAAAATATTTTATGTTATATTAAATAATATAGTGTAATGATGTAATATATATGCATGATATGGTTTGATCATCTAACTAATATATTCCATTTTTTTCTCCATTATTAATTTATTTATGAAATAATTACATTAGTGGTTAATGAAAATATTATTCCTCTCATGTAATGATGTTTATAAATTAAGGGAGTGTTTATATAAAGTTGAGTTGATTTTATGAATGTTTATTTTTTCAATATCTATGTTATTTAATGTATAAATTATTTTCATTTTATATAAATGGTAAAAATTAAAATAATCAATTTCATGGTTTTAATTATGTAAACATTTTAGTATCATATTATATAATATAACTGAGATGATAAACCATGTGAGTTTCAAAATTACTTATCCAAGATAGTGTGTTTATAATTTTTTTAATTTAAATGTGATTGATTGAATATAATTATCATATGTATATTCTAATACTCAATATAAAAAAAATTAAAATCTATCAATGGTTAATATACATCATTCATAAAATGGAATCCCTTCCACTTCATAATAATTTTTATTACTTATAGCATAATTATTCTAGAAATATAAAATAACTAATTAAAGAATCATATACTTGAAACAAATATCTAAATACCCAATAGATCTACCTTTATATTCTAGTACTCCATAGTAGTGTTTTTGAACTAAATTATTATTACTTGTAGTTGAAATGATATAATCCCTACTCATTTAAAATCAAATATTATTTCATTTTTAATTATCACTGGAGCTCCACTATAACACCCACTAATTTTCAGGTTTTGTTTATATAAGATCATATTTAATGAAAACCCTCTAACTTTAAATATTTATTATATTTCACATTCACCATGATATAAATTTCTTCAGTTATTCATCTTTTACCTTTAGTTTAAAAACATTATTTTTATTTTTTGTCATGAAGGATAGTTATTTAATATTTATTCAACTGACTATGTTGATCACATATGACATTACTTATCAATAAAATCAAGATCGTTATGAAATTTTATCTTTTAACTATGATTCCTTGTAAACATTTATACTTCTTATCAACTTGTATAGTTTACTCCCTTAGTGAATTCCTACTTTCTCTAACTATTATCAAGTTGAATATTAGGCCATAATATGTTAAATTTATCTTCAAAATATATAAATAACAAGTAAAATCTTCTACATCATGTTTTTTTCAATAGAACATATTCTATAGTGATGTGGTGATTTTGTTTCTGTCAGTAATTTATTGTATTCCTTCAAATATTCCAAAAGATAAATTTGAAAATCCTTATGATAACATCATATGATAATTATGTGGGGTAATCTATGTTTTTATTAAAAAATACTTTTGCATAAAGCAATTTAAGACCCAAATAATTATTTAAAACATAATTGTATTTACTTGATATAATCCTACTCCAATGTTGAAGATGATATATTATAAGAAAACAAAAAATATTTCATTATTGTCTATTTATTAGCATTATTCATTATAAAAATAAACCTATAAAAGGAGAATTAACATCCTCTCAATTTCCCACCTAAAATATAGGATGAAGTCTTCCTTTATGATGTTAGCACATGGACAAAAAAATCATAAAAGCACGTCATTTTTCCAAATAAAATATATAAATATATTATCATACTTACTTTTCCCTCAAAACCCATGTGACAAGGCCATAATCTAGTTTATATTCTCTCTCATCTATGAAAACTTTTTTTCCTCAAATAAATATCGATATAATATATTATTTTAAAATGATATTGAACTTTTAATATTTCAATGCAATTTTGATCATTATATAAAAATGAATAATTCTATACACATTAATGATATATTATTTGCAACATTATTTTTTTTATATGAAGGTATATAATTATACTAAAAATTTAGAGTGTATTTTTAACTCTTACTATGTATTTGTTTACCAATACAAGACACTAAAAAATAGCATATAGATAAAATGATTTAAAATAATTAATAAGTGTGTGTGTTTGTGTGAATTTATACAAGTAAATATATACAAAAACATATACTAGTACGATTATATTAATACATATAAAAATAGTTATATATATATATATAACTACATACAACTATTAGCATGATCATGTTTGGGTCCAGGTATATATATAATTATTTTCAAATATAATTATTTATAAGTATATATTAAAATAATTATATACATAATTACATACAAACATCACATAAACATGTGTGTGTGTGTATGTGCCAAATTATTTATAATTATACATACAACATAGATTTTACAGTAGAAATTTACAGTGTGTTTTCTTTTCTTGTATACAATATTTATACTAATTATATTTTTATACTTATATTTAGATAAATGTATATATAATTTCTATGATCAAAAACATTTATGTAATCTATATATATATATAATTTATTTTTACATAAGTAGTGCACACAATGAAAATTTACTACCCAAGAATAAAATCTAAATCTTACAGTTGAAATTTACAGTATATTTCTTGTAACAATATAACTCCATACTAAATGTATATATATATATATATGAGTGTTTACATTTTTGTATACTTATAAATATTGACATACATAATATTTTATGATTTTTTTTTCAATTATAACTTCTTTATATATAATTTTGATTGTATATCAATATGACAACATACTATATATATATATGTATATATAAAATTATGAAAATGAATGATTATCTACATTTGTGTATACTTATAACTACTAACAGTAATATTTTAGGTATATTTAATCATGTATAACTTTTCTATATATAGTATTTATTATAGTACAATATAACAACATTCTATATGTATATATATATATCTATGTGTGTGTATATGAAATTATGGAAAGGAATAAGTGTTTACATACCTACATATATGTATGTAATGTATATAACTAAATACATACATACATATATGTGTATATTGATATATTTATGTGAATTATTACCATACTTTCTTTCATCTAGATATTTTATAGATACATGAATTCATACATATATTTAAATATAAGTACATGCATACATACATACATATATAAATCTATATTAATACAAGCACACAAATAGATATTAATAAATTTTTATACAAATATAAATATCTAACATTATGTTCAATTGTAAGTAAAAAATTCACACATACACACATATACAGAATTATAAATACACATACATACATATAATGTAAATCTCTCATAGAATAATTTCACTAGAAATTACCAATATGATATTTGTCTGGTAGCTCTCCCATAAGTGATTTCCCATGGAATATTTTCCATGTGAATCTCCCACAAGAGATTTTATATAGAATATTTTCCATGTGATTCTCCCATATGAAATTTCTCCTACGAATCATCCATAATAAATTTGTCTTCTAAAACTTCTATAGGATATTTTTCTTGGGAATCTCCCAAACAAGATTTATTATAGAATATTTTTTTATGAATCTCCCATTAGTATATTTTCCATTGGATATTTTCCTTTTGATTCTCCCATAGGATATCTGCATAATTAATTTCCTATTTACATATAAATAACGTATAATTTTATAGTTATAAATTATTATCTTTTTACAGTATTTATATATATTCATGTGTTTATATAGGTATATATTTAATGTTAGTGTGTGCGTGTATATGAGTGTGTGATCATGTGTAATGAATAAATAATGCATTTTTTAATACATGTAAATTTTATATAGATAAATTATTAATATATATATATATATTAATTATATATATTAATGATTATATATTTACAGTTGTATATATTTTATATGATACAATTCACACATTAATTAGTATATTTGTATGTATACTTATGTATGTGTATGTTTGTGTCAACATGTATTCTTATAATTAAACAAAATTTTATTTATGTATATCTATATAAAATTTTATTAATATGTATTTATATTATATTAATATGGATTTATATATGAATGTATAAATATACTTATATTTAAGTATATCTATGAAAGCATGTATGGATATTATTATCTTAATTTGTATGTACTAATGTTTGCATGTGTGTGTGAATGTCTTAATATTTATATGTATAGGTATATACATCAAATAAATACATGTACATATATAAATTCACAATCATTTTAATGTATTTATAAATTAATATATATAGTATATAGTAATGATAATTTATAATCATTAATACCTATGTCATTTAATATAGATTTATCAATGTTAAAATATCAATATTAATATAAAAATATTACTATAATGTTTAATATATATTTAAAAATTTTGTTTAATTAATGTTAATATAAATAAACATGTTACTACATATTTTCCTCTTCTTTATTGTTAGTTTACACTTACATATCTTTAGTTTACCCTTATTACTTTACCCTTAAATAGATTTAGTTTTACGCTTTAATTTTTTTACCAGTGATTAATTTTAGGTTACACATACATAAATTTAGTTTACCCTTTAATAAAATTGTTTTACCTTTACATAAATTTTATTTTATGATTACCTAACTTTGTTTAACCATTAATTAAAATTCTTTTACAATTAATTAATTTTACTTTTATACTTAATCAGCTTTAGTTTACTCTTACTTTATTTTTTTACCCTTACCTAACATTAGTTTAGGCCTACAAAATTTTAGATTAACTTTAATTAACATTATTTTTCCCTTAATTAATTTTTTTACATTTACTTAACTTTAGTTTTACCCTTAAATAACTTTATCTTACCCATTTTAACTTTTTTCCCCTCACATAACTTTTTGGTACCCTTACTTGACTTTGTTTTAATGTTACTTATCATTAATTTTACCCTTTCATAAATTTGTTTTAACATTACATAACTCTAGTTTACCCATAAATAACTTCATTTTACCCTTACATGACCTTAATTTAGTTTTATATAACTTTTTTTACCCTTAAATTACATTGTTTTAACTTTACTTCACTTTAGATAATCTATAATTATTTTTATTTTACACTAACATAATTTTTTTTACACTTACATAACATGTACAAGTTTTTATTACCCTTACATAACATTTATTTATCCTTAATTGACTTATATTTACCATTACATAAAATTATATACCCTTACATAACATTTTCATACCCTTGAAAAACATATTTTTAACTATACATAACATTAGTTTACCCATACATAATTTTTTTTTAACCTTAATTAACTTCTATTTACCCTTAAATTACTTTATTTTACCTTTCATTAACATTGTTTTACCCTTATTTAACTCTAGTTTTACCATTACATAATAGTTTTTTACTCTTAATTAACTTTATGTTACCCTTACATAATATTAGTTCACCCTTACATAAATTTAGTTTATAATTTCATAACTTTTATTTACTCTTACATAACATTAGTATACCGTTAAATTACATTTTTTACCCTTACGTAACTATTTTTACTCTTACGTAATTATTAAAAGCTTATGTTTTACTCTTACATAACTTTAGTTTACCCTTAATTAATATCGATGTAGCTAATGATCTTCACGCTATGTATTGGAATTTCAATCCATTTGTTCTTTGGGTCTTGTAATGAGTTCTAAACCAACCGAGTTAAAAAATATAAAATACATAAATGTTATTATGAAGTAAGAAATATATTTACAATAGTTATTATTTTAATAAAGGTTATTATATTAACATAAAAATATATAAAATTAATTAATAAAATCTAATATATAAATTTTAATATAAATTAAAAAATATATTTTGAAATATTATACAATAATTAACGCTAATATATATAGTTGAAAATAAAAATGTATAAAGGGTGAAGATGCGAGTGTGGGATTATTTGGGTAATTAAATTTTCATTCAATTTTAATAAAGTTAGACTGAAGGAAATCGTGTCACCTACTTATTAACCACACAACCCCAACCTACTCTTCAAATTCATCCTCAATTTTAATGTTCCTAATTAAGAGGATGAATGGTGTAATATGATTGCGTTATTAGAAAAACAAATGACTGCAAATTGGTTTATTTAAATTCCCCCAGCCCTACCCCACCCCACTATACAATACAGAGATCAAAAATGAATTTAATATCAGGAAAAAACTAGAAAGGGACTCTACATCAATGATGGAGGGTCATCAAACTTCTTCGATACAGCTTCGTCCCGTCCACAACATCCGGTGGATGTTCATGAGATGGAGAAGTCCATCGAATTTATGTTTAAGGAAGATAAAGAACCTGATGATCTACCTATAAACATGTTCTGGTTCATGTTATATAGAGAAATGATCCATCCAAAACAACCTCCACCATATGTGTTTTGGGGGTCACTATTTTATATAGGTGTCCTACCTGACCCGGACAAAATGCTTATTAAAATGACCACCCAGGAATTTTCAATCCTCATGGTGTTCCCCAACAGCACACAACTATCTCAAATCATAGGGGAACCAAAAAGGAGAACTAAAATGGTCAATTCTCTCATAAAAGATAGTAACGACCACCACCAATCCCAACATTACGACGTGGTTTCCCTTTAAATGGACAGAACTCACCCCAAGACATCAGAACTCCTTCAAAATCCCCCATGATTACTCCCAAAACATGGGAACAAAAAGGCATGGGTCAGAATAGTCTGGGTCATTTCAGCAATATATATATATATATATATACATCTCAAGTTCTCTCTTTCATTAAATTTTGATTCAAAAATTAACAAATTCATAGCAGTTTCTCTTCTAATAACTCTTTGAAACTGAGATTGTATATTTAAAAATTTATATTAGGGAATTTAATTTATTTTCTATCTAAACCCCAAATTATTTTCTTCTCCATTTATTATTTTTTATATTTACATGTCTTCTTACCATTTCCACTCTCATTGAATTAATCTTCAACTAAAATAATGTTTTTAAGTGGAACTATCTTTAACTCCTCTTTTTTGTTAGGAAATATTCTCTTATGTGTCCATATATTTCATATTATTTTTTTGATATCATTATATATATTCCTATGATTCATTAAGGTTAGTTTATAATAAATTTGAATTACTCACAAAACTAGAAGAGGGATATTTTTAACTCTCTTTATTAACATTTTCTTCTCATATAATTTATTTCATCGCTTCCTTTTATATTATTCAAGAATCTACTATTTAAGGTTTTCTTAGTCAATGGGGATCTATAATATATTTTATTACCTTTCTCCATATTCTATTAAAATATTTATTCATAATATTTTATTTTAAAGTTAATTTATTAAAAATATAAAGGATTATATCCTTTTAACTTTTTATTAGATTCCTCTAAATAGTTTCTCATCCATATTAATATCATTCGATATTTATCAAATTTATTTTGGGATGTGGTTTGATGGAACCATCCAATTTCTTTCTCTAGAATGATTTTTTATGCCTTATGGTTTTTTGTGAAACCCTTTTCATTATTAGTGTTTTATCATACTCTGATGAATTTATGAATGTTTTCATGTTTTTGTGGAAAACATCTATATAGTTTATCATGTTGTTAAAGGTTAGTACAAAATTATATAGCCATAAAATTCATTGGAAAAATCTTATATCTAATAAAACTTTATGTTATATGATATGAGAAATTTCCATAGTCCACTATGTCAAGGTACATTTTTTACACTATGAGATAATGGTCTTGGAAATGATCCTTGGCCTAAAGATATCATTTTATATTCTAAAGTATATACCACAATCCACTATATTATTTCGAATTTTATGAAAAATTCCTTATTTTATGATTCATGTTATGTTTTATGATTCATATTCTATTGGGTATGATTGCTTTAGGTTATGTTCATATACCTTGATAATGTTCTCATTCCCACATACCCATATTTCACTCACTTTTGACCTTTATTTGTTCCGAGTGATATATCTAATGTTTTACCCCATACAAAGAATCATATCAAACCCATTCTATAGTTTATAAAGAATTATTTAACATATGATATGTCTATAAGGGGGTTAAGTGTGTTGCAATTATTGAATAAATATACACTATGTTGTAAAATAGTGTAATTATGTGTCCAATCATTAATGGAAAAAAACCTCTAGGTTTTGGGGGTTGGATTTTTTGGGAGTTATAATAAATAATAATGTGTAATGATATAATATATATACATGTTATGGTTGGGTCATCTCAATAATATAATTCATTTGTTTTTTTCTCCACCCTTAATTTTATTTTTAAAACATGACATTATTGACTAATGTAAACATTGATGATGTTAGGAAATGATGTTTATAAATTGTGGAAGTACTTATCTAAAGAATATATGATTTTATGATTTTTTATTTTTCTAATATTGATGCAGTTTAATGTATTAATTATTTTCATTCTGTATATATGGGAAAAAGAAAAAAAATCATTTTTTAATTATATATCATTCTTTATATATTATAAAAAATGATAATTGAGATGAAAATCCATCCCATTTTAAACAATATTTATCTAAGATAGTCGATTGATAATTTTTGTGATTGAAATTTTATTCTATTTTATATAACTATCAACAATATATTCTAATACTCATTGCGATAACAGCAATAAAAACCTATCAATGGTGAAAATAGAGTTTTATTAAAATTGAATCCCTTCCACAACATTTGATTTTTCATTATTTATACCATTATTAATATATAAATATAGTCTAGTACTTCCTAGTAGTGTTATTGAACTAATTTAACACTAATTCTAATTGGAATGATATAATTCTAAAATATAGATTCACTGTCAATGATCACTGAAACTCCACTAAAACACCCATTAATTTTCATAATTTTTATATGTCTAGTAATATTGAACGACAACCCTATAACTATAGAGATTCATTATATGTCACTTTCATCATGACATCACTTTATACTTTTATTCAACTTTTGTAGTTAGTTTACAACTTCATTTTTTATTCATCTTGGAGGATAGTTATTTAATATTTAGTTGAGTGACTATGTCGAACACATCATACTTGTCTCATCAATAAAATCACTATTATTTTGAAATATTATATTTCAAATATTATTCTCTGTAATCATTTAGACATTATCGACACTTTTATAGTTTACTCACACTATGAACTCTTAGTTTCTCAACCAATTGTTAGATGGCACATCAAGACATGATATGTTGGATTTATCTCCAAATGATTTATACAACCAATAAATTTCAACCATATATTGAAAAGGTTAATGATATAAATTTCAAATAAATTTTAATTTTTAAAAATTAATAAATAAAAATGAATAAATATTATTCATATAAATTAAAAATATGTTGTAAATATTAAAGATATATATTAAATTAATATATATATATATATATACATATTACAAAACCATTAAATATATTTTTAACTTTATTATTTAATTTATAACAATAAATGGAAAAATTAAATTAAATAAATTAAAAAAATATTAAAAAGTGAATTTTTAACATTTACATGAATTATAAACATCTATATGTACACATACACTTCTACACACACATGTATATACACACATGTATATACACATATACACATACATACATGCATTTATATATCTAAATATATTTTAAATTATTTAATATCAATATAAATATATAACTATATAAATATATTCATTTATATATTATATAATTATTTAAAGAAAATATTATATATTATTTTTATTTTTATTATATGCACATTCTGTAATAAATGTATATAAATAAACTATTAAAAAATTTGACTAATAAAATTTTGGTAATTTTTTATACAAAAAATTATTTAAAAATATATATATATATATATATATAATTATAATTATAATTATAAATCAATATTTTTATAAATATTTTTATATAATATAATATATATTTATATAATTATATATATATATACACAAAATTATATATATATATTAATATATAAGTATATATAAATATATATATATATATAACATATATATATTATTTAAAAATATTTATTATAATTTTATAGATATTTGTATATACTTCATCTCCACTTTTATAGTTTAATCCTTTTGTGAACTCCAAATTTCTCTACCTATTTTTAAATAGATTATCAAGCCATAATATGCTGGATTTATCTCCAAAATATCTGTACAAACAATGAAATCTTCTAAATCATTATTTTTTTCAAAGCTGTGAATTTTAGTTTTCTTCACTTTTTTAGTTTCATTACTTATATCTATTTTCATGAGTCACCGGAAAAATTCAAGGAAGGTGGTTTATTTAAAAACACCACACCACTCTACCCCAAACTATAATATAGGGGTATGGAACACCGAAATAAAACCAGAAAGGGTTTTCATGGAGATGGAGGGTCATTGGACTCAGATGTCACTTCCTCCTAACCACCTCGGTCGAGGGATTTTTTCTAGCTAGAGATGACCATACAAGTCATACATAAAGAATAAAAAGAACCTAGAGATGACTGAGTAATGTTATTCTCGTCAGTATTCCAAGAAGGATAGATGAATTCCCCTTCCTCAGCCTCACCTGAGGCTTTTATGGAATATTTTGGAAGGGTGGTAGAGGAGTACCATCGAGGTGATCATCCAATGGATAATGAAATATATATTCTGTAAAATACGTCTGGGGATGTCCTACTACAAGGTCCAATCTCACATCCCCCGATCCACCATACGTTGGACGAATCAGGATTTATAAAGCATAAGATTAGGTATATGTTAGGGAAGAGTTGTTACCCTAAGTCCAACCTCAGGTCCTTCACACAGTTCTTGAGATGTGACATAATAGACTACATGCTGGATAAACCCCAAATAGAATTCATCTAGGTGAAATCCATCCATGAGGGTGGGTTTCTTGGTCGAGGTGAGGGTTATGAGGTTCTCAAGAAGATTTTGTTGATCAATCCCAACATTATCTTAGGAAGATGGAGGGGGTGTTTCGTTGAGTATCCATTTTGGAGAATAATACCGAATTTTGGTATTATTATTAGTAGATCATTATTTTGATATATGCATTTTTTTATTTTAAAATCCTTTTAAGGATGTCACGACCCATCCCCCGGTGCCTGTGCCGTGACTACCCCAAGCCTGCCTTCTATAGGCCAAAGGCTGGTAACTAGCACCGAAAGGTGTATTCCTTAAAACTGGGAAGGAATTGCCTTTATAATCTGTAAACACACACAACCAAGCACACAACAAGATACAGAAAACAAGTAAACTGTATAAAAAAAGAGTCCGTATTGAAAAAAGGGTCCAGAATACAATCCCAATTGCAAAGTATAAGGAAACTGAAAGTACAAGTGAAATGGAACTGCTCCTGGATCATCCACCATGAATCCTACCTGAAGGGTAGGTACAGCTCACGAACGACCGTCTCTGCGATTCACCTCCTCTAACGTCCACCTCCGAGATACCTCCAGTCCTGGTACCCTCATCCTTAGTTAGTGTTGTTCGTCGCCTACACCAAACACAATGAAGTGCGGGAATAACCCATGCAAGGGTGAGTATAAAAATACTTAGTAGGGACCTCGAGACCCTCAAGGTCTCACCAAATCCACAAAGGATAAACCACAAGGATGGGAACAACTGATAACCCCACTTAGTTATATGACCATACATATACCTAAGTTATCAAGTAAACCCATCTCAATCATGAGGAAAGCACATATTCCAACTCCAAAGCCCTAGGCTCAACTGTTCCACAATGTAAGAAAAACCACAAAGGAAAATACCACACGGGTACACCACATAAAAGAATACCACCAAGGTATTACCACAAAGGAAAGTACCACACAGGTACAAACTCATCTCACTCTAGGTATAACTTAAGTACAGTAGTAGAGATGATTCAATGTAACCACTGAATCATATTATTCTATAAAGAATCTAACCCACACATGATCGCTAGGAGCTGACCCACACAAGATCGCTAGAAGCTGACCCACACAGGATCGCCAGGTGCTGACCCACACAGGATCGCTAGGAGCTGACCCACATAGGATCGCTAGGAGCTGACCCACACAGGAACGCTAAAAGATGACCCACAGAGGATCGCAAGGAGCTGACCCACATAGGATCTCTAGGAGCTGACCCACACAAGATCTCTAGGAGCTGACCCACACATGATCGCTAGGTGCTGACCCACACAGAATCGATCTTCATTCTTCTTATCACAGCCAGCTATTGGGTTCCCACACTAAGCCTACTCGTCTCTGGGAGGATGTGCATCATAAGTCACTGGTTGATACTCCATCTACTATGAAGTCCCACAAAGAAGTCTCTCAAAGGTCCTCCACGTCATAGGTGTCTCAACACAACAGACAGAACGTCAGTCAGACGACCAGTCTGTGAGTTATTAGCCTTTTAGTCCCGGGGGCCCGGTTGGATTCATGCTCGATCCAACTCGACTGTATCTCAACTTTACTCAAAACTATAGTGAGGTATAATCAAAGGGGCTATCTCGCTCCAAGATGTCCAGCGCCACTGACGGTTCATCAAATGGATTTCCGGTGCCAAAGTTATGACCCATGTAAAGTAAAGGTTTGTATCTGGTCCGGGTCCAGTCCGACCCAACCTGACCGGGCATGGGTCAACCCGATTCGGGTTGACCCACACCAACCCATAGGTTCAAGCCCGGCCCGTGGTGCGGCTCGCCCCGCTGGACGGTTCGGAAGGCCGCGAGGGCTGTGAGGGGGCGCGAAGGTTGCGGGTGCCGCGGGGCGGCGGAGGCCGCTGGTCGGCACGGCCGTGGATGGTGGCTCGGTCATGGGGGTGCCACGAGGGTGTGAGGTCGCTTGGACCAGCTCGAGACGGCTCAGACGGGAGGGCGGAGGCCATGGGGCGGCTCGGCCGGGGGGTGCTGCGAGGGTGCGGGACGACTCGGCCAGGAGGCGGCGGCCCGACCGCTGGCATCGGCTCGCCCGTGGAGGGCGGCGACTCGGTCACGGGGTAGTTGTGGCTCAGCCGTTGGGAGGCAGCCCGGCTGCGGGCGGTGGCTCGACTGCAGAGGGAGGTGGCTCAACCACGGGGCGGCTTCTCGGTCGTGGGGTGGTGGGGGCTTAGCCGTGGGGTGATAGCCCGACCGCAGGCAGCGCCTCGACCACGGAGGGTGGCGGCCTGGCCGCGGATGGCGCAGAAGCTGCGGGCAATGGTTCCATAGGGCGTGGTGGCTGTGTGGCAGCGGTGGCCACGGGGCAGTTCCGTATCACGATTGCCTTCGTCACGGCCGGCGGTGGTGCCGACCGCTGTTCTCGTGCCCCACCGTGGTTCGTAACTGTTCCTCCATCACAATCAATAATTAACCGCAAGTTTGCGAAGAGGACGAGTCATGTTTATTTGGCCCGCATTCTCCGCGTTAGAGCAGTAGCAAGCGACTATAATTCCTTCTTGAATTACGAATAATTATCAAGAACAGAAAGAGAGAATAATTTCAAACAACCACCCTACAACTTCCCACAAATAATCTTACACAAATAAACCCCTACCTTGGATTGTTATTTGACATTGGTGTGAGAAGGATGTCGAAGAAGGTGATGAGCATGCCAATGATCATCTCTTACAAAACCACTCTTCGATGCCGGGCTCGCTCGTCATCCTCTTCCTTAATTTCTGAAGAACGTTCTTCGATGGCGTTCTTTGTTGGAGAAGTGAAATCGTTCCAATATTTCTCCTCTCCCCAAATCCACCAAAATGCAAAGTATCCAAAATGATATGTTTTCCCAATTTAATTTTTGGCTCAATTTCAAATTAGGTTAATTAATTACATAGGTTGGCATAATAAATTTAAGTGGGTGGCACCATTTATGTGGGTACGTTTAAGAGGCTCCCCCACACTTATGAGGGAGTTCAAGGGGTTTTAAACCTCAGGTGGTCCCCACCACCATAACCTCTCATGGGAGGTTAGGCTCAGTGGTCACCACCTCCATAACCTCTCATGGGAGGTTTTAGTTCAGGTGGTCCCCACCTTTGAAATATCCACATGGGTGGTTTCAAAAATAAAATAAAAATAAAATGTTAAACCATTTTATTATATTTTATTCCATCATGAAAAACCCAAAATCTATCCTTCACTCTGGACCCACTGCGGTCGAGTTGAAGGTATCCTTAAGAGAATACCGGCGTTGTGAGTTCAATGGTGTCCTCATATTTCAATTTCGAGCACCAGTTCAAATGTTAGGAAAACCCGCTCGCATGTTTACTGAACATACCTGAAAAAAAGTTCGGAAATTCATTCTGGGCACTCTAAGACTTGGAATCATGCGCGGTCAATTTTTGTGGACTCATATAATTCCCATATATTTAAGAAAATATTACATGGAAATTTCAGGTCTTTACAAAGGAACCCAAACTTAATAAGGGGTTTTGTGTAGTTTTTTAGATAAGGATATGTCTATTTAGGAATAATATTGTAATTATTTTGTAAAAATCATTTGGGAATCAATAAATGAATTCTTAGGAACTAGTATTCTAGAAATATAATTCAATTATAGATAGGTTTTGATATTTTAAAGTTGAATGTTATCATGTTGCTATTGAATAATAAAAATCTATTCATGGTGGATGGGCCAAGGAATGGAAAGACTATTTTGAGTATTATTTATCACACTTTCAAGAACAATTATGAACTATTATCTCTTATATTCATGAATATCAATAGATTTAGATGGTAAATATCCTTGAAAACGTGATACTAGTTATATATGAGAGAGCTAGTGTGATAGATAAGAGAATTAAATTTTCATTATGATGAAAATATTATTGTATTCCATTTATATTCATGTATATTTTTTAAATGTTTATCATGTTCGTGGTAATTAATTTGATTAACTTATTTTATATTTGGGTATTGTTGTTATATATTCATTTGTTTTATCACATAGTTGATTATTATTTTTATATTACAATTAATAATGTGTTGTGTTAGTTGATGAAAAGTTGTATTTATATGTAGTTCCTACTACCATTTGACTAGATAAGTCTATGTTAGATCTTATCCCCATTCCCATTGTTTACCATTTTAGGACATTTTATTAAAAGTCCATCATAATGTGAAAAATTATTAAAAGTTCACTATGATTAATTATGGATTTATATCTGTATTTTTTGATCGGATAACATAAATTAAATTTTAACAAGGTAATTGTGTTTATTGATTAACATTAGTGGATTTTGATAAGGATTCAAGAAAACAATATATTTTTGTGTATGAATATTATTTTTAACTCATTTTGAGGTCCATTGGATGAGATCTATGGATATAAACGATTAGAATGTGATTATTTTGATTGAATTCTATATTTTGTGATTTTATTATTATTGATTTTGTTGAAATTAATGATTTTTTAAAAGAACAATATTGATGGATGATATATAATTATCCACATATAATGTTATGAGAATGAAATCAAGCTATAGATGATGTTGTGTAGACTTTATAGTGTTATCAATGTGCTTGAGATGATCCTTCGTACTTTAGTGGTTACTAAGGTGCTCCAATATTGAGGTATAATAAAACAATTTATTAATTAAAAAGTGTTAAATATCTAGTAAATACCTAAGAAAACACAAATATTTGTATTGAAATGTGGAGGGAATAATTTATTATAGAAGGATATAGAAATTCATATAGATATTTTGTATATTTCTCTCTCTTTATGCTATGAATTGATATGAATTTTATGTCTTTATTATTTAATATTGTAAAATTAAATAGAATTACACGTGATATCTAGATTTTTGTCCATATAATTTAAAAAAAAGAGTTCTACCTATATTTTATATGAAGTAATAAATAATTTATTATTATTGTGGTGTGGTGAAAACATTGTATAATGTTGAGTGGTTATATTCTACTAAGATTTATTTATATTGAGATACATAATTTTCTCACAATGACATATATATATATATGTATATACACTAATTAGAAACTAAATTTAGAATACAATTAAAATTGGATAGTATTCATGTGAAACTTTTTTAAGGAGACGTAATTAGTGAATTTACTTATAGTATACACATGAGGGGAAATCATACTAGCTATACTGTCGTGATTCTCATTTGGTACGGGAAACAAGTTTATTATTGATTTTTATTTTGAATAACTTTATATGAATATAATTTTGTTACTCAGGAGAGAATGATTGATGATTATTTTATAATTTTTTGACTATTTATCTATGAACATAATGTATTATTCTGTGTTTTAGGTCAATCATATTTTTCTTATCTATATATGTTGGACTATTTTCCAAGTTATGGGTCCAAAAATTAAGTATTATACATTTTATACAATTGCAGATAAGGGAAAGGTATATATATGAGGTTTCCTTGATAATAGCTTCCATATACATGTGGAGATGAGTAAAAACAAAATCAATTTTTGGTTATTGATGAAATAATGACTAACTAAAAATAATTTTTAATTAATATAGATACAGATTCGAATTGACTAAATTATTATGAGATCATTGGACATTAATTTAAACTATTACTATAGTGGGGTATATGAGTGTGCTGGTGTTTCTATTTAGTGATATTTTTACAATTCTTCTGTGATTTTTTGATCTATGGTAAAATTACTATATGAATGTAGAGTTAAATGTATAATTAATTGAGTGATAAAAATATATTAATGGGCATTATTCATTATTATATCATTCTAGAGTTAATTTTAGGGATGCAAATCCTCGTTTTATGAGATTTTTATATATATCATTGTGATCATTCATTGATATGATCAATGAAATTTTTCATGAATATAATTAAAATGTAGATAGATGTCATTATTTTCAAGAGTGATAATCCATATTATATTTTATTTTTTATGTATTGTAAAGAGGAAGTGATATAAAAGTTGACATGTCTATCTATAAATATTTTAACAATTAGTACCATCAATAATTTTTCTTGTTTTAAGTGAGGTTGTCTAGATTATATCATATTGGCATTTATTCATTATTTCCATTATAAATTTAGTTAATATCATTTATAAGAGTTCTATTTTTATCACGATCTCCAAAAGGGTATGGGTTCATTATGTTATTATTTAAAGGAAATAATAATGTATCTTGATCCATTTTTATGATCTCATTGAATTTAAATTAAGGGTATATTTATATATAGTGAAGAATAAAATGATTTATGATGATAATTATTTTAGCTGGGTGAGTTATCACATAGATTAATTAGTAAATATATATTTTTTAAAAACATACTTGAATGGATATGAAACTAAAAAATATATTCTATAGAACTTATTAATTTAGGTTTTCACTCATACTTTGTGAAGAGATAGATATATTTAGTAAAAGTACACATAATAATAGAAACCCTAAATGTGGTAGATGATGTGGAACACGACTCATGAAAATTAAGGATAATCTGCCAGGTGAAGTAAAACCCGAATGGTATAAGGTTCATGGAAAAGAGGATCATGTTAATGGAATACTATAGGGTAAAATAAATGTTTTTGTGATAAGTGACTCATAGTTAAAAATTATTTGGAAATTATTATGCATAATAGAGTTACATGACTTGAAATGACAGTGCAATTGAAGAATAAACTCCAGCGCCTTGAGCATTGGAAGAATTATTCATTCTAGAAGATAGAGATCTAAATGAAAAAAATGAATATGGATTTTTATTTCGTAGTTATAATTAGGAAGAGAATTCAATTTTAGGTGATGATGATGTTAAGGATACATTGTGATAGATGGAGAAAGTATTCTGAAACTAGGCACCAAAGGAAGTCGATCGAGAAATATAGCTCAGTAAAATGGAATGGAAATGTGAGAAACTAAAAAAGAGGATACATGAATGTCATCCAAAAAAGTGTAGGAACAATGGGCAGTTCAAATTCATGGAATGAATCCTTGAAAAGACTTTGATCGATTTATGTTCACCTCATTTCATAAAAAACAACCAGATTTACTACCATACTTTACAAGATGAATCTAAATTGAAAAATAAATATAGAAGTTACATGTCCTTGTAATAGATTATTGAAACAAACATATAAATTAATTCACCATGTTTAGTTCTACTATAAAGTTTAGAGGTGTGGGTAAGGAACAAATAAATTTTTTTGAATTCCTATTATCTCTCGAAGTAGTTTTGAAGGAATTTCTATGCAACCTGCAACTTACTAATTTCACTATTGAGGTTAAAAATCAAAGTAACATTAAAGATTCATTTAATCCTTAATTAGAACAACTTAGATTAATGAGATTCCATCAATATTTTCCCAGGTTAGATATTATAAGATTATTAGTAGGGACCCAAGAAACTTTGTGCATGTTATCCACACCATGGTATATAGAAAAATCACATCAAATCACTATTTCACTAAGGACTACTTGATAGTGATATAAATATTCTACATGAATCCTTTGGAGGATAATCTATTGTTAAGTCACTAATATAATACATAGAAGATAACTTATAATCGACAAAAATTTAGCCCAAGCATTGATCTTAATAGAAGACTCCATGAGGTAATAGCCACAAAATTCACATAAAATCTCTTTTTTTGAATAAAATATGGAAGAAATAACCCCTTTAGTAAGGAAAATATATCTTAAATAATTAGTGACCAACCAAAACTAGTTAAGTTTTTTGATATTTGTTCTTCACTAGGTCATTTAATTGACAATTGTGATCATGTTTTGGATAATAAGAGATGTGTTTATTCCTATCAACAACAACCATTTCAAAACCCATGGACAAATAAGGATAGAGATATAACTGATAAATCATGAATTCATTTTTAAATCCTCAAAACCAAAATTGACCTCTATTTCAATATAAATTCCATCAAAATATAAAATTTTAATAAGATTTCATTGAATGGTACCAATAGACTTTCCAAACACCACTATTTAAATAAAGGAAACCCCATTTCTCTCCAAAGCCTAGTTCTCAAGTACAATCCCTTCACCAACCAGATACTAATATAGGGGAACCAAAAATAGATTTGAATGTATTGAAAAACCAGTTAGGGAATCTAGTGGAAATGATGACTAATATAGTAAGAAATCGCCTCCTAAAACATTATCCAATACTAATTGAATTTTGAGTCTAGTAACAACAATATGTGGGCACAAAATTTAACCATATCTAAAAACACACTCAAAATAAACCAATCTAGTCAAATAATTTCATATGAGAGATTATTATGAACATGATATTGAAAAAATAGAAATAGAAATTGAGAAACGATGATAAGATAATATAAATACCCACTAATCTTTCCCTGAAGGATGATTCAATCTAATAAAATCCATCAAGAAGAGATTTAATAAGAAATCATAGACAAACTCAAGAATGCTGAGATCTACACACCACTTCATGAATCATTTAAACATATTTTTTAGTAAAATAATTTCCTAAAGTAATTATACACCATAAAAAGGATGTTTCAAGGGAATCAGCAAGTAAGATTGTGAAGTAATGTGTTAGCATGGATAACACCTCAATTACCCACCAAATATCAAGATCAAAGGTCATTTTCCATTCCATATACAATTAGAGGCATTCCATTTAAATTTTTTTATGTGATTTAGAATATTTCATTTATTTAATACCTTATTTTGTGTTATCATCTATTAAAATTTTGAATCTCAATCCTGTATTGAAATTTAGGTTCGCAACTAAGCTATTGTATTCCTAAAAGGAGTTGGAGAAGATGTGTTGTTGAGGTTACAGTATCTTATCTTCCAAAAAAATTTAAATGTCCTCAAAATGGAAGATGGTAGAATACTTTCTAAATCACCAATCATCCATTCCATTCCATTTCTTAACACAAATATGATAATCATCTATTTCCATGAATTTACATTAACAATGTAATTTAGTGAAAATATAGTACAATTTAATATTTTGGATTCAATGATGTTTACACAAGTAGAACATTCACTTAAAACACTTACATAGACATTGATGAACCTACTTCACATGGAGAAACTAATCTATTAAATGTGATTCTAAATATGGATAAATAATTTTGATTCAATAATTTTATGTGAAATGAAAATGATCAACCATATATTACCATATATGAACCTAAAAATGAAGAAGAACCTAATTTATTTGATGGGTTAGATTGGTTATTTTTAATTAATGATTAATCTCGTAATTAAATTTAAAGAAAGTAACCGAAATAGGTTGATGTAAGTCAACCTAAGTAATTAACATCTAAAATTTTTCCACCCATGATTTCATTGAAACCACTACAATCATATTTCAACTATGTGTTTCAAATGTGAAAAGAAATGTGACCCATGGTAATTATCCACAACATGTCCCCTCATCAAGAAATTATACTCATAAATATTTTATGATATAATGTCTAGGCCATAGGATTGAGTCCAGGTGACTTACGTGTGCTTAGTCCGAAGATTTTTATGCACAAAATCTTATTTGATGATAGTTCCAAACCTTGTAGACTACCCAAAATGAGACTAAACCCAACCACAATGGAGGTAGTTAAAAAAATAAATTGAAAATTTTCTAGGATAATGAATCTTATAACCCATTTTAAACATAAAGTGGGTTATCCCCATTAACACAATGCCCAAAAAGTCAGGTATGACCATTGTTTAGAACTAAAAAGAATGAACTGATCCTTGAGAGAGTGAAAAATAATGGAAATATTTTATTGAATCCAGTAGATTGAATCAAGATAATAGAAAATACCACTTCCAATACCATTCATTAAAAAATATGTGAAAGGGTGTCATGTCACCACTCGATCCACCATGGCTTGCCTGGTTGGTGATAATCCAATTTTGAAAACCCCAATGCGACCTCCAATAGGTATGGGAATGGTGATAAGTGATGAGAACACATAACTAGTACAGGAGGCCTTTGTCTAATGTGTCTGTACACATGTACCCAAACATCTCCATGCATCAATGTAGAGGAATAATAAAAGACAGTAACATCTATCGTAAAATATGACTGTATAAAGCTCTAGGGAATAGTTCTGAGTATAATAGAAATAACCAAAGTGTAAAGGGGTAATACACACACCCAACCAGAAAAGAAGTCCAAACTTGACTATAACTAGAAAATATAAATATGCTGAGAGAGAACATCTCCAAATATTCATGTCTGACCACTGAATGTTTTCGATGCACCCCTAATACCTATATGCTACACTGATATCACTACTGATGTTTCTGTCATCTACTATGACATAAAACATGTATAAAATTCCCATGCAGGGGTGATTATGTATGTATATAGTATGATTCCCCTAATCTAATAGGGGATAAATAGAAATAAACAATAAGAGGTTAGCTCAACCCATAACAGGAGGGATAAAAAACCCAAAATACACACACACACACACACACACACTCAAAAATGGAAACCCAAATGATAGATAAATGGGATATCCATCTCCAAATCCTAGATAAGATCGATGTGTCTTCCTCTAGCTCCATAGGGTCCATATCTACTTCCTATCCTCAAGTGTGTCCATAATAAAACCATATGGAGGAACCACAACTCACTACTTGACTCCACATCTTGAGGGGGAGCACTCTCATTTAGAGGACCCAAACCTTATTGAATTAAGGGGTTTTACTTAGTGTAAACATGACCTACTCCTTGGTGCAACATAGGGGGGGTACTAATTAGAAAATAGATAGAGAACCCACACCGATGCATTATAGGGTGGTGCTACAGTGTTGGTGGAGGACTCTAGACCTAGCTTGATAGGGGATACCACTCGGTGTATATAGGACATGCTCCTATGTACGACATGGGATACCCCTCGGTGTATTGAGGACCCACTCCATAGCATGATAGAGGTTCCACTCAGTGTATGAATAGAGTACCCATGGCCAAGTGTGATAAGGTGTTCCTCTTAGTGTTTAGAGGACCTGTAACTCAATAGCATGAGGGTGTACCACTAGAACACTAATGTGGTAGTGGGTTACCAAACCCATTAACTCTCTTGAGATTGGACCCAACCACTAAAATTAGCTAAGCATCACTAAAAGGAGAATCAAACTCATCAGATATCTTTTCATATCACAAAAGGGAATAAAAATGTGATCATCACATTACACATGGAAAATTTCTCAAGATATTATACTTAGAGAAAAAAATCTGAGTCCAAAAGAAGGATATACTCATAGTGGAAGATCCAAAATATGGTACATGACATGTCCCAAGGGTCACACAATGTTTGACCTCACCTGGACATCTGGTCATGCACTATTCTACACATGGCCTAAATGGTGGTGAAAATATAGATGAATTTTACAATGGGTACATGGTGTGTATGGACCACTTGGGGTTTGGTTGCGTTCATCCAACCATTGCTTGCGAACATTGGGTGTGCTTGTTTACACTCATAGTACACTATGTGTCGTTTCACATGAGGTTGTGTGGAATGTCCGAGCTAGAATACGGATTAGCCACCAAGGATAGGGTCACATGGTGTATGGACATGGCCACAAAGTGTGTGATCCTTAACTTGGATAAAACCCTAGCCACAGTGGGGAATCTAGTCTACACGTTCTGTGTTCTTTAGTAATCTTGGATTTTGGTCATAATTTTTACAATACATGAATTTCCTTCATGTGTTTTGTATATTTATCCTGAAAAACATGATTTCCATAATATGAGAATCTGATATCCAGCAAAATAAAATGTACCGATATCAACCATCAATTTTCGGGCCATTGCTAGTCTAAAATAGTAGACCAGCTATTAACTCAAAGCTTGTGGTGTCTCTCTTCATGCCTCCCGTCACCAATCATCTCCACCCCAATTTCTAGATGCACAGATTCTGCATCTTATAACTTCAAATCAAACCAATCTATCTAAAAAATGAATCATTTCATCATGAAAACCACCATTGTGAGTACATGGGTTCGATTATACTTGAACCCACCCTAAAAATATTGAATCATGACATTGTGATCTAATGATGAATAATGAAAAGAACATGTGGGAGAAAATAATAAGAAAAAAGGTGAAACCATCATTGAACAAGAATTCCCAGCCAATGATTACAAAATTGGGGATATTCAAGGTCAGATTGTGGCATAAAAAAATTAAATTGTATTAAACAATGTAATTTATTAAATGGGCTCATGAAAAGGGTGGGAAAATGTAGATCATAAGAATATAAACACTAATCCATGATGATGGAATTTTAAAGAGAAGAAAACCATAAAATGCATGATCTTCCTTGATTTCTGATTAATGGTTGGTGAAGAACATGTTTAAAAGTGATGAAAAAACCCTGACCCACCCCACAGTATGGAGGAATGGATGAAACTAGAATGGGTTTTGGCATAGAAGGAAGAGCATCAGAATACTCTGATACCGATTCCTCTTGACCGCCTCAGTCAGAGGATGTGCATGATCTAGAGAGGACCATATTATTATACTAAAAGTAGATAAATAACTAGATGCTGAACTCATAGTGGTCTTCTGGAATGTGATCCATGATGGTTGGCCGATATCTCCTTCCTCAGTATTAGTAGAGGTGTTATTGGAAAAGATAGAAAGGCTTAAATGGGTGATTCATCAGGGATGTCTTCAAAATGGCTGGGAAATATATCTTCTTTAAAACATGTTGTGGGCTGTATTTTTGCCACCATAGCCCCTATGGTCATATCAACAGTGGATATTGGAAGAAGTAGTATTGATGAAGGGTGATATCAGGTATATGATGGAGAATATGCGCAACCTCAGGGAAGTTTTAAGGTCCTTCACATGGTTATTGAGTCATGATGTAATAGATTACATAATGAATCAAATATAAACAATGTTTAACTGAGTTATATCCTCCATAAGGGGGGTTTCTTGGTCCAGGTGAGCATCACCAGGCTCTCATGAATGTTGAAAATTATACTAAGAAATGTTATTTTCAACTTTTTTTATGAATAAAAATTTATATGAGTTGAACAAGGACTCTGAGAAATAAATCTTATGTCTTGAATTGGACTTCATTAAATAAGAATTTTATGTTATTTATTTTATGAAAATTTGGAGTAGGTAGTAGGATGATTCACACCTATTTATTAGTGTTTGGAATACACTATGGCGGTGGAATGATTTTATATAGTAGTAGTTTCACATGTGTTGGGGTGTTCGGTTGTGTCGTTTGTCTTATAAATACACCCCTAACAAGAACTTTGAGAAAGTTTTTTTGTGGATTTAATGTTGAGAAATTTCATTTTTTTGTGGTTTTAAATTTCATGAGATGGACTTTAAAGAAAAATTCATACTAGAAGACTAAAAATCCAGGCTTGTAGAGAGAGAAAATCCACCATATAAAAAGTATTACAGGCAAGTCTCAGTGTAAAAGATTTTCAGACCTATATAAATAAATATATTTGAAAACAAGGCCACAAACATCCTTTATGGATCACATTGATATTTGTTAAGATTTTTTAGCATGGAATATCCTGAATGAATATTTCATAAAGGGATATCCATTGTACGAAACTTAAGTAGTGACAAGCCTTAATTCATTATTTGACTTCTGGAATCCACTGTTTTGAATAAAACCCAATCTTATGAATTCTGAGGGATTATTTAAGTATGTATTTAACTATTTTAAATGGACTATATTCATATAAGATTCAACCAAAAGTGACCCCTTCTGTAATAAAATCATTTCTAGGGTCTAATAAAGTGGTGTTCCAGCTTCTACCAAGCAATGTTGATCCCCACAATGTGTTATCCTTAACTCAACTATAACCCTAGCCACCAAAGGGAACCCAGACTACACGGTGGGTGTTCATGGGATTCACAACATATAGTTGTGATTTTAACAAAACCCAACTTTCCGTTAGGTGTTTTATAGATCCAGAATCTCCACTGTGATTTTTGAAAATTAACCATCTCATATCCATAAAAAAGGAAGGTAATGATTCTGACCATCGATTTTAAGGACTCCAGTGGTTGGAAATTGAAATCTATCTATCTACTCAAATCTCAGAATAATGCTCGTTGTTCCTACCATCAATGGTCATCACTACTTTAGATATCTGATCTACAGAGTCATCACATGTTACCATCAAATAAACCTATTCCATGAAAATCACAATTCCATTCATAATGTGCACAACCATTGTGAATTTGTGGTTTGATGACACGTGAACCTACCCCAATAATGTTGAATCATAACCTCTTGGTCCAATAATGGTGAACAAAGAGAACAAGTAGGGAAAAATCTCAAGAAAAAAATATAAAACTATTACTAACCAAGTGTTATTGGAAAACTAATACAAAATAATGGATTTTTAGGGTGAGATCATAGAATAAAAAAATTAATTTGGATTAAAAAAATTAATTTATTAAATGGGATTGTGTGAATGGTGGGAAAATTTAGATCCAATGTATATTATTATGAATCCACACTTATAAAATTGGGAAGGGTGTAAAATAAATAAATATGTTCCCTACCAAACTTCAAGAATGATTTTTAGTGAAGAACACATTCTGTGGCAATGAGTTCGATGTTATGCATTCATTGTCTCCCGACCCACCATGATATGATTGATATTCATTATCTGATTTGATCCTTCAAGGAAGAATGTTAAAGTATCCTATAAAATCTCTCAGTGTTATGCGACTAACCTTGGAGAATTTCCACCATATCATATTTAAAGCGGAGTTTGAGGTTTTTTGATTAAAAAGTAAATTAATTAAATATTTAATTTATTTCATTTAAAGGCACCAATGATGACTAATTTTACTAAAAACATGATTCCAAACAACATTATCTCACACTTAGTGAAACCCCATGTTCTAAACTCAACCATGGTCTCAGATTTCTTATAAGAGGTCCCAAACAATAGGAAATCCATACAAACCTCAAATGATGCATGAACGTGATATAATACCATTATTATTTTTTTAATATATCTCTACAGAGCCTCTATGTGGCAAAAATAATCACAAAAAATCATCTCGAAACATAGAAAATATGTCACGACCCGTCCTCGGGACCCCTGTCGTGACTACCCCAAGACCACCTCCCATAGGGCAGGGGCTGGCGACTAGCACCAAGGCATAAATCCCGACAAAAAATGGAAAGGCATTGCCTTTATAAGTTAACAAACACCACAGAGTAAGCAAGCATAGGTAAACACTAAGTAAAACTGGGTACAAAAAGTAGTGCAGAAAGGTAAGTGGGCCAGAATACAAACCCAAACTGAAAGTAAAGTACAACTGGAAAGAAAGCACATCAACTGAAAGTAAAACATCAATGTCAAGTCGTCCAATGGAAGTCCCACCTGAAGGGTGGGTATAGATAGCCACCTAAGCTCCTCGGGTCCAGCTTTCCATTCCGTGTACGTCCCGCCCAGTGGTCCACCTCCAGGTACCGACTGCTCCACTAGCCTCTACCTCGATCAACGCTATCCGTCATCTGCATCCAACACAACGTAGTGCGGGCATATCCCGTGCAGGGGTGAGTATACGCTACTCAATAGGGGCCCCGAGACCCCCGAAGTTCTCCCAGAATCCACAAAGGATAATCCACAAAGGAAATATACAATCACGAAGTAACAACCCGCACTACTTAGGTATATGCCCATACATATACCTAAGTCATCCATTCCCTTTCGGCTCCAACATCTGATCTCAAGTTCAATCACATCCACATAGGAGTACAACCCAATCCACATAGGATAACACAAATTAATCCATATAGGAAATCAAGTCAATCATATCGAAGATATTGATTGAAGTCAAGACTCAACCCACATAGGTTTACTTCTTCGGTGATAGAGATAATCAGATACAACCACTGATTCATCTAAGATGGGACCCATGTAGGATACTAAACCAGCCAAGCTGCTGAACCCACATAGGATTTTAGTGCAGTCTTCATTGCCGTCGAACCCACATAGGATTTTAGTACGGTCTTCATCGCTGCCGAACCCACATAGGATTTCAGTGCAGTCTTCAACGCCGTCTAACCCACATAGGATTTCAGTACGGTCTTCATCACTGCCGAACCCACATAGGATTTCAGTTCAGTCTTAATCACCGTCGAACCCACATAGGATTTCAGTACGGTCTTCATCACTGCTGAACCCATATAGCATTTCAGTGCAGTCTTTATCACCGATGAACCCACATAGGATTTCAGTATGGTCTTCATCACTACCAAACCCACATAGGATCTCAGTGCAGTCTTCATCGCCGTCGAACCCACATTGGATTTCAGTACGGTCTCAATCACTGTCGAACCCACATAGGATTTCAGTGCAGTCTTCATCCCTGTAGTCGCAGCCAGCTCTACGGTTTCCGCACACAACATGCTCGTTTTCGGGAGAGTCCGCTCCACGAGCCAATGGGTCGATACATCAACTGAAATGCAGTCCGGAGTTGATGTATCTCAATGTTCCTTCTCGACAAGTGGAACTCAACGTGACAAATGGCGCGTCAATCGGACGCCCGGTCTGAGAGTTATTGGATTTTTCGTTACAGGGGTCTGGTTGATGTTTAAGTAAAAACCTACCTTACCACACTCCAACTGTGTCCAAAACATGATTAGATTAATCCAAAAGGTCCATCTCACTAAGAGGAATCCAACAAAGTTGACGGTATGTCAATCGGATGTCCGGAGCTCAAGTAATAAGTGTTTCCACTCTGAGGGCCCGGTTGGTTTCGTGTTCGAACCAACTCGGACATACCCAATGTTCTTAGAAACCTTGAGTGTAATATACCGAAACGATCTTCTCGATCCAAGGATCGCATCTCAAATGACGGTGCATCGATCAGAGGTCTGTAGCCCAAGATATGGGTGTTTTAACGGAACTATCCAGAAAAATGGGGTTTTGAGCCTTGACCGACCCGGCCCAAGACCCCCCCTGGGTCAGCCCGAACCGGATCGACCCGAACCGGGTCCAGGTCTGGCCCATTAGGGTGTGGAACGGCCCGACCCGGGCGTCCTGGCCTGGTGTGTCCGGTCTGGCCCGGGGCGGCTCGACGCTGGCCGAGCGGATGCGCAAGGGGGCAGCTGCCCCCTTGATTGAAGCCGCAACCTCCGTGTGGGGGACGCTCCTTGCCAGCGACACGGCGCTGGCCGCCGTGTCTCACTTGGATCCTGCGCGGCCGCGGGATCCATTCACCCCGCTGCCGCTGCGGCTTCAGCCACAGCGAATCCTGTCGGCGGCGCGCCGGGGCGCGCCGGCAGCACCTTCCGCGGACCACCGGACGCGCTCTGGTGGTCCATTTTGCCCGCCGTCTGCGCCTGCGACCCTCTCAGGATCTGTAGATTACTTCGAAGGGTTCAAAACGCCTTTGTGGCCCGCTTCTTCGTCACCTATCGATCCACACACCAAGAATAGAGGATTATTGGGTTCAGACTTGTTCGTTGGTCTGCACCCACCACGTTAGTGGATCAAACGTCTTTCAATAATTTAAACACATGCCGAGGAGTTAATCCACATAAAATAAATTAAACCAAAACCCCTACCTCAAGGTGTCGTCGAACGAATGTTCGTCGCAGAAAAAGGGACGTCATGGAAGATGGAGTCGTGGAAGAGGATCGTCTGCGTCGCGGTACACGACATCACGAGGAAGAGGATCATCGGTGTCGCGGTACACGGCATCACATCGTCGATCTCTGAGGAACATGCATTTTTCATCGTCTTTCATCGGAGGCCGGCGTTCTTCGTCGTTCATTGCGTTCTTCAACGAGGAAGGATGTTCTTCAAGACTGGAGTAATTCCTCCCCAATCTTCTCGCACAACACAACAACAAGAAAAATAAAATAAGGCTTTACCTTATTGTATTTCTCATGACAACAGTTTTTGAAATTCAAAAAACAGATCACGATTTAATTATCCAGCGTCATCCAATTAATGAGGCGTTTAATAATCCAATTAAACGTAAGAGTTGACTTGTCATTTAAGAGGGGGGTGCGGGTGCGTTACCATATTAAATGCACGTGGGAAGTAAAAGAAAATAAAGGGGTGGGGCTCGTGTGGGCCCCACTTCACTAATATCCTACCTAGGGTAGTTAGGAACTAGTGGGTCCCACCTCAACCTCCAAGCATAGGTTTAAACTACCTTAAATAAAAATAAAATTGTTGCACAAGATTTTATTTTTATTCTTTAGTTAACCCAAAGAATTAATAAACTCACCTGAGAAAACGCAACTCCAGAAAAGGTGTTTTTAAGAAAAAACAGGTGCTGCTATTCCATCGGTGCCCTCAGAATTTGATTTCGAGCACCGGATCAAATGTTAGGAAAACCCGCTCGTTCGTTTACTGAACGTACCCGAGCTAAACTTCGAAAATTGATTCTGGGCACACCGGGCCTCAGAAATCAGGTGCCGTTAGAAAATGCATTCTTGTAAAATTCCAATGAAAATTAAGAAAAAAAATTCCCTTGAATTTTCCGGGTCTTTACATTACTCCCACCTCAGGGCTTTACTTCCCCGTAAAGATACATCATAGACTAGGGGAACAAATGTGGGTACTGTGCACGCATCTGAGTCTCCCGCTCCCAAGTGCTCTCCTAGAGGTTCCCATGCTGCCATCTGATACGTACTAGAGGAATCGACCGTCCACATAGGACCCACTCTTATCGATCCTCAATCTCCACCAGGACCTTCGCAAAAGTCACCCCATCGTCAATGTCCAACTCCCCATGGTCGATGATATGCATCGGGTGATGCACGTATCTCCTCAGATGAGATAAGTGGAAGACGTCGTGAACCCGGTGCAACTGAGGTAGTAGAGCCAGGTGATAAGCCACCTCGCCTATCCTGCTGAGGACCTGGAATGGTCCGATGAAGCATGAAGATAACTTTTCGCATCAGCCAAATTTCCGTAATCCACGTACAGGTGAGACCCGCAAGAAGACATGGTCGCCATCCTCGAACTCCAGTGGCCTCCGCCTCCTATCGGCATAAGACTTCTTCTGGCTCTGAGCTGTCCTCATCCGCTCCTGGATGACCTGGACCTTCTCTGTCGTGGCCTAGACCATCTCTGCTCCCACAAGTGCTGACTCCCCAGGGTCTGTCCAGCACAGGGGTGATCTGCAAGGCCGACCATACAATTCCTCGTATGGTGCCATCCCGATGGGGGAGTGGTAGCTGTTGTTGTACGCGAACTCCACCAAGGGCAGGTGGTCCTCCCAGCTGCAACCAAAGTCGAGGACACATGCACGGAGCATGTACTTGAGATTCTGAATGGTCCTCTCCATCTGACCATCCGTCTGAGGGTGAAAGGCGGTGCTCAGACGTAGCTGCGTCTCGAATGCCTCCTGAAACCCCTTCCAAAGCTGGGAAGTAATTCGAGCATCTCGATCGGAGATGATAGATGATGGCACACCATGAAGCCGTACAATCTCCTAAATGTAGAGATGTCCCAAGCTCTCTACTGATCCCTTCTCTCTGATGGGTAAGAAGTGAGCCAACTTGGTTAGTCGGTCAACAATCACCCAAGTGGAGTCATGGCCTCTGGAAGAACATGGAAGTACAGTCACGAAATCCATAGATATCTCGTCCCACTTCCACTCTGGGGCCTCCAAGGGCTGTACCAAGCCTGCTGGTACCTGGTGCTCTGCCTTCACCTGCTAGTAGGTGAGGCATCGAGAAAAGAACTCTACCACAACCTTCTTCATACCCGGCCACCAGTGCTGTCGTCTGAGATCCCGTTACATCTTCGCTACTCCAGGATGTACCGCTAAAGGGGAAGTGTTAAACTCTCTCAGCACCTTCTCTTATAAAGAAACTGGTACCATGGTACGTCCTCTGAAAATGACGACGTGCTCTCCTCCTATAGAGAATCCACCAGGTGCCTGTCCTGATGATATCTGCGCACTCCGTGTCTCACAGTCAGCGTCCCCATGCTGTGCCTCTCTGAACCGTTGCAATAGTGGAGTGACTGAAGAAAGGCTGCTCCATCTATATCCGCGAAGGATATCTACAAAGCGGCTAGCTGATCCATTGCCTCACCGAGTAGCAGAATTCCCATCCTCCTGCTGAGAGCCTCAGCTACTACGTTCCCCTTCCCAAGAGTATAGACTATCTCAAAGTCATAGTCCTAGAGGAACTCGATCCATCACCACTGTCTCAGATTCAAGTCCTTCTGTGAGAAGATGTACCTGAGACTCTGGTGGTCAGAGTAGACTGTAAAGCGCTCGCCCATCAGATAGTGTCGCCACATCTTCAGAGCGAAGACCACTGCTACTAACTACATGTCATGGGTAGCGTAGTTATGCTCATGCTTCCTCAACTGACGTGATCCATAGGCGATCACGGCCCACTCCTGCATTGGGACACATCCGAGTCCGGTCCCTGACGCATCGCAGAAGACTACGTACCCTACTCCCTCCTCTGGTAGCCTCAAGATTGGCACTTGTCAATCTCTGTCTCAGCTCCTGGAAGCTCTGATGACATCTTTCTGACCACACGAAGGCTTTCCCCTTATTTGTCAAAGCTGAGAGTGGTGCCACAACTTTGGAGAAGTCTGGAACAAACCTCTGGTAGTACCCAGTTATCCCTAAGAAACTCTGCACCTCCATCACGCTCCTAGGTGGATCCCAAGATAGCACTACCTCGATCTTCACAGGATCCACCGCAACTCCCGCCTCAGAGATGACGTGTCCCAAGAAGTGGACCTCACATAACCAGAACTGACACTTCAGGAGATTTCCATAAAGTTGGTGCTCTCTGAGCGTGTCTAGTACAACCTGCAAGTGGTAGGCGTGCTCCTCCTCAGTGGTCGAGTATATCAATATGTCGTCGATGAAGACCATGACAAATCGATCGAGGTATGGCTGAAATATCCTGTTCATGAGACCCATGAACACTACTGGAGCATTGGTTACACCGAAAGGCATAACCAAGAACTCATAGTGGCCATACCGACATCTGAAGGCCGTCTTCTGCACGTCCTCGTCTCGAACTCTGAGCTGATGATAGCCTGATCTAAGGTCTATCTTTGAGAACCACTGTGCTCCCTTGAGATAATCGAAGAGGTATTCAATCCTCGGTAGCAGATACTTGTTCCTCACGGTCACCTGGTTCAAGCGAAGATAGTCGACACAAAGTCGTAAGCTCCCGTCCGCCTTCTTGGCGAACAATATCGGGGAAGCCCAGGGTGAAACACTGGGTTAGATGAATCCCTTGCCCTACAAGTCCTCCATCTATAACCGTAGCTCTCGAAGCTCGGCGGGAGCCATCCGATATGCTATAGTGGATATCAGGGTTGTCCCAGGGTACAAGTCAATATAAAAGTCTACCTCTCTATGAGGAGGTAGTTCTGGAACATCGTCACGGAAAACGTCTGCATAATGATCCACCACTATAGGAAAACTAGGACTCTACACATCAACTGCTCCTAGGATGAGGCTATCCAACTGATGAGTGATGGGATTTCCTCTCCTTTGCGTGAGTCCATCCTGTGCTGCAAAGGCTCCCTTCTCGCCAGTGAAAGTAAAACTACTCCCATCGGTGCGAACACACCGCACCTTGCGCCTAATACAGTCGATCTGACCATGGACTGTGGATAACCAATCCATGCCCAAGATGACATCGTAAGGCCTAGATGCCTCTACAAGAAGATCCCAGCTGAATCTCTCTCCTTCTAGAGTATGCTCACACTGCCGGCACCAGTGCGTAATCGTCGAGTCTGCTCCCGTAGGAGTCTCTAGCTGTAAGGATCGAGCCAACGGCTCCGTAGGAATCTCCGAGCTCCGGACAAGGGTAGTGGAAATAAAATAATGACTCGATCCTGTGTCTATAAGAACTGCAGCAAGGGTGGAGTAGACACAGATAGTACCTCGAATCATCTCTGGTGCGCTGTGGTCGTAGGCCTCCGCTTCCTGAAGCTGAGCCTGTCTCTGCCCGCCAGCTCCCTGTGGTCGGGGTGGACCTCCTGGTGGTGGTGGTGGTAAAGCCTCAAAGTGTTGCCCACCACCTGCTGCTCAGCCAGCTCCCCTGCATTGTCCGCCTACTCTTGGAGGACCGCCAAAGTCGACCCTCTGCCTCTGCCTAGGTGGCCCCTCGACCATCTGCTACTCCTCTTCATGGCGGGTCGGGCAGTGACGAGCCATGTGGCCCTGGTAGCTGCATGCGTAGCACTGCCTGCTCCTCGGAAGGCTAGCTCTGCGCCCTGTGCCCCGCACCTCTGAGCCAGTGTCCTGAGGTCGTCTGCCTGATGGTCCGTTCCGCCTGGACCCCTGTGACATCCGTCGACTGCCAGCTGAAGAGGACTTTACTATGTGCCACCCTGCGGTATGTCTCGATGCTGGCGTAGGCTCGACAAGAAAGATCTCTATGAGAAGGGCTCTCTCTAGTACTCCTTCCTGTGTCGGAATGCTGAGGGAGATCATCGATGCCCTGATCTCATGCCTCAGTCCCTACTCGAAGGTCTGGGCCCGAATGAATGGGTCATGTACCATGTCTGTCGAATAACACGAGAGGTCAGTAAATCTCGCTGAGTACTGGGCGACCGTCATGCTGCCCTACCGTAGCTGTAGAAGCTCCTGGATGCACACCGCATGGAGGGTGGCTGGGACGAACTCCGAGCGGAAGAGGATCTCAAAGTCCATCCAGAGGAGTGATACCTCGTCGTGCACCTGGAGCATCAAGCTCCACCATCTTTTGTTTCCGTGTGCAGGAGGCTCACTATGAGGATCACCATGAGGTCGGCTAGTGTCCCCACTAACCTTAAAACTCATACAACCGCCTCCAGCCAATCCTCGGATGCCTGAGGGTCCGTCTCCTCATGGAACCTGGGCGGTCTCTGACGCTGAAACGCGTGCAGTGCACTAAGGCGACGTGCACTATCAGCGGCTAGGGATGGTAGCATTGGTGGCTCAGTGGGTAGAGGTGCCACCGGTGCCTCCGCTGTCAAAGAGCCCTGCACCGAGGCCTCGTCGCTTGGGGGGCTGTCGTCTCGCACAACGCTCGGAACCCTAGCTGGCTGCCGTCATGGGGCCATCCTAAAAAGAAACAGGTGCGTCATGATCAAACAATATACCTGGTGAGCTTACACAAAGTAATCACAAAGAAATCCTTTGAAACACACATGAAATCAATATTGTCGTGCATTGAGTCTGAAATCAGAAGTCAGGGTCCTGGTGTACGGATACGTCGGCCGCCGCACCAACACTGGACTCCCGGGACTGATAACCACACTCAATACCCTTAACACTATTGCTTCACATAGAAGAAAGATCAGAGTCCTGAGTTCTGTAGTAGAAACGAACTCCTCTGATACCAATTTGTCACGACCCATTATCGGGACCCGTGCCGTGACTACCCCAAGCCCGCCTCCCATAGGCCAGGGGCTGGCGACTAGCACCAAGGAGTAAATCCTGACAAAAAAGGGAAAGGCATTGCCTTTATAAGTAAACAAACACCACAGAGTAAGCAAGCAGAGGTAAACACTAAGTAAAATAGGGTACAAAAAGTAGTGCAGAAAGGTAAGTGGGCCAGAATACAAACCCAAACTGGAAGTAAAGTACAACTGGAAAGAAAGCACAACAACTAAAAGTAAAGCAGCAATATCGAGCTGTCCACTGGAAGTCCCACTTTAATGGTGGGTATAGATAGCCACCTCAGCTCCTCGGGTCTAGCCGTCCACTCCGTGTACGTCCCGCCCAGTGGTCCACCTCCAGGTACTGAATGCTCCACTAGCATCTACCTCGATCATCACTGTCTGTCGTCTGCATCCAACACAACGTAGTGCAGGTATAGCCCGTGCAGGGGTGAGTATATGCTACTCAGTAGGGACCCCGAGACCCTCTAAGGTCTCCCAGAATACACAAAGGATAATCCACAAAGGAAAGATACAATCACGAAGTAACAACCCACACTACTTAGGTATATGCCCATACATATACCTAAGTCATCTATTCCTGTTAGGCTCCAACATCTGAGCCCAAGTTCAATCATGTTCACATAGGAGTACAACCCAATCCAAACAGGATAACACAAATCAATCCACATAGGAATGCAAGTCAATCATATTGAAGATATTGATTGAGGTCAAGAATCATCTCACGTAGGTATACTTCTTCGGTGATAGAGATGATCAGATACAACCACTGATTCATCTAAGCTGGGACCCACATAGGATACTAAACCAGCCAAGCTGCCGAACCCACATAGGATTTCAGTGCAGTCTTCATCGCTGTCGAACCCACATAGGATTTCAGTACGGTCTTCATCGCTGCCGAACCCACATAGGATTTCAGTGCAGTCTTCATCGCCATCGAACCCACATAGGATTTCAGTATGGTCTTCATCACTCCCGAACCCACATAGGATTTCAGTGCAGTCTTCATCACCGTCGAACCCACATAGGATTTCAGTACGGTCTTCATCACTGCCAAACCCACAAAGGATATCAGTGCAATCTTCGTCGCCGTCGAACCCACATAGGATTTTAGTACGGTCTTTATCACTGCTGAACCCAAATAGGATTTCAGTGTAGTCTTCATCACCGTCGAACCCATATAGGATTTCAGTACGGTCTCCATCACTGCCGAACCAACATAGTATTTTAGTGCAGTCTTTATCGTCGTAGTCGCAGCCAGCTCTAGGGTTTCCGCACACAGTATGCTCGTTTTCGGGAGAGTCCCCTCCACAAGCCAAGGGGTTGATACATCAACTGACACGCAGTCCAGAGTTGATGTATCTCAAAGTTCCTTCTAAACAAGATGAACTAAACGTGACAAACGGCGCGTCAATCAGACGCTCGATCTGAGAGTTATTGGCTTTTTCTTTCCAGGGGCCCAGTTGGTTTTTAATTCAAAACCAACCCGACCACACTCCAACTGTGTCCAAACCTCGATCGGAGTAAGCCAAATGGTCCTTCTCACTAGGAGTAATCCAACAAAGTCGACGGTACGTCAATCGGACGTCCGGAGCTCAAGTTATACGCGTTTCCGCTCCGAGGGCCCGATTGGTTTCATGTTCGAACCAACCTGGTCGTACCCAAAGTTTTCCGAAACCTTGAGTGTAATATACCAAAACGGCCATCTCGATCCAAGGATCGCATAACAAATAACTGTGCGTCTATCGGAGGTCTTTTTCCCAAGATAAAGGTGTTTGAACGGAACTGTCCGGAAAAAGGGGGTTTTGGGCCCGGACCAACCCGGCCTAAGACCCCCTGGGTCGGCCCAAACCGGGGCGACCTGAACCGGGTTTGGGTCTGGCCCATTAGGGAGCGGTGCGGCGCGGCGCGGCCCGACTCGGTGTGGTTGGTCCGGCCCGGGGCGACTCGGCCCTGGCCGAGCGGGGTCGGCTCGGAGCTAGCCGTGCGAACACGCAAGGGGGCGGCTGCCCCCTTGATTGAACCTGCGGCCCCCGCGTGGGGGCCGCTCTTTGCCAGCAATGCGGCGCTGGCCGCCACGTCTCTCACGGATCCCACACGGTCGCATGATCTGTTCACCCCGCTGCCGCCGTGGCTGAAGCCGCGGCGGATCGTATCGGCGGCGCGCCGGCAGCGCCTTCCACGGACCACCGGATGTGCTTCGGTGGTCCGTTTTGTCCGTCGTCTGCACCTGCGGCCCTCCCAGGATCCGTAGATTACTGCGAAGGGTTCAAAACACCTTTGCGGCCCGCTTCGTCATCGCCTGTCGATCCGCAAACCAAGAACAGAGGATCGGTGGGTTCAGACTTGTTCGTTGGTCCGCGCCCACCGCGTTAGTGGTTCAGACCTCTTTCTATAATTTAAACACATGCCGAGGAGTTAATCCACATAAAATAAATTAAATCAAAACCCCAACCTAAATGTGTCGTTGAACGAAGGTTCGTCGCGGAAAAAGGGACGTCGCGGAAGACGGCGTCGCAGAAGAGGATCGTCGGCGTTGTGGTACACGACGTCACGAGGAATAGGATCGTCAGCATCGCGGTACACGGCGTCGCATCGTCGATCTCCGAGGAACTTGCGTTCTTCATCATCTTTCATCGGAGGCTGACGTTCTTCGTCGTTCTTCACATTCTTCAACGAGGAAGGACATTCTTCAAGACTGGAGTAATTCCTCCCCAATCTTCTCGCACAACACAACAACAAAAATAAAATAAGGCTTTGCCTTATTTTATTTCTCATGCCAACTGTTTTTTAAATTCAGAAATAGACCACGATTTAATTATCGAATGTCGTCCAATTAATGAGGTGTTTAATAATCCATTTAAATGCGAGAGTTGACTTGGCATTTAAGAGTGGGGTGCGGGTGGGTTACCATATTAAATGCACGTGGGAGTTAAAAGGAAATAAAGGGGTGGGGCTCGTGTGGGCCCCACTTCACTAATATGCTACCTAGGGTAGTTAGAAACTGGTGGGTCCCAACCCCAACCTCCAAGCATAGGTTTAAACTACCTTAAATAAAAATAATATTGTTGCACAAGATTTTATTTTTATTCTTTAGTTAACCCAAAGAATTAATGACCTCACCTGAGCAAACACAACTCCAGAAAAGGTGTTCTTAAGCAAAAACCGGCACTGCGATTCCATCGGTGCCCTCAGAATTCGATTCCGAGCCCCGGTCCAAAAGATAGGATAACCCGCTCATTCGTTTACTGAATGTACCTGAGCTAAACATCGAAAATTGATTCTGGGCACATCGGGCCTCAGAATCAGGTGCCGTCAGAAACTGCATTCTTGTAAAATTACAAAGAAAATTAAGAAAAACATTTCCCTTGAATTTTACGGGTCATTAAAAAATATTCCTTACTATATACAATGATCTTAAAAGAACGAAACTTGACTCACTATGTTCTCCTCTCATTCAAGTATTTTCACCCAGAAAACACAAGACAAACAAAAATGTTAGGGTATTGAGTCCAGATCTGACTCTCACACTCCTAAGATCCCTAATTCACACTCCTGTGCTGTGAAAGAACACAAACAAAAGGTACGGTGCATCTATACAGGATGCTCTATTATCAATCATTAATAGCCATAAGGTACTCTACAATGGTGGATCCATCCTCAATGTCCATCTCTCCTCAGTCAATAATGAGTGTTGGGTCATGCATGTATCTCCTTAGATATGAAACATGGAAGATTTCATACACCTGATCCAACTATGGGGGAAAGGATAGGTGGTAAGAAATCTCTCCCTAAATGCCCGTTGGGTCATGAATGACCTAAAGAACCTCAGACATAACTTTAGTCTTAAGCCAAACCTTCTAAATCCTAATCATGGGGACACTCTTAGGAAAACATGGTCTAACTTCTTGAACTATAAGGTCCTATGAAATCAACCTGTATAAGATTTTTATCCACTCTAGGATGTCCTCATCGGATAAAAGATCACTTATACATTCCCTGTCATCACCTACACCGTCTCTGGACAACAAGAGATGTCTTTCCTATCTCAGTCCAGCATAAGGGGGGAATGTATGGCCTCCCATATTGATCCATGAAAGGTTACATTCCAACAGTAGAGTGATACATATTATTATAATAAAACTACACTAATGTAAAGTGATCATAGTATCCTTAACCAAAGTCTAATGCACTAATCCTCAGAATATCCTCCAACACTTGGATAGTATGATTGGTATACCGATTATCCTAGGGGAGAAATGTCATACTCTTTCTCTAATAGATCATGAAATCCTTCATATAGCCTCAACAAAACTATGACATAAAGAAAACATCACCACCAGAGACAATCTTAAAGGGTACCCCATGAATTTGGATTATCTCACGCATGTATACCAGCTCCAAACTCTCTACCAAACTATTCTACCTAATGGAAAGTATGTGTGAAGACTTGGTTAGTCAATAAATAATAAACCAGATGGAACTATAGCCTCTCACTATTCACAGAATCCCTATCATTATGTTCATTGATATGTTGTTCCATTTCCCCTTCATAATCTCATGAGGCTGTGCAAAACCTGCGGGAATATGGCACTTAGCCTTCAACTGTTGGCATGTGAGACATCGAGGGGCGAGCTCGATGACAGTTCATCTTATTACTAGACACAAAAACATCAATTGAAGGCCCCTATACATATTTTCTACACCAAGATGTATATCCATTGGGGAAGTGTGAAACTCCAAAATCTGCACCTCTAGTAAAGTGACTAGAACAACCTTCCATTCTCGAAAGAGGATGTTGTCCCCCCATCCTTCTTAGAAACCATCTAGTGCATATCCTAGGGATATCTATTAACAAATAAATTCATATTTGTTGTCTCCAAATTGAGTCTCCCTCACACTATGAAGAAGTAGAAGATCCAGAACCCTCATGTGAATAAAAACTAGAACCCTCTCCTTGGCCAGGGTCAATTACAAAAAATCCAACTACTCACACACCTTCGACACCAAGTGTGGAAAAAACATACTAATAAGGGAATTAGTCACCACATTTACCATCCCGGAATAATAGACTATCTCTAATTCATAGTCTTGTAGAAAATCCAACCAACACTTATGTCTCATGTTAAGGTCTCTCTGAGTGACGACATACCTAAGACTCTGGTGGTCTGGGTAAACAAAAAATTTATCCCCAAGAAGATAGTGCCAACATATCATTAGAGAAAAGACTACCACTAAAGACTCATGGTTATTAGTCTTGTAGTTTTTCAAGTGGGGTATCAACTGCCTTGACCCATACTTGATTCTTCTTGTCTATGAATCAACAAACAATCGATACTAGTTCTAAATGAATAAAAAATTCTATATACATCACAACTACAGATAGTAGTCCTTACAAAGGATCACTAGTCGACCTTAGCCTCAAAACCTTGAAGGATACATGACACAAATTGATTGAGTCAAACAACTTCCCTTTCCATGTTAGGGTGGTCAAAGGGTTTGTAATATAGGTGAAGTCACTCTCAATCCTTATATAGTACCCATATATCCCCATAAATCTATACACCTATATCACACTCTTGGGGGGATACCAAGAAATAACCACATGAATCCTCACATCATCCATAGCTAAACCATTATCAAATATAAAATTCCCCAAAAAACTAAACCTTGGGGTACTAGAATTGGCACTTTGAGAGGTTATATTAAAGTTGGTTATCCCAGAGTATGTCTAGGACCAACCTCAGTTTCTTTGCATGATCCTCCTCTAATGTAGAGTAAATGAGTATGAAATTAATGAAGAAAACCAAAAATTGGTCCAAGTATGACTGGAATATTTGATTCATATAATCCATGAACACAATAGGGGAATTTGTCATAGGAAAGTGAATCACAAGGAACTAATAGTGTCTATAGCGACATAAAAATGTCATTTTCATAATATAAGCCTCACACACCCTCAATGGTGGTATAATGACCTGATACTAATCTTTTAGAACAAAAATGAAACTCTCATCTAGTCAAAGAGTCCATCAATTCTCTGAAAATGGTAATTATTCTTTATTGTTACCCGATTCAGGAGATGATAGTCAAGACAAAGCCTCATTCTTGCATCCACCTTTTTCACAAACAATATTAGAGCTTCCCAGGGGAAACACTGGGTCTAATAAATCCCTTCTATTAAAGGTCCTCCAAGTGCACCCTCAGTTCTTGAAGATCGATAGTGGAAATCATTTATGCTACAAAATATATTGGTATGGTATTGGGGTGAAATTAAGTGTATAAGCATATCTCCCAAAGTGGAGGTTATCCCTGAACGTCCATTAGAAAGATGTTAATATAACCCTCCACTATCGTTGGAAACTAGATGTATAAAGATCCAAATACATTATGGTTCAAAATAACTACCTAAAGGGTGATGGGTTGGAGATTCATACCCACATAACCCACTCTCTCAAGCATGAGATTTCTCTTTACCACAACATAGAATCTCATGTAATATGTCCTAAGGCATCTAACTCATCTGAGATAAAAGTATAACTGGTCCTGATCCATAGGAAACCATTAAAAACACAAGTTTACATTGTAATGTTTTGTTGTTACAACTACGAGGTCCCATGAGAATATCTATCCACTAGGAATCAGCTCTCACTACTGACATATAAATGATATCGAAGAAGCATTCCCTCTAGGAACTTCAAGCACCTGCTATTGAGATAATGTCCCAAATGGAAGTTCAACTCTCAAACATGGTATATGGTGATGAAGTAATGAATTGTATCTATTTCATTAAATTCTATATAGAGAGTATAATAAACAGAGATCATACCTATGATCATCTCATATGTAGACTGGTAAAAACCGTCCATTGCAAGAAACTGCCTACTTCCCCAACTGCATTCTCTCTAAGCTTGACATGGGCCACCTGGTTATATAAGTGGAAGTAGAAAATATAATATTCCTCCATCAACTACTCCTCCCTCTAAAGATACACCTTCTCCTATTATATAAACTCCTCCTAGGGATTTCCCTCTCCATTCTTGGGAGATCCATGATTACTATGCTACCTCTGTCATGGTGGTCTATCTCCAGCCTACCTGACCTTCTTAGTAGGTCATGTTGGAAAATCATGATCCATGTTACCTAACCCATCAAAATTATACCATTGACCCTATCCATATTTCCTAACTCCTCCACACAAACCCTAGGTCATGACCATGTGCATATGCCTGACCATGGGGAGGTCTCCTACACCGAGACCCTAATGAATGTCATCTTGCATCCATTATAGATGGCTTAGTCCCGTGACACCCACTATCAGTTCTATCTACCTGGTATCCCTCTAATATGAATATCTCAATAACCAGAGCTTGTTCTAGTACTCCAATATAGGTGAGAATATATAAGGGGGCCACCATGGAAAAAATGTCTCTGTCAAGACCCTATAAAAAATTCTATACCCTGAAGTAACCATATTGTATCATGTCAAGGGGGTATCGTGTAAGGTTAATAAACCTCACAGTGTAGAGATATGCCATCATACTACCTAGATACAACTCAAGGGGCTCTTCAATCCGATCTGAGTGCAAGTATGATGGGTAATACCCCTCATGAAATAGATTCTAGAAGTCTATCAATAAAACATCATCTCATTATGATTCTATGTAGACAAATTTCACTATTTACAAACTGCTCCATGAAAAAATAGGGTTCTAGTGCAAGAATATTATCTTCTATGGGTGAAACAATCTTGAAGATTTAGATCACTGACTCATGATAGTTCTTTTTTACCTAAGGATCTGGCTTACCATAGAACCTCAGTGTCCCTTGGTGATAGAAATCACGTAGCATGCTAAGCCTACATGTATCCTCATCCTACCTATAAGTACTATCCACTACTCAATAGGTGGGAGAACTTCTCCTCCTCCTATTGGATTTAACACCCCATGAGTAGGACCTTGAATTGAGGCATCATCACTAAATTGATCATCTTCACAATCATGTATCAGTAACCTAGTAGTATGTTTTCATGGAGGCATCATGAAAGTGATCAAGACATACCATGGTTAGATGATATATATATATATATATATGGGGTTGTAACTCAATAAGGACAATCAAAGGAATTGATCTTGTAGGATTCATGTACCATTGTTCCCTGCAATCGATGTCTTAGTATATCGAGTTGATAAGTAGGTAGTATGAGTCCTAGTGAATGGATACATTATCCACCACATCGGAATTGGGTTCCCTTACTTGAATTCCATACTCAAAACACTTATACACTATTTCCCTAAGTCCCAACCAATCCCCACAATGGGAGAACTACCAAAACTACCCCCAAGGAATTAACTAATCTGATACCACTCTATCATGACCTCATGTTGCATCTCAAAAGATAAAATAAAGGACACTATCACGTTATATGTGAAACAATTCATAGGAATGGATGCTCATTATCTATAATCTGAGTCTAGAAGAAAGATATTTTCAGGGTGGAAGATCCACAAGATGGTACACGACGTGACCTAGGGGTCGAATGGCATGTAACCATCCATGTAAATCTGGTCGTGAAATGATATTTAAATGGATAGTATATTCATATATATATATAAATATTTTTTATAGGGGGTATACGTCTTGTATAGACCACATGGGCTATAGTCATGTCTGTCAAAACCATTCCCGTGTACACTTGGCATTCCCGTTTACTCCTGGAGTACATGACATTTTCTTTCACATAGGGTCATGGAGTGTATATCAGCTACACATGGAATATACACCCAGGGAAGGGTTACATGATGTTTGGTCCTAGTCACAAGGAGTGTTATCTTTAACTCAACTAAAACTATATCCATTATAAGGAACCCATACTACATGACATGTGTTCTAGGGGATTCACAGTGTGTAGTTGATATTTTTTATAACCCAAATTTCCTTCAAAAATTTTCTATATTCAACCTCACCACCATGATTTCCATAATTTTACCATTATATATTCAAAAAAAATAAAGGTAATGATCCCATATATTTATTTTTGGTCCTTTAGTGGCTGGAAATCACAATTTGGTCCTCCACTTGAAGCCTACAACACAACCCATCGATCCCCCAATAATCCTTCATCATTTCGTGGGATCCCATATCTATATATTCATTAAATTTTACCTATAAATCATCCCTATATATCTGCAAAATTCCAATACATTAATTTCTTGTGCAGCCACCATAAATCCCTAGGACCAATCACTCTCATACCCACCCTGATAATGTCATGATGCGACCCAAAATTAATCCATGAAATCAAATTTCCAGTCACAGGTCCTAAATAATAGGAAACCCATATTAATCACAAACAATGCATGAACATGATATAATATATTTAATATATTTAATATATCAATACAGAGCCTCTCTCTGGCTTAGAAACTCACGCCAACTCAACATACAACTCCGAAAATATTTCTTAATACATTTTAGAGTCTTATAAGGAAAAAATAGAGTCACTATATATCTGGACACACCAACTACATTATTATGGTTAGAGTTTTAGGGTACCGCCAAGTGTACATTTCTTATAATGAATAAGAGGAAGAGAACCTTTACATATTCTTGTGGATCCTTTGTTTATAAAAATTATTTGTTTAGATTGTGTAAATATTATGGGATATTTCAATGATTTATATTATGAATATAGTTTTATATAATTGAGAAATGTATTCAAATTTTTTATATGATTTCAAAGTTTTTAAAAATTCATTTGATCATTTCTTGTTTGATCTAGATATGGATTTAAAAATATGCATAGAAAAATATCTCATTCTCAATTTTGAAAAAATTATATTTCATGGTGAAAAAAGGATTTTACTAGGACAAGTTATTTCATATAATTAAATTTAAGTTGAAGAAAATAGGTAATTCATTGATTCATTACCCTAACCCACTTGTGATTAACATGTTAGATCATTCTTGGAGCATGAAGTTTTTTATAAGTGGTTTAACAAGTAATTTAGTAAAATATACTTTCCAAAATTTAACATCATTTGAAATGATACTAAGTTTATATTTGGTGATTCTTTTAGTAATGAATTTGATGTGTTAAAGAGAAGACTAGATTCACCACCTAAAATTAAATCTCCATATTGGAAGAACCCTTTTAAAATGTTGTGTGATGTCTCAAATTTTTTTATATTGGTAGTTATTTCCTATAGAATTGTTAGAAGAATCCATGTTATAGCTCATATATCAAAAAAATTGAAATCTACCAAGAAAAAGTATACAACCATTGAAAATTTGTTTCTTTTAGTTTTTATGATTTTGATTTTTTTATAATATTATCTAGGAAGTAATGTAATTGTCTTTTTTAATCATGAAACACTTAGGTACCTGATGAAGAATGGATAATACAATATGAGGGTTATAAGAGGTATTACTATTTTATAAGAGTTTTATGTGGGGATTAAAGATAGGATGAGGATCACAAGAAATATGGATGATCATATGATTACATCACCCCACATGAATGTGTTATAAATTTTTGATCAAGAGCCACTTCATGACTTGAAACTAGGTGATAAAGTCTATCTAATTGAAAGAGATGTTCACTAGTATGCTGAAAAGGTAATCTTTCCAATTATCGATTAAGTCCCTTTACACCATAACCAATAAAAAATCTAAATAATTTTGGGAGAATTGAAATTATATGGATGGTATCATCTATATCTTCAATGAATCTATGTGACCATGTATATATGAGATATCAACACAAGAGTTATGAGCATTATGTGTCTAAATTTTGTCAAACACTAGATTTTGGATTCCACTTTATCCCCCATAGGACTTCTAGGAATTTTTTAGATTCAGGTATGTGTTGGTACACTCTTTTAAAGGATATATATAACATTTATTTGGAATGTTTTCAATGTTAATTTACTTGAAATTTCTTAAAAATATAGTAAATTCATCAAAGAAAACTGAACATTGAGGAAATGTTTTATGTGTGTAGAATAGAGTTTATAGGATAATTTCCAAGGTCTTTTGGGTATTCATAAATATTTATTTATTTTTATTATGTTATAAGTGGGTGGAAGTTAAAACATCAAAAATTGATGATTTATGTCTTTTTATGTTTTTGTATCAAATAAAATATTCTACAGGTTTGGGTTATCAAGGGAAATAATAAGTGACCAAATAAGAAAATTATTTAATAGAATCATTGAATCCTTTATGAGGAAATATAAAGTGGACCATATAACATCAACTCCATGCCACCCATAGAAAAATATGTAGGTTTAGGTAACCAACAGAGAAGTGAATAGGGATCTTGGAAAAGTATTTTAGTTACAAAAGGAAGTAAAAACAACCATAAATGATGATTCAATTTTTATTTATGATTTTTAGGGGAAAATATTATTTATATTTGGGATACCAAGGGATGTAATAAGTGAACTAGGAAGTCGATTCTTTAGTAGAATAATATATATATTGAGGAGGAAATATGGATTGGACCATAAAACATCAAGACCATACCACCTACAAAAATAGGCATAAAAAGTTACCTACAAGTAAGTGAAATGAATCATGGAAAGACTGTGAATCATAGTAGTAAGTATTAGAATCAAAGGATGGAAAAATATTTATAGTATTATAAATTATTTTTATGGAACATATTGGAATAGTTCCATAAAGGCTAGTCTTCAGAATAATTTATTACATATCTATTGAATTGGAGGATAAATTTTATATGGTATTGAATAATACGAAATATGATTTAGAAGTAGATGGATGTCAATGTAATCTACAAATATAGAATTTTAAAGGGACTTGAAGATAGGAGTTTGAAAATGATATATTTTTCAAGGAGAAAGAAAGTGACTGGTAAAACTAACCCAGAAGTGAGGCTTCCATTCTAGAGAGAAAATGTTTTTTTATAATTATAGGTTGAAATTCATTCTTGGAATGAGTTACTCTTAATGAAGGGGCCGTTCATATTGTCTATTTATTTAAATTTTGGTGAATCCTAGATTAATATATGCATATCAGAGAATCCCTTCACTTTTTATTGATAGAGAGGTAAGAATTACAAAGAGAACATTTTAGAGGAACCACTATACACGATTGACCTCCCACAATAATTCCGTAAATAAATCTTCTAGGTTATCCCTCTCTATAACTTAATAAATTTTATCAGTTTTTATTATCTATTAAACATGTTTATATATATTAGAATGGACCAAGGAAATTTCATGAAACAATTTTAGGGGAATGGAATCATTTATGTTGTTTATTATTTTTGAGTTTAGCTTTATTTTTTTTTTGTTTTCTTTTTATTTTTTTATGTTATTTGAAAATTATTTTGATCTAATGAGAACCAATTTGAAAATAAGGGACTATAAAACATTGGGAAATGGAATAACTGGAATACAATATGGAAGAAAATTCATAATAGAAATTGTTTCAGGAGAATTAGAATTTTAACATGAAGACACTATATAGTTGATGTCAATTTTAGAAAAAAGTTTAAATAAACAAAAGTAACACCTTATGGAGAGTTTTAAAAGAAAATTTCATAAATCACAAATTTTTTTATGAAAAGGATATTTGAGAATTAATCTACAAATTCCTAATATAAAATGTAACAGTGTGTATATCTATTTTTTGTAAAAGAAAATTCATTATTAAGAGTTACATTAATATGATAATTGGTTGTTTAAACAATAATTCAATTATTAATTTATCCTAAATAACAATGGGGGGTGAATGTTATTTGTAATTACTTAGTTTCAGATTATAAGCACTTATATGATAAGTTAAAATAAAAATTCATGGCATGGTAGATATATATTAAAAACTAGTTTTCAAAGGGTTTAGATATATTTGAGGAATTATAAAATCAAATGAATTAATGAATAATGATGTATAAAAATGTTACATAGGATTTAGCATAGAAGTGTAAACTTGGAGTGTGGGATGAGGATATCATAAGAGTGGAATTTTTGAAGGTTCTAATCATTAGTAATATGATTCAAGTAATTTATATTCATTTAATCCCAATTAAGATGAGTCTTGGATTTGAGAGAAAATTTAACCTATGTGATTCATGTCAAAGGTGACTATTAGTATCACATGTGGGATGATAAACTTTGGGGGGGGGGGTTGATTTAGTGTTTATATTTCTCTTTGAGACCCATTTTCTCTCATGATTATATAGTTTTACTCTCAATAATCATTAATAAAATAATAGAAATTCACACAATATATTTTTTAATAAGGTTCACATCTTAAAAAGGATGACTATATCCCTAGAGAATGGAAATTTTTATCCCAATCACTCACAACTCTCCTTTTATTATCAAGAAAGAACATAGATATGGGTATGGAATTGAACCTATAATAATGAACAATTTCAACCAAATAAAATTTCACACTAAAATAATATAATGTTGGAAATTAATGTGAGAATGTTTGAATGTTCAAAGGGTGGTGAATTGAAATTTTTAAATAGTTTAAATCAATTATTATTAAAGAAAATAAGAAATTTGGGAGAATTAAAAATAAATGAGAATAATGATTTTTATACTAGTTCAGTTATAAATAATCTTACTATACACTTCACCCCTCACAAACATAGAGAGAAATGAAATCCACTAACCATTTATTTGATAACTTTTTATGGGAGTCACAACGATTTACAACAAACTTTTTAAAACCTAAAGTAAATACCCAAATATGACATTTTCTCACTGAGAGTTACAATACACCATTTAATTTTTCTCTCATAGAGTTGTAACCCTATTTCCCTACCTTTTTCACATCTAAAGGCACAAACCAAAAAACATAAAATTTTCATGGGGTGGTATAACATGAATCCTTCATTTATGGTATAATTAAGACACAATTATGAACATAGAAAAAAATAAGTAAGAACCATATAAATTGGATAAACAAGAATGGATCTGAGTGTAGAGACAACATGGTTCTCTATAATGCAAATTCATATATTTGTTAAACTTCATCTAAGAGTATTAATTTATTTCTAGGTTTATCACACAATACAATTCAGGAGTATCCTCAACCTTATTAGTTTGATGTGGATCTGTTGAACATAATATATTGTGTTCTTTCATGAAAATCAGATTCAAACAGTAATGTCTATCACATTTCATCCATCCTATAGAAATATTTGATTCCTTTATTTAATGCACATTCCATGTGAATTTGTTTCGATAATTTTGAAAAATTAAAATAGGTTTTTAAATGGAACGCATTAATAATAATTAATACAAATGTAAATGGACTCATAAGAACCAATATAAATATTTTTTGAAACATCTATTAATACCCATGAGACATACTTTTTATTTTTAAAATAATCCAAAACTAGATATTTCAAGTCCCATTAAAAAGGTATTTATATTAATAAATGTATGATTTTATTGTAGTGTTAATATTGAAAAAAATATCCCCAAATAAATTTCCATGAGATAAAATAATTATTGAGCACTTAAGGAATAATAAAATCAATAAAATCATATAAAACAAACATGCAATATATTGAGATATAAAATAATTAGTAAAACATACCATGTTTTGATCTAAAATATGGAAAGTTCATTGAGTGAGCATAGGTTATATAGTTGGTTGTGGACTCTGTAAACTTTTTTCTCATGGTAGGTCATAAATTGGGTTAATTTTTTCTTAAATTATCAATTATTGTAGGTCAAGAGGCAAGTTCAATAATTTGGAAAATTTTCAACTTCATAAGATAGATTCAACACTTTTACAAATTTTGATTTCATATGGTTGGTTTAACACTTTTTCAAATTATAATTTCATAAGGTGTGTTGAACACTATGTGAAATTTTGACTTCCTAAGGTAGGTTCAACACTTTTCCAAATTTGGACTTCATAATGAAGAATTATTTTTTTTATGTGGTTGGTTGAAAACATATCCAAATGTTCCCTCAAGATTGATAAAAAACATGATCATGATGTTGATTGAAATTTATCCATGTTGTCACATAAATTGTCATGATTAGTCTAGGATTTTGTGAGATTTTTAGAATACATTATAGTCAATATAATATTTTTCATGTGGAATGTTCAATAGTTAGAATAATTATAGTTTTCTATATTGTGGTTTCTTGAACTTATTTTCTTACTATCTTTTAAATTTTTTATACAGTTAGTCTGGCCATAACAAATTTTTTGAAAAATAGTCTAATCTAAAAACTCACAGTATATTTGATGGTAACCCCTAAGGTGATTAATTTTAATCCAAAATTAGTTCACAATATTACTGATGAACCTCAGAAAAGTAATCAATTATAAAAAATATCATTTCTTATAAACAATGTAGGCATAAAATATTTTTCATAACCCCTATTTAAGGGAATAAAAGAGTGAGATAAAATATGTGATAAATAATAATTATGAAACAATGAGGTATTTTAATTTTCAAAACAATAATAAACAAATTGATTAAGTGTCACTTTAACATTATCAACCTTTTTAATAACTAAAAAACAAGATCGTAATTTTTTACTCTTTTTGAAATTGATCAAAAAGATTAAATTAACAAATTAATCCTCCTTTTGATGTATACATAATAATAAGTAAATGTATACTAACCCTAAATTGGAAAATGATTACTAAGAAATGAATTATCCTTTATATTACCTGAAAATTTTAAACTCTCACTAAATTCATGAATTTATTCTTATATACATCATTCTAAAATTATTTCAAATAATATTTTAGAATTATAAAAGAGTTATGAAAACATTTTATTAAATTGGGGAAATAATACTGCAACTTCCCATTATAAGGCCCTGAACATAAACATTTCATGATCATGAGTATTATCGATGAATTTAATTTCTTCCACTTTGTGTATTTTTTCATGTATATAGTATTAGTGAATTAGGAAATAACTCATATATAATAAACGCATATAATACAAAGTGGAAACTCTCGATTAGTGTCCATTTTTACCATAACATAATACTTTTAAAATAAATAATGATTTATTTTCATGTAAAATATCATTGAATTTCAACTTGAATTATTCATTTCCTTATGCTCCCTTAAACCCTATGATTATTTTAAAAAAAAATTGGTAGAGTACAAAATCATAGTTAGGGATACCAAATGAAGGAAAATAGTTAATTTGGTAAAGACATGAAAACTTGTATAACATTTACCTTTTTATTTTATGTTCATGGATAATATGAAATAAATAATTTTCACATAAAATAAACACACCTTTTTTCTCAAATAAATCCATTAAAACAATAGAAAGCAATTAGAAGTCCATTTTGGTGACGTAGAGTATCATATTCATAAAAACCTTTCAATACCCATTTAATATGAATAGCAATATGGTTGACTTCCAATATAATCATTACCCAATGAATTGGAGAGCTATAATCGGGATAAAACTTCATATAAGTGATATCAGGCTCACTAGGGAGCTATAATGGGTCTCAACCCTTTGTATAATCTATATTGATATCACCAATTTCTCATGAGCTATAATTGGGCTTAACCCTTCGTATAATCTATATCGGGCTCACCTATGAGATATAATGGGGCTCATCCCTTCTTATAAGATGAATCAAGATCACCTATTTCATATTATGCTCAATATAAAATTCATGAATAAAAAATTTCATCAAAAAACCCTTTTAAAAATTCTTCTAAACATATATGAAAAATATTGTTGGATATAAATACCCATTTCTTTTAAAAATTCATTTTCAACACCAAAACACTATTTTATTTGAGAAACCATTTTCAATACCCAAATACCCAAAAAATATAATAATGGATTTTCATTTTAAGAAAACATGTAATATTTGAGTGGAAGCTAGAAAATAAATAACATTCAAGGTGGTGGAGAAGTCTTTGTTTCAATGTATGATAAGATTTAAACAACCATTTTTTCGTTTGTTGAAATGTTTTGTATAAAACATAAAAAAATATTTTTTTTGAGAACCACTGAAATAAAGTAAAGAGGCATAAACTACACTTTATAAATCTTTTAAAAATATATAAAACCATGAATAAAATCATATTTAAAACATGGAAATGGGAGTGAAATAGATTTTTATGGAAAAACATTAAAATCTTATTTTTTTATGGAAAAGTCCCTTATCACTTGGGAAACACTTGTATCATAAGAACCATGAAAGTTTTTCATTAATAAAAATGCTAAATGTATTTATAATATATAAATTCATGGTATAAAATTACAAATGGGCTATATATACACCTTATAATTTAATATAGCTACATAATCATAAAAAAATCCATCAATGAAAGGAAATTCAGACGAAGTCCCCTACCATGAGCCTGACATGTCTTGTGTGTCTTTATCCATATAAATAAAAAACTTATATTAATGATTTAATTATTTGAGAGTATTTTTAAAGATTATTAGGAATTTTATTTCACTCATTACCATGTTTAATACAATTACTTACTAAATTATGTTTAAGTCTGGTGTTCAGACCATCATCAGATTACATGTCAAAAAAAATTTGGTAAGTCAACTATGGTAAAAGTGTTCAATATTTAAATATATCCAGAATAATAATTTTCATATTATCACCATGTTTATCAATAAATTATTATTTAAAAACCAATCATGTAATATGGTTATGAAAAAGGACCCAACATTACAGCCATGGAGATGGTAGGTCATACGTACGCATGAGAAACGTTCCAATTTTTCAATGATCATTATAGAAATAATGTAAGTAATATTTCTATTTAAAAAATAAAAATTATATCATAAATAAAATATTATATAATTTTATATACTTATATATATCATTATTTTTTTGGGGTGATAAAAAAATAATAATCAAATCACTTTGAGGAGGGGATAGTCCACACCTTCATGAAAGAATTTATCATTTTTTAGTCTGTGAAAATGTAAGAAATACAATGACCATCACTTATTATACATTAAAATTACATCATTTTTGTGGAATAATTAATATCTTACAGAATAGATCCCAAAGACTGTATTAGTATTGTGCCTTTGGAAATATGGAAACATAAGAACTTCAATATAAGTGATCTACATTTTCTCACACTAGGTTCTTCATAACTAGCACCCTTCTTAGACACATCATACATGATATATATCTTCATAACTTGGGGAGAGTATACACAAAAAGGGGTGATATTATATTCTTTTTAAGTGTAAAAAGGATATATGTAAGCATAAACATAAGTATAAGAGTACGAGAATGTCATCATGACATTAGAATATAATACACCTTATAACTAAGGTCATAAATGTGAATAATGTAATAAATATTTCAAGTTCATAAGGAATAAATCACAATGGAATAAAAATCATAATAAATAAAGTTATAACATATGAATTAATATGTGGAATTTTTGGTAAACAGATAAGAATATAAAATGATTTCCATAACAGTCAACGCATCACTACCAATTCCATCTTAGTAGTATGGGTTCACTCCCCATAAAATAATGGTAGTCATGGTTTACTACCATGTTCATATTAGTAGTCATGGTTCACTCCCAATACCATCGTAGTGAACAAAGACCTTTATTGTACCAAGATTACTCCCCATTCCAGCCATGTCTATCTCAAGAGATATGAATGTTTACCCAATATATTGGAGGGAGGAAAAGGTCCCACCAATCTCATAATAAAATAATACAAATGTGTACTACAAGATCACAAAAAATCATATATTAAAACATGAAATAATATGGTTATCATAATCATGTAGCCATGTCATAATGTGTTGAAAGGGAGACACATATCATAATAATTTCATCAAACCATAACCCATGAAAATAAGTGGGTTTCATAAGAATAAAACCTATAAAATATAAATTGGTTTCATAATTATATAACTCACAAAAGAAAAATGATTTTCATAAAAATCATGTTGTCAAAAAATAAAACATTAATAAAAAATATGAATTGAACCATTGGATTATTTCCCATAAAGGCATGAGTAAAACCAACAGATGTCATCATATAATGAAATTAATTTTTAAAGATCTTTTTAAAAAAATTTCTTGAGGAAATTATCATTGTACCTTATAAAAATGTTTAAAAACATAAAACCTTTTTTAATCATTTTTCATCCAAAAAATGGCAGATTGTAAACATTTTGAAAACAATTTCTTTGTACACATACAAATGAAGCTTGAAAACATGTTGAAAACCATTTCCTTGAAAAAGAATCGTGATTTTTTTTCAAATCCATTTCTTTCAAAATAAATTGAAAACATATAAAGGAATATTTGAAAGACATAAAATTGTTTTAAAATACTTTTTCCTTGAAAATGAGATTTAATGATTATTTTATAAACATTTTTTGGAAAACATTTTTTAATATATGATTTTTAAAATAAACAGATATCTAACAGAAATGTGAAATGAGATTGGATTTTATTAAAAAAACTTATTAATTATTGTAAGTAAAAAAGAGTGAAAAAATGGTACTATTATATGAATAAATAATTAATAACCATAGTATAAGAAGAGTCATGAGTTTACTCGAGATATTGATCATATGATTTCATCAATAGAGGCATAATCATAAACAATCCTCACAAATGATCATATTGTTGCAATAAACTCTTACCAATTCATTACATTGAATCATACTCCCAATGTAATAAGATGATATTAATTTAATATTAAATGGAAGTAAATGCACCTCATAAATGAATATAGGTGGATAACAAAACATTTTCTTCTAAGAAGGAAAAATGATACAAAACTACCTTATCAATATGGTAACTTTTGAACCGTAAAACCCCATCAAATAGATATCATAATATGGATATTTAAATCACTATAAATTTAAGGATAAGAGTCCGAAAATATAATATTGGGAAGTATAAACACTACACAAAAAGAATGAGTGTTGAATAATGCATAAATGTCAAAGACAAAAAAGTGAGATGATAAAACCCTTACCTTATGTATTGACTCTCATAGTACTCATACAAATATAATCTATAATTAATATAAGTGTCTTATAAATCTATTAAAGAGCCATATTATTATATATAACACAATATATTGTTTTATTATGACATTATATTACATGTTTATTAACAATTCCATGTTAAAGATACGCTTTGGGTAATATATGATTTTTTTCGTACATGTTTTGACTTGTTATTCTTGATCTTCTTACTTAGATCTTGATTTCCTTAATTTTATAATTTAACAAATGATATAAATATCATATATATTCGGTATATATGTATTTATATTAATCTATAAAATATAGAAATAGGAAATGTAAAACACCATTCATGGAGATAGTAGGACGTACATAAACATGAATAATGTTTCTGTAATATGGTTGTATTGAAAGAAAACAAATTAAATGGAAGATATTTATTAATATATAATATAATTTCAGTAGAATTATTTTTTAATATATATCATATAATTTCATTAAAACCATTGTTAACACATTCAATGTAAATTGTTAATGAGTAACATCACTCTGAGTAGGAAGTAATCTACACGTCCACAGATAAAATTATTGTATTTGTAGAAAATTGAAAGCCTGAAGTTAGGTTATATATAATTATTAAAGAGGTATAAATAAATCATAAATATCATATATAACATATAAAACATATTTTACATCATAATTCCAAACCATGATATGTGGTAAATTAAAAAGGAACAACATTATTTTGGAAGGCAGTAGTTCACCATACACAAATACGGTTAGTTCATCACCCATTAGATAGAAGTGTGTGAAAGTGTTGGAATATTTAGAGGATGAGGATAAGTGGCCTTCTTTAAATACAAAAAGGTAAAAAATATTGAGAGGTCTCTATTGCATCACGATAATACACTAATTGATAAAATTATATAGAATATGGTAATTGGTCTAAATATGTCCATCAAATAGCTTTTAAACATGTTTCTAGGGTATTTTTACTCTTAAGATTCAGGTTTAACCCATTGTTAAGCGATTTTTTCTCTTAATCTCTATATTTAATTTTAACCACCTTCACTAATATTTTGGGTAGAAAACTAAGTTGAAATTTTAAAAAATTATAAATAATTATAATTAAAAATAAGAAATCCATTTTTCTACATTCAAATAAAATAAGTGGCCTAAATTAATTTGACATAAATCCTGCAGAGGTGTCACGACAGTTGGTTTTTAGGTGAAAATGTTTAAAAGTTTGAGGTGTTTTTATATCCTATTTCAATGTGAAATTGGATCAAATTACCTAAATTGTATTAATTTATCTAAATTTAATATTGAAAAACTTTAAAATAAAATTAAAATTCAATTTAACTATATAAATTAATTATAAGAAAAGTAAATTTTGAATTAAAATTCTGTATTTTTCATTATTCCTAAAAAATGAACAATTTTTTAAAATTACAAAAACAAAATCTCCCTAAGATAATTTTGAAATTATTAAATTAAAAAATAAGTTTATTTTATCAAATTACATTCATAAAATTGTTTATATTTTATTTTATTATTTTTCAAAGAAGGATATAATAATTTGTTCATGTGAGAAAATAGTATTTTCAAACATATAAAGATTTCACTAAAAATTAACTATTTTATTATCAGTATGTTTTATTTATATAAAAACATAATATTTAAAAGGTAGTTATTAATATTAATATTACTAATTATCATTTCAAGGTTATGACTATCTCATTTAAATTATAATAATAATAAGATGTTTGTTAGAAACCGAGTGTTGCAAGTAACACAAACAAAGTCGATGTTTCCTATAGTGAAAGTGTTTCATTATAAATCATATAATGGAAGAAATCAAAGAAAATTAATTTATTAAAAAAATGTTCATAAAAACACAGGGATTTACATTTCACCCCCCTTATAATGAGTTTCACCATCAAAATTCATCATTATCATATAAACAAATAAGGAAACTTCTGCCTAATCACATCCTCAAGTTCCCACATAGTACTTTCTCTAGATGAATTCCTCTAAAACCATTGGGTCATATAATGTCATGAATCCTACAGGCCATGTAAGGGTTCCCCTTCAACACTTAAAAGGGGGATTATAAAATATGAATAAAAATAGAAGGCCTTCTAGACAATTGGGTAATTGGTTATTCCTCGTATGAAGGATCATACTCCAGTGGTATAATCTATGAGTTCAATACTTGTGATGGGTAAGGTACGTACTTCTATAGAAGAGATACAGGGAAAATATCATGTACTTAAGAGATATTTGGATGAATATCCAAGATATATTCTACAATCCTGATATGATCATGAATTTCAAATGGATATATGTACTTAGGGAATAATTTAACTTTCTTCTAAAAACTCATAACCTTATCCCTGGGAGATATTAATAGAAAATAATTCTCACCAACATCAAATTATAGATAATTTTGATGGATATGAACATAAATTTTCTTTTGACATTGACCTATAAGATATTCTACTAAATGAATCTAACCTTCTCTACGATTTCTTTAGCTATCTATAGAACCAATAGATTTCTTTCTATAACATCAACCAAAAACGTTAAAACTATACAGTTATTTCTATAGAGGTATTTATAAGGATCGATTTTAATTCTTAAGTAAATGATATTTTTTTAGTAAAAATCTACTATAGAAAGGTTTTCATCCCAACCACCTTTTAAATCCATCGAATAGGTTCGCAAAATAACCTCTAGGGTATTAATTATTCTTTCAGATTGACCATCCATATAAGGATGATAAGACATGCTAAAACTCAATTCTATATCAAGTGATTTATAAAGACTTATCCATAACATTTAGGTAAAAATTAGATCCAGATTAGATAAAATAGAGTGTGGTACTCAATGAATCCTTACCACATCCTTAATGTATATCTTGGAATGTTGATCTAGAGAGAATTATTCTCTGATATAAATGAAGAGTGATGACTTAGTAAGGAAATTGACTACCAAACATATAATATTATACGCTATAGAGGTTTTAGTGAGTCCAATGACAAAATACATAGTGATGTTCTCACATTTCCATTATAGTATATGTAATGGATGAAACATACCCTTATAATTTTTTTATTTCATCCTTGACTTGTTGGTATATGAAGCACCGAGATGAAAATTCTACTATATATCTATTTTTTCCATCCCATGAGAAGTATTCTACTAAATGGCTCTAACCTTCTCTACGATTTTTTTATGATCTGTATATATATCATAATTTTTTCATAAAGTTAATGTCTCCATATCATTAATTCAAAAAATACTATTGTTAACTCCAAATCATGAGATGGGTAATTTTTCTCTTGAATATTCAACTACCATGAGGTATAGGCTATACAAATTTTATTCTGTATAATAACACATCATAATTCCTTCTTCTGTGTAACATTATTGATTACAAATCCTTCTCTGATATAGGGTAAAGTAAGCATAGGTGTGCCGACCAACCTTCTCTTTAGTTACTTGAAATATTCCTCACATTTATCTATCTATAGTACCTTGGAACTATTATGAGTTAACATGGTTAGAGTATTAGATAGTTGTGAGAAATTATCCACAAATCACAAATAATATCCATCTAAATCAGGAAAACTGCAGATCTCAGTCATCGGGGTTAGTGTAGGCCAACATTAAATAGGCATCATCTTTGATGGATTTAATTCTATAAAAAGTCCTAAAATTATGTGAACAAAAAATGAAACCTTCCACATAAAAATTACCACTTTATTAATTTTTCTTACAATTTATACTTCCTTAGGGTCTTTATTACAATTATCACATGGTATTCATGCTCTTACTTTATCTTTCAATTGATGACAATATCATTTATAAATACTGCCACAAACTTATCGAGGCAATCTCTAAAATCTCTATTAATCAAATCGATGATGATAAAAGTGTAATTAGTAAGACCAAAATGCATCACTATATAATCATAGTCTTTATACCATGTATGGAATGTCATCTTGGGTATATCCTCCATATTGAACCTCAATTGATAATATCTAGAATGAAGGTAAATATTGAAAACTTATTCATCTCCACACATTTGATCAAAAAATTCATCAATATGGGGAAGAGGTTACTTGTTCTTGATTTTGATCTTGTTGAAATCCCAACAATCAATGAAAAGTTTCATTAATACTCTTTATTTTTCAAAAAAATAAATAGTTAACCCTATAGTGACACACTTGGATGAATAAATACCTTATCAGGATTTTCATAGAGATGATTCTTCAATTAATGTAACTCAATTGGGGACATTCTATATGGATTCTTTGAAATTGGTGTGGAACTAGGTATGAGCTCTATCAAAAACTCAACGTCATGTTTTGTTGGAAGGTTAAGAAACTCTTTGGGAATTACATCAACAATGTTCCAAACAATAGGCATATTATTGATGTCTATTTTCTCCCTAACCATTTGAGATAAATATCCCTTCCGAATGGGAATTAAGACCTATACACATGATTTATTCTCTATAGTAAGTTCATACTTACCATCACATTGATAGATGATCATAGGATGGTCTAAAATATAAAACATAATTTACCATCCTCAATAATTGATGTTGGATTTATAAAGATAAATCAAATCATTTCCTAATATCCAATAAAATTCAACCAAATGAATTATCATAAGATTTGTAGGAAACAATACCTAAAACTTCAACTAGATAGGAATCATAGGCTTGAGATGCAATCATTGTACTAGTAGGAGTTTGTATAGATTATTCCATATCTAATTTTTTGGCTTGAATCCTAATACCCTTATAAAATTATATGGATATGAAAGAGTTGGTAGATCTAGAATCAATTAAAACATTATAAGTTATATAGTGGATGGTTTGTGTACCTTTCACCATTTCATTTTTCACCCCTCATCTGAAACAGTGATTACTAGATATTTACGATTATCCCTCATCATAAGTGGTTGTTGACACCAATCATCATCACCAACCCTCAAGTTTGGGGACTAATTATCATAATTACCATTCTTCTTAAACATGTAGCATTAAAGCAAGGGAGGTGCATTCTATACACTTTTCTCTCCATTCTCATTGTGAATTGACTTCTTCCCATCACTTTAGAAATCAAATGTTTGATGACCTTAATTTATGCACATAAAAAATTTATTAGACCCCTCAAGGAAATTTTATCCATGATTCTTCCCAAACATAGAGAATAAAAGAAATCTCATATTCTTCTTTTCATGGTTTTTAGATTTTCCTTTGAACTTTGTCTTATTTTTTTTCAAAACCATGAGATTGATCCATAACTTAAACCACAATTTTCAGCCTTGATTTCACAACAAATAATCTCTTATTAGATAATAAATATTATTATGGATAATTACCTTATGAGAATTGTATTTAATCTACTAAAGAACATATCAACCTCACATCTAGGTTGGATGATGATACCAGAAGCATACCTCACATATTGGGTGAAATTATCATCGTAGTTTTTAATGGACTCATCATCCATTTTATTTAACTTAGGGAACTATTTATTTATCATTGTATGAAGAATCCTAATAATTTACTTATTGAAAAATATGTTCTTGAACACATCCCAATCCATTGACTCATTTTCACCTTGCTCTCATGTATTATAAATTCATTTCCACCACCGGTGTGCTTCTCCATCTAACCGATATACAAGAAAAATGAATTTCTCATGTTACAAACACTAGAGAATGAATAATATATTTTCATTATAACTAATCCATTGTTTAAAAACTTTTTGACTAGAAGGATTGTTTAATGGAAATATGGATTTCCTCATAAAGGACTGAATAGAATGTTGTTCCCTCCATTTCTCATTTGTAAGTCCATTATGATTCATAGATTTAGAAATTTGAGTTCTCATGGAAATAAGGTTCAACATTCCAACTCTCATAGCATTAAGATCCTTAAGAGAACAATCATCACATTGTATGTTGTTATCACCTTTAACATGATTTATTTAGGTTCTACCCATTGAATAAAACCAAAAACCATAGACAAATAAATAGTTATCATAGTGAAGAACCACATAATCTTGAAAACCCACATATAATATGTATAAATTATAAAACATTATATAATATATGACACCTTAGCTTTATATTAGGTTATTCATAGAAAATTTATATTTAAACCCTTAATGATGGTTCGTGAAATGTTTGTGATTCCAAATTTATATCCCCTAGGAGTGTCAGACTAGCTGTGTATCAAGGCTCATTGTCTTATACTAGGTTACACTCTATTCAAGTCTGACACACCTATTTTAAAGTTGTTACCCATAGATACATCTATGACAGAGACACATCCACTTGCATTATCCAACATGGATGTATTTCTAGTAAAACACCAACTCCATCCTTTTCCAAAACTCCAAGATAATTTTCTATACTTTCCATTATCCTTAGACATGTCATAATGCATGTCCTTTGGGTTCTCAATAAGGTTTTGTCATCCTAGTTTACAAATGATAACAAAAATTTTTATCTGATACCAACCATAATAACCCTCTCTTTTCATACATTAAAATTTCATCATTTCTATGGAATACTTAATACATTATACAATAGGGTCCAAAAGACTTTATGAGTCTAGTATCTTTGGAAATAGGGAAACATAACCACTGACACATAAGTGAGATGATTTATCTCCCACTAGCATATTAATGACTAGTACCCTTCTTAGACACATCATACATAATAAATTTCTTAATAACCTGTGGAGAGGAAACATAAAAAGGGGTGAGAATAAAAGCTAAGTATGGCTAGAAAGGATATATGTAATCATAAACATAAGTATAAGGGTATGATAACATGATAATGGAATTAGAAGATCATACCATCCATTACAAATATCATGGACATGAATAATGGAATAAATTTCGGAATTTTATAATACATGACTCATAAGGCAATCAAAAGCATAAGCCATGAAATTATAATATAGGAATTCAGACATGGAATTTGTGGTAGACAAATAATCATATAAAATTATTTCCATAATAGTCAAGACATCACATTAAAGGCTATCTTGGTAGTATTGGTTCACTCCCCATATCATCTTGGTAGTCATGATTCAATCCCATGACAATCATAGTAGTTAAGGTTTACTCCCAATACCATCTTAGAGGAAAAATTCATTTATTGAACTGATCTAACTTCCCATTCCATCCATGTTTATATCATGATATATAATTCTTTACCTAATGGATTTTAAGGAGATATAGGTCCCACACATATCATAATGAAATCATATATACGTGTTCTACAAGTTCATAAAAATTCATATCATAACCCATGAATTGAAATGGGAATCATTAACATTTAATCATATCATGACCTATGAAAAAATATACAATTTTCCCAATCATTTCATCCAAGTATGAACTATGAAAAAAAAGTGCTTAGATAAGCATATAACTTGTGAAATACAAACAGGTTTCATAAATATATAACCTTTAAAAGAGAAACAAGTTTCATAAAAGTCATGCCATCAAAACATAAAACATTCAAGGAAATAATATGAGTAGAACCTTTCCATCATTTACCATAAAAGTATGAGTAACACTAATGGATGTAATCTTAAATGGAAAATAATTTGTAAATATCCATTTAAAACTAAGTTTTTAGGAAAATATCATTTCTTCTTAAAAAATGAATTGAAAAATATTATTTTGAAATACTTTTTCATTGAATATATAAAATGGAATATTGAAAAAATTTTAAAACACATTTTACTTGACAAAATAGGAAAGAAGCTTGAAACCATTTTGAAAACCATTTCTTTGAAAAGTAAGGTTGAAACCATTTTTGAAAACAATTTGTTTGAAATTAATTTGAAAAATTATAAAGGAAGAATTCAAAACCATAAAAAAACTTAAAATACTTTTTACTTTAAATTTATCATTAAGGATCATTTTAAAAAAAATTGAAAAAAATATTTGAAAATATGGTTTTTGAAATAAACAAATTTCTAACTGAAAATAGAAATGGGATAACATTTTCTTAAAAACATTTTCTTAATTTTATTAAGTACCAAATAGTGGGAAATGGTAATATTATATAATTAAATCCTGAATAACTAGAGGATAAAAAAATTCTTGAGTGTTCTTGAGATATGAATCCTAAAATTTCATCAATATTGGCATAATCATAAACAATCCTAAAAAATAATGAAATTGTTGAAATAAACTCTTAACACTAGGAAATAATGAATCATACTCTTTATGTAAGAAAATTAAATTAAAAAAAGCATAAATTTGAAAGAAAATAAGGATATTATAGTTATAACATGTCACATGGAAGTTAATTCACGTCATAAAAGAGTTTATAACAAAACATGTGCCTCTAGGAAGGAAAATTCAGACAAAACTACCTTACATATTTTGTTACTTTTAAACCGTAAAACCCCGTGAAATAAAAATCATAATATTGATATGTAAATACCCATAAATTTAAGGATAATAATTATATAATATATTTGTGGGTATTATATAAATAATCCAAAATGAATGAGCGGTGAATAAGGCATATATTACACATAAATAAAAGTTGGATGAGAAAACCCTTACCTTATGTCTTAACTCATGTCATACTTGTAAAAAATCCTTTATAATAACTATATGTTTATTATATGTATATTATAGACCATATTATAATATCTAGCACCATATATTATTATATTATGACTTTATATTACATATTTATAAACAATTCCTTAATAATGTTACACTTTAGGTAATCTCTGCTTTGTTTTTTGTACATGTTTTGACTTGTTATTCTTGATCCTATTACTTATATTATGAGTTAATTATTTCCATAATGTAAAAAAGATTTAAAAACAATATATATTCAGTATAAATTTTTTTATAATAATCTATAAAATATATAAATATGAAATGGAATACACTGTTCATGGATACGTTAGACCGTATGTGCGCATGAACACTATTTTTGTTATATTATAGTATTGAAAGAAATAAAGTAATATATATATATATATATATATGTATAATTTAATTATATTAGAATTATTATGTCATTTATATCATATAATTTCACTAAACATATATTTAATACATTCCATGTAATGTGTGAACGAATCACATCACTTTGAGGTGGTGGTAGTCCACACATCCACAAATAAAGTTGTCATATTTATAGAAAATGGAAAGAAAGATGATATGTTTTATATAATAAATACATAAGTATGAATAAATCATAAATATCATATATAATGTATAAAAAATTAGAGTCCATCGTAATTACCAACCATGATAGATAAAGGAAAAATGAACAACATCATTTTATGAGGCGGTAATTTTTCTTACACAAAAATATTAATATTGAAACCCATTAAATGGATGTGTGTGAAATTGCTTATCGAACGCATGGAATAAAAAACATCTAATTATATTAATGATAATTATGTTATATATAGTCATGTAATGAGCATATTTTTGGTGGTGGATAATAAAAATACAAAAAATATTGAGGATGGATGTTACCCCTTATTTGGGTAACTCCTCTTGTTTTCCACCAATGGGATTCAGTAGTTGGATTTACACCCAAAGGGATGATTCTAGGTCAATAGAAGGGATTTTTGGAGAAATTTTGGGTATGGTTTGGCCGAGACATGGTGTTTTGATAGGTGTAAGGAAGTGGGGGTGATTTCTCATTTATAGAGGATTAGTAGTGGTATTTCATTAAAAATAAAAAAGGGAAAAAAAACTTGAGAGGTATCTCTCACATCATGAGAATCCAATAATTAATAAAATTAGATCCATGAGGGGTAATAGTATAAATATTGATAGAAAATATATTTTTTACATGTTTCCTGGGCATTTGGCCTCTTAGGATCCAGGTTTACCCCTTTGTTGAGCTAATTTTTATCTTAATCTTTGTAATAAATTTTAATCACTTTAATAATTTTTTTTGTAAAAAAATAATACGACTTTATTAGAAATTATAAATTATAATTATTATAAATAATGATTCAATTTTGAAAATTCCAATCACATAAGTGGCATAAATTAATTTAAAATTAATCTCGTAGATGCGTCATGCCAGTAAGTTTTTATGAAAAAATGTTTAAAGGACTATAATGTTTTTATATAAAATTTCAATGTTAAATTTGATATAATGACATAAATTGGATTACATTATGTAAAATTGATCTAATTACACTTTAAAACAAAATTAAAATATAATTTATATCTATAACTCATTTAGATGAAAATGCAGTTTTGAATTAAAATTCAGTATTTTTAACTGTTCATCCCAAAATGTTGTTTTTCATAAAATTACCAAAAATTCACCATAATGTATTTTGACATTCTGAATAAAAAAATTAAATTTATTTTTCCGAATTAAATTTCTAAAATTGTTTAAAATTAATTTTATTATTATTTATAAAAGGAAATTAAAAGAAGTTCATTTGGGAAAATATCATTCTCAAACATATAAATACTTTAAGAAAAATTACATATTTTCTTGCAATTATGTTTTATTTATATAAAACCATAATAATTAAAAAGTGTTTTTTAATATTCATATTACTATATTTTATGTCTAGGTTATAACTATATTGTTTAAATAATTATAATAATAAAAAGATGTTTCATAGAATATTAGTGTTACTTGTGACGTAATCCAAGTTGGTGTTCCATGTTGCACAAGTTTATTATGGTGTATCGTATAAGGAAATAAATCAAAGGAAATTAATTTATTCAAAAAAAGGCTCATAAAAATTCAGGATGTTGTAAGAAAGAAAATGTTATATTATATTTACAGATAGATAATAATGTCATGAATATCATAATTACTTGATGTATATGATATATATTCTTTAGTTTCCCTTATTACCTCCCATGTAACAAATTATTGAAAGACACGTCACATCTCTTCGTGAGGTGGTAGTCCACCATACATGCGTGTGATGTTATCATATCCCCTATGCTATTAAATGTAAAAGGGTGTATATTATATAATAACTACAATGGTCTTATTATGTTATAAATATATCAAATATCAAATATAAATATAATGTACATCATTATTCCCAACAATGGTAGGTGGTAATGAAAAAAATAATGACACCATTTCGTGAGGCAGCAGTCCACCCTACATAAGAATAATGATTTCGTTACCCATTTGATGGAAGTGTGGGTGTTTTCTTTTCATAACCTTAACATAAAAACATATATATATGTTTAGTATAATGAATTTATTATATGGTCAAGACATAATTAGAAATAAATGGGTGTATAAGGAAATAAATCAAAAATCCATCTTGATGAATGTTACCTCTTCTTCAGGTAACACCTTTTGGTTTACACCAAATAAGTTCATTAGATTGATTTATGAAAAAATTGAGGCTTCTAGGATGAGATAAGATAAATTTGGAAATTATTTTTTCAGGTTTTTTTGATCCAAATGTATTGGGATGTTTGAGAAAGTGTAGAAATTGGATGCTAATTTATAATGGAGGAGGAGTGGAATTCTTGTAAATACATAATGGAAAACACTATTGGAAGGTATCCCCTACTTAATGTGCCTCCAAAATTGAAAAATAATGTTTTAAAAGGATTAATTATTATATAAATACCTCTAACATAAAAAATAAATATATTTTTATGAAGTTATTCATTATTCGTTATGTTTACTCTATTTTATCTTTTTAGTTTTGATAAAGGTGACTTGTATATTTTTCTTTACCTAGTTATTATATCCATTAATACTAAAATTAGAAATATATTTATTATATAATATAAAATCCTAGATTCTAAATACTAATTTCAATTAAGTAAATAAAAATCCCATGTGTGTGTAAAATTAATTTTAATACTGATGCATGTAATGCACAAAACCACATTTTATCCTTAATCGTGTTAATTATGTTTAACTGTTTTCAGTAATCATTATGGATAAAATTAATTTTACCTTATTAGATAATATAAATTCTTATTATTTTAAATAAGGATTCCAATTTTTTGAATTCCATTTACAAAATTTCCATATATTATTTAAAATTATTCTTGTATAAAGGATGAGAAAGCGGGTTTTTGACTTGAAAATATTCAAATATTTACTTAGTTTTTATATCTAAATTAAATATAAAAATGATTTAAATGACCTTAATTGGATTAATATTTGTATTAATAAACTATTTTGACTTTATATGTAATTTACAATATAATTTATAATTAGAAATTATTTATATGAAATGTTATCTTTTAATTAAAATTCATTTATTTTTCACAATAAATCAAGAAATAAAACTTCTCAGAAAAATAATAGAAAATCACCATAATATACTTCTGAAATTCGTATCTCAAAAATGATTTTTATTTTTTCAAATAAAATTTATTAATTTGTAATAATTTAGTTACTAAACAAGTGCTCCATTAAAAGGTAGGGAAATTTCCTTTATAAAAATACAACTTTTTATGGGTAAAATTGGATTTATTATTATCTTATACTTATCAAATATATTGGATGAATGTAGACATTTTTTATTGATTATATAATATATAAATCTCATTAATATAATATAAAAGTGTGTTTTTTTAATTTATTGGTATATAACACACTTGTTCCCATTAAAATATTTTTTCATAAAAAGAATTCCTTTTATTTTCAAAAGGTTTTTATTTTAATTTCTAATTAATTGGTCACTAAATAATTCATTACATATAGATATGTAAACCATATTTTCTCAATTTTGTTAATCATACTCATTTCCTCTATTCCAATGGCTAGGTGATAAGTATTATGTAAAATAATAATATTAGTGGTATATTACTGTCCGGTAAGACTTAGTCTTGTATGTAACAAAAGTTATTGAAGAAGAACGATGTTACATGCAACATATGATAAAAATATTATTGCATAAGCTAAAATTTTCATTTATTGTAACTTGTGATATTAATTAATTTAAATTAATTTTAGAGAAGATATTTTATAAAATCTTGGAATGTTGTATCCTACCCCCCCCCCCTTAAAATGAATTCTCCCTAAAAATTCTTTTTGGCTATCAAATGATATTTTTAATTCCATTAATAAAACCCACACAAGAAAAATTATGTAAAGAAAAAATCCCCTAAATAGGGAATGTGGGAAACATAAAGGACACCAGAGTTTACCCATAATTATGGTTCCACATGAAGAGAAATTTTTTGGGGTATTATAATATGGATTTAGAAGGGAAAACTACTTCCCAGAGACTAATAGTGAGTGATAGAGAACATTGTCAAGATAAATTCAATGACAACAAAACCACAAGACAAATAAGTATTTAAAAGGTCATTGATATGATTATAAAACTTAGAAATAGGACAAAATTTTATTTCAAGATTCTTTTTCTAAATGTATGAAATTCACTTACAGTCTAGAGTAATATAATATGGAAAAATACTTACTTGATAAGTATAATTTCATCTTTTAATAAATTTACACCACAATATAAAAAATTTCTCCAAATAATAATTATCCAATATTTTTAATGCTAGATTACCTAAAATCAACTTTTATAGACCACATAACCATAATATGGATAACAAGATATTCCTCATGTATTTAAGGATTAAAAAGAACCAAAATTATTAGCACATGGAAAGATAATTCCCAAAATTATTGAACCATCCTAGGATATATTAATCCTAAAAAGTAATACCAATAGTTTAAACCAATCCATTCCAAAAACATCAACACTTAAAATTCATTTATATCTATTTTTAAACCCATATATTAGAAGGATTTGATCATATATTCTTACATGATAAAACAACCATTATTCCTCAAATAAAATCCCATATGTTTCTAAAATAAAAAAAAATATTAACCTGTAAAAATGCCTTACTGGCCATGAAATCATATAGTCTAGTGATATCTATGAAAACCTTATCATCCTTCGGTTATGGGTTCAATCCCCACCACCTAGCTGAATTTGACCGGTTTTCACCCAGCATACAAATTGTCCAATTTTCTGTTCATTAGTCCATAAAAATAATTCTTCACTACAAACACATCATGTTTATCCTAGGGGTTACAAGTACCACAAAAAAATAAAATACATCGAAAAATTTCATTAATAAACTCAAAAAAATCTACATAAAACCATTACATCAGGTTTTCAAGAGTTTGAAATCATGATTACCCTATGATGGAATCCAGAACTCATAAGATAACCACACATGAAACCAGAGGGGGTGAACCTTATACGGGGTGATGTACTTGGTCTTCATTATTTCCGGCCCCCATAATATGGGGTTGTCCTTTTCTTGTTTGGTCCTTTAAGGGACCCCTTCCCCCTTTTATGAATAAAAATTATAATATTGAATGGAATCATGAATTTTCTTTCATTCACTTTCAGGTTCTTTTAAAGTTTATAGTTTTAAAAAATTAATATTTTACTCATATACAAAAAATCAATATAATATAATGTGTAATTTTTTTTATTATTCATTTTTATAAAAATATATAACTTTTAAAGTAAATAATGATTTCATTTCATGGAAAATAACCATACTTTTAAAATTTAATTCCTCATTTCCAGTACCCTTAATCCCTGTGAAAAATGTTTAAAAAACTTTAGATGAGAAAAAAATCTTGATAAGTGATACACAAAGTAGGAAAACTGTTAACCTAGTGAAAACATGAAAACTGATATAACATTTACATTTATCTTTAAAATTCTCCATGCATATGAAATAAAAAAATTTCAGATGAAAATCAAACATAACTTCTTTTTCTTAAACATAATAATTAAAACACATAATAAGTAATTAAAATACCATTTAAGTGACTTATAGAATCATATTCATAAAACCCTTTAAAAACCATTTTTATTGAAATAACTATACGACAAACTTTAAATATAATAATTACCCAATGAATTAGAGAGTTATAATGGGAATTAACTTTCTTATAAACTGTATTAGGATCACTCATGAATGATAATGGGGCTCAACCCATCATATAATCTATTTTGGGATCACCCATTTCTGAAGACCAATAATGGTGCTTAACCCTTCATGTAAGCTATATCGAGCTCACCCATTAGCATTAGTGGGGATCACCCATTTCTATATGTTGTATTAGGATAAACCATTTTATATAATTCTCATGTACCATTTCATTAATAAAACATTTTCATCATAAAATCCTTTTAAAACATATTTTAAACCAATAAAAAATCACTTAAAAATAAAGTTTTCTTTTAAAATTTAATTTTTAACAACAAAAAACCATTTTGTTTGAAAAGAAAATTTCAATAACAAAATAAATAATAAAAGGGAAAGAAATTTTTTATTTTAAAAAAACATTAAATCATTAAAAGTAATCAAGAAATTAAATAGTATTCATGGTGGTGGAAAATTCATTGTCCCCATGTAAATTAATAATAGAATAACCCTTTTGTTGTTTGATGAAATTCTTTGTATACAAAAACTAAAAGTATTGTTTTTTTAATACCATTGAAATAAATTAAAGAAACATAAAATTTACTTTATAGATATTCTAAATCCATATAAAACCATTAATAAAATCATTTTTAATAGATGGACATGAAAGAGAAAGATAGTTTGATGGAAAAACATTAAAATATGATTTTAAAGGAAAAACCCTATCAATTTGGAAACACTTGAATCATAATCCATATAAAATGTTAAGATTAAAAAAATTTAAATATCTTTATAATAGATATATTCGTCATATAAAATTTTAATGGGGCTTTATATACACCTTATAACAAAATATTGGTGCATATTCATTAAAAAATTCCTCAATGAAAGGATATTGAGACAAAGTCCCATACGTTTAGTCTAAATTATCACATGTGTCCTTATCATCTTGAATAATAGAATTATGTTAATTATTTACATTCTTGAGAAAATTTTTCATTCTTATTATTACTTCGATTTCACTTATTTTTATGTGAAATAAAATCTCTTAATCAATTATGTTTATGTCATGAATTTTGACCATATTCGGTTTATGTTTCAAAAACAACTTTTGTAGGTCGAATATGGAAAAAGGGGTAGTTATTTAAATATATATATATAGAATTATAATAATGAAATTATAATAATATTTATATATATAATATTATTTTAAAATAAATCATGTAGGATATATATGGAAGCCAACGAGCCTGTACCCAAGTGGTATAGGCTCCTGCTAGGCATCCAAAAGACCGAGGATCAAATCCAGGTAGGGAAAAAAATTTGGGTACTGTAGCAGTAATGTAATAGCGGCGAGACTGTAGAAGCGGAGGGACTTTAGTAGTAATGGCACTGTAGTGGAAACAATAAAGTAGTAGGTACTGTAGCTGCGGGGGTACGGTAGAAGTACTATTCACTGAGGGGTCCTCTGGGTCAAAAAATGGGCTTTCAAGCCTTGTATTCAGGCCACATGGCCTTGGGCCTTCGGGCTATGTAATGTGACTCCCTCTACCCAGACTAAAAGTGATATTTTCTTTAATAATAAATTGAGGTTTTGGCCCCAACCTTTTAAAAAAAATGTAGGATATATATGAAATTTTTTCCAACATTACAATCATGGAGATGGTATACCGTACATACGTATGAGTAAAGTTACCATTTTTCAGTGATCATTATAAAAAGAAGGTAAATAAAATTCATGTATATATAATGATAATTACTTCATAAATGAAATATTATATAATTATTTATAATTATATATATATATTTATATATCATTATTGTGATGTGGTGATGAAAAATAAAGAATTGCATCACTTTAAGAAGGTGGTAGTCCACGCGACGATGAACGACATTATCACTTTCTTTATGAGTGAATAGGTAAGTAATAAAATGTTATATTATATTACATAAAAGATAATTATGTTATGAATATCATAATTATTTCATTTATATCATATATATTCATTATAGTTACCGTTATTACCTTCCATGTAACACATTAGTTCAAAAGCACTTCACATCACTTTGCATGGTAGTAGTACGCCATACACACAAGAAAAGTTATCTTATCCTCTATGGTAAGAAATGTAAAAGTTTTTATATGATATAATTAATCCAGAGTTATTATTATGTTATAAATATAATAAATATCCTATAAAAATAGTATTCCCACCATTATTCCCAACCACAGGTGGTGGTAATGGAAAAATAAACAACATCATTTCGAGATACAGTAGTACACTGTACACACCAATGATGATTTAATTATCCATTTGATGAAAGTGTGTGTGTTTTTTAGTATTAAAATTAAAATTAAAATAAATATTATTTTATATGGGAAAATTATTTTATTATATAATAATTTTATAAAAGGAATTGAATGGGGTGAATAAGGAAACAAAACAAAAATTATCATTGACGAACATTACCTCTTCTTCATAAAACACCATTTGGTTTTCACAAAAGGACTTCCATGGTTGGATTTATGGCCATATTAAGACTTTTTGGATTATAATAGGGATTTTGTGATGTTATTTTATCATGTTTTGGTTGATCCAAATGGGTTGGGAGGTGTAAAGAAGTGGGAAGAGTGAATGGACTTTTATATTGGAGGAAGAGTGGAATCCTTGTAAATACATAATGGTAAACACTTTTGAGAGGTATCCATTAGATCACGTGTCTCTAAAATTGAACACTAATGGAGGTTAGGGTTGAATATTTCTATAAATACCTCCACCACAAAAAATAAATAAATTTTTCATCATGATATTCCTTAGTTGATATGTTCACTCAATTTTGCCTTTACAGTTTTTAAAAATGTGACATGTATCTTTTTATTTTCATAGGTAATTTAAAAATTAATATTATAATTAAATAGAATTTATTAGAAAATTTAAACCTAATAATTCTAAATAGGAAGTACAAAAAAATAAATAGAAATCCTATGTGTGTGTAAAATTAATTTCAACACTCATGCATGAAATGTGCAAAACCCCATTTTAACATTAATCATGTTAATTACTTATTACTGTTTTCAATAATAATTATTATAAAAAATTTAATTTGACCTTATTATATAATATAAAAAATTATTAATACAAATATATAAATTCTATTCACATAAATGGAAGAGATTAATTTAAAATTAATCTTTCAAATGAGATTAGAAAGTAGGTTTTTAAAGTGAATATGTTTGAAAGTTTACAAAGATCTTATATTTAATTCAATATAAAAATGATTATAGAGACTAAAATTTTATTAATTGATGGATAATTTATCTATTTTTACATTAAAACTAATTCCAATTATAATTTAACATTATAAATTATTTAGAAAAAATGTATATTTTCAATTAAAATTCATTATTTTTCACCATTCATAAAAAAATTATACTTAATATATAAAACAATTTCACCCTACAATAATTTTTACATTATTCTTCTAAATAAGAATTCTATTTCTTCAAATAAAATTAAAAATAGTTTCAAAATTTAGTTTTAAAACAATTTCTCTATTAAAAGGATACAAAACTGCCTTTCAAAAAATACATTTTTTATGAAAAAAATTAGATTCTTTTTTTATTATGCCTTAAAATATATTGGATGAATGTAAAAATATTTTATTGACTATATATAATTTATATTTCATTATTATATTCCAATAATAGTATTTTTTTTAATTTATTGGTATAGAACATACTTGTGCGTATTTAAATAGTTTTTCAAAAACAGATTTCTTTTTTAATTTCAAAATGGTTTTATATTAATTTCTAATAATTGGTCAAAAAATAATTCATTATGTATATATGTGTAAACCATATTATCATAATTTAATTAATCTTCTTCATTCCCTCCATTCAATGGAAAAATGATAAGTATCATGTTAAATCATAATATTAGTTTTATACTGTTGTCCAATAAGACTGAGCATTGCATGTAACACAACATATCAATGAAACTTGATGTTACATGCAAAAAAATAAAAAATGGTGTTTCACAAGATAAAATTTTAATTACGTATAACTAAACTATCACGGAATTTAAATTAATTGGAAGGAATATATATTATAATATATTGGGAATTTGCACACATGCCTTCTCAGCCTGTTTCTTTGCAGTTTTGGAGGTTGGAGTTGTTTGGAGGAGGTTCGAGGAGTTTTTGTTAGAGAATGGAGCTGTAGTAGAGTTGTTGTAGTATGTTCATGCTGTGTATGTGGAATAAATGACGTGTAAATGTGGTTCACAGACTCTACATCTATCCGGTTAACATATTGTAAATCATCTAAGGGGGAGTCCATGAGATGGATTATAAATCGTGTAAGTTGAATTCACATGGTGTATTAAATTATGGTGAGGGAAACAAAATTTTCAAAAAAATATGGATTTTTTTAATTCCCATGGAATTCACGTCATCAATATGTATTACATGATCTGAAACCGATGGGTTTCCTTATTTTATGTTCTTTTCTTAGTTGTTTTTCTTAATTCAAACCCCCTCCTGTTTTTTGTAATGACCTATACATTTTTGAGATATCTTATAGAAATCTAAATCATTCCTAGAACCATTTATTTTTGTTTATCCATGTTGAAAATACATGTTAATTTCCTCTCCCTTTTTGGTGGTTTTCTTCAATTCTTCTTTCCGGAACCCACTACAGTGGTGTGGTTTTGATTTAGGGTTTCAGTTGGGCTATATTATGATATATATTTGGTGTATTTTAGGTTGATTCATGGGTCTATAATGAGGTTTTTATTTAAGGTCATTTCTTCTTCACCATTTAGTGTGTACTAAGTCAAAAAAAATCTTAATTAGGGTAGAGAATACGTTGTTTTTCTTTACTGTGTATCATAAAGTAGGGGTATACTCTTTTTTATCTATGGTAGATGGTTATTTTGGCTTAATTAAGGATATAGAACTAGTGTAATTGAAATTAACTAGGTAAAGGGGAATGGTTCACTTGTTTTTTTACTGATTTAATATTTTTGAGTTTTGATGGATTGTAAGGGCTTGATTCCCCATTGAAAATTGTGGTTATTGGGGTGTTTTATGTGTGATGATATGTGTTGTCACTGCTGTGTCTGCTCTAATTGTCATGATATAACCCCAAAATGGAAATTTTCTAACCACTTATATTTAGATAATGAAATGGTTTCTCCAAAATTATTGATTGTTTGATAACACCCCTAAAATAAGGGGAAATGTGATAAAATCTTCCTTGTTAAATCTGTAGAATGGACATTGATGTGTTGTGATGTGATGTTGCGCTTCTGGGGTGGTTATGGGTGGTTGTTATGTGATGTGGGGATTATGGCTAATACGTGGTCATTCTCATGGGTTAGTTATGTGGTGGTAGTTTTTTCATACTTTTGGGGTGGCATTGTGGTGGTAGTTTGGCCATGATTTAGGGGTGGTGAGGTGGTGGTTGCTTGGTCGTGCTTTTCAGGTGGAGAGGTGGTGGTAGATTATCTATGATTTTGGGGAGGGGAGGTGTTGATTTTTTGTCCATGCTTTTGTGAGAGGGAGGATATGGTGTTATGGAGATGGTGAACTACTTATGATGTGGGGTTTCATTTTCAAGATACCTTGGCAGTGATGGAATAACTATTTAATAATGATTGAAATGTTTTTTATTTTGTTTGGTTAATGGGATGGAAATGGATAGTGAATAAATAGATTATGGGATATAAATGTTGTTTATTCTTAAAAATTAAATGAATAGATTGGATAATGGTCTTCCTTGAAGCATTATATATTGCTTGCAGTTCATGGATTGTGTAGTGTTATGCATTTAGAGGTGGAAGAAAAAGTTAGAATGTTGTGAGCTGGTTAGTATTTCATTGTAAACCCATAGGTTCGAATTTTGTGTGCATATATATATATATATATACTTTTATATTTCATGATTTTTAAATAAAAACCCCACCCACATCAATCATTATGCATCGACAATCATATTTATATAATAGAGTGTTTTTTCTGACATCTAGTGAGGGGGATGAATGGTTAGGTTCCTTCCCTTTCCTACTCTCTCTTGAATGGGAGGTAGGTATTTCATAGTATGTGATGGTTATAGGTATGTCACTTCACTATATGGTGGTTTTGATATCCCATGTGTCTTCATGTGAGATGTGACGTGGTCATGATTTTGGGGTAGCGATCTGAGGTTCCTTCTATAATGATTTAATGAGCCCGGGTGTCTATAGACAAGATTATAAGAGATGAGGTGGTTTAAATTGGGGGTCGTGCATAGTATTAGGTGGGGAAACTGTTGATTTTTTCCATGTTCATGATAACCTAATACTCTGGTTGTGTTTGTGGATGTGTTGTGACCCATATTTCTATTGGTTAGACATGATGTGGTCATGCTTGTGGGGCAGCTATCCCAAGTTTATTTGGGTAAGATGTGTTGTGAATGTGTTTGTGGGGAATTATGGTTTTCAAAAGATATGGAAGCACCCGAATGTATGACATTGGGGCATGATAGTTCAATACTAGTGGTAAAGTGGTGTGGGGTACCGCTTATCGATGTGAAAAATATTATATTATATTACAAGGATTAAATTATTTGGTGACCATGACTTGTGCAGTTTGGGATGGATATTTGACATGTTTATGTGTTGTTGGTTCTGTTGTTTACTCATAGGTTCATTAGTATCCATCTTTAAAATGTACAGAATAGACTTTGGTTTTCTTACTAAGTTTACCTATATGATAACCCTATGAAAATAAATCACTTTTCATTTTTCTAAGAGGATTACATGGACCGTGTTGGATATTTATTTCTCAGACCTTGGATAGATTCTATGTCACTACCATAGGTTTTATTTTGGGTACTTACTTTTGATAATTTAATCTATATCAGTTTTATTTATACATCCATTATGGGATAGTTTTGATTTCATTATATTATTTGTTTGATTTCATTTTGTATGAATCATATAATGTCTTTATCATAATTATTATAGAGGTATTTTTTCCCATTTCATGAGAGTTTTATACAATCAGTGATAATCGCCATCATGGGGCCTAATTGAGGCAGGACTTGGAGGTCATTATCTCTCTCCCCTCATTGTAGTACCTTTAGAGGGAGGAGGTTATGACAAAGTTGTTTCAAAGGGAGGCTGAGAGATAGATTGGAGTTTGGAGTTAGACACATTGAGGGTTGCATCGTTTTCTATGAAAATAGTGCCACATTACATTTTTTGATGACATATTCCAAGTATACCTTGTAGAAAAAGGGATTTTAGCGAACCCATGATCCAATGCGTGGAATCTGAGCATCATGAATGACTATGTGAGGTGGACCTGTTTATAGGGTAATGAATTAGGAGAGGTGAATGAATCAGGATGACTTCATTTCTTGTATGAATTTGATTTTTTAGAATGTTTAAAAAGAATAAAGTGAATTTAAATGAATATAAATAAAATTTCATAATACATGCCTTAGGAGATTATTGTTTTCTTTCATTTATTGCTCATATCCTTCATCTGCATGTGTCTTAGGTAGTCAAGGTTCAACTAGATTATCTTGATGATCCCCAGAGGGTAGATCCAATTGATAAGGATGATCATTTGGAGAGGATATTTCACGCTTTCCAATAGAATTATTTAGGTAAGTATTAAGTTACTACTTATGTTTTGGAGGTAGAGATCTGGTTGGAGGATCTCAAGATCTATTTTAGTTTGATATAAGTCTTGGTGGGATACTATGTCCCATTGGTGGTTAGTTAGATGTAAGGAGATTCATGTTAGTGGTGCACACTGTATTTAGGAGAGAGGAAGGTGGGAAATGTTTCATGGGAGGACTGTCAAAAACATTTTTGTACAAAGTTTCTTTTCTCGACCATGAGGGAAGTGAAAAGGAAAGAACATATTTCTCTTCATCATGGGTGTATGTCAGTGCATGTGCTATGAATCGTGTTCACGAATGATTTGTGTTTTTTTCTAGATCATTTACCAGATGAGGAGTCTCATGAGAGATGTCTGGATAAGGCACTACATCATTATTTCTAGAATGCAGTCACCCTTTTAAGTTGTAAATGTATCTAGAGGTTTAGATGAAGGTGATGGTGAAAGAGTGGATGTAATCATTATGATGTTTACCAAGATAGGGGAACCAATAGGTTTCCTCGAGGTGTAGGGTTGTTATTGGTAGGTCTTAGATACCAAGACCTTCAAGATTTTGACTAATGGTGAGTTGACCTCAACACCTTCCTTTTCAACTTTTTCGGGCCAGTGGTTTTCATTATCTTCTTGGATTATTTGTGAGAATGTTATTTGTATATGGTGTTCATACACATCCTCAAAACTAGTGCCCAGTGGTCCTTTATGCTCAGTTCAGTTTAGGTTGATGGGATTAGTTCCATACTCAGTAGCATTCTCCTGTGACACCATTTCAACCACAATGGTAGTATGTTTATTCTCCTTCAAGGGGAGACATAGTAGGAAGAAGAAGACATTATGATGTTCCTCATGTTTAGGGACCTTGATCCGAGTATGTTCATGGGGTTTCTCATCAGCAAGGAGGTGGATGAGGTGGGAATGTTTAGTTGTATGCAATTGATATAGTAGTGTAATAGGGTCCAAAGATTTCCAAAGGCATGATAGGTTTTTTAGTACCCTTGTTTGTGCCTTGTTTGATTTGGGATCTTCACACACATTTTTTACACCCACTATATTTTGTGTTATAGGACATGATATATAGAGGCTATCTATTATGAATCTAAAAATTATCTTCTTATATTAAAGGATCAATTTCCTCCCAATAAATTTTTAGTATGTTTTACAATTAAAGAATATAAAAAGACATTATCATTTCATGATAACTTCATATAACATATATTAATTTGATCTAGTAAAACTAGGAACAACGATAGTAAATATACATTAAAATATATTCCATTCATGACAACAAACTCTATAGGCTTGAAATCTCCCAAGAAGATATCCCCTTCCATAAAGATCATAAAAAGGAATATAAGAGTCATGAAAATAATAGACATTATCAAAGTATGTGTCATAACTATTGTATGAAAAGTAATGAGTAATAATTAAATTCTTATAGGATATTTTTGGGGAGATATGACCATATCAAAAAATTATAATTATCCAATACGACAATTGGTATTTAGGATACTCAATTAAGATGGTGGTTGGTCAATATTATTATTGCTGGTGCAATAAAGTAATAATTGGGTTTATTTTATGTAAACTGTATAAATTTTTAATTTCTATTAAAAGTATGTAATATGATACATTTATATGTTTTAAAAAAATTCAATTTTCTTGATTTTATCTTATAAATCACTTTTAGATGATAATATAAAATAGGGAAGTCATATGTATTTTTTTAATTGTCCAAAAGTTATTTATTCAATAAAATCTATTAATATTACATAAATAATATTTTTTATTTAAAATCCATTTTATCACATTTAGATTATTTTTATTACAAAATAAGTTCCATTTTTCAATTCAGAACATCAGAATTGTCTAAGGGTGAATTTATAATAATTTTATAAGAAAATATATCTTTCATTTAAAAAGTAAAACTATTGTTTTTATGAAATAAAATTTCCCTTATGATTTAATTACTACATGATCAACATGTAATTTTTTTAATCCATGATGTTGATAAAAAATTATTTAAGGAAAAAAATAGTAAATAATTTTTTATGTTTAGAAACACATTCTTAATATTTTTTAAAACCACAACTTTATCCATTAGGCAAACCCATTTTTATAAATATTACACTATCATATTAGAATTTAATTTCACCACTTTTATAAATTCAATGAATATAAATGGATTAAAAAATTTAATTACAATGTAAAAATTATATAACAACTTCATTTTAATTTTGGAAATAAAGAATTTACCATTGTGAAAAATGAGTTATCGTGGCATAGGTAAAATAATGTAGGAGACTAAAGTTAAAAGAAAAAATATTAAAATACCTAAAGACTACAAAATTAAATGGGTGGTTGATGTCTTTTACAACATACACTATACTTGAAAACATTAATTATCATCCAATATTTTTTTAATTAATTCCACCCAATATTGGTTAGCTTTAAATACAAAATAATCATTTTTTATTCACTTAAATTCTTCCATCCCCATGTATAAATACCCATTATCTCCCCCACTATCCACCCCAAATTCAAAATCCATAAATTTATTCTAATTTACCTTATCAAAATATGCCATATGATTTCTTCCCAATGTGTCTCCAAGGTCCTACGGTTACCCCCTCCATGATTTATAAAGCAACTCTTCAAGGTAAAGGATTCATCTTCATCTACTTTTTCATTCAAGTGTATCCTCATTATGTTTTTTATAAGTGAAAAGATTATTTATTTTTATTTCATTATATTTTATTCATCCCTCTACATTAAATATGGTGTTTTAATAATGCTAAACCCCCAATCTCTCAAATTATTCTTTTCCCATAAACCATGTTGTATACCATTTTTCGGCCAAAATCATTTTAATAATTTTTATACTTTTCATGGAATATTTTCTTAATTTGAATACCCAAACTTATTTCATTTCCTTAAGAATTATCCTAGATGTATAAATACATTATTTATTCTATTATTTACAAATATAAAACCGATATTCCATTTTCGTGGGTTAAAAATGATATTTTGTTCATGACTTTAAGAACTTTGTACACAATAATTATTACATAAAATAAATTATTTTTTACCTGGGTTTTTGAGGAAATTATTTCCTTTATGTTCAATATGAATCACATGATTTAGTAAATTTGAATGGTTCACCCTAATAGAGAACTAATACCTTTTGGATGTAATTAATCACTAGAGATGTCATGCTTACAATACCTTTGTGAATAACCTTATTAATTATGATTTATGAATCCAAGGTGATAAAACATTGGGATATGATTTTGAATATCCTATTCTTATGTTGTATCCTCATTTCCATGTTATTATTCATGTTATTTATATTATTATATATGTCATATTCATATGATCATGCCTTATTTATATTCCTCTTTCTTATATATTAGGTGTTTCCATTGTTTATTCTCTTGATGAGATTTATCCTCCATAAATTCCTTTGATGTATGAACCAAGGATGTGCAAAGAGTAAGATTATACTAGGTAGAACCAATTATAAATTATATCAATTGGATTAGAATAAGTTTTATGTTTATGTGTTTTTATGTATTATTTTTATATTTCTAAGGCACTAAACACCAAAATATTTTCTAAATTGTTAAGTGTTATATCAGGAAATGAAATATTTTTGTAATCAAAAGGAAGGTCTCCATAGATTGTATCAAATGATGGTTTAGTTATTTGTTGAAATGAATTAGAAAAAAATAGTAAAACACATAGATAATTCTAAATATAAGGAAAACACAATGAAATTTGATAAGTATTAAGTACATGGTTTCCATGAAAATACATCCATATCTAGATACTACAAGTGGATGTGGCTCTACTACTGATGTACCCAGGGTTAACACCCAAAAACATAGTTTTTTTTATACTCGATCAATAATTAGTGGATGATAATGGGCCTTGATGCACACCTAGTTTGAACTATTGGGGGATATTCTTTGGTTAATCATATGCATGTATAAACCATTATGAAGGAAATAAAGATAATGTAAAACATTTATTAAGACTGATTTATATCATCTTATAAACATGATATTAGAAAATTATAATATTAATCATTCCTTTAGAATTTTTATTATATGACTCACAATAGTAACAAATTTCCCACTTAGGTTTTCTCCTTCTAGAAAGAAATGGATGAAAATTGAATAACTCAGGAAAACAATGGATGCAATGGTCATAGTGAAGATGGACTTCCCAATATGGAGGGAGATATAGTTTATATCTTTATAATGATAATGAATCAATAAAATCATGTCATGTAAAAAAATCAAAACTATGGGGAGTATATTGCTTCACAAATTAAGGAACAACTATTTGTTAAATAATTCCTGTGTTAATTATCAACTTATTTTAGTGTACATATCGATCCATTGATTACTAAAAAAAGTATATCCTCCATATAAAATATGTTTTATGTACTCCAAAATTCAAAGCTATAGAAATTTACCCTAGAATTTTATAACTTAGAAGGATAAATTGGTTAGTGGTGGACACTGAATAAAAATCTGAATCCAAGATGGGATATTGATGCAATGGAGTTGGAAGAGCTCAGAGGATTATTTTTTCAATAATATTTTCCACACTTTATGTAATAAAAAATAGATAAGAAATTTTTAGAGCTGAATGAGATGGAAAAATAATTAGTGGGAATATATAATATGAACATTAAATTAATTTCTCAGTACACCTCTAGAATTTTCATTGGTTCTAAAGGAAATGTTGATAGATTCTTAAAAATACTGAGACCACATATTCATTGGAAATTAGAAAATCATGACTATGAAATATACAATGAGTTAGTGTAGAGTTATATAAACGTTGAATTGCAGTTTATAGAGACGCTTTTTTCACAAAGGATGAATAAAAAAAGAGACCAATTGAACCTAAATCATGGAATAATTCTGATCACTAAAGTGAATAAAATAATGTAAAAGATACCACATACAACAATTATGGGAAGAAGTGTTTGGGGAACTAATTATTTTGGATTGGAATGTTCTACATGTGAATAATATATGGACATATAGAATGGAACTTTCAATGTGAGGTGATGCCTCAACTTCTCAACACTAATGACGAATTCAAGATGTTGAAGGCCCATATTGATGTTAAACTATTTAATTGTGGACATTTGGGAACTTTTCCAATCATTTTCACAATCAAAATATAATGGAGAGAAAAATCCATCAATATTAGAACATGCGAAGGGAGAAAGGTCAGGAATTTTCAATCCCAACGGCTGAAGTAGAGGCTCCAAATGATGTGGTGTAAGGTACACTCATTATGCTTTCAAATCTAGCCAGTAATTTGTTTAATTTTGGTTCAACACATTACTTTATTTAATCCAAGTTTGCAGTGAATACATAATCAATCCCTGAGCTACAATAATTATAGTTATTAGTTAAGACACCTGGAGGGATTATCATAGAATCAATAGTATATAGAAACTCTAGTATTAACTCTTGTGAGTATAATCTCATTATAAATACAGTAGTCATTCCAATGGTATAATTGAACAATATACTATGTATGGGATGGTACTCAATTTACAATACTATGATAAATTATAGAAATAAGGAAATTTTAGTAGTATTGAATGGAAAACCTATATTTATTTTCGAAGGAGATATATCATGTCCTAAGATTTGTCTAGAAGCACCTCCCATAGTCTTTTTTATGGTTATGGATTGTGTATAGGGATAAATGAATGAAAGTATAAAGATAGAAAATGTCCCTATCATTTAGGAATACATAGAAATATTTCCTAATGAGTTATCAGGACCTCCCCAAGAATGATAGGTAGATTTAACCATTAAGAAACTTGTAGGAACTGATCCAATATTAAATACCTCAAATTGAATGGAAAAATGTGGAGTTTGAGGAATTAATGAAATAACATCATGAACTTTTTGTGGGGGTCATTATTCATCTAAGTGTATCTCCTTAGAGAGAACCCATTCTATTTATAAAGTAGATAGATATATCAATGTGTCTATATATTTATTATAGATAAATTAACAAGACCACATTGAAGGACAAGTAACCTATATCAATGATAGTTGATTTATTTGACCAGCTTCATGGGGGTTAATTATTCTACAAGATTGACCTCTGAATTAGGTATCATCAATTATGGGTGAAGAAATAAGATATCCTACAGAACTCATTTTGAACATGATATGGGAATTATGAGTTTGTCATTATTCCATTCAGATTGACTAATCCTCCTTCCAAATTTAAGGATTTTAGTAATAGAGTCTTTATTGAATATTTTGAAAATTTCACGGTAGTATTAATTAATTATATTGTAATTTATTCCAAAATATAAAAGGATCATGAAGAACATATAATGTTCATCAATAAAACTCAGAGTAAGGAGTATCTTTTTGGTATGTTGATAAAATGTGTGTATTGGTTACAATATGTTTCTCTCTTATGACACATCATATCGAAAGAAATAATCTCAATGGATCTGGAAAAGATAATTTCTATATAGGAGTGGCCACATCCTATGATTGTAATAAACATTATCAATTTCCTTGGTCTAGAAATATACTATATAATGTTTGTGAAAATTTTTTCACAACATTCTAATACACTGAATAAGTAAAATCGAAATGGATTTAAGCTCATCCTAAAAATGGAGTGTAGATAAAGAATCCAAAAATTTAAGAGGAGGTTGGTTAGTGCACCTATACTAACTTTACACATTAATAGGGAAGGATTTGTCCTTTTTAGTGATGCATCCTTAAAGGTACTTATTTTTACAATCAATAAAAATGAAAAATGGATTGTCTATGAATCATGTTAGTTAAACACTCAAGAACATAATATCCGACCCATGATCTGGAGTTAACTATAATCAATTTTTATAAAGATATGTAGAAAATACTTTATGGGGAAAAGTGAGGTATATACACAGACCAAAAATGTTTAAAGTCTAAATTTTCATAGAATCAAATGAACATGATAAAAATTATATGGTTAGATCTTCTTAAATATTTTGATCGTTTAATTCATTATCACCCTGAAAGAGAGAACAAAGTTACAGATGAGTTGAGTATAAAAGATCATGGACTTCCTACAATGATTAGGATTGAGTGTGATATATTGATCAAGTAACTAGTATGTTTGGACATGAGAATCATAAGGTAAGGGGAATCATCAATCCAATATCAAATGATTTCTTTACTGACATTACTATAGGAGATCAAGAAATATCAAGAGATGATCAATTAATTAAAAACAATATATAGGTTGTGAAATATGGGATGTTTCCTAAATTCAATATTTATCATGAAGGTTTACTAAACTTTAGTAAAAGGATATGTATATCATATATTCATGAGATAAAGAAGGATATGTTGGATGAAACTCAAAACTATGAATTCTATATACACCCAGGAAGAAATAAAATGTATAGCGGTATTTTTTATCATTATTTGTTTGATAATATTAAAATGGAAAAGATGATTAAAATACAAGGTGTTTGGTATATCAATAAGTAAATTCATAGATAAATCTTCCTAAAGGGGTATACAACCACTAACCATACCTATGTGGAAGCCGGATAACATCATAATGGTATTTTTCATTGGCCATCCCAATATAGCTAAGCGTAGCAAGGCTACATGGGTAATCATTGATAGATTAAAAAAGTTTCATCATTTCATTCCCATAAGATATAATGTCTCCTTGGAATACCTAGTACTCCTCTAAATCCAATATTTAGTGAGGCTCTATGGAGTACCGCTGTCGATGGCTTCTGATTGAGACCTAAGTTTGACATACAGATTTTGGAGAATCCCTCAAAATCATATGAATATAGAAGTAAACTTGTGCACAGTCTACCATCATAAAACCGAAAGGTAGTATTATATTACCATTTAAATATTGGATGATATTTTATGGGCTATCTCACATAAATTTCAAGGGATTTGGGATTAATATCTTCCACTTGTAGAATTCTCTTACAACAACAGCTTCAACTCAATCATTAAAATTAAACCTTTTGAAGATATCTATGAAAAAAGGTGTAGAAATCCAACTTGTTAGGATGATGTTTGAGAAGGGAAACTATTAGGATCAAACATTCTAAAGGAAACTTTTGAAAATATTCAACTAATTCAGAAACAAATCAAGGCTGCTCAATGTTGACAAAAATTTTATTCAAATAAATGAAGGAAGGAGTTATAATTTCAAGTTGGGATCATTTATTCCTCAATATATCTCTTTAAAAGGGAATTATTTGATTTTGAATGTAGGGAAAACTAAATCCAAGGTATATTACACTATTTGAGATTCTACAGCATGTTGGGGCAGTTTCCTTTCATTGAGCACAACTGTCAATTCATTCAAATGTCCGTGATGTGTTCCATGTGTCCATAATGAGAAAGTGTATGTCTGAAACATCACATATAATTGATAATAATATTGTACATTTGGAAGATAACTTTTCATATGAAGAGGAATAGATCTATATCCTTGAGATAGAGGAAGAAGTGTTGAGGATGAAGACAATACGACTTGTGAAGGTCATGTGGCGAAATCAAATGTTTGATGAGGCCACTTAAGAACTAGAAGAACCTATAAAGAAGAAATAGCCTATCCTTTTTTCATATTAGTTTGTAAAATTAAAATTTAGGGTAGAAATTCCATTATGGGGTGAAGAATAAAACTAACTAGAGAATGTTCTTCTGTTATTAATGGATCCCTTGCCTCCAAATTTATTTTTATTATTTTCTTTAATAAATAAACATAAAAATACATTTTCATTTCATGATAAGTTCATAAATAATGCATAAATTTGTAGTATAAAAAGTAGGAACAGAAACAGAATATAAACATTAAATAATATTATATTCACTACAACAAACTCTATCGTTATTAAATCCTCCAAGAGGAATTCCCCTGTTATAGTGGTCAAAAAAGTAAAAAAATGATAATAAAACAATATCAATTATCAAATAATGTGTATGAACCTTTTTATATGAAGTAGTGAGTAATGATGACTGTACGATATGATTTTTATAGGGAGATATGACTGTTAAACAATATGAGTATAGGACAATATAACCAGCATAAATTATGACAATTAATTAAGAAGACAGTTGGTCAATATTGTTTTTGTCAATAAAATAATTCAACCATTGGGGTTATTTTATAAAAACTATATAACAATTTAATTCTCATTAAAGTAATATAATATGATAAAATTATATGTTTTAAGTAAATGTTATATTCTTGATATTATCTAATAAATCACTTTTAGAGGATAATATAAATTATCAATGTCCACAATAGTTTTTATAATTTTAAAAATGATATTTATGTCATAAAAATGGTTAATATTCAATAGAAAAATTTTTTAAAATCCAAAATTATAATATTTAGTGTATTATTTTGATAAAATAAGAGTCATTTTTGATTTCATTACATCAGGTTTATCTTAGGATGAATTTATGGAAATTTTCAAAAAAAAGTTGATTTTTTTGTAAAAAGGTCAAAATACAGTTTTAATGAAATACAATAACTCTTATGATGTAATTGGGACATGAAAAAGATTTAAAAATTTATAATCCTTGTTATTAATCAGAAACTATTTATAGGAAAACATATTACATAATGTTTTGAATTTAGAAACACACTCTTATAATTTTTGAAAATAACAATTTTAACCTTTTATAAAAATTTGTTTTTTTTTGAGTTATATTCATATAACATTGGAATTGATTTATATCACTTTTATAAATTTAATTAAGTTAAATCAACTAAAAATTTGGAATTATGAGGTCCAAATTTGGAACTAATTTCAATTACATTTTTAGACATAAAAAGTTACTATGGTAAAAAAGTGTTACCATAGTATAGGGTAAATAATGTAGAAAATTGAAGTTACAAGGTAAAATCTTAACATTCCAAGAAAAAATAGCCTAAAATATGTTGTTGATGTTTCCCATGAAATAAAAAATCATTGAAATTATTAATTTTCAACAAAAATAACTGTAATTAATACCTCCAAAGAGTGGTAAGACTTAAATACAAAACAATCATTTTTATTCACTTAAAGCTAACCTTCCTCAAGTATAAATACCCCTTCCAACCATCACACTCCACAAGTAATTAAAAATATGTGAATTTACACACTTTTTTGATCCCTAAGAGTTTATCCAAGCTTTTCCCAAGGTGTTCCTATGGTCTTAGGGTTTCCCCCTCCATGATTTAAGAAGAAACACTTCCTGGTAAGGGAATCATTTTATTCTCCTTATTTATTCATGTAAATCCTAATTATGTGTCTTCTAAGTGTCCATACTATTGCTTTTTATTCATCCTACATTTTTAATCTACATCAAAAATTGTTTTTTATGATTCATATAACCCCATTATATCTCATTATTCTTTCCCCATAATCCATATCATATACAATTATTCTAGAAAAATTATATCATGATTTGTTCTCTTTTTCATGAAATACATTCATATTGTGAATACCCAAACCTCTTCCATTTACATGGGAATTCACCTAAAAGAAAAAATAAATTTTTTAATTTTTAATTTTCATATATAAATCCCATATTCTTTTTTCATGGTATAATATTTGTGTTTTGTTCAAGACATTAAGAACATTTTACCTAATGATTTTTATATAAAATGTCTTATTTATATCCATGGGTTATTGATTAATTGATTAAATTTCTATTCAATGTGGATTACATGATTTAAGACATATGAAGGGTTCACTATAATATCCCTCCAATGCATTGGTTATATAATTAATTTCTAGACATGATGTGCTTACAATACCTTGGAAAACCCCCTAGTAATTATGATTTTGATTGTCCTATCTGTATGTTGTATCCATATTTCCAAATTATGATTCATGTTATTTATTCTATTTTATGCCTCATATTCATATGATCATTCCTTATTTTATGTGTCTTTAACACTTGTTAAGTGATTACTTTGTTTATTATATTGCATGGAATTATGCTTTCCCATTTCATTGGTGTATCTCTATTGGGTATGAGATGCAGTAAAAGTAACCTAGGAAGAACCTATGAAGAATTATAGAAATTGGATTAGAATAATGCTTAAATTTATGTATTTTTTAGCTATTATTTTCCTATTTCGAAGGCACCAAACCCCAAAATATATTTTTAATTGTTAAATTTTGTGTCATGAAATGAAATATTTATATCACAAAAATGTAGGTCAGTATACATTGTGTGCCCCTGGTGATGAATACACCATTCAGAGGCCAGAACCTTTTTTTTGATGTGTGCAGAGGGTGAAAATTAATTATGAGGAGACATATATCTCATTGGGTTTTTTCTTGCTACATATGTAGCCACAAAATTTTATCCTCATCATTGACTATTTGTATTCTATATGTGATGTTATCGACTACATCTGGTGGAGATACATATTATTGGATGTGGATGTCCAACATGTGGTTTTTGTTGGAGAGTTGGGTTTTTAGGTGGGAATCCAAAATATAGTGCCCCTTTGTTCATTTATGGATGAGTTATTGGAAGAATTAGTAGACACTAGGGTATTAAAGGTATCCAGAGTTTTTGGGGTTTTTTCTAGATGTTTTTTCTGAGGAAGTTGTGATGGTACCCCCATGATGAGATGTTGATTTTGGGATAGAAATGATGAATGGTGCTTCTATAATTTTGATGGATCCTTATTAGATAATATATTTTTAGTTGTGAGATTTGAGTACTCAGATAGATTATTTGATGAAAATAGGTTTTATTTGGCCTAGTGTGTCACTATGGAGTGCTCCTGTGTCATTCTCTAAGAAGGAAGATGATATTATAAAGTTGTGTATAGAATACCGGAGGTTGAATAAGGTAAAAAACATGAGCTAATACACTATTTTTAGGAGATATGATCTTTTCTACCGGATGATAGGGGATATTTTTTTCTAATATCTATTTCTTGTATGGATATCACTATTTGATGGTGAAGGAGAGAGATATCCCAATGATTTTATTGAGATGAAACTATAGGAACTTCAAGTTTTTTGTTGACAGAGAAAATTTATTAGCAAATTTTTAATCAAATAATGAATATTTTTTGATTTTTTTAAATTATAAAACCCATATATTTCAACGTTTTATTAAATTATTGGGAAATTTGAATTTTGGAATGAAAGTGAGGAAAAACGTGAAATGTGCTTAATTCTGAATTTTCGACAGATTTTTACCAAAAAGCTATTTTGCTAATTAATTTTAACATATAATTTCAAATGGAGTGATTATTATTTTTTGGAATCCTTATTTTATTTTACTAAACTTTTTCTTTAGGACCTAAAGAGGATTTGTGGATCTAGTAGTCCTAAAAATTCATTGAAGTTGGAAACTTTTCCTGGAGGACAACGTAGACCTCACCATAGTAACAGAGGAACAACTCGGTCTCCACACCTCCTATTAAAGTTATTACACCTAGATATGGTCTATGAATAATAGATGCATTCAACCAATGAATTTAATGGAGTTTTGGATCCATTAAGGTGGATATTGATCATTATACATTTAAAAGAAGCTTCTTGGAAATTTCATCCAGAAAAAAAAACGGCCAATGAAAAATCTATAACTTCTATATCCTATGACTTAATGAGATGAAATTTGGAGGGGAGATAGGAAAAACATTTATGAACATATTTTATTAATAAGAAATAATAAATGCATTCATTTATGGGTTCTAAAACACATCATCTTTTAAATGATAATTCTACCTATAAAAGGATAGGAGCTCTTACCTCTCAGAATATTCCATCACATACCATTCCATCGAGTAACAAGCATCCTAGAGGAAGAGAACTACATCCTACCTGTTCATCATTCATAATTATTTTTCCATGTTTACTTCTTATTTGAATTCTATGACCCCACCTTGCATGGAGGTGCAGAATCTTTAGTGATTGGGTGAAAGGAAGGAGGATCCCATTTTGTGATGTTTGCGTTTTTGAAATTTTATTCAAATGAATTATTTTCCTTTAAATGAATGGTTTTTAATTTAATTTATTTTTTAATTTAAATTAAATACTATTTTATTTTTATCTATTCTGGAATATTAAATTTCATTGATTTAAATATTATTCTACCTTTGCTTGATCTATTCATTTTTTCAGTGATTGGTTAATTTGTGAAGAAAATCCACTAAGGGAGTGATTTGGTGATTACTAAAACACATGAATAAATTAAGATATATTAATTTAATTATTTATGGAAAATCAATATCAGATTTGGTTTTTCTTGTGTAATTAATATTAGTCTATTAAGATTTCTACACTTTGATAAATAATTAAATCAAAGGTGAAATGAAGATAGAATTGTTATTAAATTTATTTAATTATTTTTTATAAAATCAAAGGATTCATATTTTCTTAAAAATTATCACGACATCACAAATGGGAAAACCCAACTTAAATCCAATAACTTCTCTCTCATAATAAATTCACAAGCCTTCTTAAGATAACATCTTTTTTTCTTAAACCATTCAAACTTGTTATTTTTAAAGTGACACCAAGATTAAAACACTACTCCTTGGAGAACGACATTATGGATACCATTCATACTAAACCCTTAGGGGGATTAATTGTTTTTTCAACACCTCATCAAAAGCATGTTCCAAAACTGGCACCACTGCAGGGGAGAAAGTGTAAATCTGCATGACTAGCACCTCTAACAAGGAACTACTTGATTTTGACCCTGAGATAGAAAGAACATTGTTTTATAGGCTTAGGATTCTCAATATTGAAATCAATTTTGAAGAAATATGTTTAGAAGACTCAAGTATCCAATCAGAACCACCAATAATGGAAAAAACCCACAACAAACCTTGAGGGACCTCCGTGCCCCACAATTCACTAACCTGTAGAGTCGGTTAAACGTACCTCAACAACTAAATGATTTTGAGTTATGAGTAAACGTGATTCACGTGCTACCTAAATTTCATGGCCTTGCAGGTGAGGGTCCCAATTGGATCATTAAATTATTCAACCATGTGTGTTCAAGCTTCAAACCAAGAGGAGTAACATAGGAGCAAGTGAAGTGTAAAGCATTCCCTTTTTCACTTGAGGGAGAATCTATGGATTGGTTGTATACCTTACAACCCTGATAAATCCATCACTGGGATGATATCCAAAAAAGTTTCATGCAAAGGTTCTTCACAGCCTCCCAAAGCACATTAATCAGGAAGAAGATATATTCCATTCGAAAAACTACCAGTGAGACTCTTTATGAGTATTGGGAATGATTCAAGAATCCTAGTGCAAGATTCCCACACCAAGTAATATAGGAGCACCAATTCATGGTCTTTTTCTACCAAGGACTACTGGATATCGATATGAATCTTTTGGATGCATCCTCTAGAGTATTTTTGATTGAAAAATTTCCCACAGAATCTCAGAGCCTAATTGATTGGATTTCCCAAAATTCACAACAATTCGGGACAAGAAACACTTGTACAAGAGGGATACGTGAGGTTAGAACTTTTGACTCATCACCTATTCTTAGAACCCAAATACAGGAACTAACAAGACTTGTGAGGAAAATGTCCATCAAGCAGGTGAATGAGAAATCATCACCACCTCAGGTGTGTGGATTATGTTTATCACCAAATCATTAAACTGATCAATGTGTTGAGATACATGATACAAAAGGTTTTGTAGTTTCATTCCAGCAAACACAATTCCCACAAAATCAACAATGGAGAGAAGTTCAAACCCAACAAGGATATAGATGACAACAGAACCGGGCCAAGACACTATTTCAAAATCAATTTCAGAAATCGACACCATACAAGCATCCCTTACCACCACAACAAACATTTCAACCACCACCTTTCCCATGAAGAAATTTTTAATAGCCTCCAACAAGTTCTGAGAAGTGCAACCAATAAATAATGATTGAAGAACAGAAGAAGACTGTGAAAAATTTGGACAACAAATTTGATAACCTTGTGGATCTTCTGACCAGGAATCAAGGTAAACCCCCAGCCCAAACTATCCAAAATACAAAGGATAATGTTAATGAAATCATGACTCGAAGTGTCAAGCATCTTTCACCACCTAATCCAAGTAATTTGGAAAATTCCAAAAAAAATCCTGAAGAGAGAATCATCCACCCCAAGAAGAAGGCAGAAACACAAATTCAAAGGAAATAAAGAGAGAAAAGAGGAAACAAGGTACCACTCCCTTTTGAACTAACTCAATCATTAATGGATAAATAAGAACAACTTCAAATAGAGATCAATGAAGCCTTCCGAAAAGTGGAAATCAAAATTCCATTGTTGGAGGCAATCCAGAAAATACACAAATATGCAATTTTTCTTAAGGAAATATACACCAAGAAAAATAAGCGTGATGAGGAAAAAAATTAATTTTGGAAAGAGTGAGTCAGCTGTTTCCACCCTACCTTTACCCAAAAAATGTCAACATCCATGGACATTCTCTATTCCATGCACAATGGGTTCTTTAGATTTTTCTGATGCTTTGTGTGACCTTGGTGCATCTATAAATGTAATGTCTAATTCTATCTTCTTGTCTTCTAAGATAGGAGAGATGAATCCCATAAGAGTGTTTATCCAACTCGAAAATGGAACCACTATTTATCCAACTGGAGTTTTGGAAGACATGCTAGTAAGAGTTAGAGAAATCATTTTTTTCAGCAGACTTTTACGTACTCACCATGGAGGAGGATAATTCACAAAGAGATTCACCCATAATTTTGTGAATACAATTCCTGGAAATGGAAAAAACAGTCATCAATGTACATGAAGGAACCATAACCATGGAGCTAGAAGATAGCCAAGGCAAAGTCAGTGTCCTTGACTCAAAAATAAATCCGTCAAACAACCACCCCTCTTTGCAATCACCCATTAAGAAGGTAAGATACCATTGAAGATCTAGGTATTCTTCGTGATTTGTTTTCTTTAGGAGATAAAACAATGGATTTAGAGAGTGCTAGGAAGGAGAGAAGACTATAGTTACTGGAGCTGGAAGAAATCAGAAGAGAATATTTTTGAAAATCAAGGATTTACAAAGGAAGAACCAGGGTGGAACATGATAGACTGATCCAACCAAAAACCATTCAACTGGGAGACAAAATTCTACTTTACAATTCCAGATTGAATTTAATTCTAGGTAAGCTTTATTTTAGGTGGGAAGGTCCTTTTATTTTTACTAATGTATATCCTTTTGGTTCCATTCAGGTCAAGAAATAATGAGGAAACCCATTAACTATAAATGGTAAAAGGTTAAAGAAGTTCTATGGAAGTTTACATCAATAACCGGTGGATGAGGCCAATATTACCCAACCAATATACTAATTTATTCTCATGAGGTGAGGTCGATCCAATGACATTAAACAAAGGCTCTTCCAAGAGGAAACCTATGTTTTAATTTTTTATTAGGATTTAGCACTCAGTTACCTCTTACATCACCCATTTGAGCTATAATGAAATGGTTCTTACATTGGTATGAGTGGTTTTAATTTTTCAAGAACCATTATGGAAGGAAACCACAAGGTAGACCCAAGAAGAAGAGGAAGAGGACTGAAATCTTTATGTCAAAAGGGAGTTCAATTTTTATGATTATAATATAAACTCCCTTCATTTTTTTTTTTCAAAATCTTTTTTTGATCTTTAAAATTGAAATTTCATGCCCACACTTGAATTTATTCACTATTTGACTAAACTAGGAGACATGAGTTTCTTAGGAATCATGTGATTACATGTTTTAGATTTCAATGTTAATAATATTGATTGACTAAAATGAAGAATTAAAGTTTTGAGTGAATCATGGATATTAAATTGAGGACTCGTGATTTGAGGGAACAAATTTATTCATGTAAATGAAATTTACCAACCATTTTTCGTGCTTTGAATTTCTGAAATTTATGTGAATTGATTTGTTATTATTAATAATTCCTTGAGTGATTGTCTATTTTCATATATCTCATTCCCAATAGAACTTTTAGACCAAGTAATTCCTATTTATCTTGAGTATATTTCTTGGGTGATCTTGGGACGTGTAACTGACTAAAACTTATATATAAACTTATCAAAGATATGACTGTGAAAAAACACTTCCAAAATGATTGGGGCATCCTTTGAAAAGATACTTTTCCTTAAAATACCACCTTCACATTAATCATTCATTTAGACCATAGAGGCCATGAATTACTTTTATAGGGATGAGCCAGGTTTCAAGCCATTTTTTATCCATTCCTACCCTACTCTTAGTATTTGCATGATATTTTAAAGTTGAAGTGTGGGGGTGAAAGGAATTGTGGTGGGTGGGATGATATAATTTGTATGGAAGAAGTGTGGGGGTACTATTATAGGAATTGTAAAATGTTGTGGAATCATTCATTTAACTCTTCTATTTTTTCCCTTTTGAATAAAAAAACAAAAAAACAAGAAGAGAAATAAAAGGGTTGTGATTTGGGAAAAAAAATCACCATTTTCTAGACCGAAAATCTTATGAATTTATGTGGTTAGGTGATGTAGGTGAGATTTCATCTAATCATAACTTAAAAAATAAACAAATTACTAAATAAAAAAAATTCAAGAGGGTGCACAAATCATTCATTATGCTTACTTGATCACAACCTTTAATTTGAGTTTTGGGGAAGTGGATGTTTCTACTTTGAAGGGGAGAATGTCATTACAATTTTTGATATCATGTCTTGTACATAAGGGATAGACCTTCTCATTGATACTTAATTATTAAAGCACCAAATCCTACCAACCTTAAGCCTCAGAGTCACTTGAACCTTTATTGCAAGTCCTCATGATTTTATGTGTCTTTTGCCTTTTCAAAGTGGTGAAAGTAGTTCATTTACAAGCCCATGTATAAGGAGCATGTTCTCATGATATGAGAATTACTATAATTGAATTATATCATTGGTGATGAGAAGAAAAAATAAAAAGTGATGAAAATCATGACTGTCATGTTTAATAATAATGAATTCAAGAGCATGAATGAATGAAATGAGAAGTTCCATCATTTTTCTTAGGGGAAAAGTAAAATACAATAATTGTTTGTTTCTTTGAAAAATAGAAAATTAAATTGATATTTTATGTGGATTTTTGAAATTTTGATTTCATATTGAAAATTGTTTGATTTTGTTTCATTGGAATTTGAAAATTGGTAACATTAGTGTCCTTTGATTTCCATGTTGAGATTTTATACTTGAGGATAAGCATGGTTTTAAGTGTGGGGGTATTTGACAGAGAAAAGTTTTGTTCCAATTTTTAATCAAATAATAAATATTTTTTGATGTTATTAAATTATAAAAACCATATATTTCAATGTTTTATTAAAATAATGGGTAATTTTAATTTTATAATGAAAGTGAGAAAAACTATGAAATGTGCTTAATTCTGATTTTTTGACAGATTTTTACCACAATGGTATTTTGGTCATTAAATTTTACATATAATTCCAAATGGAGTGATTAATTTTTTTCAGAATATTTTATTTTATTTTATTTTATTCAACTTTATTTTCAGGACCTAAAGCTGATTCAAAAATCCAGTCGTCCTAAAAATTCATTGAAGTTGGAAACTTTTCCGGGTGGACAGCGTGGACCCCACCCCAGCAACAGATGCACAACTCGGTCTCTACACCTCCTATTGAAGTGATTATACCAGGATATGAATGATGGATCATAGGCGCATTCACCCATTGAATTTAATGTAGGTTTTGATCCATTAAGGTGGATATTGATCGTTATACATTAAAATGAAGCTTCCTAGAAATTTCATCTAGAAAAAGAAATAGCCAATGAAAAATCTATAACTCCTATATCTGGTGACATAATGAGCTATAATTTGGAGGGGATACATAAAAAAAATTATAAACATCTTTGATGAATGAGGAAAAACTAAAGGTAGACATTTATGGGGGATAAAATGCATCAACTTTCAAAGAATTATTCTGCCTATAAAAGTAGAGGAGCTCCTACCTCTCAAAATATTACTTCACATCCCATTCCATCTGATGGAAATCTTCCAAGAGGAGGAGAACATCCTCCGCCTTGTTATTCATTCATAATTATTTCTTCCATGTGGACTTTTTATTTGAATTCGATGACCCCAACTTTCATGGAAGGGTATAATCTTTAGTGATTGGCTGAAAGGAAGGGGGGTCCCATTTTGTGATGTTTGAGTTTTTGAAATTTTATTCAAAGGAATTATTTTCTTTTAAATGAATGGTTTTAAATTTTGTTTATTTTTGAATTTAAATTAAATATGATTTTATTTTGATTTATTCTTAAATATTAAATTTCTTTGATTTGAATGTTATTCTACCCTTTCTTGATCTATTAATTTTTACACCAATTGGTTAATCTGTGAAGAAAATCAACTAAGGAAGTGAGTTGGTGATCGCTAAAACACATGGAGAAATTAATATAGATTAATTTAATTATTTAGGGAAAATAAATAATAGATTTGATATTAATTGATTAATTAATATTAGTCCATTAATATTTCTACACTTTGGAAAATAATTAAATCAAATGTGTAACGAAGAAACAATTGTTATTCAATTCATTTAATTATTTTTTCTAAAACCAGAGGTTTCATATTTTCTTTTAAAATATGATGATATCACAAATGGGAAAACCCAACCTAAATCCAATCACTTATCTCTCATATTAAATTCAAAATCCTTCTTAGGATACCATCTTTCTTCCTTAAACCATTCAAACATTTTATTTTTAAACTGACACCAAGATTAAAACACTGCTCCTTGGAGATCAACATTTTGGTTACCATTCATACTACACCCTTAGGGGGATTTAATTGTTTTTGTCACACCTCACGACAAGCGTCTGTCGATTGTCATGTCATTTTGTGTAATGATCACAAGAGTAATGTTCATGGGACATGTAAACTCTGTTTTCCATTAGATCCTAGACCAGTTCATCATTGCGTTCACTAAAAAATAAATAGCTTTTTCTAACAAGGTTATATTTGTTGGTAAAAGTGCATTTTCTATTAGTGAAACATTTTACCAACACAAATTGTTATGCCACTAAATTTTAGGTAAAAAATCAATTGCTATATGTTTTTGAGATATATAAAATAGTTATATTTCAATTATAATAATACAAAAAATTAATATATATTGGTAAAATATTTAGCAACACATTCATATGATATAGTTATCTGTTGCAATCATAATTACCAACATTTATATTTCTATCGATATTTTTATTATTGAAAAATTTGAAGCTTTATTATTATTATATATGTACAAATATTATAAAGGATATTGAGGTCCTTAATTTTAATTTTATATATTAATTTGAGAAAAAATTATACAAATAATTAAAAATATTCAAAATTATCAATGATGTAAAAGAATGAAAAAAATTGAATTTAAATTTATGATTTTTCTATAACAATAAACAATGAATCAAAATAACCCCAATATATCTTAAACAAATATATACCATCTAATACCATATGAAAGGTAACAACTGCTATTCTATACTCAACATTTTTTCCATGTTTATAAATTACAACATCAGAATCCAACTGAACAGAATCAATATTTTATCCACCAACCAGACTTCTTCATCTGCAAAAGTACTGTTGACTAGCCCCCTCATCATCATAATTCCATAGTTATCCAAAACCTACAACCGACTCTAATAATGTTGCAACCGGCTCTAAGAGTACCCCATAGGTAATTCCCTTGATGTCATGTGCAGTACGATCTTCTTATTCACTATTCACTCTCCAAATGGTTAAAACCACCCCTTGCAGACATTCTTTGAAAGCAACTGTATCATATCCAAATCCAAGGGATCTAAAACATTCCTTTTAACCCATGAATCAAAAATTTATGGTGTGCATACACTTTCCACATCTCCGAAAATCCTTCACAGCAACAACCACATGATTACCCGATTGCAAGAATCCAGGAGAGCTCATTACATCACCTGGAAGGAAATTTCACCATCAACAGGAACATGAACAAGAAAATAAACCCAAGTATTCATCCATATTTTTAGATAATGACCCACCATACGATATAAAAAGTATCTCTTATATAAATTTAAGACATTTTACATTTCCCATTTATAGTATAAAAAACGGTATGTGGTCTTCAGAGTTCTAGAACAATAGTTAAAGGCCTAGATTAACTCCTAAAAATAAAATCTAAATACACCCATTACATATTTCTTATAAATTCAAACCTATAAATAGATAATAGGAAAAATATAGTTCAATCAGTAATGAAAAATTACCATCCATATGAAAATAGACCGTATAGTATAATTATAGTGATCACATCACTGCATAAAACTAAAATCAAGTTTAATAGATTTCTATCATTTCATAATTCACAATGAACTAATAAAGTATCGTGTAACGTAAATAATTTAAAAGTTTTTTAGGTAAATCAGCATGAAAATTATCATTTAAATTATTTTAGAAATTCAATTAACCTGCCTTATATTAAATCATTTAAAAAATATCTAATTTTAGTGTAGATTTTAACAATTCACGTATTAGATAGATTTCAACAGCATAGTTAACATAGATTGTCGTAATCTTATAGAACTAAATTTAATTTTTTTTAACCCAATTGAAAGATGCACTATTCAGAAAAAATTATCATCATATTCTAACCCAAAATAGATCATATATCAAAATTTTAGGTCAAATATCATATTTATAAAAGAAATCATTGAAAAGAAATATATAGTCATCACAATTTCAAAAATCATAGGGAAAATATATAATTATACAAATTTCCCACAAAACTAGCATACCAAATTACATGAATGGACCACTAGTAAAAAACAACATGTCCATTACATTAAAAATATTAGGAGAAAACCTAAAAATATAAATCTACTGCCTTTAAATGAGCATCACAATTTTTCTTCGTTTGTTAACACTTCATGAAAAATATTTATAAAAAACAATATGTAATTCTCTATAATGTTACTTATTTATGTTGATTTATTTTGATATTAATGTTTTAATAGATCCTTAATCCATTCAAATAGGAGAAGCCATATAAATGAATTGATCACATGTGCATGGTTTATGCAAGCCATAATGAGAAGTGTGATATTTATACCAAATTTAAATAATAACTTCCTATATTTAATCCATTAATACGGGAATTAAAATTTAGTAACATAACATTTTTAAAAATTTACTAAGAGGTAATAACCACATATTAACAAAGAAACTAACTTAAAAATAAAAAATGGAATAATAAATTTTAAATACTAAAATAAAATATTATATTAATATGAAACACTACTAATTTTTAATAAAGAAATAACATTGTGATAATCAAAATGTAAATAAAATTCAATATCAAAGTAAACTATTATAGAAATTTCAAATAATTAAATCTATGAACATGAGGCATGAATTGTAAAAACTCTTAGAAATGTCATATTAAATCATACAACGAATGATTAGTATAATAAAATGAATATTATGGTTTTATAAATCACATGGAATGGGAATAAAATAATCATATTGAAATGGGAATCATATATTAATTAATAAAATATACAACATTGAATCATTCCACACACCAAATAAAAAAGCATTATAACCAAGTTAACAATAGGCAAGAGAAACTAATAAAATTAAGAATGAATCCCCTTATAATAATATTATTGAGGGTGAATTCATATGAAAAAAATTCAATCTCCACCAATTAATTGTGTAAAATTTATATATGGGTTTTTCTTTTTCTAAAATGTATAGTATGAGAACATTTTAGTTCAAATAAAATTACACTAATTCCTAGAATGAGACTTTTATTCAATCTTGATTTCAAATGAAGAACATTTTCATCATCATGTAACTTTTACCCCTATTCTATCAAAATCAAGGATTGTTTTCATGTAATGTTCAAGTGTAAAAAATTATGTTCTTTTCAATAAGACTGGTATATTAACATTAACTATAGCAAGTTCACTCATTAATTGTTATTACATAGAAAGTGTTCATCGTTCACATGATAGCTAACATGATATTTTTATTTATTAGTGGATAAATGTTAAATGATGGTATTATCTCAACATTCATAGCTCAAAATTGGTAAATCATAATATAAATTTCAATTTTATTTCACTTATGACATGTTCTTCACATCCTAATTCATTTATTTCACACCTAAATTTTAAATTAACACAAAAATAAAGGTTACCTACCATTTTTGATAACCTTTGAGGATAGTGTAGAAGGGGAGGCTAGTGGAGGAATCATGAGATGTGAATGAAAAACAAACATAGAGAATGAGTGATAACAATTTACAGAAGGGCTGTTGATGAATGAATGTTTATATGGTGACCAGTAATGTGGCGACAAACATATGGTGGTGTAATTGGTTACTATATTTTTTGATAAATCAGGGGGGGTGAGCCAAAGGGATGAATGGTGTGGAAATGAAATAATAACTGAAGGAAGGTTGATGAAGTGATAATGAATTGTCATCTCAATGTCAAAACATTATCATTTCGATGAAAATATCATGGTTTGGATCCCCAGGAGGCACAGTTGGATTGACACCTTGAATGAAAATAATATTTGCAAAGGATCAAATGTCATTGTTGGGGTTTCTTGAGTGATCATCCAGAGGCACCCTCCATAGCGATTGCGACATCCTAATAAAAACTATATTTTAATAAATATAATATTTATTGTAAATTAATAAAATTATAATTTTTTATTTTTTATTTCATATTTTTATAATTGATCATGTCACAGTTAAAAATTTTGATAATTTATCACCAATTTTAAATTATGTAAACTAATTTCATAAAATATTATTAAATTATTGATATTTTAATTCATTATGTGAGAATATATTTCAATAATATGGAAATAAAATTTTCTAATTTCTTAAAATATTATTAAATTATCATCATATTAATAAAATATATGTTTATATAGAATAATTTATTGCAAAATATATTTGTAATGTTAAATTAGTTAGTATTAATAATAATCATTTGAAATAGATTCATATGTTGGTAAAATAATTTCTAGTATTACTATGATATAACGAAAAAATTACTCATTGATAAAGGATCTATTGCTATTGAATGATTAACATTAAAAAATATATATGTTGGTACAAATAATATTTTGTAGTTGTAATAAATATAAAAAAATATAATATATGTTGGAATTATTCATTTTTACCAATAAATATATTATCTGATGGAACATTTCTGTCAGTATATGTCATTTTTTATAGTGGTCCGTCGATGATATATTGAACTACTCAAATTTAGTGGAGGATTGTGACTATCATATCAAAGATGTATTGCATGTCATTCAACACCACCATCTCCCTATAGAGTTTTCCAAGTGTATGTTTTGTATATTATAGGTACATTTCATCCATCATGTAGTTTCTTAGTAGAGATAGTAAACCCATCAAAGGTTGAAGTTGTTGTTTTATGGGAAACACCCAAGAACAAGACATAGTTTCATAGTTTTATTAGTCATATAGGATATTATCGTGGGTTTATTAATAATTTCTCTTGATCTATAGTCCCATTGAAAACATTTACCATAAAGTACTAAGAATATCTATCAAATAATCAATGCAATTTCAGGTTTCGCTTACCTGAAAAGGAATTCGGTTGGTGCTCCAATGCTTCTATGTCCTAAGGTGGGAATTATTTTTGAGGTTTTGTGTGATTATTCCCATCATGTATTAGGATGCATTTTGTTGTAGTATAGGGCGGGGATCTTTTATGAATCTGAGAAGATACATACTCATTAGTGTAACTTTTCTAGTAATGATCTAGAGTTGGTGGGAGTGGTGTTTACGCTGAAGTTGTGTTAGAATTTCCTCATTAGGTAGTGATTTTTGTCTTTATATATCATAATATTATGGGATATATATTTTGTTATCATAATCTAAATTTTCATCAGAATAGGTGGATGTAGTTTCATCTAGATTAAGATTTTGAGATCTCCTATAACATAGGAAAGGTGAATGTTGTGGCTGAATCATTGAGCATGAATTTGGTGAAGGATGTTGCTTAGGAGTGTTAGGATGTCTATAATGTAATGGAGGAGTTAGAAGCCTAACACATAGATTCCAGTGTCGTTGAAAGTAGAGGTTATTTGTTTTAGATGTCTGTGTAGTGTTATCTAATGCGGTATGTGGTAGAGTCTTAGTGGGGAGACTCAGTGGTAGAGTTTATGCATGATTGTGTTGGACATGGTGATGATTCGGAGGGATGGTCAGAGGATGGATGAAACCAGATGTTTTTTAGGGGAGGAAATATTTTCTAGTGGTGATGGATGAGGGAGTCCTTCATGATTTTCCTAGATCACGTTTGGAGGTACAACCAGTAGTATCAATTATGTTCCTTGGCTTGAGGATGCTATTTTGGTGGCCTAGGATGAAATAGGTGGGGGAATAGTTTATTGTGAATTGTTGGGTTTTCCAGCAGGTAAAGACCATTTATGATGTCCCTAGTAGTTTTTTTGCAGCATTTGAATATTCCTGAGTGGAAATGGTATGATGTCTAGATGGATTTATACATAGGATTATGCATATCGTAGAGTTTTTTTATGATATCTGGGTGATTGTGGATAGGGTGACAAAATTATCCCACTTTATAGTGATAAAGGATATGGTCATAGAGGATGATTTTTCTAAGAGGTATGTGGATGAGGTGGTGTAGTTTCATGGATTTTTGAGTTCAGTTTTCTATGATCATAATGCACATTTATCCATGAGTATGGGGGTATTAGAACAATCATTTGGCACTCAATTATGCCTCAACAATTCTTTCCAACATCAAATGGATGGGACAATGAATAGTAACATCTAAAAGGATAGGATATATTACAGGAATTCATCTTCAACTGTGGTGAATATTTGGTATAAAAGTTTCCCTTTTTTGTGATTTCTTATAAAAATAGGTAATACACTCCTATTGGTATTGATTTTATTAGGATTTATGTTCGAGACCCTATCTTTATCAATTATGTTGGATGAAGGTTGGGTAGGCAGTAGTTCCTAGACAAGATGCGGTGAAGATAACAATAGTGAAGGCTCAAATTGTTTTTGGGGGGTCAAAAGCAATGCGGGATGGAATAAATCTTATATAGATCTTAGGAGGATGTTCTTAGAGTTTGTGGTTAGGGACCATATGTTCTTGAAGGTTTCTCCTTGACATGGGAAGAAAAGGTTTTGTTGAGGGAGTATGATTTCCTTTAAGTTTATTGTGCACTTTGAGGTGTTGGGGCGAGTTAGTGATATTACATACCGATTGAAATTTGAATATTGGATGGGGAGGATCCAGTAAATCTTCCACAAATATCAAATTATTTGGTATCATTACAATGACTCTCCCTTCATTGACTGATGTGAGTTTCATATCAAGGATGATGTGATGTTCATGGGGCTTCCAGTAGAGCTCTAGGATCACCAAGAGATGGAATCACATGAATGGATGATTTATATGGTTCGGTTACTATATAGGCATGATGACTAGTAGAATATTACATTGGAGTGAGGGACACTTATGTGTTCCCAATACCTATATCTATTTTTAGGTTCTCCTTGCATTTTTTTGTTTTCATGTGATTTTTAGGACTTTTTGTTTCATCTGATGAGTTGTTTTCCCTATATTTTGACGTAGGATCTGTGATAAAGTTATGAGATATTGATTCCTTATCAAGGGACAATATAACACAATGTGATTGTACCCATGTGAGTAATTCAGTGCCAACTAGATCAGATAGTATCTTGACATGGAGGATGGAATTCTCTAAATCTTATGTTTGAGGTAGTTCAGTTTTTGGGTTGTGATGATTGTTTATTTGAGATCTATGGAGGTTTCATAGTTGAAATGATGTGTATATGGGGTGATGAGGTTGTTTGAGATTTTTTATGGCTGTTTAGATTACCATGTTTGGCTTATGGTCGCATTTGTGGTATGATGAGATCCTCAAGAGGTATCTCATAGTGTGGTCGTTCGGACCCCTTTCCATCAAGGATTGGTTATATATTGTTTAGGTCAAGAATCTTTTTAGAGTTATTTTATGTAATGTATCACACCATATCATCCCATTACTTTTCTGGGTTAGGGGTTTGGAGGTGATCGAGAGAGGCTTTGAAAGATTTTGGCAGATGCTAGAGCTATAGTAGATATTTTATAGGATGTTTATGTCATGTTAGTGGATTAAAAGTTGTGCAATGATGCTTCAAAACTTATGTATCTGGATGGTTTACGACTAGTAAATCAGATTATGGGGAATCTGTTGGATGTATTACACATCGTGTAAGTTTAATTCATGATGTGTATTAAATAAATGATGAGGTGAAACTTCTTTCAGTTAATGTTGTATTTCATGATTTCTTGTGGAATTCACATCATGAATACATATCACATTACATGAAACCAGCGGGTTTCCATTATTTAACTTCTTCTAACTGATGTTTCTTTTCATTCTTTTGAACTGTCATCCCTCCCATTTTTAGGAAAGCATTATGAAACTTTGGTTGATCTTCAATCCCCTTTCCTCCAACATTGATCCATCAATTCCGATTGATCCCCATCAGTTTCCATTGATATTTATTCCCCTTTATTGGTTCTTATTTCATGTTCATATTTTGGGAACCGTCTTTGGTGGTGTTGTTTTGGTTTATAGTGTCAGTTAGGCTGTTTTTAGATGGATATTTAGTGTGGTGTAGGTTTTTCATTGGTTTTGTGTATGCTTTTCATTTGTAGGCATTTCTTCATCACCCCACAATGCATAATGAGTCAACAAAGCTTCTTTGAGTTAAGTAATCAATTGTTTTTCTTTATTGTGAATTATACAGGATGATTTTACTATTGTATATCTATGTGATATGGTAGTTTTGTCATAATTAAAGACAAAGAACCTATTAAATTGAAATTTATGGGGGTGTGATGGGAATTAGTTGTTGGTTTTTTGTAGCTTTGATATTATTTTGATGTGATGGAATGCACAAGTTTCATTCCCCACTAAAAATTTTGGATGTTTGAGGGCTTTGTTTTCACTTGTTGATATGTGTTTTTATGGTTGTTTCTATTATGACTATTGTGATATCACCCTAAAATGGAAATTTATTAACCAATTATATTTCTCTTATTAAATTGTGTCCTTGGTATTATGTTTTTTGTGAGAACACCCCTAAATTAAGTTGTAATGTGATAGAATATCTATTTTTAAATATATAAAGTGATATTGTTTATGTTTTGATGTGTGGTTCTGCTTATGGGTTGGTGATGCATGGTTATGATGTGATGTGGGGATGATGGGTGAGATGTGGTCGTGCTATTGGGGAAGAATGGTTGTGGTTGTTTGGCTATTTTTTTTGGATGGTGGTGTTGTAGTTGTTTGGATATTCTTTTAGGTTGGTGAGGTGGTTGTTGTTTGGCCATGATTTTGGGGTGTTGAGGTGGTGTTTGTTTGGTCATGCTTTTGTGGTGATGAGGTGGTTGTTGTTTGTCCATTATTTTGGGATGGAAAGAAGATGGTGTGATGGAGATTATGAATTTTTTGTGATGCGTGGTTGTATTTTTATGGATTCCTAAGTAGTGATAGAATATTTGTTTAATAAGGATTGAAATGGTTGGTGTTTGGTTTATTTAATAGGATGGAAATTGATAATAAATAAATAAATTTTGGGGCATGTGGTTAAATGTGGTTGATTTTTAATGCATAAACAAATTGGGTGGATAATGGGTTTGGCTGGAAACATGAAATGTGGCTTTTGGATCATGGCTTGTGTGGTGATTTGTATTTAGAGGTGGAAGCGAAAGTTGGGTTTTTTTCAGTTGGTTAGTGTTTTATTGTGAACACATAGGTTGGGCGTGTGAGTGGATATATGTATATACTTGTATGTTCCTTTTGATTTCTATTCACAGCCCACCCATGTCGACCACTATGTTTTGACACTTATGTTTATACAGGGGTGACTTACATAAAATCCTATGTGGAGGATAGATGGATAGGTGCTTTCTCTTTCCTGCTCTCTCTTCATGGTGAGGTAGGTATTACACCAGTTATGATGGATGGATTTTTATTAGTTAACTAGATGGTGGTTGTGAAATCCCATGTGTCTTTGGGTAATATGTAATGTGGTCATTCTTATTGGGAGGTGATCCCATGTGTCTTTCAGTGAGATATGTCATGATCAAGTGTACATGGGTGGGATGAGATAAGATGGGGTGGCTTACAGTGGGGTTCGTGCATGAAAGAATGAGGGAATGAGGTTGATGTCCATCATTTTCAAGATACCCTATTACTCTGGTTATGGTTTTGGATGTGTTGTGGCCTATATGTTTTTTGGTGAGACATGATGTGTTCATACTTGTGGGGCAGTAAGCCCAGTTGTCTTTTGGTGAGCTGTAATGTGACCATGCTTGTGGGGCGGTATGGTATTTGAAAGAGATGTATGTTCCACGATGTATTACTTTGAGGCGTGAGAATGGATTACCAGTGTGAAAGTGGTGTGGGGTAACCTTTATTGATGAGATTAATGTAATATGTTATTACATGGCTTGTGTTATTTGGTATGTGTTCCTTAGTGATGATTGGGAAAGATTGGTGATCTATTTAGGTGTTGTTAGTTCTGCTATTTTTCAAGAGTGCGTCAATATGATTCATTAACATGTGCCTGAGAGACAATGGTTTTCTTATTGATTATAGATGTATGATCACCCTATTTATATATATGTATTTCTAGTTTTCCATGGTGATCACATAGACCATGTTAGACATTACTAGCTCGAACCATGGATAGCTTCAGTGTCGCTACTTTAGCCTTGATTTTGTTTACATACTTTGGAAACATTTATCTATACCAATTTTATTTATATATGCATTGTGGGTTGGTTTTGGTTTTCTTATATTATGTCGTGGTGTTTGTTGTGGATAATTCATCCTATATTCTCATCCTACATTATTATAGAGGGTAATACCTCCAATTTCATGAGATATTTATACCCTCAGTTCTAGTCCCCAACCAAGGGCCCACAGGAAGTGGTCCATGAGGGTCATTGTATCTCTCCCCACATTGTGGTATCATTGGATGGAGGGGGTCATGAAATATTTGATATTCAATTAATAAAGAGGTAACAAATTGATAAAGAATATTTCAAATAATAATACAACATGCACTGGTCTGGAAGTAAATAGATGAATAGAATCTATTCAAAAATATACTTCTACATCCCCTAAATAGATTCTAAATTTCTTTCATACCAATTTTAATTTTTATTATATAAATTATGCAAAATCTAGGGACCTGAAAATATATTGTCGAGTTGATTTACTATGAAAATAATTCCAGAATTCTATTCATTTTTTTAAAATTAAATCTATTAAAGTGATATCACATATAAATATGTTTATTACTAGAATGTTAAAATGATTTCTATTGATAGAAATTAGAAAATAATTTTTCAAATAAATTAGTATCTTTTCAAAATTTAACCCAATATAAGAATAGTTTGTTTGATCAACAAAGGTTGGGAAAAACCGGATGTAGTATCAACATAATCACATTCAATTATTGATAAATATAATGAATTTTGTTTCTTTGAACTCCATGATACAAAAAATTTACCATGGAAGTGACAAAAACATGTTGTTCATTTTCTATCTATTTTTTGACCACCAACATCAAATCTGAAAAACTAGTTAGTTAAAACGAAGTATGTGTAGGATAATGCTATATGAGATTTATAGATAATTTAACATATGTAACTACTATTTTAACAACCATTAAATGAATTTTTTAGTATTATATTACAATATATCTCATATAAAATCTTAAAACATTAAATCTATTACAGATGCAGTCAAATAAATCTACCAAGAACTGCTCTAAGCATATTACTATCAATATATTTTTTTCATTTTATTATAATATAACTATGAAGAAATACCCATTAAAATATATGCTATTTTAAACCAATCAATACCAAACATCCTAACCAATTACATACCATATTTATAATAGTTATGAAATATGTGAACACTAATTTGAACTATTTAAAATCCTAAAACGAACTTATGTTCACTCATAAGAGTTATTTCAACCTCCAAAGACGTTAAATTTGAAAATTAATTAAGTGGATAATCACATGAAGATCCAAATATAATATCATCAATATATATTTTAATAGTTACAGAATTTATTGAATATTTTTTAATAAACAAAGTTCTATCAAATTTAACCATTTCTAAAATATTTATTCTAAAATGGTTGGACTACTTTATATGAGTAGTTTTTCATGTATTTAGGAGGAGCCTAAAATTTTCAGTTAATTACATTGTTAATTTCATTCCCATCAATCAATTTTTACTTTATGAAGATTATTTGTTCATTTGAAAATTTCTATATATTAAAAGGAAGAGTAATTGGTTACTTTAATATTTTTTTATCATTTTCAAAAATGGGGAGTTTTGGATCATGTTTTCAAATCATCAAAATTAGGGAGAATGTTGAATTGGCTGCTAAGAAATGTATTTATTTTTTAGTAATGGAAACACATTTTTAATAAAAATTTATTATTTCCCATAACATTTATTTATCTTATTCATTCTCTCTAAAATTTTGTATAAAGTGTATTTAATGCGTATATTATCTATAAAGAATGATATTGTTTATATTTGATTACCATTATGATGTTTGTCAGGTATTTTGTAAATTAATTTTGGAGAAAAATACTTCACTCTAATATCACATATAATATGTTTCTATTTATTAGTTTGTTTTTTAAAAAACCATCATAGTCTTAACTAATCATATGAATAATTTTCATTCGACCAAAAGTACAAACATTCAAGAAGATAAAGACAAGTAGCTGAAAATTTTAAAACTATTGAACTGACTGAATGATGAACCACAATCGACCACAAAGTATTATGAAAATATTATAATTTCATAAAATAACCATATAATTCTAATTAATTTCATGAAAAAATATCAATTGACCGTGTGATAATATTTTTGATTGGGCCTATGGGAAAATTTACCAAACTTCTCTTCCTATCGCAAGAGAAAATCTACCATATAAAAAATATTGTAGACATGTCACCGCTATATAAAATCTTTTTAGAACTGTATAAATAATACTCATTGATTCCTATACTATATGAATCCTTCATGGATCAATCTAATATTATTTTTTATCATGTACATTCCCTAGTAAATATATCAGTAATGATTAACCATTTCATGAAACATAAGTTGTGACCTACCACAAATCCTCATGTTAACTTCTAGAATCCCCTATTCTAAATAAACCCAATCTTATGAATTCAAATGGATTCTTGAATTATGTATTTTCCTCTTATAAATGGTTTCTCTTCACATAAGATTCTACCAAATGTGTTTTCTTTTGTCAAAACATACATTCTAGACTCCAATATAATAGTTCTCAAGCCTCTTCCAAGAAAAGTTGATCCCCACCATCCAAAGAATACTTGGATACCATATTCACCATAGTCTACTATGTTGGAATAACTCAACCCTTTTACATTAGTGGCTCAAAATACCATATTGAAACACTATCACTTAGTAAAAAACCCTGAACGACTTAAGTCATTCAGGCCTCCTCCATAGCCTCTTGACTTACATGATTGGGTAACCCTGCACATTCATGTCCTTCCCCACAATCATATTTTCCTTTTATAATATATACTAGGTACTTTGTATAATATATCATTTAATTTTCCTTCCTAAATAGTAAGGTCGTAAGTGAGATTTTATAACCTTTATAATGAGTATCCTTATCCATATAAACCCACATAAACCTTACCTTTCACAAAACACTCTTCCTAAAAAATTCGAGTTGAATACAAAGGTTATCAATCATCTATACAACCTCCTTATATCTACTAAATGAGCTAGAATTTAGAATAGGATACCAATTTACTGTGAGTACAAACTCTTCTTGTCTAGTTCACATTAACCATGTGTCCAATCCTTCATCCTTGTCTAGTTACTAATGGACAACACACTATAAAAATTTAATTTAGGTGAATTTCAATTTTACATTATCCAAATATATAATCATACCTAAATTAATTACACAAACATTTTAAAAACATAGAAAAAATGAATAGAATGATTAAAAATATTTATTCTTGAATTTATTAATTGGATAATTCATTTAGAGAGATTAAATAGAGGGAGATATATTCAATAAATAAAATTTTAACTGAAAATTATGAATACAAAAAATTATGGGAATAACCATATTTTTTTTTGAAATACCATAGTTTCATGATATATTTTAATATTATTGATGAAATAGTTGAAAATTACATAATACTGAGAAAAAATATCCATGCATCCATGGATTCCTAGACATGGAAGATAAGATGGAACTTGACAAATGATAGTTGTGGTAGGCACACCAGACAAAATAGAACAGGGTTAGTCCTGTGTTTGAGTAGAAGTGGATGGAATTAATGAAATATAGGAGGGAAGATAAAACATATTAGTGAAAAGTGAATTTCACCCACCTCATCTTTTACCCACGAGGATGGAGAACAGAGTTATAGTACTTGAAAAGGAAGTAAAGACATCATATGCCAGACTCTAGCACTTGGATAAATGACATAATTCTATATTTTAGATGATAAAGATTCAAATTTGGAAATTTATTTTGGATATGACTATGTTAGTGCTAATATAGGTAGAGAATTCAATATGAGGTGATGATAGAAGGAAGGCCAACATTGGGAAGTATATATGAAGTAGTTTTGACCTGAAAACCAAAGGCACTTGATTGAGGAATATGGCTGAGGAAGATGTAATTGAAATGGGTGATACCAAAAAAGAGGATACATGAATGTTATCTAAACAAGTGGAGGCACAATGGGAGGTTCCAACTAATTGAAAGAACCCCTAGCCAGACATTGAGATATTTATGTGAACCTCATTTCATAAAACAAAAATAGATTATCAACCTTACTTTTCAAGATGAATTTGAATTGAAAACTATACTTATTTAATAATTTCCTAAGATACATGTTATCCGGATCCAAAAAAATATATCAAAGAATTCACTATGATGTGTTCTACATTGATGTTGATAGGCATAGTAGAAGAACATGTCAAATATAATAAATTTTCATTCTCTCTCGAGGGAGTTTCCATGGAATGGATATATAACTTGCAATTCAGTGATTTCGGTACTAGGATGAACAAAAAAAGTCTTTTAATGATTCTTTCCAACCTCAAGGATAACCACCTTGAGGAAAGAGATGCAATCAAGAAAGTATCAAGAGAGACAATCTATGAGTATTGAGAGAGATACAAGATAATTTGAGATAGTTTCCCACACTGTGACATTTAGGAACATCACTTCACAAAATTATTCCAATAAGGACTAATTTATAGTGATATAAATTTACTATATGTATCCTTCAATAGAGAATTGATTTCCAAGACACCAATGAAAGATAAGAAATATATCCTTGAATTCAAAAAATAATTTTTTTAAGAAGTACTACCACTAGATGATCCCATTGATATAATTCAAAAAAACTCTCTTAAAATCAACTTTCTTTGAGTCAAACATGGAAGAACTAAGAATTTTTTTAATTTAAATAAATCGTGACATGTCTAATAAAAAACCAAAACTAGTTCATGTTTGCAGTATTTGTTTTTATCCAGGTCATTTGATTGACCATTATAGTCAAGTACAAGATATAGAGATTTTCATTGTTTCCTACCAACAAAGAACATTTAAAAAACCAATGGACAACCAAGGATGTAGAGAGAACTCATAAATATTATATTCATTTTTAAATTGAAAAAACCAAGACAGTACACAATTTCAACAATAATTCCATCAAATTCTATAATTTTAATAAAATTTCAGGAATGGATACCAATAGACTGTCTAACCATCACTATTTCAAAAAAAGAACAAATACCATAACTCTCTTACCAATAGTTCTCAAGTACCTTCCCATGACCAACTGAATCCAATCATATAACAACTGAAAATAGATTTGAAATAATTTAAAAACTTGTTATGGAATCTATTGTAAATAATGGTTGACAATCCTAGGAAATTACTAACAAAAACATTATCCTATACTAAGTGAAATTTGAGTCTGGTAAATAGAAGTGGATATGAAATTCAACCTTCTATAAAACCTTATATAGAACAAACATAGTACATAAAAGAAGGGGAGAAAATAAATATTTATTAAAAGGATAATGAAATACTATAAATTTAACTTGAGAAACCATTATAAGATATGAGAAATCCCCACTACCATTTCCCATAATAAATATTCAAACTAATAAAATTCATGAAGTGCAGATTAAAAATGATATTATGGACACATTAAAGAACTAGAAATCTACATATCACTTTTTCAATACCATAAATAGTGTTAAAGATATAATATGTTTCTAAAGGAATTATACACCATGAATAGGATGAATCAAAGGAGTGAGAGAGTATGATCTGGAAGAAATGTTTCAACTCTAATAACACCTAAATTATAGATAAAATGTTAGGATCTAGGTTCATTTTCCATTCCCATTCTATTAGATACATTTCACTTGAATATGATTTATGTGATTTAGTATATTCAATTATTGTAATAACTTATTATGTGTTATTTTCTGTAAAAATTGTAGAGATAAATCCTTTTTCATAATTCAACTGAAAATCTTAGTTATAGTATTTTATGATGGTGTTCTTGAAGATGTGTTGGTAAGGGTGAAAAACTCTACTTATCTATCTAATTATAATTTCCTCAAAATGGAAGAATATAGAATAACTAATAAATCAAAAATCATCATAGTCATTCAATTTATGAGGTTATCTAGGATAATCATACATTTCCATTAAGATAAATTATTAATAGAATTTAGAGAAAACTTATCATGGTTTAATAATTTTGATTCAATGAAGTTTAGATAAGAAGAAAATTCACTTTTCACACAAACATTCTTGGAGGAACCTACTTCAGATGGAAAAACTAATATAATTTAAGTGATTTGTAATCTGGGATACAAATTGAGATCAGGAATTCTATGCAAAATGACTATAACAAACCATATATTACTATATAGGAACCTAAAAATGAGGTTGACCCAGATTTCATTGATTGGTTGGATTGGTTATTTTTTATTAAGTATTAAACTTAAAATTCTCTTTTCTAGAAGGAACTGAAAGTGGATGATTTAATTTAACCTATATTATTAACAATAATAAATTGTCCCACATGATTAAATTAAAACCTCTACCACCACATTTAATGTATGTGTTTCAAATGGGTAAAGACAAGATATAATTTAAGATATAATTTAAAGTCCGTATGATGAAGTCTAGGTTACATACTCTGTCATAGTAATAGAATATGTATACACAAAATCCAATTTGAAAATACTGCCAAAACTTCTAGACAACCCAAAATGAGACTAAACCTAACCATAGTGGAGGTAGTTAAAAAAATAAATTGAAACATTTCTAGGAGCACGAGTCATCTACCCCTTTTTAAACATATAGTGGGTTAGTTCTATTCACATTATGCCCAAAAATTAATGTCTGATCATTATTTAGAATTAAAAATAATGAATAGGTCCTTATAAGAGCTAAATATAGAAATAAATGCAATATTGACTATTTGAAATTGAATCATGTTTCTAGAAAATACCACTTACAATACCATTTATTAAACAAATACACTAATTAAAATCAAGAAAGACCAATTTCAATGTTACAAATAGTTTTTCATGGCAATTCCATGTTCCCATTACTTTGTATGGCCTTGAGAAAAAATCCTTTAACTATTCTTATGTATCATTTTCATATAAAAGTATTCTTTTTTTTATTATGTAACTCCCATGTAAAATTTAAAATATTCATGTTAAGAATATTATTTTACCTAATTGAAGAATTTTTTTATATTTTTATATGATTTCATGGTGTTTGAAAATTTATTTTATCATTTTCTATCGAATATGGATTTGGAATTGAAAAATATGCATAGAAAATGAACTCGTTCTTAATTTTGAAAAATTAAATTTCTTGGTTAAATAAGGGATTTTTTTGGAACATGTTATTACCTAGAATTAAATTGAAGTTTAAAAAAATATAGATGTAATGGGTGCCTTACACTACCCCATATGTTTTAAACATGTTAGATCATTCTTATAGTATGCATGTTTTTATAGGTGGATCATCAATAATTTTACAGATATTTTCTTTCCACTATCCAAATTACTTTTAAAAGATTATGATTTCATATTTTATGATTCTTGTATTAAATATTTTGATGATTTAAATAGTAGACTAATCCCACCACAAATAGTTCAATCTCTAGATTGGGAGCACCATTTTAAACTACTATGTGATGCCACCAACAGATCTATATGGGTAGTTACTTCATAAATAATTTAAGTAAAAACCATTTTTTAGATCATACCTCGATACCTATAGAAACTATACATCCATTTTAAATATTTCATTTTAGTGTTTTTGGACTTTGAATTTTTTTATAATATTTTCTTGAACCAGAGTAATTTTTTCTCTAATCATGAAACACTTATGTAACCGATGAATAAGGGAGAATGAAAGATGATGTTTGTAATATGGATTTTTATTTTTAAAGTCTTTTATTTAGTGATGAATGATAATATAGGGACCAAAACCTGTGTGGATGATTATATGAGCACACTACCCCACATGAATGGGTTAGGAATTTTTGACCAATAGCCAATTGATGACCTGATACGAGGTGGGAAACTCTCTTTAATTTAAGAATTGGTTCCCAAGTAATATAAAATCATAATATTTATTATTATCATTTATGAACCTTCACATATAATCAAATGAAAAATCTGACAACTTTTGGTGGAATCAAAATTCAATGCATGGGATGATAATTATCTTTAGAGAATATGTATGACTAAATATATAGGACATATCCCCACAATAGTGATGCACATTATCTGTTTAACTTTTTTAACATAGTATAATGTAGAGACCTATTTATCCCCCATATAACATCTAGGAAATTTTTAGAATCAGTTATTTATTAGATGGCACTTTTAAGGATATTTATAAATTCTATAATAAATGTTAGAAATGTTAATTCACTCGAAATTTCTCAAAAATATAATAAATGACTCAAAATACTATGAACATATAGGAAATATAATTTTTATAGAGAATAGAGTTTATGAGATCATTTCCATGTTATTTTTGGTATACATACATATTGTATGACATTGATTGTGTTCTACATGGGTGGAATCCAAAACTAACAAAATTGATGATTCATTTTTGGTTTATGTTTTTTTATTAATATATTCTACAGATATGTGATACCAAGTAAAATAATAAGTGACAAAGCAACTAAATTATTGAATAGAATCATGGAATTGTTGATTAAGAAATATGGAATGGAATATAAATCACCAACATCAAGACACCCATTGGAAAATGGGTAGGTTAATCTTAATTAAATAGAAGTAAAAGGAATATTGGAAAAGGCCATGAGTCACAACATGAACTCAAAATATCTAGATCCAATGATTCATTTTTTCTTTACTATTTTCATATGAATAACATTTTTTTTATATTTGGGATTCCATGAGTGACCATAGAACTCAATTATTCAATATAATATTGGAATCCATGATGAGGAAATATAGAGTGGACCATGAAACATGAACACCATACCACTAACAGAAAAATGGGAAGGCCGAGGTTAACAATAGTAAAGTGAATGGAATCTTGGAGATATTTTGAATAATAATAGGAAGGATTAGATGTGAATGTTTGAAGATAATTTGTATCTTACAAAAATGTTTGTAATACACCTATTAGAATAATTCATTATAGAATAGTATATAGAACGATTTATCACATCCTTATTAAATTAGAGAAATTATATATGGATTTCAAGATTTTGAAATTAGAATTGGAGGAAGTTTTAAATCAATGGATGATATATATATATATATATATTGAAATAAATTAAAAAATTGTATTTTTAAAATGATATAATTTTCATTGATAAAGAAAGGGACAAGTCTAAATAATCCAGAAGTGAGGCTTTTGTCCTGAAGAGAAAGTGTATATGTATACTTCCAGGATAAAAAATTAGTTCTAGGAATATTTTATATATTATAGGGTCCATTAATAATTACTAATTATTTTCCTTTTTGTGTAGTTGAAATCATTTTAGTTCAAGGATAAAATCTCATCTCTTTGAATGGTTAGAGACTAAATAATTGTTATAGAAACATTGTATAGGATCCCCTGGAGGTGATTGAACTCACCCACATTCTAAAAATAAAAAATCTAGGTTATCCCTCTCCTTAACGAAGTGTATATGTTTTCATACAATATTTTTAGCATGTTTATATCTATTATAATACACTTATGAAATTTCATGAACTAACAGTGGGGGAAGGGAAACATTTCTACAGTTTATTATTTAGGTTTTTTATTTTCTATTTTCTCATTTTTTTTATGTGATTTGAAAATTATTAGGATTTATTAAGATCCTATTTGAAAATCGGATAATATGGAATATTGAGAAAATGATTCAATAGTAAAAAAATGAAATAAAAGCCTTAAATGAAATAGTTTTAGGAGAATAAATTTTTTGAGACGAAGATGGTAGAAAATTGAACTCAAATTTGGAAAACATGTTAACTGAACAAAATTAATTACTTATGTAGTGTTTCTAAAATATAATTTTATACATCATATCAATTGGACTAAAATTTATAGTTGGGAATTAATCTATTAATTCCTAAGATAAAATGGAACAGTTTGTATATGTGTCTGGAAATAAAAATTTGTTATTAGGATAGAGTAATATGAGAGATGTTTGTTTAAACCCTACTATAATTACTTGGTTATCCTAAATAACCCTGGGGGTGTCTATTATTTTTAATGAGTTAGTTCTGGATTAGATATAATCATATGATAATTGAAAATTTTCATGAATTTCTTTGGATAAATATATTATGTTCATAGTTATCAAATGGTTCAGAGATATTTCTAGAATTCTAAATAGAAATAAATAGGGTGGAAATTATGTATAGTAATATTGAATAGAATTTATAAAAGATATTTGAACCTAGTGTTTGGGATTAGGATATTAGATAAGATTAATTTTATCAGGTAATGATCATTAAGTATATGATTCAACTAATTTCTTTTCACCTAATCCCCATTAACAAAAAGATTTAAATTTGGGGGAAATTAAACATGTGTGAATCATGTAAATGGTTTCTATTAGAAACACATGTGGGGGGATGAAAACTAGGGGTGATATTCTATTTATATTTTTTCCATTACCATTATCTCTCATGCTTATTTAGAACAGCTCTCAAATCTCGTAAACAAAATAAGGGAAATGAACACAATATGTTTATTAATGTTTTTATCCTATTGGGTAGGATGATGAAACACATACCACATTTTTATTTTTATCCTAATCACTCAGAATTATAATTTTAGTTTCTATAATTAACTCATACAAGGTTATGACCTTAAACATATAACAGTTGATGATTTCAATCTGATATAACTTGATAACAAAAGAATAGAATGTTATTTATTAATGAGGGAATTATTTAATGGTCATGAAGGGTGTGAATTGACATTTTGAAAAATATTTAATGAATTATTATCAAAGATAATAATAAAATTAGTGGAATTAAGATGAAATTAAAACAATGATTTTCACAGTAGTTCAGATATAAATTATTCTACTCTCTAATTTACCCCTCTCAAATGCTGAGATAAATGATATCAACTAAACTTTAAATCTATGAAAATTTAAAGGATCCATACCCATTTATAACATCCTTTTTAAAGAATTCATAAAAAACCTAATGATATTTTTTTAACCAAGAGTCACAATCCCCTATTGAATTTGTATGACCTGGAGTCACAATCGAGTATTGAATTTGTCTCACTTGGAGTCACAAACCAGTTACACTAAATTTTGCACACTCAGTGGAACAACCCAATAATTACGTTTTGTATGGGGTGGTATAACCTGATTCATACCTTTTTAGGTAGTATAACATATACAAAATTATTACCAAATAAAATAAAAATAAGTAAGATCCACATAAACCAGAATGGATCTGAGTTTTGAGAAAATAAGGTTCTCTCATGTAGCAGGGATGAAATTATTCATGTTCATCCAAGTGAAGTTATTGATTTATAGGTGTATCACACAATTAAATTATAATATATCCTCATCCTTGTTACCTTTATGTGGTTCTTTCAAACATAATTTATAGGGTTCCTTCATGTAAAATAGATTCAAATCATAAATTATATTTCATTTAATAATTCTCAATTAAATATGTGATTCCATCTTTGAATGCACATTCATCATGGGTCAACATTGATAATTTCTAAAACTAAAACAAGTTTTCCAATATAAATAATTAATAATAATTAATTCAAAATTAAATGAACTCATGAAAACCAATATAAATGTTTTTGAAAACTTCTTAGAATACACGCGAAACAAAAATTACATATTTCAAATAAACATTTCATGTTCCAAGAAAATATTGTGTATATTAACACACATTTGATCATATTTAATACAGTTTAAAAAAACATAAAATATAATCAACTAAATTTTTATAGTATTGAAATAGTTATTGACTATTTAAGGTATAATCGAATTAGGAGAAGTGTACAGAACAAACATGAAATAATTCAAAATATAAAATAATAAGTAAAACATAGAATATTTTGAACTAAAATATGAAAATATAAGGGAATGAAACCCAAAATAACTTTACATCATGTGTTTTGGGTTATGGACACACCGGGAGGAGGTCCAATTGCATTTAGTGTCTAACTCCATGAGTTTTATGAATTAAATTTTTGAATAAATTTATTTGATGGATTTCATTGCACACTACACCAAGTTATTATTACTTTATATGAAACATTGTGTTAGGATTTCACTACATGAAACAATTACATTGTATTTTGGTACATTAAACACTACAATTGTCTTGTGTTACATACTATTTTGGGTTCCTTTGATATCTTTTATTACATGTAAGGATGAATTATAACAAACAATAATATACTATTAATAATTTTATTAAAATATAATTATAATTAACCCCATCCTATTGGATTTAGAGTTATTAATAGAATTAATTGATTTATGAAAATAAGGTTTAAAAATTCATATAAAATGAATACTTTTGTTATCAATTAGTAATAAATGAAGCTAATAACTATTTGAAAATAATGAAATTCGTTTTATATGAAAACTATGTACAAAAATCAATTTATATCGATAAATTGACAACCCACAATTGATGAATGTTTTAAATAATATTTATATATCATATATTCAATAATTGGGTTTACACTCATCCATTAGTTTTGATAGGAATAAGATAAGAATAAATCAATTTTTATTAACAAAATGATATATATTTCTAAATTTTAATTTTACATCCTTTTAATGGAGATCCCATTTTTAAATATAATTTCTGAAACTTTTATAATTTTCATTTGAAAAATTAAAGACCATGTTTGAAAGTGGTATACCAAAATTAACCTTAGGATAATTTTTGGTTTTTTACAGAGAAGATTCAAATTTTGATGAATAGTGAAAAAACATAGAATTTTAATTAAAAACTATTTTTTTCATCTAATTTATTTATATAATTAAAATAAATTTTTAATTCATTTAATGTTTCTTTATATAAATTATAAATTAATTAATCCATTTTAGTTCGTTGGAAACAATTTCACATTGAAATGGGCTAAAAAACATTTCTAACATTTGATCATTTTATATTAAAAGCCCACATTCTCATCATGTCTGTAGGATTGATTTTAAATTAATTTCTAAAAATTATGTGATTATAATTCAGAAATATATATTCCATATTTTGAATAATAATAATTTATAACATATATTAAGGAAAATTTGTTTTCTAAAAAATAATATTATTGCAAGCAATTGAAATTAATTATAATGATTATGTTAAAAGAAAGTTTACTTGGTGGATATCCTTTAACATAAGGGGACAAATAACCTAGAAACATGAAAAAAATAAATTATACGTAAAGACCCGTAAATTTCAAGGAATTTTTTTTCTTAATTTTCTTTGGAATTTTACAAGAACGCAGTTTCTGACAGCACCTGATTCCGAGGCCCGGTGAGCCCGGAATCATTTTCCGAAGTTTGGCTCGGGTACGTTCAGTGAACGAACGAGCGGGTTTTTATAACTTTTTAACCGGTGCTCGGAATCAAATTCTGAGGGCACCGATGGAATCGTAGCATCGGTAATTTCTTAGAAACGCCTCTTTCGGAGTTGCGTTTGCTCGGGTGTGGTTTTTAATTTTTGGGCTTTAAGTTATGAAATAAAATAATGGGGTTCGACAAACTTTATTTTATTTCACTTAAATCCGCTTAAAGCCACTTAAAGTTGCTTAAGCTGAGTTGAAGAGGATAGGGTGGAACACAAAATATCCTAACCTCTTGGTAAGATATTTGTAAGGTGGGGCCCGCACGATCCCCACCGTTTCTTTTCCGCTAAGTAACGCACCCTCAAAAACCCCTATTAAATGAAAGTCAACTGACGCGTTTTCTAAATCCTTAACGCCCCTATTAATTGGGCGGTTAAGTTCGTTGCAATTAATTATATGAATTAATTTGTTCATTACTTATCTTTTTTTTCGTTTGTTGGCATATAATGAAATAAGACCAACACATGTCTTCTTGAGGATTGATCGTTGAGAGGATTTGACAGAAACCTTAAGTCCTTCACCCTCTTTCACGAAGAACGCGAAGAACGCGAAGAACGCGAAGAACGCCGGCCTCCGATGAAAGGCGACGAAGAACGCCTGACCCCTGGAGATCGACGACGTGACGCCGACGATTCTCCCTCTGTGGCGCTTCTTCCACGACGATCCATCCCCGTGACAATCTTCGATCGACATCTTGAGGTAGGGGATTGCGGTCCTTTTAATTCATTGTGGATTATAACATCAACATGGATTTAATTGTTATAGTTAAATCTGTATGTCCTTGATCCTCGGAGTTTGTCTACGCAACGCCGAGTACCGCGTGACAGCGACGCCTTTCCGCGACGCGACGATCATCTCCTACATCGACGGTCAATTTCGAGACGAACTCACGTCCGACAACGACGAAGGTATGGGTTGTTTTGAAAATGATTTTACCTATTTTTTTTCCTCCAAGGAAAGAACATGGATCAACCAATTAACAAGTTGGCCTGCGGGTTATTATTTTGGGTCGAGGATTATCAATTGCTGGGAATTATGGTGTTGTTTCAAACCGCTTACGCGGTGGGTGCGGACCAACGAACAAGTCCAAACCCACCGCCCTTTTGTTCTTGCTGTGCGGAATGGCGGACAACGACAAAATGGGCTGCAGAGACAATTTTTTTATTCCGCAGTGAAGAACGGGACCTGGGATGAGCTACGGCGCAGACGGAAATGAAATCGGACCACCGGAGCAACTCCAGTGGCCCGCGGACTCCACCGGCGGCGCACCGCCGGACGGAGCGGCCACGGCTTCAGGCACGACGGCGGCGGTCGACAGACCCACGACCGCGCGGGTCCGGCAAGACACGGGACGCGGCCCTGCCGTGTCCGCTGACCCGGGGCGGCCCCACGTGGGGCCGCAGTGTTCTCACGCGGGGGCAGCACGCCCCCCGCGCCGCTCGGCCATAACCGGCGGAGCCGACCCCGGCGGTCGGGCCGCGCCCGCGCCGGCCGGGCCGGGTCACACCCAGGCCAGGCTGGGCCACCCCGGTTGGGCTAGGCCGCGCTGGCCAGGTCGGACCCGGACCCGGGTCGGGTCGACCCGGTCCGGGCCCAGACCCCCCCATTTTCGGACCTTTTCGGTCTTTTGCTCATAACTTGAGCTACGAGCCTAGGAATAACGTACCGTCAGCGGCGATGCGATCCTTGGATCGAGACGGTCGTTTCGGTATATCACAATCAAGGTGTCGTAATACTTTGTGTTCGGCCGGGTTGGTTCGTACACGAAACAAACCGGGCCCTCGGAGCGGAAACACTCATATCTTTAGCTTCGGACGTCCGATTGACGTTCCGTCGACTTTGTTGAATTCCTCTAAGTGAGACGGATCTTTTGACTTACTTCGCCCGTGGTTTGGACGCAGGTGGAGTACGGTCGGGTTGGGTTTGCCTTAAAAACCAACCGGGCCCCTGGGACGAAAAAGCCAATAACTCTCAGACCGGGCGTCTGATTGACGCGCCGTCTGCGACATTGAGTTCCTGTTGACGATACAGAACTTTTGGATACATCAACTCTGGACTATGTGTCAGTTGATGTATCAGCCTCTCGGCTCGTGGAGCGGACCCTCCCGAACGAGCTTGCTGTGTACGGGAACCCTAGAGCTGGCTGCCACTACTACTGTGACGACGACGACTGTGCAGAGATCCTGAGTGGATTCGATGGCGACGACTACACCACTCAGCGATCCTTTGTGGGTCTGTGCTACCAATCCTGTGTGGGTCCGATCATGTGTGGGTCAGTGCTCAGCGGTCCTGTGTGGGCCAGCGCCTACAGATCCTGTGTGGGTCTTTGCGGGGGTTAGTTACCTATCGATCCTGTGTGGGTCCGATCCTGTGTGGGTCATTGCGGGGGTTAGTACCTATCAATCCTTTGTGGGTCAGATCCTTTGTGGGTCATTGTGGGGGTTACTTACCTATCGATCCTTTGTGGGTCAGATCCTTTGTAGTTCATTGCGGGGGTTAGTACCTATCGATCCTTTGTGGGTCCGACGGCTTAGATGAATCAGTGGCAATATCTGGTCATCTTTATCATTATATGAAGAAGTATACCTGTGTGATCTGAATCCTGTTTACTTTCCTTTGTGGATTGTGTTGTGCTATCCTGTGTGGATTTACGTTTTTCTTTCCTGTGTGGATTGGTTTGTACCTGATCTCGGATGTTGGAGCCGAGCAAGAATTGATGACTTAGGTATATGTATGGGAATATATCTAAGTAGTGTCGGATGTTACTTCGTGATTGTATCTTTCCTTTGTGGATTATCCTTTGTGGATTCTGGGAGAGCTTCGGGGGACTCGGGGTCCCTACTGAGTAGCTTATACTCACCCTTACACGGGTTATGCCTGCACTACGTTGTGTTGGTTGCAGACAACGGACAGCGCTGATCGTGGTGGATGCTTGCGGAGAAGGACGGTACCTGGAGGTGGACCACTGGGCAGGACGTACTCGGAGCGGTCGGCTGGACCCGAGGAGCAGTGGAGGCTTTTTGTACCCACCCTTCAGGTGGGATTTCCAGTGGACAACTCGACGTTGTGGCTTTACTTTTCAATTGTTGTTTTCCCTTTCAAGTTGTACTTTACTTTCAGTTTGGGTTTGTATACTGGCCCACTTACTTTTCCACACTTATTGTTGTACCAGTTTTTACTTAGTGTTTACTTCTGCCTGCTTGCTCTGTGGTGTTTGTGGTTTACTTTACAAAGGCAATGCCTTCCCTTTTTCTAGGATTTACGCCTTGTTGCTAGTCGCCAGCCCCTGGCCTATGGAAGGCGGGCTTGGGGTAGTCACGGCACGGGCCCTGAGGACGGGTCGTGACAAATTGGTATCAAAGGAGTTTGGTTCTACCGCAGAACTTGGGACTCTAATATTTTTTCTATGTGAAGCCATAGTGTTTAGAATATTGAGTGTGGTTATCATTCCAGGGAGCCCAGTGTTGGTGCGGCGGCCAACGTATGCGTACACCAGGACCCTGACTTCTGATTTCTGACTTAATGCACGAAAACATTGATTTCATGTGTGTTTCATGTTTTCTTTGTGATTACTTTGTATCAGCTCACCAGGTATACTGTTCTAACCGTGGAGCACTTGTTTCCTTTTCAGGATGGCCCCACGATGGCGGCCAGCTAGGGTTCTGAGAGTTTTATGTGACGACAGCCTGCCGAGCGATGAGGCCTCGGTATAGGGCCCTTTGACAGCAGAGGCACCGGCGGTACCTCTACCCTCCAAGCCACCGATGCTTCCTGCCCCAGCCGCTGACGATGCACGTCGCCTTAGTGCACCGCATGAGTTCCAGCACCAGCGACCGCCCAGGTTTCGCGGGGAGACGGACCCCCAGGAAGCTGAGGACTGGCGGGAGGCAGTTGTTCGAGTTTTCAGGCTAGTGAGGACACCAGCAGACCTCATGGTGATCCTCGCAGCGAGCCTACTGCACGCAGCAGTGGGCCGATGGTGGAGCTTGATGCTCCAGGTGCACGATGAGTCATCTCTTCTCTGGACAAACTATGAGGGCCTCTTCTACTCAGATTTTGTCCCAGCCACCCTCCATGCGGTGCGCATCTAGGAGCTTCTTCAGTTCCGGTAGGGTAGCCTGACGGTCGCCCAATACTCGGCGAGATTTACCGATCTCTCGCGCTACTCGACCGACATGGTACGGGACCCATTCTTCTGGGCCCGGACCTTTGAGCATGGACTGAGACACGAGATCAGGGCATCGCTGATCTCCCTCAACAATCCAACTTAGGCAGGAGTACTGGAGCAAGCCATTTTGATCGAGAGATTTCTTGCTGAGACCTCTCCAGCGGCGAGACCTTCCGCTGGGCGGCACGTAGCAGAGTCTTCCACAGCAGGCAGTCGACGGATGACTCAGGGGTCCAGGCAGACCATACCCTCACGTAGACGGCCTCAGGACACTGGCTCAGTAGTGCGGGGCACACAGTGCGGAGCCAGTCTTTCATGAGGCAGGCGGTGCTATACATGCGGCGGACATGGTCACATGGCTCGTGACTGCCCGACCCACTGTGCCGAGGAGCAGCAGATGGTTGAGGGGCCACCCAGGTAGAGGCAGTGGGTTGACCATGGCGGTCCGCAGGGAGGAGACGGATGTGGCAGAGGAGTTGGCCGAGCAGCAGGTGGTGGGCGACGCTTTGAGGCTCTACCACCACCACCACCACCACGAGGTCCACCCCGACCACAGGGAGTTGGCGGGCATAGACAAGAAGAACTCCAGGCAGCGGAGGCCTATGACCACGGCGCGCCCGAGATGATTCTAGGTACTATCTGTGTCTATTCCACCCTTGTTGTAGTTCCTATAGACACAAGATCAAGTCACTCTTTCATAGTCGCTGCCCTTGTTCGGAGCTCGAAGATTCCGAAAGAGCCGTTGGCTTGATCCTTACGGTTAGATACTCCTACGGGAGCAGACTCGATGATCACGCACTGGTGCCGGCAGTGTGAGCTTACTCTAGGAGGCGAGAGCTTCGGTTGGGATCTTCTTTCAGTGGCGTCGAGGCCTTACGACTTCATCTGGGGCATGGATTGGTTATCTACAGTCCATGCACAGATTGACTGTATTAGGCGCAAAGTGCGATGTGTACGCACCGACGGGAGTAGGTTCACCTTCACCGGTGAGAAGGGAGCCTTCGCAGCACAGGATGGACTTCCGCCGAGGAGAGGAAAACCAATCACTCATCAGTTTTCTAGCCTCATCCTAGGAGCATTTGACGTGCGGAGTCCTAGTTTTCCTACAGTGGTGGATCAGTACACGGACGTCTTTCACGACGACGTTCCAGGGCTACCTCCTCGCAGACAGGTAGACATTCACATTGACCTGTACCCCGGGACAGCCCCGATATCGACTCCAGCATATCGGATAGCCCCCGCTAAGCTTAGAGAGCTATGGGTACAATTGGACGAATTGCAGGGCAAGGGATTCATCCGACCCAGTGTTTCACCCTGGGCTTCTCCGATATTGTTCGCCAAGAAGGCGGACGGGATCTTGCGACTGTGTGTCGACTATCGTCGCCTGAACCAGGTGACAGTGAGGAACAAGTATCCGCTACTGAGGATTGACAACCTCTTCGATCAGGTCAAGGGAGCACGGTGGTTCTCAAAGATAGACCTCAGGTCTGGCTATCATCAGCTCAGAGTTTGAGATGAGGACGTGCAGAAGACGGCCTTCAGGTGTTGGTATGGCCACTATGATTTCTTGGTTATGCCATTCGGCGTAACCAATGCTCCAGCGGTGTTCATGGGCCTCATGAACAGGATATTTCAGCCATACCTCGATCAATTTGTCGTAGTCTTCATCGACGACATTTTGATCTACTCGACGACTAAGAAGGAGAATGCCTACCACTTACGGGTTGTACTAGACACACTTCGAGAGCACCAGATTTATGGAAAGCTCTCGAAGTGTCAGTTCTGGATACGCGAGGTCCACTTCTTGGGGCACGTCATCTCTGAGGCGGGAGTTGTAGTGGATCCTAGGAAGATCGAGGCAGTGCTAGCTTGGGAGCCACCCAGGAGCGTGACGGAGGTGCTGAGTTTCTTGGGACTAGCTGGATACTATCGGATATTTTTTCCAGACTTTTCTAGAGTTGCGACACCACTCTCAGCTTTGACAAAGAAGGGGAAACCCATTGTGTGGTTAGACAGATGTCAGCAGAGCTTCCAGGAGCTGAGACAGATATTGACCACCGCACCTATCTTGAGGTTGCCTGAGGAGGGAGTAGGGTACGTAGTCTACTGCGATGCATCAGGGACCAGACTCGGATGTGTCCTGATGCAGGAGCGGGTAGTGTTCACCTATGGATCATGTCAGTTGAGGCCGCACGAGAAGAACTACGCTACCCATGACCCGGAGTTAGCAGCATTGGTCTTCACTCTGAAGACATGGCGACACTATCTGATGGGTGAGCGCTCTTTTCTAACCATCAGAGTCTCAGGTACATCTTCTCTCAGAAGGACCTGAACCTGAGACAGCAACAATGGCTCGAGTTCCTCCAGGACTATGACTTTGAGATAGTCTATACTCTTGGGAAGGGGAATGTAGTAGCTGATGCTCTCAGCAGGAGGAAGGGAATTCAGCTACTCGAGGAGGCGATAGAGCAGCTAGCCGCTTTGTAGATATCCTTCGTGGATAGAGATGGAGCAGCCTTCCTTCAGTCACTCACAGTCTCTCCACCACTAATACAGTGGGTCAGAGAGGCACAACGTGGGGACACTGTCTATGAGACGCGGCGTGCACAGATATCCTCAGGACAGGCACTTGATGGCTTCTCCTTTGGAGCAGAGCACAACGTCCTTTACAGAGGACGTACCTTAGTACCATTCGCTTTACGAGAGGAGGTTCTAAGAGAGTTTCACACTTCTCCCTTAGAGGTACATCCTGGAGTGGCGAAGATGTACCAGGATCTCATACGACAGAACTGGTGGCCGGGCATGAAGAAGGTTGTGGCAGAGTTCGCTTCACGACGCCTCACCTGCCAGCAGGTGAAGGTAGAGCATCAGGTACCAACAGGCTTGGTACAACCCTTAGAGGTTCCAGAGTGGAAGTGGGATAGGATATCTATGGACTTCGTGACTGCAATTCCACGCACTTCCAGAGGTCACGACTCCATTTGGGTGATTGTTGACCGACTCACCAAGTCGGCTCACTTCTTACCCTTCAGAGAGCAGGGATCAGTGGAGAGATTGGGGCGTCTCTACGTTCAGGAGATTGTACGGCTTCATGGTGTTCCATCATCTATCATCTCCAATCGTGATACTCGCTTTACTTCCCGGCTTTGGAAGGGGTTGCAGGAGGTGTTCGGGACGCAGCTACGTCTGAGCATCGCTTTTCACCCTCAGACGGATGGTCAGATGGAGAGGACCATTCAGACTCTCAAGGACATGCTCCGCGCATGTTTCCTCAACTTTGGTCATAGTTGGGAGGACCACCTACCCTTGTTGGAGTTTGCGTACAACAACAGTTACCACTCCACCATCGGGATGGAACCATACGAGGCGTTGTACGACAGACCTTGCAGATCTCCTTTGTGCTGGACAGACCCTGGGGAGTCAGCACTTGTGGGACCAGAGATGGTCCGGGCCACGATAGAGAAGGTCCAGGTCATCTAGGAGTGGATGAGGACAGCTCAGAGCCAGCAGAAGTCTTATGCTGACAGGAGGCGGAGGCCACTAGAGTTCGAGGATGGCGTCCGCGTCTTCTTGCGTGTCTCACCTCGACGTGGATTACAGATATTTGGATGAGGCGGTAAGTTGTCTCCATGCTTCATCGGACCATTCCAGGTCCTTAGAAGGGTTGGAGAGGTGGCTTATCGCCGGGCTCTACCACCTCAGTTGCACCGGGTGCACGGCGTCTTCCACATATCTCAGCTGAGGAGATACGTGCACGACCCGACGCACATCATTGACCATGGGGAGCTAGACGATGATGATGGGGCGACTTTTGCGGAGGTCCCGATGGAGATCGAGGATTGATAGAAGTGGGTCCTACGTGGATGATCGATTCCTCTAGTGCGCATCAGATGGCAGCACGGGAACCTCTAGGAGAGCACTTGGGAGATGGAGGCTCAGATGCGTGCTCAGTACCCACTTTTATTTCCCTAGCTTATAATGTATCTTTACGGGGACGTAAAGCCCTATGGTGGGAGTGATGTAAAGACCCATAAATTTCAAGGAAATTTTTTTCTTAATTTTCTTTGGAATTTTACAAGAACGCAGTTTCTGAAGTCACCTGATTCTGAGGCCCGCTGAGTCCGGAATCATTTTCCAAAGTTTGGCTCGGGTACGTTCAGTGAACGAACGAGCGGGTTTTTCTAACTTTTGAACCGGTGCTCGGAATCAAATTCTGAGGGCATTGATGGAATCGCAGCATCGGTAATTGCTTAGAAATGCCTCTTCCGGAGTTGCGTTTGCTTGGGTGTGGTTTTTAATTTTTGGGATTTAAGTTAAGAAATAAAATAATGTGGTTCGACAAACTTTATTTTATTTCACTTAAAGCTGCTTAAAGCCACTTAAAGTTTCTTAAGCTGAGTTGAAGCAGATAGGGTGGAACCCAAAATATCCTACCCTCTTGGTAAGATATTTGTGAGGTGGGGACCGCACGATCCCCACCGTTTCTTTTCCGCTATGTAACGCACCCGCGAAAACCCCTATTAAATGAAAGTCAACTGACGCGTTTTCTAAATCCTTAACACCCCTATTAATTGGGCGGTTAGGTTCGTTGCAATTAATTATATGAATTAATTTGTTCATTACTTATCTTTATTTTTCGTTTGTTGGCATATAATGAAATAAGTCCAACACATGTCTTCTTGAGGATTGTTCGTTGAGAGGATTTGACAGAAACCTTAAGTCCTTCACCCTCCTTCGCGAAAACGTGAAGAATGCGAAGAACACTAAGAACGCGAAGAACGCCGACCTACGACGAAAGGCAATGAAGAATGCCAGACCCCTGGAGATCGATGACGTGACGCCGATGATTCTGCCTCTGCGGCGCTTCTTCCATGATGATCCATCCCCGCGACAATCTTTGATCGGCATCTTGAGGTAGGGGATTGTGTTCCTTTTAATTCTTTGTAGATTATAACATAAACATGAATTTAATTGTTTTAATTAAATCTGTATGTCCTTGATCCTTGGAGTTTGACTACTCGACGTCGAGTACCGAGCGATAGCGATGCCTTTCCGCGACGCGAGGATCATCTCCTACAGCGACAGTCAATTCCGCGACGAACTCGCATCCGACGACGACGAAGGTAGGGGTCGTTTTGAAAATTATTTTACCTATGTTTTTTTCCTCCAAGGCAAGAACACGAATCAACCAATTAACAAGTTGGTCTGTGGATTATTATTTCAGGTCGAGGATTATCAACTGGTGGGAATTATGGTGTTGTTTCAAACCGCTAACGCGGTGGGTGCGGACCAACGAACAAGTCCGAACCCACCGCCCTTTTGTTCTTGATGGGAGGAATAGAGGACAACAACAAAAAGGGCCGCATAGACGATTTTTTGATTCCGCAGTGAAGAACGGGACCCGGGATAAGCTACGGCGCAGACTGAAATGAAATCGGACCACCGGAGCAACTCCGGTGGCCCGCGGACTCCACCGGCGGCGCCCCGGCGCGCCGCTGGACGGAGCCACCGCGACTTCAGCAGTGGCGGCGACGGTCGACAGACCCGCGCCCACACAGGTCCGGTGAGACACGGGACGCGGCCCTGCCGTGTCCACTGACCAAGGGCGGCCCCACGCGGGACCGCGGTGTTCTCACGTGGGTGTCGCACGCCCCCTGCGCCGCTCGGCCGTAACTGGCCGAGCCGACCCCGGCGGCCGGGCCGCGCCCACGCCGGCCGGGCCGGGTCTCGCCCAGGCCAGGCCGGGCCACCCTGATTGGGCCGGGCCAACCCAGTGGGGGTTGGTCCGGGTCGGTCCGGGCCCTGACCCCCCGTTTTCAGACCTTTTCGATCTTTTGCCCATAGCTTGAGCTATGGGCCTCCGAACGACTCTCCGTCAGCGGAAATGCGATCCTTGGATCGAGTCGGTCGTTTTGGTATATCACACTCAAGGTTTCCGAATACTTTGGGTTCATCCAGGTTGGTTCGTACACGGAACCAACCGGGCCCTCGGAGTAGAAATGCTCATATCTTGAGCTTCGGATGTCCGATTGACATGTCGTCGACTTTCTTGAATTCCTCTAAGTGAGACAGATATTTTGGCTTACTCTGACCGAGGTTTGGATGCAGGTGGAGTACGGTCTGGTTGGTTTTGCCTTAAAAACCAACCGGGCCCCTGGGATGAAAAAGCCAATAACACTCAGACGGGGCGTCCGATTGACGCGCCGTCTGCGACGTTGAGTTCCCATTGACGATATAGAACTTTTGGATACATCAACTCTGGACTATGTGTCAGTTGATGTATCAACCTCTCGGCTCGTGGAGCGGACCCTCCTAAACGAGCTTGTTGTGTGCGTGAACCCTAGAGCTGGCTGCGACAGCTACTGTGACGACGACGATTGTACAGAGATCCTTAGTGGATTCGACGGCGACGACTACATCACTCAGCGATCCTTTGTGGGTCAGTGCTACCGATCCTGTGTGGGTCTGATCCTATGTGGGTCAGGGCTCAGCGGTTTTGTGTGGGTCAGCGCCTACATATCCTGTGTGGGTCTGATCCTGTGTGGGTCTTTGCGGTGGTTAGATACCTATCGATCCTGTGTGGGTCATTGCGTGGGTTAGTGCTTATCGATCCTTTGTGGGTCAGATCCATTGGGCGTCATTGCGGGGGTTAGTTACCTATCGATCCTTTGTGGTTCAGATCCTTTGTGGGTCATTTCGGGGGTTAGTACTTATCGATCCTTTGTGGGTCCGATGGCTTAGATGAATCAGTGGCAATATCGGGTCATCTTTATCGTCATATGAAGAAGTATACCTGTGTGAGATGAATCCTGTTTACTTTCCTTTGTGGATTGTGTTGTGCTATCCTGTGTGGATTTACGTTTTTCTTTCATGTGTGTATTGGGTTGTACCTAAGCTCGGATGTTGGAGCCGAGTGAGAATTGATGACTTAGGTATATGTATGGGCATATATCTAAGCAGTGTCGGATGTTACTTCGTGATTGTATCTTTTCTTTGTGGATTATCCTTTGTGGATTCTGGGAGACGTTAAGGTGTCTCGGGGTCCCTACTGAGTATCTTATACTCACCCCTACACGGGCTATGCCCGCACTACGTTGTGTTGGTTGCAGACGACGGACAACGCTGATCGTGGTGGAGGCTTGCGGAGTAGGACGGTACCTGGAGGTGGACCACTGGGCGGGACGTACTCGGAGCGGTCGGTTGGACTCGAGGAGCAGTGGAGGCTTTCTGTACCCACCCTTCAGGTGGGATTTCCAGTGGACAGATCGACGTTGCGGCTTTACTTTTCAGCTGTTGTTTTCCCTTTCCAGTTGTACTTTAATTTCAGTTTGGGTTTGTATACTGACCCACTTACTTTTCCACACTTACTGTTGTACCAGTTTTTACTTAGTGTTTACTTCTTTCTTCTTTCTCTGTGGTGTTTGTGGTTTACTTTACAAAGGCAATGCCTTCCCTTTTTCTGGGATTTACACCTTGGTACTAGTCGCCAACCCCTGGCCTATGGAAGGTGGGCTTGGGGTAGTCACGGCACGGGCCCCGAGGGCGGGTCGTGACATTATAGAGCAATATTTGTGCCGTATACTAAGTTTTATATAAAAATTACCATTATTGGAGAAACTGTATTTATGGGAGGCCTCTCAATAGTAATTACATTTTTGGATTCGCATGAATCCCACTCCTCCACTATAAAAAGGCACTCTCCCCCTCACTTATTTACACCTATAAAGCCTTTGGGGTCATCCAAAACATTCAAAAATAATCTCCAAACTCAATTAAATTATTATTAGAATCATAAATTTTAAGATAAATCAATCCAATATATATTATTTTGGAGCAAACCAAAAGGAATTACCCAATGAAGAAGTATAATCCTTCAACAAGAACTTTTGTTTTATTTTCATTATCCACCGCCTCAATTATTCTTATTTGATGATTGTATAGTAACCTCAATATAATCAACACTCTTTTATTTTTTTATGTCAATGTTTTGACCTATACTCAAATACACTTCCATCAAATAGGATACACAATCATCGTTCATGTGTAGAATGGACTATTGATTCTCGAACCGATGTTCTTTGTTCTTCCATTTCCACCTATCATAGTTGGAAATAATGATTTAATTTATATTTTTATATAATATTTATGAAATTTTTTTATTATATAATTTTTATATAACACATACCTTCATGATTTCTATTTTATGGGAATACGATAACTTTTTTTAGGACACGTAGACTTCCGCCTCCCCAAATCGATGCGATTCATTCACAATTTACATAGAATTTATTAAGGATGGTTTTAGTAAACATATTTTATATTTAAGAAATAATAATGGTATATGATTTATAATACTTACATATATACATATATGCCTTTTACATTCATTATTTAAATACAACAAGAAAATAGAAGAGGTGTTCATACGTACGTATGAAATAGAGCCTCCATGAACAATTTATTCATTTGATATTTCTATATTTTATACATAATTATATACTAAATATAAAAAATATTTTAATAATATTTTAAATTTTTAAAATATTTAAATCCTTATCTAAGTAATAGGTTCATGAATAAAAAGTCAAAACATATACAAAAGACAATGGATATATTACCCAAAAATATAATATTAACATGAAATTGTATATAAATGCGAAATATAATATCATAATAAAAAAAATATTTTATGATATATAAGAATATGGGTTTGTGGTAAATTTTTAATAAAAATATATTTATTATACAGTAGGTTTAAACATGTATGAGGAAATTCAAGACTTAAGGTAAGTGTTTTGTCATCTCACTTTTATTCCTATGAGTTATATTCTATATTAACCACTTATTATTGTTGTTTGGTGTATATAATTTCCTATGAAATTTTTTATCATGAATTTAATTTAATTAGTTATATTAAATGTTTCAATTGATGTTATTATTTTATATCAATCATGATACAAAATTTACTCTCAATTACTAAGGGGATTTCTATTCTTACTTTTATTTTTGCGACAGACACTTATAACTTATTCCTCCAATGGCCCGAAGGCCTTCATTTTTTATTGATTTTGATAATCCACCTTTCAAGGGGTGAGGTGGAACCCTTACAAGGACCGTAGGTATATGTATTGCATGACCCATAGGATTTAGTGGAATTCAATGACTATAGGCTTCAAACATTACATACAACACAGACTAACCACTTGGAACTGCTTCTCCCCAACATCTTCATCGTGAAATCAGCTCTCCACCATCGCATGACTATTTGGCTAGGGTTTCCCAAGCATGCACAAGCTTTTACTGATGACAGGTGTCATACCCTCTCATTCTTGCAATCCGTTTAGCTTCTGTTATGGTGAAATCTCCTTGCTCTTCCTCATTTCAATGTTTGTTCCTTGTAGGTTTTCTGGTTTGCATCTGCACATAAGGTGGCTTAAAGGCCTTGAGGTGGCCCGAAGGCCTTACTGACCCGAAGTCCTAGGTGGCTCAAAGGCCTTAAAGGACTCGGGGACCAAATAGGTGGCCCGAAGGCCCAAACAAGATAAAATTCCTGGCTGCTACAGTGCCAAACAATGCCTTCTACAGTACCCACTACAATACCTGCTACAGTTCCTACTACAATTACTGAAAATTAGCCTCCGCCTGGATTTGATCCTGGGTCTCATGGATGAACATAAAGAGTCCTCACCAACTGGCCTGAGACTCATGTGAAACTTATGACTTATTCAACACTAATTTATTTTGTGTGGTGTATATATTTGATAAGAATGTATTACATGATTATTATCCTTACATTTATTTATATTTACACATCCATTTTATCAACTCTCTTGTATGGTATTTATGGTTCAAAAGTTACCACATTAGTAATGTAATTATGTCTCAATAGGCCTTCTTCGAGAAACGTGTCATGTTACGCATCAATATTCTTATACAAGGTATATATACCACCATTTGGAAAGTTATATCTTGAAATTATTTATTTTAATGATATTTTAATATTTTTTTAATGTTATTATTTCATTGGGATTATGATTCAGTTTTACCAAAGTGGTAAAACTTTATTTCTATAATCGCATCATTTGTCGGGATATTTTATTATTATGCCTACATTGATGGAATATTATGGTAAATCTCCCAATAAAACTCATGGATATTCCTATACTATGGTTATTCATGATATCACAATATAATGTTACCATTTTTCCACTCCTTGGTAAATGATTAATAAAATGTTTTAATGAAATTTTGTCCTTATTTCTCTCTTCAATTAGAATCCTATTTTTTTTACAATCCTTGTTTTCAAAAAATGTTTTCAAAAATGTTTTTAAAATATCTCTTAAGTTAATTTTAAAGTAAAATGAATTTAAAGATATTTTTGGTGTTTAAATGGTTTTCAAATCTTCCTTTATACAAGTTGATTTATTTTTTCAAAGAAAAAGGTTTTCAAAATGTTTTATGTTTTAAAAGAATTTTTCAAAGTGGAAAGGAATTTTCTCTTAAGAAATGCATTAAATTAGTTATAAAGATTACATCATAAGATTTCAATGTATTTTTCAAAGAAAAGGATTTTGAAAAAGTTATATAATTTCCAAAGAAATTTTATTTTCTTTATGAACTCTTACAAGTGATATTTTAAAATCCTTCTCTATATAATTTGACATTGTTTGGTAAAGTTATGATTTAATAGGGATATTATCCAAGGATACCATTAAAATTATCTCTATGGATGGTTTATGTTTTTATGGAATGGTGTTTATGGAACCCTTTTATTTTCCTTGTGTAAATCATATTTCAATGATAATGACATAAAACCCATTTCTCTTCAACGGTTTATACCATGATAAATGCTTATGAAACTTGCTTCCTTTCATGGGTTATTCAAGGATACATGATTATCAAACCTATCCCTTTTACATTAGTTATGATATGTTTAAATGTTTGTGATACCCATTTCATTTTAAATGTTATTATATTATGTTTATGAAACTCATCTCCTTTTATGGGTCATCAAATGATGAATGTTTTATTATCTTGTGGAAAATGTATATATTGTATTCATAATGTGAGGGGTGGGGCCTATATCTCCCTCTAATTCATTAGGTAACAATAAATGTTATATGAGACCAGAGGGTACAAGTGTCTTAGCCCAGACCTAAAAGCAATAGGGTACATAAGTTGTATCCCAAGAATGAAAACAAGAGGGTGCACAGGAGGGAATCCCAAGTGTGAAAAAAGAGGATACACGATAGGGAATCCCATGATGGAGAAAAGAGATTCCATGGGAGGTAATCCAAATCATGAAAGAAGAGTTTACATGGGAGTGAATCCCAATCCCAAAAACAAGAGGGTACATGGGATGGAATCCCAATCCTAAAACAAGAGGGTACATGAGAGGGAATCCTAATACCAATGAAAGATAGAGCATGGGAGGGTTTCCCATGCCTAGAACTAGAGGGTACATAATAGGGAATCCCATTCATGAATTAAGAGGGTACATGATAGGGAATCTAATGCCCGAATTAGTAACATGGGATATCAGACCAAGCCTGGCAAGTTATGATGGTCATGGTAGGTGGCCTTGACATAGTATTTTCTATACTTATGGGTATGCCAAAATTACATATCATTTTCCTCTATTATTCCCACATGGATTATGCTCTTGATTCTCTTTTGATTCGTGTCTTATTAATAGAAAATACTTATGCCATGACTCTTGATTATGATATTTTATATGAAGGGTATGATCTTATAATGTTATGCTCATGTTCTCATACCATTATTGTCATGCTATGATTATTTATATCCCATTTTTACCTTATTGAGAATATGAGGTCACTCATTTCTTATGTTTTCTTTACCTAGTTCATGAAGAAAAGATTTAAGTAGGAGTACTTAAGGGTAAGATCTCTAAGAGGGATGTGGATGATCTTTGAAAATGTTAGAAGATTATGTTTCTAAGTTTACAAAAACAATACACTATTATAGTCCTCAGACATGTATTTTTCTAATGTGAGGAATATTCATATAAAATAAAGTAATATTTTTGTATGTTAAGACTAGGTCTCTATAGTTGGTATCAAACAAATTTTTTAGTTAACCATTAGAAGATTTGAAGAGAAATATTTGGTGAGATCCCTATGGAAATTTCTAAGGATATGTATCAGAATGTCTCTAAGGATAAGCCTAAGGTGTCATATATTTAAAATTATTTTCATGATTTAGGCATCTTATAAATAATTTCTCATGATTATATTTTTTTGATTATGATAATTGTTTCTCAAACTATGCTTTTAGGTCATAGTCAATAGCTGTAACATGAAGGAACATGGATAATATTCAATGTTTTAGATGACAAAATTATGGGAATTATGATTATAGATGTCCTAAGTGGAAATATCATGAAAATAATTAGGAAGTTTGTACGAGTATTGGTTTAATATTGAGGATAAAGAGATCATAAATGTCAGGTGAAAGGTATGGGATATTCTAACCATATTGTTTATATTAAATGTAAGAATAATGATTATATTGAGGTTGATAAACCTTAAGAAAATATTCATATTTCATATTCTAGGAATGAATAAGATGATGAAGCATGATTAATGGCTTAATTATAAAGATATGTGATTGATGTGTATTTGTTTTGGAATTGAAAGAATATGTTAAATGAATGATGAAATATATAAGTATTATCAGTATAATTTTTTAATTATGGGTTGAAAAGGATATATGGAATGGTGATAAATAATTAGAAAAGTGATATAAGGGAATGGAACTATTCTGATTAAGGTAAGGTAACAAATAATGTGTTCCTAAGGCTGAGAAAATGTTATTTAGTATGGATAAAGAGATGATGGCATGGATAAATAAATTGGATTGTATTTATGACCTTAGAACTGTTGAAGGATTTATTGAAAAAGTCATCTACACTATCATGGATGGAGATTATGGAATTTATGGAATATAACCAATGATATTTAAAATAAGAAAGAATTCATGTTTTCAATAAGGATGTATGGTAATTCATTTTATTACCATGTTTCAATAGAATACATGATAAATGTACTAATATCATTGGAATGTAGAAACCATATTGGGGGGATCAATGTTAAGCTAATTTAGTGAAATTATTTCTAATGTTTTGGGATTTTTATCTTTTAAAAGGGTTATAAGGTTTACCGTTTATGGAATGGTTTAAACCAATCTTCATATTTGGTGTTAGAGATTAAATTATTTTCTCATCATATGAGTTTTTTTGAAAATTGGATAACATGGGCTAACCTTTGTTATTGTGATGTTGGATAAAGATTGATAGAACGACCTATCATTCTATTTATGGATCTCATGATATGTAAATGCTTAAGGAATGAAAAATTTAGACTTTTTATATGAATAAATATGTATTTTAAATGGGTTTAGGCATAACCCAATGGTGAGATTATTCTTATGAAATGGAATGAAATCATGTAAGTAAATTTTATAGTGAAAATTTTCTAATTTTAGGAAAACAGTCATGAAATAAAATTTTGTCTCCTTATCATCATTTTTAATGTTATCAATGACTTTTTTCAAGCCCCTTTGGGATATGAATTTTTGATAATTAAATTTCACCTAAAAATGTTCTCTATTATTATTTATCATAACATGATGGTTATATTTCACTTTCATGACCATGTTTTCACTTTCCACCTATTTTATCCTATGTGGATACCTAGTTAAGAGTTACTTTGGGTATACATTATGGTACCAACTTTCCAATTTTAAAATAATTTTTTAGTATTCATTTTTATGATGTGGGTTTTTATGAATGGAGCTTTGAAGTTTCAAAACTTTGATAATCCAAATGAATTTTGAGGAAGAAATTAATTTTAAGGGCAGGTACAATGTAACACCCCATGTTTTTAGGAACTAATTTGTTTTGAATAAATTTATTTGTTTACTTGCATTGCACACTACACCACATTATTCTTAACTTATATACAACAAATATTTAGGCTTTCACTATAAACAACCCATAGATTAGGATGCAGTACATGAAACACTATGTTTGTCTTGTGTTACATCCAATGCCTAGTTCCTTCAATATCTTGTGTTACACGCATGGCCTAGTTTCACAAAACAATAATATAATATCAATATTGTTAGTAAAATATCATTATAGTTACTATAATATATTTAAAATGTGATTTATGAATAATATTAGTATAATTATTAAAATAGGGTTTACACGTTTATATAAAATGAATCCTTTGGTTGTCAATTCGTTAGAAATTAAAGTAAGAACTATATGAAAATAATGAAATTATTTTCCGAAGAAAACTTTTTCAACCACAATTTTATCCCAATAAATTAAACAACCCATTGTTTATTAATGTTTTTTACATTTTTATTATATATTAAATCAATTTTTTTTACACTCATCCAATAGTTTTGATAGGCATAAGATAAGAATAAATCAAATTATATTAATAAAAATGTATATTTCTAAAAGGTAATTATACAAACTTTTAACAGAGAACCCATTCTAAATATAATTTATGAAAATTTTATAATTATTATATGAAAAAATGAACTTCTTATTTGAAATAGGGATGTAAAAAATTAATTTGGGATAATCTTTTGTATTTTTCATAGAATTTTCATATTTTGATAAATAGTGAAAAACACTGAATTTTAATTGAATACTATTTTTTTAATCTAATTTATTTTTATAGTTAAATTATATTTTATTTTTTTAAATTAAATTTAGATCCATTATACGTAAATCAATCCAATTTATTTCATTGAAACCAATTCCACATTGAAATTGGATATTAGAAAATTTAAATCTTTTAACATTTTTACTTTAAAAACTCACTTTCCAATCACGTATTTAGGATTAATTTGAAATTATGTTTGGAAACTTATGGGAAAAGAATTTGGAAAAAATTTATTCTATATTTGAAATAATAATAATTTGTAATTTATAAAAATTTAAAATTAGTTTTTGACCAGAAATATTTGTTAAATAATTAAAATTAATTACAATGATTAGGGTAAAAAATGTTTATCTAGTTGTTAAACATTAACTTAAGTAGAAAAATGACATAGAAACATGTACAAAATCCACTCTATAGGAATATTTTGATCAAATACTCACTTTTATATAAAATGGACCATTATTGGAGACATTTTATGTAAGGGATACCCCTCAACAGTGTTTACCTTTTTATATTTAACAGAATACCACTCATCCTCTAAAATAAAAAGACCCTCATCCCATCAGTTATTATCACATCTCAAACCATTTTTTTTGTAAAAAAATCTACTATAACCTTATAAAATCCATCCATTCATATTATAAGCCTCAATTTGGTCATAACTAAGTCCAAGTTAGTCCTTTAGTGCAAACTGAATGGAATTACTGAAGGAAGATGTAACATCCTTCAACAAGATTTTTTTAATTTTCCTTCCCCATCCCCTGAACTATTCGTATTCCATTATTGTGTAATAACCTAAAAATATTATATATATTTAGGTGTTGTTTTTATATGTTTTATACCTACACTCACACACACCTCCATCAAATGGGACACACAATCATCATTCGTGTGTATGGCGGCCCACTGCCTCGAGAACAGATGTGGTTCATTCTTCCATTTCCACCTATCAAGGATGGAAACAATGAATGAATTTATATTTTTATATTATATTTATGATATTTATAATATCATTATACTTATGTAATTATTATATAACATTTACCTTTATGATTTCCATTTTATGGGAATACAATAACATCGTTTGAGGACGTGTGGACTATCAATGTGATGTGATTAATTCACACATTACATAAGTGTTATTAAGTATGGGTTTAGTAAATGTATATTATATATATGAAATAATATATATATTTTATTGATAATATATATATTTTAATGTACTTACTTTCTTTCAATATGACAGGAAAACAGATGCAATGTTTATGTGTACGCACGATCTACCGTCTCCATGAATGGCGTGTTCCATTTCATATTTATATATTTTATATATTTTTATAAGTTTTTATAAACTGAATATAAATTATATTTAAATCGTGTTTTACATTCTAAAAATAATTAAATCCTGATCTATGTAAGAGGATCTAGATTAAAAAGTCAAAACAAATACAAAAAACAAATAGGATATTACCCAAAACATAACATTAAAAAAAGATTTTAAATAAATGGGTAATATAAAGTATTAATAAAAAAATATATGGTATGATATGTGATAATATGATTCTACGATATATGTGTAATAAAATTATAATTATTATACCGGATTTTTGAACTTGTATTATGAATTTTGTTATATAAGGTAAGGTTTTTCCCTTGTCAATTTTATTTATGTGAGATATATTCTATATTCACCACTTATTCATATTTTAAAGTTTATATACTTCCCTATGACATGTTATATCATGAATTTAATTCCTTTAATGACATTTAATATTTAAATTGAGGTTATTATTTCATGTTTATCGTGATTTAAAAGTTACTCAATTAGTTAGGGGATTTATAGTCTCACATTTTTTTCTGTGAGATTTATGCTTTATTCGCCACTAATTTGTTTTGTGTGGTGTATATAATTTTCATGAATTTATTATATTATTATTATCCTTAAATTTATTTTTATTTAATATTTCATTTTATGATCTCTCTTTCATGAGGTTTATGGTTCAAAAGTTACTAAATCGGTAAAGAAATTTTTTATAAACTTTCCTCCTTTGACTCACATGCCATATTATGTACCCATACTATTCTACAAGGTGTATATAATTACCTTTGGAAGGATATATCATGAATATATCTCTTATAATTATATTTTATGCTTCATGAAATTATATTATTTCATGGGTATTATGATTCAATGTTACCATAGTGGTAAATGTTTTTTGCTACAATATCATCTTTTACTGGGATTGTTTATGATTATGATTGCATTGATAAAATATTATGATCCATATCTCAATAACTCTCATGACTATTCCAATTATCTGGTTATTCATGAAATCTTCATATAATGGTACGATTTTCAAATCTTTGGTACTAAATATGATTAAGAAAATGTTTTTATGAAATTCCGACTTTATTATTCTCTACAATCAGAAATCCATTTTATTCTCAAATCATGTTTTATAAAAATGTTTTTAATTTTTATCTTAATATAATTATCTAGGAAAAAATATTTTAAAGAAATTTTTAATTTTTAGATGGTTTTAAAATATTCCTTTATATGTTTTCAAGGTTATTTTCAAATTAAAATGTTCTCAAATGTTCTTATTTTTAAAAAGGAATTTTTCAAAGAGGAATGGATTTTTTTTTTCAAAAAATTATTTACATAATTTTAAAATATTACTTCATAATTTCTCAATTTTTTTTCGAAGAAATTTATTTTGAAAACATTATATGATTTTTAAAAGTGGAAAGGATATTTTCCTCAAGAAATGTTTTAAATGATTTTTAATTCTTACTTTTTAATATTGAGCTGAATGGTTTTTTTTTTATGGCATTGTGTTTACATAACCCATTTATTTTCCATGAGAACATCATATTTCAAGGAGATTGAAATGAAACCCATTTATCATCCATGAGTTATACCATGATAAATTCTTATGAAACCGACTTCTATTCATGGGTTATTATAGGATAAAATGATTATAAAACCTATGTAATTTACATAGGTTATGATACAATGAAATTTTTGTGATACCAATTTCATTTATTGAGTTATGATATGATGTTTATGTAACCCAACTATTTTTATTGGTCAAGATATTAGGAATGTTTTTTATCTTATGGAATATGTATGTATGATTTAATTAGGTGATGGGTATGACCTATATCTCTCTAAAATTAATTCGGTAATGATAAATGTTATATGAGCTCAGAGGGTGAATGAGTTATAGCCTAAGCATTAAAACAAGTGGGTACATGGGTTATAGCCCAATCCCAAAAACAAGAGAGCATCCCAATCTCGAAACAAGTGGGTACATAGAAGGGAACCCCTAGACCAAAATATGAGAGTACATGAGAGGGAATCCCAAGCCTGAGAAAAGAGATCAAACGAAAGGGAATCCCAATCCTGAAACAAGAGTGTATATTGGAGGGAATCCCAATAATAATAAAAAGAGGTTACATAGAAGGGTATCCCAAGCCTAAAACAAGAGGGTACATAGGAGGGAATCTTAAGACCTAAACAAAAGGGTACATGGACAATCATCCATTCCTAAAATAAGAGGTTACACAGGAGGTAATCACAATTCAAATGTGGGTACATGGGTGATTGGTCTAAGACTACCAAGTTATGATGTTCTAGTAGGTAACCTTGAAATAGGATTATCTATACCTATTTTATGCCACAATTCCATGTATTATTAATCTATTATGCTCTCATAGATTATTATATTGATTCCCTTATGATTCATCTTTTATGAACATCTAGTCCTTATGGCATGACTCTTGATTATGATATTTGAGATGCAGTATATGATATTCTAATGGTGTGTTTATGTTCTCATACCCTTATGGTTATGTTATGCTTACATATCTCCCTTTTTAACCCTTACTAAGAATCCATGATTATACCTTTCTTTTCTTTATTTTACATTGTTTCGGATGAAATTTTTTTTATAGGAGTGAAAAATGGGATGATTTTTAAGGGAGAGGTTGAAAATATTTTACCAAGTTAGAAGATTATGTTTCTGAGTTTATAAATACACTAAACTCTAAGGGGCCTCAGTCATGTATTTTTTTAATGTGCTTAATATTAATCTAAAATTATGTAATATACTTATATGTTAAACCTAGGTTCTTCTATGGAGGTTTTTATAGTAAAAGGAGGGAGCCTTTTCCAGAAATGGAATAGATGATGTGTGGAGGTGTGTACAACACTGTGGTGCTAATGGCTATTTCGTGGTGTACCTCTGATGTGGTGTAAGGGGAAAACAAGGCTACTATAGTTTTTGATATGGCTATTCTATGGTCATTGGTTGCGATTTAATCCCACCCTCAGTGTCCAAGAACTGTATTGTGGAGTAAATAGGTTTCTACCTAGTGGGTTTGGATGACTCTACCATGTTTGGGGTAGCTACCTCATGGGATGTTGGCTCCGACCCGATCCATTAGATGGCTAAAGGGTTCATGTTGTGTGTTTCTTGTAAGAACACCATAGCTAATAGATCCTATAAAATTGGATCTATCTAGGTATTTCAAATGGTATTTGACCATGGTGTGGTTGTTTAATGGTTAATGAGGCTATGTCATAGAAGTGGTGCTCTGTGGAGTGGTCCATGGGGCTATGATGTGGTCTCTTTAAAATCCATCATGTCTATAAATAATCCATGACCACCAAAACTTCACTTATATCCCTATAGTTCCACTTGAACCATAAAAACCCAAGAATGGTTTTCAATGTCCTTAAATAATATTTTAGATAGAGATAAATCCACAACCTCTAGTTATCAATCAGTGGAGATCCATGGTAATAACTACCCTGTTTTTAGAAGTTTCCCTCTGTTCATTCTTTTTTCCTCCCATTATTCTTATTATGCTATAGAGTTTCATCTCCACTATTCAAATATGATTTCATTTTTTGTTTTTAGGTGATTTTTTTTCTCAAATCCTTTAGGATATTGTAATTTCTATATGGGATAGGGGATTAGTGATCCATAGTGTTGGTTTGTTCTCATTTAAATAACATTGAAGCATTTGAGGTAGGGGATTCATTGATTATACTTTATTCACATGAACTAAAAAATTGATCATGTTTTCCCCCATTGGATGGTGGTGGAATTAAAAAAATTAATATTGAACCATATTAAATCCAAAATTCGATAGAGGTCAATTGTCAATATTTTATTCTGTGATATCGAGTTGCATCTTGATTTTCTATATAGTATGATACCCATACAATGACCATGTGGCATGTTTTTATTTTTGTATTATAATGTTTTTGTTTATTGGAAATGGTAAAGAATTTAATGTCTTTAATTGTTAATTTAGTTTTCTAAATAACATTAAGAGGATCGCTATCTAAATCTATTCACTATTGGAAGGGCTATTTGTAACAGGGTCCCGTTGAAAATGGCCCGTTGTGGAAAATGGTGTCACAAATATTATTTTTTTTGTCACGGTCCATTGAAAAACGTGATTATTTGCCATAGGAAATGGTACCATCACAAATAGTTTTGGAGAGTTTTTCAAAAATCTATTTTCTATGGGTCGGCTACCCATCGTAAATATTTTTCATGATTTAAAAAAAAAATTATTTGGGATGGGCCGCCACAATTAGTATTTACGACGGGTCTGCCAAAAATAATGGGAAAAAATAAAAAAAACTATATAAAATAATATTAATAATAAAATATTATTTATATAAATTAAATTCTAATATTAATATTAGTAAAATAAAATTATTTACCAAATAATATTAATAATATTAATAGATTATTGATATAAATGAAATAATAATATTAATATTAGTAAATTAAAAGTAATTATAAAATAGTATAATTATAATTATAATATTAGTAATATAATAAAAACCTCAATATTCGCAAACATAAAAAAATATATTAATTAATAAATTAATAAATATAATAACAAAATTAAATAAAATTAAAAAACATTAATATTCATAAAAATATTAAAAAATACTATTTAAAATGTTAAATAGTTAATATTACAAAAAAACTACATCAAAATGTTTCATTAGAAAATTAGAATATATTACAGTGAGGGAGGGTCATCTGGAGCAGCTAGAGGAGATGGTGGAGGGAACTCCATCCCTAAACTACGAGTCAGACGTCGCATGTACCCCATCTACTCCTACTCATGCCGATGTAGCCATTGATGCATCTCATCATGTATCTCTTGCTACTGTTGTTACTGTTATCGTAGAAGCTCTTCCTACTGTTGTTTCTTCCACTGATTCATCTCTTCCTACTCCCTAGACATAGTATCTCTACACTCACTCTGACCTCGTAGCTTCTCCTGATACATTGCAGCAGTTGATGATGACTCTCTATGATCTCATCTCGAGCTAGATGCTGACATTGTAATGGTTCCATAAAAACTCCAAGGGGTCAATCGAGAGTTGATACCAACAAATCAGCCTTTATTGAAGGCATACTGGTTTGCCTGCATCCGTGCTGGCTCATCAAATTGGTGGGAACTGGTCTTACCGTCAGTCTCAGCCTAACTCTTACTATGTGTCTAAGATGTCATTACCTCATATGACTCCTTCAATTTCAATTTAAAATTAAAATAGTTAAAATATTATTTTAATTAAATTTTAAACTAAAAAATAAATTATAATGACCACAATTTGACACTGGCAGGCACCTCTAACCTCCTCAATGGCTGGATCACTGTACATCCTCCTATAAACATCAAACTATATAATATCGGGTTGTGAAACTTACTATATGAATATAAAATAAACCGTTTACATTTAAAGTTATATAAAATATTTTAAATAAGGTACTTACTATATTCTCCCTACGTGTGCTGAATATACGACTACCCGTTCGATGTTTCACCACCTTTATCCCTTGATTTTTCTGACATACTGATGAACTACAATGAAACCACCTACTCAACCATTGTGTACATAATCCATCCCAAAACCTGAGATGAAATATAATCAGGTCAGTAGACGTGACATGTCTTGTCAAACTCTATCACTGCTTCTTTCTCCATTAATTTCCTTTTCAAATTATGCCAAAACTGAGTGGAACACAGACACATTTCTCTATGTCATGCCTTCCAGATAGCCTCACACATGATCTCATAAATGGTATACTGTAAACCCTACAAATAATTTATAATATCATGTTATTAATTAAACTAATTTAAAAATAAATAATATTTATTTATGTACTAGCCAATTCTGAAACATATGGCACTAAACATCAACAGGAATCTGATCTCGTGATACCCATGATTCCGAAAAATAATTACACAATATAGTGCTCCCCTCTCCAGTAGCTATATTCATAAAGATGTGAAAAAAGAACAATTAATGAACCAATTTTAATATAAGTAAATTAAATAAAACTATATAAAATATACAGGTAAACATACCTTTGTGTGTGTGGATTGAACCCAAAATGTGGAAGTCACTCAGGGATAGGGTATGGAATCATTAGTCGAGAAAGACCACACCCCCTCTGGGTGCTCCTTGGACTGCCATCAGTTTGAGGTTCAGATGATCTGACATCCTGTTTGTCCAAAGCTAGATCAACCTCCTGCAACATATGATATATATCATCATTCATATGAAACATGAAATGATTGTTTTTAGAAAATAGTTGAAAAAAACTATTATATATATATATATGATTATAACCATAATTTAACAATGTCAATGTACATCTTCATCCTCATCATCATAACTATCGAAGAAAATTATTCATCTTCCTCCTCAGCATCATCAATTTCCATATTAGTTTCAGTTTCATCATCTCTTGTCATTTCAAATTTAGTTGTAACATCATTAACATCGTCATCACCATCAGACCTTAACTATGGGGTGTCATCAATTATATTCATGTCTCTTCATGAAAAAGATGGATTTGTATGAATCTCTTAAAAAATTTCAATTCCTTGCACTTCATCGGAACCAAATTCGCTTTCAATAAAATGATTATCTTGAGATTTAATTTTTATTATGCTCCCCCAATCACCCAACTCTCTTGAAGTAGCATATTAATTTGTTTAAAAAAATTTATTTTCATCATGAGCTAATAAAAATGGTTCATTTAATACAAGAATACTTTTATATTTAATAAAAAAGATTCCATGGATCAGATGAACACACAATCCTATTTCTGTATCCAATAATAGACATTTAAAATTCAGTATGTAATGTTTTCCCAGATAACAGTGTTCAATAATTTCCTCCAGCATGCTGTAAAAGTCGACATCAGTTCTCTGTGATGAGATCCTCTCATTAAAACACCAATATTCATTGTTTTTTGATTCCCCATATGCGCATGTATGAAATCAAAAACCATTAACCACATATTCACTATAAGATTTAACTATTTTGGATGGTGGGTTACTCAATACACACAAGCAATTCTCAATTTTATCATCATGGTGAGATACCTAAATTTTTTTATACAATTATCATTATAACGAGTATTAAATTTATTTTTTATGTGAAATCAAAAATAATTTAAGTTACAAGTTTTTGAAACAATTATGAATTTTTTTGAGGGTGTTCTTCAAGAGAAGCTGCTATAATTTGTGGAAATTGTTTCTTGATATGATTATCATATAACCTAAAAATAATATAATATTAATGTAATGTTATAAAAATTATACAATAAGTTATTGGAGCACTAACATTACATATTGTGTCATTTATTCCCAGTTGATCAGAATATATGTATTAGCTCTGTAATGTTCATCATCTAAAATACATCATTCATGAACTCCACTGAAGCCATGTTTGGGCCGATTGAAAATTGATAATTGATTTCTCATGCCATCATCAACATTTAACTTATTATGGACCATGCAGTTGTGTTTTTAGGGATATTCGTATTTAATGTAATGAGAGTAGAAAAAAAAAAGATATTTCCTCTTGTAAATAAGCTTCTACAATTGAACCTTCAACTGATGATTTGTTACATACTTTTTTTCTACAATTTCTACATACATATCTCAAATGGGTACATCTATCGGAACTGTATAGGACCTCCACATTTTGTTTCACATGTAAAATGTAATATAAAATGTTCCATTGAGTGAAACAAAGATGGAAGGAAGATTTTTTCTTGTTTACATAAAATTAAAATGAAATCTTCTTGTAGTTTCCTTTCTATATCGTAGTGTATTGTCGTCGTACAAATGACTTGAAAAAAATATGACATGTCTATTAGCGCATAAAAAGTCATATAATTAAACAAATCCCTTAATCTAATCAGCATATTTCTTTCTATTAAAACATGACCATCATGAATTTTCAATCCGGTAATATGACCATTTGTGACACATCTTCCCAAATTGGAAGAATAACCATCTAGAAGTCTCAAATATGAAATCATCTAACAAAATAATATGAAATACTCTTTTGACATTGTATAATCTTCTTTTGGATTCATTAACTTCTGTAAAATTAAATTTTAGAACAGTTCAAGTTCTGATCTCTTGAAAATTTGGGCAAGATCTAATCATGTATTTACATTATATTTGGTCTTACCTGGTGTATCCAAAACTATTTGAAATAAATTATCATAATATTTCTTCTCAATATTCATCACATCCAATATGTGATAGACCAACAAATCAGACCAATATATAAAATCCTGAAAAATTCTCTATTTTATCAGATTGTTCTCTTTTCCAAACCCATAATTTTTTTTGGTTTATTGTTAGTCAAAATGTTATGGGAGTTAATGAAGAGACAATTTATTTTCAGTCTGTACCTAAGATCATTATTGGAGGACCATCTATTTTAATTGTCCCTTTACTGAAATGATATTTTTTTCAAAAAGGATGATCAGTTGGAAGGAATTTTCAATGATAGTAAAAAAAGGTTTTTTTCCATTAATGATCATAAAAACTTATTTGTCTCTCATATAGTATGAAAATTATTTTCGACCACGTTTAATCCATCCAGATAACTTTCCATATGATAGGAAGTCATGAATTTTCCACATCAATGCAGCAGTCAGAAGAAATTTTTGTTTAAAAACAACATCATATATACTGACACCATTAATCCACAGTGAATTTGAATCATCAATCAATGGATTCAAATAAACATCAATATTACTTTTTGAATATCCTAGAATTAATAAGGTAAAAATGTTATATGGATCCTTCATCAACATCCATGGAGGTAAATTTTATTGAGTTATAAAGGCATGCCAACATGAATACTGACTACTGTAAGAACCAAATGGATAGAAACCATTAGTAGAAAGACCCAATATCACGTTTCAGGCTCCTAAAGAAATAGAAGAATGTACTTGGTCAAACTTTTTCCATGGATCACCATCAGAGGGATGATTTAAGATTTTACCTGTTGAAATATCGGTTTTGTTCTATGAAATCAATGTTGATGTGTTCTAAGACATAAATAAATGCTATAATCTGGGTGTGAGTGGGAAATATCTCAATTGATTTAATGGAATAAATATAGACTTCACTGGTTGAGCTTATTTATAACTTGATTTTCCATATGTAGTATAACTATCCATTGACTTATTTTCAATATTATATAAGATGTAGTCATTTACCAACACAATTCCACATAACCACACCAACGTCAGAGATGAACGGTAGGGTTTGCGAATAGAGGCCTCCACCCTAGGCAGCGATGGCCTCCGGACAGGACCTTCCACCCTTGGTGGGGGGTGGGGGATCTTCACCGCCACTTCCTGGTGATCATCGCTTTGTTCCCTTCTTGAATCCTAATTCCCTGCCCTCATTTCCCCAAATCCCCCTTTCTCCAAAAGTTGCAAAACGTTTTGATGGGATCCTACAGCTCTCGATCTCGACTTGGGAGTTCACGGATGCCTCCTCCTTGATGAATATGACCTTGATAGCACGATTCAAGAAACGAAGTCCGTCCGTGGATCTCTTTGACCAGATTATCTTCAACACTTGGGGACTTCTGGAGTGAGCCACCATGGGTATCGTTGACTCAAGGCATATAATGATCCGATTTTCATGAAAAGAAGATCTGATATTGGCATGGTCGTATGCTCCTCGGTACTATGATGGCCCCCATTTTTTTTCTCTCCTGATGGACATACGACTATCATATGAAATGGGATTCTCCAACCATGAAAATTTGGGTAGGTTTTCCTGAACTACCACTTCCATTTCAGATTCCATCCATTATCTGAATGCTTGGAAATATTGTCGGTCGACATCTTTGCTCTGATTGTAGAACACGAGAAGTGTGTCACCCGATTTCTATGAGGATTTGCGTCAAAGTGGATATCTCCAGTCCACCGGTTCACTCTTTGTTGATTTCTGTGGGTGAGGAGTTCAAGTATAAAAAATTAGTGCTTTTTGAGTCCTTCCTTTAGTTGTGCTCCCGGTGCTTCAAAATTAAACATCATCCAGAAAAGTGTAGACGTAGGAAGTTGATTTTACAGGCTGCCGAGGGTGTGTAGGCCGGTGAGGTGCCCTGTTCTCAGCAGCGACATTAGGGTCTAACCGATGGGGAGTTGGCATGGTCTAGTCCTGGTATTGCAGAATAGGGCATCGTGAAAGAGTCAGTGGAGAAGTCTGAGTACTTGACAGTTGCTACTGTGTATGAAAGACTGAAACATAATCTGGGGGTGTGCAATCCAGGAGCATCGGCTGCCAAGGGTAGTGCAAAGATTATGGGTGCTGGAATTGAAGGATAGGTGACAAATCAAGACACGGTTGATCCCTTAGTGGAAAAGAGGACATGAAAGAGTCTAGGAAAGGTGGATCAAATGAAAACAGTGGCGAGAGGGTGAGAATTCCATCTGGTATAAGCTCAAGTCCTTGGAAAGAGTCTCTAAACATCTAGCTTTCTGCTGAAGGTCAATCCAATCATGTTGAACAACAAGGTCGGGGCTCGGAGGACACTAACAAGCATCCTCAATCTAGAGGTCAAGGATTCGAGCAGCACAAAATCCCAGATATGACAGTAGCCCCGTGCAATGATTCCCCTGTGGGAGGCAACATCATGGAGGTTGAGGATTATGGAATAGAACTTCACGGGAAGTCCTTTTTGCAAGCTTCTATAGATTCACTTCATGGGAAATGGAGGTAGGAGGGAGTTAGTGTATTGGGGACCTTTGACCCAAACACTCCCATTCATAACTCCTCATTCCTTCAGGCTGAGAGACAGGGGAAGAAGAATGGCTTGGAGGTCAAATCAGGCAAGGTAGATTTTTGGTGCAGGCTGAGGCCCCCCAAAGAAGACTCAGGGGTGGAGTTCAAAAACCATTTTGAAGGTCTGACAGATCAATAACAAACACTAACACCGAAGGAGGAAGATTCAGGTGATGATGGGTATAGCCAAGTCTTGGAAGACAGTGTGGAACATTTCCAAGGGAATGGCCCTCACAGCCCAAGAAAGAAGAAGGGGCAAAAAGGAAAGCGTGACTCAGGGAAATGTATCGTGGTGCAGGGGAAAAAATCCAAGGGTCGCAAAGACTACTCTTACTTGCCTAAACCGATGGAAACCAGCTTGGCCAAGAAAGGATGAAACAAGGAAAATAATGTCCTACAAGAAAGGGAATGTGGAGACCCAAGGAAAGAACCAAGAGTGATGAAAGAAGAGGCAGTGGGTTTCTGAAGCTCATCCTCCACTCCAAGGAATAAATGATTAAAAAATTCCTTTGGCCCAATTCCTCAAATGAGGACATTTTATGAATTTATGAAAGAAGGTTAAGCGTTGATGCCACCGAGGATCAAGAAGTGTGGATAGACAAGCATGACCGAATCATAGCCCGGGGCTTCAATCAATGAAAAATCACCTTGGAGGAATTCATTCAGATAATGGAAAAAATGGTTTCTCACCATGAAGAACTCATCAAAGTGGATCTAGACACTCAGGTTAGTACTCTGCACTTGGAACTATATAGAGTGTCTAACTCAAATAACCTTAGTCTTGTGTTTAACCATTTTGTGAGCTCAATCAGTACATAGTGGTTTTTGTTTTGTGAAATATGGGTTCTCACCTGTCCCTAAATTGGCTTTATAATAAAAATTTATATTGGAGGAGGATGTAGTCATTTGACCAGTTATGAATCTTCTGATAACCAAGACCCAGATTACGAACCATTCGCTTTCTCTCATAGAAATTTATATGCAACACATTTCCATCAGGTAGAAGTGTTTTTAACAAAGAGAATAACTGATCAAAATAACTATTTGATATTAAATTATCTGATTTAATGGCCATAAATTTAGCAACTACTTAAAATTTTTTTTATCTTGAAACCAAGATATAAGGCATCCTCATCAGACCTTAACAACTCATATAAATGATATGGTTCCAACTCAGGAGTTAAATCAACATCATCCTAATTTTCTGTTTGTTCAAAAGACAGACCTTCCACATCATGTACTAAATTTTGAAACCATGCTGGATCAGGAACCAAATTATTAGTATCTTCTTTGGAATTGGTCATACCATGTTGATACCCAAAAAAACATAATCTTTTTGAAAACTAAAATGAAATAAATGACCTCCAACGTTGTCAAAGTTTTCATACATTGTCAGAGCACATTTTTTTACAAGGACACTTAATTGTCCCTTATGAAACAAATTCTTGTTTTGATAATACAAATGATAAGAAAGATTGAACACCATAAATATATATAGTATTTAAACCAAAATTGTTTGGATTATTATGTTTATTTATCCATGCAAGATAATCTAATAATGACTATTTTCAATTTCCATATTCCATATGTTTCTAAAAAATGTGAAATAATTAGTTATTTTGTATAATTAGATATAAGATAAACAATATCCAAAAAAACAAGACAATTAAATTCTATTTTCTAGAAATTTATAATAATTTCTATTATTTTATAGTTATTTATACTATTTTTAAGCATTTATACTAATCTACACTCATTTATAAAAATTTATACTAATTATCACTAATTATTATTAATTACAAGTATTTTGTACTAATTATTGTTAATTATCAGTGGCATAATTTCCAGTGGATTGGCAATGGCTCTTTTACCTGATTACTCATCCCCTTACAACTTTCTCCCACTCAAATCATTATGAAAAGTCTGATCTATACATCAAATCATAATTTTCATCAGAGAAGTTCCAAGGGGATGAGGTGACGGGCAAAAGAGCCTCTTTTGTCTGACAGCTCACCCCTTGCAACTTTCTTTGACTAAAATCACTATGATGAATCTGCTCTGACGTAGGTCATAGTAGATTTATCATATTGATTTCAGTGGGATAAGGTTGTAGGGAGTTGAGGTGTTGATCAAAATGAATGTTGCCAATCTGCTAGAAATTGTGCCGTTTTACCACAATGTACTCAAATTTATTCGAATTTATTACTAATTATTACGAATTATTTCTAATTATTACTAATTAATACCAATTATTAATAATTATTACTATTTATTACTAATTATTACTAATTATTACTAATTATTACTAATTATTACTAATTATTAATAATTACAACTAATGTATTACAAATTCATTAATATTTGTTACTAATTATTACAATTTATTACGAATTATTATAATTTATTACTAATTATTAAAAACTATTTCTTGTTATTACAAATTATTACGAATTATTACTAATTATTACTAATTATTACCATTTAAAATTATTAAAAATTATTTCTAATTACTACTAATTATTATTGATTGTTACTAATTAATAATCTTAAATAATCATACTTATTCCCAATTAATCCTAAATAATCTTAATTATCCTAATTAATCATAATTATTAATAATTATTACTAATTATTAGTAATTATTACTATTTATTACAGATTATTTATAATTGTTACAATTTATTACTAGTTAATCCTAATTATTACTAATAAATCCCAACTATTACTAATTATTACTGGTTATGACTATTTATTACTATTTATTGCAGATTATTTATAATTATTAAAATTTATTACTAATTAATCCTAATTATTACTAATTAATCCTCATTAATACTAATTAATCCTAATTATCAGTAATTAGTCCTAATTATTATTAATTACTACTAATTATTACTATTTAATCATAATTAATCCTAATTATTACTAATTATTCCTAATTATTCCTAATTATTAAAAATTATTACTAATTAATACTAATTATAACAATTTAATACTAATTATTGCTAATTAATCCTAATTATTACTAATTATTACTAATTATTACTAATTATTACTAATTATTACAAATTATTACTAATTATTCCTAATTATTACTAATTAATACCAATTATTACTAAAAAATCCTTATTATTATTTATAATTATAACAATTTATTACTAATTAATCCTAAGTATTACTAATTAATCCTAAAAATTGCTAAATAATCCTAATTATTACTAATTAATCCTAATTATTACTAATTATTACTAATGAATCCTAATTATTACCAATTAATCTTAATTAATCATAATTATTACTAATTATTCCTAATTATTTCTAATCATTAATAATTATTACTAATTATTACAATTTATTACTAATTATTACTAATTAATCCTAATTATTACTAATTAATCCTAATTATTACCAATTAATCATAATTATTAGCAATTATTTCTAATTATTACTAATTATTACTAATTATTACTAATTATTACTAATTAATCCTAATTATGATTATTTAATCCTAATTATTATTAATAAATCATAATTATTACTAATTAATCCTAATAATTACTAATTATTACTAATTATTTATAATTATTAGTAAATATTTATAATTATTAGTAAATATTTATAATTATTACTATTTATTACCGATTATTACAATTTATTACTAATTACTACAATTTATTACTAATTATTTATAATTATAACTAATTATTTCTAATTAACACTTACACATAATTATTCATAAAAATAAATATTGAAAAAACAAATATTTCTTTTAATTTAATTTATTTTCATCTAATAATAGAAATTATAAATAATTTAAAATAAAATAAATTAACTAAATTATAAAAAATAGATAAATACCTTGAAACAGAAGCTTTTGGAGTATAGAAGTCATGGATTTTTGTTCAATTTAAAAGTTTAATCAATGAAAAATTTTAGAATAATTTTTTTCATAAGAAAGAGAGAGAGAGAGAGAGATAGAGAAGTTTATAAAGGAATAGAATTAGAGGAAAATAGATAGGGGTATATATAGGTTAGAGTATTTGTGACAGGATTATTTGCGACAGGTTTACCGTCACAAATAGTGTCATTTTTGACGGGACCTGTCACAAATGCAATTGCCCGTATTAATTATGATCAGCCGATAAAACGTTATTTACAACGTGGCCCATCGCAAATGGGTACACGCCGACATACTACTTGCGAGACATACTTTTCCAGTCGCAATTACTAGAAATTGGTGTCGGCTATTAGGGGTGGGAATAGGAACCCATCACTAATACCCTTCCTACGGGTTGGCACGCAGATCATGCCAAACATTTTGTGACAGGTCCTTACCCCCCATTAGAAACAACCCATTGGATGTGGTTATTTGCGACAGGACAACCAACACGTTGCAAATAACCCCTTCCGATGGGTTTTTACAATGGGCCCTTGACCAGTTGCAAATGTCCTGTCTTAAATGTCCATTTTTTCCATTGTTATTGTTTGATATAATTTGATGATAATCAAATGGATTCCAGTGTGCATGTTTAACTAAGAATATGAACATCCATTGGTTTTAAATGATAAAGATCAAGAATCATTATAATTGTTGTTGAGAGATGATGGTAAAAGTAAAGTTAAATTAGAATTTAATTTTTCTATTTTTTTTTAAACTGGTTTAATGTTAAGAGAATTTAATTTTTAATAGCTTGTTATAACTAAAACCTTAGGTTGCTCATAGTTGGAACTTGTAAAAAATGAATTGGTTAAATCATGGTGGAATAAGTACCAGGTGTTGATAGTGATAAATATTTGGGACTGAGAGTTCTCATTTTCTTGGGAAGGCCGAGTGCCATATATTTATGGTCATTTGTGTCCATTTGTATGCAAAGGCTAAAGGCCTTGTTTTAGGAACTAGTTTACCCTATTGACCTTGTTTGTTTATAGTTTCCTATTATTCACTCTAAATGTGATCATGCTTGTGATGTGATATGAACATGGGATGGATGAGCCTAGTATGTTTGATGTGATATGTGCCAGGGAGGCCCAGATGATATGGCATCTGTTGACACTTGTGATAGAGAGACGCATTGGGATATACATGAGGGTGTCATTGATGACACCAAAGATGATGGAATGGGTTAAATATGTTGAAAAAGTGAGTTTCTTATACCCAACATTATCTGTACTTTTTTATTATAGTACCATGCATTTAGTGCATTATACATGATGTATACATACCATTATAGTGTATATATTTCTGTATACAATATTTAATTTTAAATTTCCATAGATAAATTTTAATATCAAAAGGTTATTGAAGCTCCCATGACATAATTAAAACATTGATATACTATGACATTAATCTTAAACATATGGCCTATGTCCTAGATACATCATACTATCTGGAAGCAACTAATTACTGAATATTAACTGTTTGGGGATCATTTTCATTTATACTTTTTTCTAATAAAGTTTGTACTTGGTGATCTATAGAAGGTGAGATCATGGGAATTGAGCCACTAATAGGAACACAACATGTTTCAGGTGTAATTGGTTGGTCCTATCTATGGACATGTGTATTGGTCTCCTTACTGGAGATCTTTATTAATGTGTATCATTTGATCATGTACTTAGATGCAAGGAAAAAAGATGACATTGATGTAATGGTGAGGTACTTGGGTTGGGTGAATTATTGGTCGAATGAAATTAGTTGAATGGTGAGGATAGTATTTTTCACTTCTGAATTGAGGAAGTGATTTCTTGGGCCTAGTTTATCACGATGGAAGTACATTCATAAATACTAGTCCAAGGTAGTCAATGGTAAGTTTGTCTTATTATATAAACAAATAATAAATCAAGAATGTATGATGACACATGTTGTGAATCCTACTTTATGAGATATCAATAAACAAAGAGATTATATTACATAGTGTGTGTTCAATGGAAATGTTGTCATTTCGTTGAATTTAACATATCTCCTTAGGGGTCTTGATGGGTTACTAGACATTTCTCTTTGTCTATGAATGATATTCACTACTATCATGATATGAGCCTAAAGGGTCACACACAATAGCATATTCAATATTCTGCCATATTCTTGTGAACAAATAGAGAGGACATGATGGGCCCCACCACGAGGTTTGAGATTTTTCTAACATTTAACAATCACCGATGAATAAATAAATTCATTTCTATTTGGGTGAAAAATAATTTGGATGAAATTATTTATTAAATTTGGTCATAAGGTATTTAGTGAATACATAGGAAATATTATACAAAAAAATATTATTTTAATATTCATGGTTAGTTTAGTATAAGAGGCAATTATGTTTCAAGATAATGACTCAGGTTTATCACAAAATATATTTATTATATATTAAATTTATGTAAAAAAATATAAATAGCATTATTATGGGGTTAGTTTTTCATCACATGTCATCTACTGGTTATTTAGTTGGCGTTTTATTTCTGACATTCGGGGAATCCCTTTCTGGGTGTTTGAGAAATCCACTATATAAGTATGGGAGGAGGTCTATTCTAGAGACTATTCTTTCCAATAGAATTGGGAGCCTCTCTCTTCTCCTACATCATAGAGAGATAGAGAGAGATTATATATCTGAGTGGTCAATCCTAGAATGTCTTTAGGGATTGAAGGGATGAGATCATGGTTATTATTGCGACATCGAAGGAATTTTCAGAGATCCCCGCCAACACCCGTAATTCAATGATAGACATTTGGATGGATTCGTTATATGTGTGTGTGTGAAAGATATAGGGGTTTTGAGTTCAGATTACTTGAGTAATTTTTATTGGTGATTTTTTTTCGAGCATTCTTTTATTCGAACAAGATATTCATTCTTATTTTAATTTTTTATGAAAAAATCGCTAGAGATCCTCAAACCTCTACCGGGGATCAGATAACTAAAGATGATGAAGTTTCATCACTTTGGTGATGAGAAACTTAAATCCCCTACACACTGACTTCCCTTGAATTCTCTGGTACCATCAATTGGTATCAGAGATATCATGTGAATTTTATAAGCTATCAAAAAACTATTTTTCTTTAAATTAAGTACAAGGATTCATTTAATTCCCAACGAATCTAAATGAACCTCCATATAAGCTTGAATGGAAAATTTACGACCATCCAAATTTTTTATTGATAAAAAGAAATTGTTTTTCAGAAATTTGGATGACTGTAGATATAAATACATATTCCAATAAGGGAAAAATGTTTCAACCAACATATTAGTATTTCCTATCCAACCCAATTTCTAGAAATTGTGGGATTTGGTAATTCAAATTGTTTCATTTATTTTAAAAAAAAATTGAATAACCAGGGGATACTAGGTAATATTTTTTACTACAAACATCATTGATTGTTTCAAATTACTATTGTTAGGATGTATAATAAATACACTAAATCACAAATGAGGCCTTGGAAATCATTGAACTCCCAGAGTAAAATAATAAAAAATAAAATAAATAATTTATTTTATTTTTCGAAATCCAATTTGTATGATTTGTTAAAAAAGGATGGATGAATTTTATTGTCAGATTGTCCACTTTCATAAAGATGAAAAACAAAACATAGACTAAAGGCCAAACTTTGGAGTAAATCTTCTTCTCAGGAGTGCCTCCTTTAGCCTAAACTGTTGTGGAACCAATGACCCGACCCGCTTCCCTCCATTGGTCTCCATCCAACTGCTCTTGGACACCTCCTCCTAGGCCAGTTCAGCTGATAGATGGAAGCATCCCTATTGGTATATGAGCCTCCACCCCCTTGCCTCTTGACTTCCTCACCTACCATCCTTTTCATGATCCTGTTTATGATGCCTTGTTGGGTTACCTGCCACTGCAACCTAGTTCAAACACCACCACACCAAACATCGTTGTACCAATCCCATAACCTCCGTTCATTTTCGAGAACTTTTGTTCACAGTCTGAACCAGCCCTTCCATGTTGATGAGGGATCCCTCTTCTGACAAAGACCTCGAATTGCCTCTTTTCTCATCAAAGTTGAGTGGCATGGACGAACCCCCCTGTTCGCACTCCTACCTGATCAACCTAAATCCGGGATCTCATGATTCATACCTAACCTGACCCACCCTACAACTCCCTATAGTGGGTCTGCGTGACCCTAACCCCCCCTGAAGTGGGTCTGCCTGACCCATAAATTCCCTACACAGGTTCAGACCAACCTGCAGTGGCATTGGGAGTTTTTCTAAGCCTGGAAAAATATATTAAATATAGAAATTAATTTCTTAATATTTTGAATTGGATATAAAAATTATTAATATGAAAAATTAATTTATCTTGGGTATAAATTTAAATTTGTTAACAAATTAAATTTCAGAATAAACAAATTATTAATTGGAATAAATTAAGTTTAATTTTTTGTAATTAAAATAATTCATTTAATTTATTAAGTTACCTTAAATATAAATTTATTTCAATTTTATTTTTTTATAGTTCTTTAAATTTTCCTATAAAAAAGTCTTGAGAATAGATTATTCATGTCTGGTTTTATTTTTTTAATTATCAATTTAAACTCTATGTGATGTTTATAATATTTAATTATGTTTTTAAATGTCTTCACGTTGTCTTATTAATTTAAATATGTATAAGGGCCTATGTGTCTATCAATTTATTTTATGTATTTACATTGTGCTTACTGAAACCCCCTTTCCTAGGTGAACGTATAGTTGTACTATTCAAATTGATGGTGCAAGACATGGACCACAACAAGACGAGGCAGTATACAAGATGATAAATTAAAATAATAAACTAGGGGAAAACTACATCATGGTTCAAGACCTAATTCTTGTATGATACCCCTAGATCATGGTTGATCTATTGAGTCAAAATGGATCAACCTATAATAGATCCTCAAGTCCAGTTAGGTAATTTATTTTCCTTATACATTTTTTATTATCTTATGAATTTTCATGACTATGGGAAACACAAAAAATAATGAACTAAAAAATACATAAAGACGGTATGAATGTTTTATATTATAAAATGTTCATTTTTGAGAGTGAAAATGTACTATGTACATATTAAATATAAATGGATTACATTCATTGAATATATTAAAAAATATCAATGGAAAATTAAGTCAAAAATGTCTTTCATCGTTCAAATTTGAACACGAACCATTGTATGGGGCACTCATCAACCATATTTGAGGGTGCCTCTGACTACTGGGGAGTTTTTATGAGAAAAATGGGTTTACATAACCAAAGTGGCACAAATAAGTATCCAAATCTAGCTTATTTCATCTCTAGAGGGAACATCTAAGTAAATCAAGTTTATGATTTTTGAAGTTAGGATTTACTTAATAGATAATGGAACCACAACTTAATGTTATTGGCCAGTAAAATTCCTATTACAAAACTCTTTATGCAATGGAATAGACATATCTTATAGACTATGAGGATAGGTTTCAAGGATACTTTTCACTAGAATATTGAAGAGACATAGTATTCTAATTCTAGTATAGAGGGTTTCAAGAGTTCAATAAAATAGTGGGATAAATTTAATAAGTTAATTACTAGTAATGTATAATTATAATCAAGATAAAAGTGTTAATATGAAATAATTTTTTGTCTATAGTAAATTGCATGTAAAACCATAAAAACTCTTCAATTTGAATTAAACAATGTTTATGTCCTCACCGGTGATGATTTCAGAGAGTGGTACATGTGCTTACACATAATAGTATAGTACGAAAGAAAATTATAACTTTTAGAGATCCCACAACCTGATCAACCTCCACAAGGAGCTAGGTAGGATGATAAATATTCTTATAGGAGAATAAATTATGGCACTTTGGATGTTTATAACATAATGCTAGCATCAATTTCCAAATAGTTATAGATGCAACATAAGGACATGGATGTATATACCATTTTCCCAAATTTATGAGAAGTTTTTAAGGAGAATGTGATCTGTAAATCAATTACATAATGATCAAACTGACAATTTATCGATTTATAGATGGATCTCTAGCTATTTCATATGAACTCAGGATTATAAATTACATTGAGTTAATACAAGAATTATTTTTCAATTAAAATTAAGAACATTGAATTCATATCAATATATCATCCTTATCACCCAATTTTTCTAGTTTCATTTAGAATTATCAAACTAATAGTTTTGATAAAGCACTTCAATATCATTTGGGATGTGTTCTCCAAGAATATGAGAATTTAACGAACATAAACTCCATAATTGTGAAGGAGACAAAACCGAAAGACAAGGTATAAAGTCCGGTGAAGAGTATACTACCAAAGGAACCTTCAAAAAAATATTTCTATGAACCAATGATATATAGGGATGGTATTGAACATGAGGTTATTTTATTTTCATGTAAGATATGACATTGGAAGTTGAATAGTAAGGAATTGAAGCAAAATAAGGAATATAGTTCTTATTAAATTATATTCATCACTAAATGTTATATTCTATTTATACTCATTGTGTAATAGATATAATATATCCTAACATACTTATTTCTAAATAGAAGAACCACATAATTCAAGAAACATGACTAGAAGTCAACATGTGTTCTCCAAGTAACTAAGGAAGGGTGTCACCTATATCTCAATTATAGGCGAATGTTTCTTATAAAACTATAATTAGGTGTTGAATTCTACTAGAACATTTCTAAATGAATTTTTATTATGGTATTTCATTATCATAAAATTTTTATGTAATACATTAATCATGGGAAATATATGAGGAATATAAACTGCAAGACTTTGATAATGAGTTGTGGAAGAATATTTTTTTTCATTTAAAATGAAAATCAGTTGCAAAGAATATACCCAGTATGGTATTTGGACTCATTAGAGTTAAATACCTTAGGTATTTTGAACACATATAAATATTAATTTTGGATAAGGAATCATTTATAAATAAATCCCATACACAAAATAATTCATAATTAGTTAGCTAGAGTGCATACACTACTACAAGGGTAATCTAGTGGTATATATAGTTGATAAGATTCCTTTATGTGTTATTTAAGGAATGTGAAATTGAAGTATGATATATGAGCTGTTTTAAGATATGAGTTTATTTTGGATAAGGTGGTGAATATTATCTTAAACAAACATCCATCAATCATTACAATGTAGTATAGATTAATTCTTAAACAAACATTACCGAATCAACATCAAAATATGACAAAGACATGAGTTGTGTACAAAAGATCAAATTTCATGAAATGATCTTATGTCCTAAATCTGATGTCAAAATCAGAATTGTGTTCATGGTGGAAGGCAGAAAAGGACGTTTCACTCAAGGAATAAAATGTCTGTAAATAAGAGGCTACCCCCATTCAATAGTCAGAACATATTCCAAAGAAAATTTGTTGTCTCTACCATGTGAAAGAGTTGTAGGTCGAAGAGTTTCATTGTGTGAGTCTTTCATGAAGAGTTTTCATTATGTCTATCATGAAAAAGTGAAACTCATGGTTTAGTTATGGGAAAGATAATGGTTGTCTGAAAGTCATCTAGAATGACACTTCCAAAAGTTGTTTGAAAGTTCAGGCATTTCGTGGATGTTTTTGAGTTGCGCTTCTAGTTGGTTTTGATTATTTAGTTTTATTATTCAGTATTTTCAAGTACATCAATTCATGAAAATGTTGAAATCATGGTATCATGTATGTCAAGGACAAAGACATAAATTCTAATCTACTAAAGCAACCTTTTAGTCATTAAGAATGAGTAATATTTCACCCAAAGTAGTGAGATAAGGGGATTCAATAGAAGTGTTCCAAAAGAGGAAGTGTTATTTTCTTAAATTATTATAAAGGTGGTGTTCCTGGTATGGATTTACTATGTGTAAACTTCTTTATTCTACAACTATTGAATATTAGTTGTTTTTGGTATTTTTGAAACATTTCTAGGGTATGTTCCTTGGACAAGCCCTTAGTGGTGAACTGAGTAAAATTTTTGTGTCATCTCTTTTCATGTGATTGTTTGATTTCTATAAATTTCCATTATACAGTTCTAATAAGATCCTACCAATTTTGGAACAAGATTCATCTCTTTAAAATAACATTTTACACCATAATTTTCCCCTCTCCAATAAGGGTGTTTTGGGATCTTATAAGTGGTATAATATTTAGGTTGTTAGAGTTGAACATAACCACTATTATTTTTATTTAGAATTCAGTTAATTTAAGTGGATTACCCCTCATTTATGTATGAAACTTACAATTTTGGAATAATAGGTTAATATTTCATTTAAAATAACTTTGGATAAATGATTTATTTTTCCACTGCTCATGGGATCTAGGTCACTAATGTGACTAGACAACCTATGATCGAAATAGACTAGATAATGCTTGATAATGATTCCAAATAAAAAAATAACTATACTATATCTCTATATAATCATATTAATATAAGGGTGATTAGTTTCTCATTATATAAAACTATGTGGAAAAAATTGAAAAAAATCTACGAAGGTGATGACAATGTGAAGGATTCCAACTACAAGTTTTGGATAATAGGTTTGATAATCTGAAAATGCATCCTAATGAAAATTAAGATACATTTTTAATCAAATTACTAATATTTTAAGAGAAATTTGTGTACTTTTTAAAGAAATTATTGATATTTAAATTTTGAAGACAATATTGAAATGTTTCAACCATTGTATAATCCAAAAGATTCATCCCTTGAGGAAAGGGATATCTATAAAATTTCTCTTGATGATCTGCTAATCAGTCTAGTGTCTTATGAAATAATATTCAAACCATAAGATTCTATAACTCGTGTAATTAAGGAAATGGAACTAAAATCCATGGAAAAATAGTATTTTACCAAAGACAGTGTTGATGTAAATATTGAGGAAGACAAGCTAATTTCTATTTTTACTAACAAATTGAATAGAGAAAAAGGGAAATTTGAAGGAAATATTTTTATGGCCTATTTTTGATGAGGTATAGTTGGGAAAATTCTCTCTCAGTGCTCAAGGATGTTCAATGAGGAATAAAGTGAATATGGAAACATATAGAAGCCTCAAAGAGGTTTCCCCCAAAATGGAGACTTCAAATTAGAAAAGAAAGTAAATAGAAATAGTGTCATCTGTAAAGATAACAAGATGATAATGAATTTATTGTAGATGAATAACTAGAGTTAGAAATATGAAACCCAAGAATCAATGATGATTATATATGAAAATTCATAAACTTAAAAATATAAATATAATAATTTGATTGGTGTTTTTAATCTAAAGGTAAAACATGAAAGAACACTTGATAATATTTTTGATCAAATGTAATGAAACATAATTTTGAGTGCCATTATTGAAGATACATCAGATTATATTGATCTTCTTGAAACAAAATTTGATCGATTAGAAGAATATGAAAAATGGAAATCAAAAACTCTTGAAAGATCTGATGATGTTGTGGAATTTAAGATCAGGATTGATGAGAAGAAAAAAAGTATCTACTAATATTACCTCTAGACTGGAGGATAAAGATAATACATGTGAGGGATTGAAGAAGAAGTTTTTTCCCTAAGGTGTAAATTATAAATTCAATCAAATTCAAGAGAATCCAAAAATCAATTACAGTTTTCAATATTATCATAAGTAAAGCTATTATAGAGTGCTAACTATTGATTTGAATAAGTAGAGTAGGATTTTAATGATCAAAGATTCACATTTATGGGAAAAGGTTGAATTGGTGGTGATGTTAAAATGTAAAATTCTTGAAAAAACAAGAGCTAAAATAAATGGAATCAGAAATTTGGACACATCACAAATGCACTTAATGTCCTAAAAAGAAATATTTAAATTAAATAGAAAAGGGTGATGAAAATTATCCTCAATTATAAAGAGATAATCACTAGTCAAATAATCTTAAAAAATAATAGTGCATGAGGATAAATTGAAGTGAGAAGATATTTCTTATTATAAAATGTAAATTTTGTGGCTTTCGGGGCCATATCCTTTCATATTTATAAGAGGTAAGAAGCTTTATGAAAGGAGAAGATCTTGGAAGTCAACAGATGAGAATGAAACCATATCCTTCATCTTATATAGGAAATAGTTTTTATAGATATTGTTTTCATTGTTCTAACTATGGACTAACATTTATTCATTTCAGGAAGTGGAAAGGTGAAAATATTACCTAAAAAACTTAGAGAAAAGTCAATACTATCCAACCACGTGGAGTTGATCTAGAAAATAGGTATTCTTCTCTAGATGAACAATATGAGTATGATGAACCCATTCATATGGGAAATATATTATAAATATCATATTTAGCCACCACTCAATTAAATATCTCATGAGCGGAATAAAATAAAATTTAGAAAACCAATATTTAATAAATAACTCTCGAAGATACAAATAAAAGTTTCTATTAGATTATTAATAGTGGATGCTCATCCCATATGACAGGTAATGAAATTTTTTTGAAGAATGTTAAGAAAATGGTTAATGGAATAGAGATGTTAAGAAAAAATGGTGATTTAATGATCAAAGGAAGTGGGCGTATAGAACATTCAAATAATGATCTTAAGAAAAATCAAGTTCTCTATGTGGATGGGTTGAGCCATAATCTCTTGAATGTGATTAAACTCTATTACTTGGGATGGATAATGAAATTTAATAATAAAAAATCACTATAAATGGAATTATAGTTAATTCTCTTATGAATAGTTGAATAACAGTTGGAAATTTAAACTAGGTTGATAGTAAAAAAAACATTTTTTACTTGATAGTAGAAGAAGAAAACAACATGTGGAACCAAAGGTTGGGTCACATTAACCAAAAGAGCATGGGAAATATATGTAAGTTAATGATAGTCATTGATATTCCCAAATTGAATCATGAACTATAATATACATTTGATTCTTTTATGCATGGAAATATGGTTAGGATTTTGTACCAACTAATGAAAAAAATCACATAAAATCTACTCAATCTCATCCAAACAAATATTTAAGGTCCAATAAACGTGTTTAGGACATATGGAGAGAAATAATTCATTCCTTTTATTGATTATTATAGTATAATGGCTAGTGTAAATATTTTACACATGAAACAAAAAGTGCATGATTTCCTGAAATGTCATCGTCGAATAGCTAAGAATGATATTGGCCGCAAAATCAATATTCTACAATCTCATAATGGAATAGAATAAAAATCCATTGAATTCAAAAATTACCGTGAAAAACAAGGATTAAACCATGAAGTAGATCCAATGATAACCCAAAAACAAAATGGTTTTGTCAAACATAGAAGCCGATAGGAAAATAATATGAATAGTTCTATGCTGATTGAGATTCATATTTCTCTTCATTACAAGAAATTAGATGTTCAAGTAGTAGTGTACACTCAAAATTAGACATGGATTTTTATGTGAGAGACTAAGATACCATATGAGTTATGGTATCAAATAAATCCCACTCTAAATCATTTTATTGTTTTATAAAGTAAATGTTTCATCTGAGATAAAGAAGGAAATCATGGAATGTATGGTGATGCTACCGACTAAGGAATATCCCTTGGATATGCAATGAAAAGTAAATCTAAAAAATCATATAATAGTTCACTAAGAATTTTTTTGGAAATAATTGGTTTAAAGATCATTGAAGATAAAAACTTAAATACCTCTAGGAGTTCATGTGATGATATGATAATGGATTAAGAAGAGTGAAAAAAAATGATACATTCAATAATGGAAATAGAAAAAGGCTTCTATAAGAATATGTGCTCATGAAATTATGATGAATCGTAAGAAGAATAAAAAAAGGAATCAATGGATGAATAAACATCATAAAAAACTTATAAGAAAAATATAAGATCATAAATAGATTAGTCCAACATGATTGTGGATTAAAACACACCAACATAGAGATGTAGAATGATGAATGAAGAACATTTTTTTCCTATCACATGTGGAACCAACATTGTTTAATGAAGCAATGAAGGTTGAATCATGGGTTAAGACCATGAATGAGGAATTGGATTATATTGACAAGAGCTAGATATGGGATCTTATCAATAGATCCAAAAATCACAATGTTATTGGAACAAAGTGGATATTGAGAAAAATAAATGATAATGGAAATGTGATCATAAATAAGACACACATGGTGTGTAAAGTCCATGAATAGATTTAAGGATTTGATGGGGAATTAAAATTTTCTCCTGTGGCTATACTAGAGTTGATCAGACTCTTCCTTAAAAATATATATAAATAGGGTAAAATGTTTATCATATGGATTTCAAAACAACATTTTTAAATTCTGTCCTTGAAGAAGAAGTTTATATTGAACAACCAATGGGATTTCTGATTGTTAATGATGAAATAAATGTTTTTAGATTAAATAAGCCACTCAATAGTCTAAAGTAGGTATGACAAGGATGGTATTATTGACTATATTCTTATCTAATGAAGATCAAATTTTAAAGATGATGATTTGACCATAATATCTATGTGAATAATACTCAGAGAGATCAATTTATGGTGATCTCATATGTGGATAATATTATATTTGGATGAAGCATGCATGGATCAGTGGAATAATTTTCTAATCACATTAAAACAGAATTTTAAATGTATATGATTGGTGAACTCACATATTTTTTTGGGCTTCAGATGATTCAAAAGAAGGATTACACCTTTATTTATCAAGAAAAATATTCAAGAGTTCTTCTGAAAAAATACACTTATATGAATCCAAACCAATGTGAACTTTGATTGCGGTTTCGAAAAATCATGGAAAGAATTGGGATAATACTTCATTAGATCCCACCCTCTACAGTATAATCATTGGAAGCTTATTATACTTGTCTACAACATGGATATATATCATCTTTGAAACATTATTTGTGGCCCACTTTCATTGTAATATAAAGGATGGTCATTTGGTTGCATTTAAAATAATCACGATGTATATTCAAGGAAATCTCAATTTTGGATTACACATTATAGTAGGAAGATATAATGAATTAACTTATATATTGGTGAATATTTCTCAAAAATTTCACAACATACATGAGTAATGTCAGAATAATAATCAATTTTAAACAATTTCATCTCTTATAAACAATGTAAGAATAGAATTAATTTCACAATCAATTTTTAGGGAATAAAAGAGTGAAATAAAATATATTAGAAATGATTATTATGCAATAAATAAATATTGTAATTTTCAATACATAAATAAAAAATTTATTATAATCTAGTTCAACATTATTCCAATTTTTAATAATTATAATACAAAATACAAAATTTCCCCAACTTTTTAAATTCATCAAATGAATTAACATAAAAAATTCCTCCTCCTTTTAATTTATGTGTAGTTATAAGTTAATTGATGCTACCCCTAAATTATAAAATGATTACTGGGAAAGAATATAATCTTCAAATTACATCAAAATTTTAATATCCCCTTTAATTAATGAATTTTTTGGTATATAGTTGTCCCAACTTCTTTTAAAAAATATTTTATAATTCTTAATGGTCCATGAAATGTTTTTGTGATATTAATGAAATGATGTGATATTCAATAAATGAAGTAATATCTAACTGATAAAACATATTTTAGGGAATAGTTCAACATGTAATGGTCTGGAAGTAAAAAGATGTAAAAAATTAGTTCTGAAAAAATTTTCTGATGTACCTAAATAGATTATTAATTTCCATCATAAAAAATATATTTTTTATTATATAAAATATAGCTAAATCCATGGTCTTAGTAATTATGTTATCTAACTAATGTTTCGATTAAATAAATTTTATAATTATATTCCTTTTTAATATGACCTATAAGAATGTTATATTAGACATCAATGCCTTTATTCCTAGAATTATGAAAATGATTTTTAGAGATAAAATTAAAGAAATATTATCACAATAAATTGTTATATTTTCAAACATAAAACTAAAATCATATATAGTTTCTTTAATACAGAATGGTTGTGAACAAAAGTATGTTGCAGCAATGTACTCAATTTCAGTTCTTAATAAGGCCACATAATTTTATTTCATATAACTCCATGAAATTAAAAATTTACCAATAAGGTGGATCACACCTGTTGTTCATTTTCAGTCTATTTTGCAACCACTAAAACCAGATTCTAAAAAAACTAGTTAGTTAAGATTAATTATGTGGAGAAAAAAACCATATAAGATTCCAAAATCCCTTACAAAAATTAAATAATTTTTTAACTACATTAAAATGACACTAATTAGGATAATTTTGGAATATAGTCCATATTCACATTAAAAATATCAAATTTGGTCTATATGCAATCAAATAAAGCTACCAATCATTTCTCTAAACATACTATTACAATAGGGTTTTCAGATTCATCATAATCTAACTTATAATAAGTACCCATTCAAATATTTGATCTTAGATAACCATTAAAGATAAACTAGTTATAAAATCAATAGAATATTTGGATTGATTAAAAAAATACCCACTTTCCTTCGGACTATTTTACATCCCAAAAATAAAATAATTTGACTCATAAGACTCATGTCTAAATATATAGACATTAAATTTGAAAATTTATTAAAAAGTGAATAACTTGAAGATCCATTCATAATATAATCTACATATCTTTTAATTACTAAACCATTTCTTAAATATATTTTAAAAAATAATCTTGGATCAATTTTCTCCTTTTCTGAAATATTTTTTTTAAAAAAAATTGTACTACTGTATGTGAGAAGAAATGTGTGAATTTATAGGGGGCTTAAAAATTAGAGGTAATTAAAGGATTATATTTTTTTTCAATAATAATTTTTTTGTTTAGGATGATAATATTTTCACATATAACTATGTATAAATTAAAAGGAATATGAATTTATTAATTTAATAATTTTGATCAATTTCAAAAAGGGAGAGAGATTTGAATCTTGTTTTGTAATTATCAAAAAGTGAGAGAATGTTGAAGTGACTCCTAATCAATATATTTAGTTTTTGATAATTAAAATACATAATTATTTCATAATTATATTTTATCCTGACTTTTCTTTCCCACATTTATTCTCTCAAAAATTCATTAAGAAATGTATTTTATACTTACATTGTTTATAAGAACATAGATTGTTTATAACTGATTACTATTTTGATGTTTGTCGTGTATGTTTTGACATAAAAATGAAAATGTGAAGAATGAGATTGAAACATTTTTTTCATATTCTTAATGGTAAAATAGTTTTATTTTAATAATGATAATTTGATATTTGGAGGCATTAAGAATTTATTAAGTAATAGAATAATTAAAATGTATTATAAGGGAATGGTTATAACAAATTTGATTCTAGTCTCAAATGTTTTAAGGATAAATTATGAAAATATTGGTTAACAAATGAAAATTAATAGTAGCACACTATGAATTTTAACAAAATATTCAAGATGCTACTGATGCTATAGAATTTGTTCTTGGGTTTTATTTAAACAATAAATGCCAATACTTATATTATAATTTCTTTAATATGTTTAATAACTTATTTAACATGAAATAAAAAATTAAAAAGAATAAATCTGTATTTTATTACGATAAAATAATTTAATAAAATATAATAATTAATGATTTTTATAAATAAATATGGTACATAATTATGAAAATTATAAGAGTAATAAAAAACAGGTAAATAAAAATATAATGAATGTGAAATATTCACCCTTGTGGTTTCCCTCAAAGACAATCCCACCGATTATAACAATGGAGACACGGAAACATATTATGAATATGATATACATTTTAAAAATTAAATGAATAAGTTTGATGAATTTGTTAGAGATAATTATATAAGGTTACATATAATAATGAAAAGGCTTAATGTAACTATCATTTGACTATTAGGCATATCTTTATTGGTTATATGATCACTAGACCAAAAATTATTACATATAACAAATGAGTAAATTTAAATTGATAAAATTGAAATAAAATCCTTTCATATAAATTAAAAATATATTATAATTCATGTTTATAATTATTAATAAATAATTAATAGATATTAAATAATTTATGAATGATAACACATCAAAATAAAATGACTTATAACATGAGAAATTATATTTATTTACACAAATTATGCTTTTAAATTATTATGTTTTTTATTTTAAATTTAAATTTATCATATTTAGAAACTCAATTAGATAAAATTTATTTCATATTTATCACTAGGACATTGAAATTAGGTATGAGTGTTGATTATATTTTTTGGAAAAAAATAAGTTATTGACATGAATATTTAATTATGTTGATAAATAGTAAAAACAATAAAATAGAATATATGGTAAATATTATGTATCAAACTTAGATAAATAAACCTAAATATTTTGAATGAAGGTAATATTAGCCTCTCAATTTTTCACTTATGGGTCACTTTTCATGTCAAAATGCCTTTCCTTATCTATTAAGCAATGAGAACATAAAAAAACAACCTAAACACATCTATAAAAGGACCACTCATCTACCATTATCAAAATATCTCTCTCCATTAGATTCATCATGAATCAGTACCCAAATTACCCAACCTAAATTCTAATACCATGATTGTTTTCTTCAATTCCCATGAATTAGGTCAAAATCATTCATTTTTAAGGGAATCATTATGAGAAGGGGAGATCTCATATTAGTAAATATCTAATTATTATCTATTTTTTGAATTACCATGTCATAATCACTTTTTTATATCATGTTATCTACCAACATTTTTTAATAGTAACAATATTATTATTCATTAGAAATTATATAACTACAATATAACTCTATACTTGTGCTCATTCATTCATATAACATGTTCTTATTTTGGTCAGTTTTATCATCAACAGGAATAATGTGATACTATCTTCTTAATTTAAATCATGGATGAGTATAAAAACATAAATTATGGTAATATATGGTATCAATGATTAATTTATAAAATTACTGTGGTTTTAGAAGGGAGACACTATAATAAAATATCATTATAATATTACTCAAGGCTATTGGTATTGTTACCTGAAACATGCACATTGTAAATTCTATTCCTATGATCCATACATGTATCATCCATAAAATTATCATGGGACTATATAATTTATTAAAATAATATTATTCCACTACATTTAATAATATTTTAATGGTTAAATTATTATTGTTTATGATACTTTCTGTTGGGGTGGAATCCGCCTTCACGTGTTTTTCACTCGCATGTGATGTATGTCGTTGGTTAATAGACACATTGTACCCTGAATTATTGATTTAAAAATGTAGGGAAAATTCATAAAATTCTCAGTGATGTATTCTACTTTATCGAAATGTAAGGATGGGATGTCTGTTCCTCCTTCTATGTATTACTCCTTGGAATTCATCAACTAGTCCAGGTCTTCCCCATAGATTTGAGTTATAGTTCATGAAACTTGTTCGTTGTGTGATCTCTTTATAGATGTAGTTAATTATGATACATCTATCTGGACATTCCAAGGGGGCTTTATAGGGCATCAACCTTTGTTTTGGAGAGTTTTGACATTGGGAATCAGTTGTATGTCTAGACACTGGAACATTTGAACACCTGTATTCTTCCTCATAGGAGGGATTCTCAAGGGCATGAAACTTGAGGCTTCCCATGTCTATTGTGGGATATCTTATGTGAGAGGCATGTCATCTAAGATTTTCCTCAGGCATACTCTATTTATCATGAGGCAGTTCATGATTTTAATGTCTTACAATGATGTCTATGCCAAAGGCATGTCTTCCGAGGTTTTCCCCATGAATCACATGTTTAACATGAGGTAGGAAATGAGTTCAAGGTGTTTCAAAGATAGTTATTCCAAAGGAATGTCTTCCAATGTTTTCCTTAGGAATATCATGTTTAACATAGGTAAATCGTGAGTTTATTGTCTTACAGGGATTTAAATGGGTTGATCGGGACACCTGATGGAGGTAGATTAATGATGTAAATCCCTAGGAGAGAGTACCAGGAAGGTTTACTTGATGGGTGTATCTGAAAAACCAATGAGAGAGGAACCAAGATGGTGTGTCCCTATAAAGGAAAGGTTTTACATTATTAATGAGTGTATCCCAAGGAGGGGGGCACCATGGTCTATTAAATGGAGGGTTCAGAAGGCCTCTGACGACGGACTCAGATTATGTGTCCAATAAAGAGAAGATTTCACAATGTAAAGGTTGATACCGACACCACTATGGGTGGACCAATGAGGTTCACCCCAATGATGGGGACACCAAGGATTACCGTTGATTGGTATTGAACCTCAACGAGGCTTCCTACGTACACTATTTAGATGAAAGGGATCGAAGACCATGTAGTTCAGAATGGTGATATGGGGATTACACATTGAGGTTGTCTATCACAAGAAGATTGATCCTTGTTGGATGGTGTGGATTGTATGGGGCTTATGTATGTTTAGCTATCCAAGTGTGGTTGAGTGAAATTATGGAGTGAATGGGGCTTATGTGTAGGAATGACCTAGATGGATGGCATGATCTCACCGAAACCTGGCGGCCCAGCTAAGAATTAGGATGAATATGGGAAGGTGTTAAAATAGAATGGATGGAATGGATGGAGTGTTAGGGGTATCAATATTTAACCTCGCTTAAGATTCTTATATATCTTAGTGGATAGGAATGAATGTTCACATAGTTCATCAAATGGAATTGAGGATAACATACTTTTATTTGCCCGAGTGGAACCCAAAGGAAATGTAACCATTGGATTGGGGTATGATCCTACCGAGACATGATAACCGAAGGGAAAGATGGTGATGGGAATGGATGCTGGGACTTGACCTTGAGGAGGCTTCCCATATACCCTATTTATAGGATAGGTATCAAAGTCTATGTAGTTCATGAAATGGAAACAGGGCATAGACATGGTTAGCTGCCCAAGTGGAACCCAAAGGAATTGTAACCTACATATTGGGGAATGGCTATCTTGAGACATGGTGACTTGAGGGAAAGACCAGGTTTGGAGTTTATGATGGTATTTAACCATAGGGAGGCTTCCTATGTATCACAATATCTTGGAATCAAAGTTCACATATCTTTAAGAAATGACATCGGGCCTTACACAAGGTTAGCTACCTGGTTGGATCCCAAAGGAAATCTGACCTCTAGATTGGGGATGATCCTCCTAAGACATGGTGACTCAAGGGAAAGACCAGGATGATAATGGATAATGGGATTAAACCTCAGGGAGGATTCATATAAATAAAAGTGGTTAGGAATCAAAGTTTATATAGTTCGTATAAGATATGGACACTTTTGGAGGTGGCCCAAATTAATATGGGGCACGTAGTTTGGGATTATACACTAGGGAGGCTCATATGGACATAGGTGGATGAAGTGATATAACCAGGACAAGGGTGAGGTAAAGGATGAAGGTTTAATTGTGGATGGATCAAGATACCCTGTGAATGTGGATTCAGGGGATGTGTCCCTTAATGGTAAGATGTCAAATAGTGAGGGTACATCCCTAGGAGGGAGCACCATAGATTACCATTGTTTGGGATTGAACATCAAGGAGGCTCATAACATACCCTATTTAGAATATAGGGAGAAACACCCATGTATTTTAGTGATGTGGGAGTGTAGTGGTCACTACCAACCTTTAATCCCATGTGATTCATGCTCGGTGTGAGAAAAGGGAGGAAGTGGCATACCTGAAAGCCATAACACGGAAGATGTGACCACAAAATATGGTGTGGGGATTATGTATATAAGTTGAGAAAATTTATCTCATTCCATATAAGGAGGATCTGATCCCATGAAAGGAATGCCTCTCTCCCATGAAGATTAGTGGGCATGGAAAATGAATGAGTTTTAGAACCCCATGTTCACTGCGTGTGAAGAGACTACAGTTTAATGTTGTGTGCTGAGGATGATGGTGTTCGAAAAATTTATATCCTATAGTGAAGATGGGGGGGACTCACTCTTCACCCCTTAATCATACATAATTATCACCCACTAACCCATGGGGAAAGTAAGGAACAAAAAATTCCCAATGGGAGTGGTGTGGTGGAGTGGTCAATAGTGGGGTCTTTATTATCATAGCTATAGTGAAAAGTAGGAGCCATTAACATGCCTATGCTGAAAGGAAAGAGGATGGGAATCAAAACATGGGACACTGCATGAGGGACCAATAAGACACCGTGTAAAATCTTGGAGCACCGTACATAGGAGGGTCTCATGAAATAGGGAGAGTCACTGGGAGGGGCCTCATGAAGCTATGTTGTTTCGTAGAGAACACGAGACTCATGAAGGAAATGGCTCCATGAGACAGGGTGACCCTTCCTTGGAATGAAGACAAAATTTAATTAAATAGTTATCTATGAAGTCATAATGCTCCGTCAAGCCTCAAGTACCCTAGAGGGCCTCCTTCCTCAATGACGGGCATGGGACCTCATGAATGGAATAAATACCTTAGGTAGTGGAAAATAGAAATAATGGAAAGGCTCAATCATGATGGTCAATTACATTGGGTGATCCATTTTCCCACTGGTTCATGGTTATCAAGGGATTTGTGAAATGGGAGATCAAAAGTTTAAAGGTTGGGGTAACAATCCCATTATATTGTGGTGATCTTGATATTTATAGAAAATGGGGTCTCATGATGCATGGAGGAGTACCGTGATGAAAATAGGGATGTGTGAAAGGTGGTGACTTCATTAGACTCATAGATCCATCTATCAACTACCAAAGCATAGTCCATGATGGTTCCATACACATGTGAGTTCCATCAGTGCCTCATGTGCTGATGGTGCTGGGGGGGACTCCATGAAGGAGATTTGTGAGGAAGACCCTAAGGATGACTTTGGGTCCATTGGGGCTTGAATTCCATACCAAACAAATTGTGCCTTTTCTCGACATATCTCAGGGAATTTATTTAGGTACCACAAAATTCCCCCTCAAAATGGATCTTATGGGAAAAGGAGGATCATATTTTGAGGGTCAATGGCCGAAAAACATGTCTTGTCACAAAGTTTGATCATGATGATAGGGGTGTGGCACATGCAGATGTGGAGTCTCGATGATGTTCTTGGGGATGATGACCACCATGAAGCTCAATTGGCCACTGCCTATAAATTGTACGTGAGGGGACCATTATATATATTGGATCACCAAAGATGACTATGCCTGGGATATCTTTAATAAGGCCATCCTCTTTATGAAACCATCTTCTCGAATTGGGTTTCATATGCCATTTAGTGTACCATGTAATCGCGATCTACTACTACTTCATAACCTATGAAAAGCCCAAGGCTGCTCCGTGATCCTTAGCTTCGCTAATGCGCTTCATGAGTGATCTTCACAAACATTCCTAGAAAATCAATAATGTACCAGATCCTATGGATTCCTATGAAACTATTAGGGTGGCCCTTTCATATGCTACCCAATGAGAAGAAATGTAGAACATTATCATGATTGGAGAGAATGTTTAGAGAAATTCAAACCATGAACCCTTTCTCAAGCTACTGTCAGAATATTAGAAGGGCAATCCCTTGTGTAAGAGGTTACCATTTTATGACTTCAGTATGATGGATGATTTCTTCAATATGAAAGTAAGAAGGGAGGAACCAACAAACTAGTTAAGAGGTACACTAGGGAAATATTAGTGGCATGGGGCTACTGATGACCACATCAGTAAGAACCACATGACCATCACTACTTACTATCTCTGTAATCACACCAAAAACATCAATGGGAGAGAGTCATATGTTGAGTAATATCTATTGAAATATAATACAATAATCAATGCGGGGCTAAGGAACCTAGAGAAAGGGTGGACCAATGATTTGGATCTACTCTAGGGTAGAAACATCATAGATGAATGGGCATGGGCCTACTGGGAAAGTGAATCCTATGTAGAATTTAGGATGGTGCTGGGGGGAGTGGGTCTATATAAAGCGGCATGGGCTTATGAGTTCCTTGTCTACCAACCATGGAATATCATGCCTGAGCTACTAAGTAGATAGTTTTCAAACAACAACACATTTTATTTTTATCACAGGGAGGTCAGTATCAGCCTTTGGGATCTCCATCAGATTTATATAATAAGAATTATTGGTGCCATATATGATGATTTTATCCCCATAGATAATCATTTGGAGGATAAAGAGTATATTCCACATACAGTGAAAGCGTTGCTGGATCTAGTACTAGCAATATATAATCATAGGCAGATGACAAGGGAAATCCCCTTAAAAAATGGGTTTTCTACTTACCGAACTTCCAAATGGTGGTGCCAATTGAGTGTGGGGAGAGACCCATGAAGATGCTGACAAGGCCTTGTGCCTATCTGAGAGCCCCTCAGTGAGGAAAATATTTCTCTTACTGGTGGATTACAGATTATATCTGGGAGAATTTTAGGGGGTACAACATCAAGTATAAGCATCAAACAAGAGCCATGTGGCTATCTTTATTGTGTCACTCATCTGTGGGTGGATGATCCTGGAGAGATGTGTGAATATGGGGGTGAGTCAAAAGACATTTATCATGGAGGCAGTGCTGAAAGCTAGAGAGCGCATCAATCTGGGGATCTCGGTGCTCATGAATCTATATAAGGTGCTTTGGAATATTAGAGAGGGGAAGAATCTACTCTATGTTTGTGGAACACTCCACTTATTGTATGAATAGTTTTCCAGACGCATGGGAGGATATGAATATCTAAATCTCATCACCACACTCGAGACAAACTTCTGACTAGTGATTATGAATGTCACACCCTGACCATGGACGCCTATGATTTTCCTCTTTTCTCGGTCCCGTGACTCTGGGTAGAGTCAGGTTTGGGTCTGGGTTTGAATTTTTGAAGCTTTGATGTTTTTTGCGGGACTCGGCCCAGTTCGCAGTCACCGCACTGCTAGCGGTCACCACGCATTCGGTCCGGGTGGGTGCGCGGTCACCGTGCATTCGGTCCGATCATGCGTTCGGACCTGGTGAGTGCGCAGTTACCCACATGTTTAGATAAATTAAAAAATTAAATTGAAAATAATTTTATAAGTTATCTAATAATAATAACAAAATTTTATAATATTGTTATTATTATTATTATTATTGTTATTGTTATAATAATAATAATTATTATTATTATTATTATTCTTTATATATTATTATTCATTTACTTTACTTTTTTTATTTTATGCTATCCTTTTTTATATTTTCTTCTCCTTTCTTCTTTTCTTCTCTTTCTTTCACGTGGCTGCTCCCTCCTCTCTTCTTCACGCAGCAGTGACCCATAGCCCAGCTGGATCCCTTCCTGCTCGCCGCACGCTCATTCCACCGCCGCACACAACACCTGCCCTCTGCCAGCCTCACTGCCCCAGTCGCCCGCCAGCTCTCCTTCAACAGCACATCTCTCTCTATTTTCTACCCACCAGCTCTTTGCCTCATCTAGCGATCTGCCTCTCTCCCCTCATGCAGTCGCGACTCCCCTCCTGCACCACCTGAGTAAGCCCGCTGCTCGCCGTCCCGGACTCCTCCACCTGCACAGCCGCCTCCCGTAGTCGGCTCCTACTCCCGCCTTGCCTCGCCTCACCCCAGCTGCTTCATACAGGACCTCCAACACCTCGCCTACCTCCCGCTGCATGATCGCTAGCCGCGCCACCCTCCTGCTACCTGGCTCCCGGACTCTGCCTAGCACGGCCTCTCCATTCTCCAACTTTGGCTCACCCTCGACGGCGCATCCATCTCCCAACCTCCTGAATTGTCCGGACTCCCTATCCAGCTCCCATCGCCACTCTGTTCGCCCTAGCAGTTGCCTTCCCTCATGGAGCCTGCCTGCTTTACCCGACCGCACCCTCCTGTAGCATCACCTGCCGGCCTCGACTCCCCGTCCAGCGACTCCTCTTCCCCCCCGCTCGTTTGGACATGAAGCCAGCCTACCCAACTCCGTCATGGTCCACCACTGCACCTGACCATCTAATACGCACCCTCCTCTCCTTCAGTGCAGCAGCCCCCTGCCATGATCCAGCCCCAGCGGCGCTGACTCGCCTGCGCTCGAGCAACCCATCGACGACTTGCCCTCCTCGGACCTCCCTACTCCAGCCGATCGGCCCTCGGCCTCCCCCTTGTAGTGCCACCTTGCACCGCAGCTGCTCAGCAACTTTGCTTAGTCCCGACTCCCGCCGCTGCCCAGATCACTCACACCCTACCCATCGGTTGTTTCACATTTCCTCTATCTGACGACCCTTGTCCCACACCCTGGTCGGACCGTGTCCAGCCGCGCGGACGCCTTCAACTATTCTGGCACGATTCCCTCTAGTGGTCGTTTTCTAGTCACGACCCTCCATTGGTATACCACATTTTTATGATCCATTGGTATTTTTTATTATATATATATATATATATTAACTTGGGAAGATTAGAGTTTTTCTTATTTAAATATATATTTTTTGGGTTGGTTTGACTTTCTAGGACCCGTGTGGGGCGTTTCCGAGTGAGCGCCATCGCCTTGCTTTTTTTCTGAGTCTGCGTCGTTGTCATACATTAGTTTTGAGGTGAGGGTTTCTTGACACCACTTGGTTTCACATACTTTAATTGGGGTTTTTGGTTGTTTTTTGAGTTCTTAGTGTTTTGTTTGTAGTACGTTGGACCTTATTGTGTGGTGTCAGACATGCGTCTTCCATTTCATATCAGTCTCGAGGTAGGTCCCCCACTGCAATCAATTTTAAATTTAGAATTTATTAATTTCTTGGTGTTTTATTAATATTAATAAATAGTAAATAATATAAGATAGTTAATTTTCAAATGATTATTTGGTGTATACAGAGCTGTTTATTTTATAGACGACATGTCACGAACCGTCCTCGGGGCCCGTGCCGTGACTACCCCAAACCCGCCTTCCATAGGCCAGGGGCTGGCGACTAGCACCAAGGCGTAAATCCCGGTAAAGGGAAGGCATTGCCTTTGTAAAGTAAACACACACCACAGAGTAAGAAAGCGGAAAAAGTAAACACTAAGTAAAAACTGGTTCAACAGTAAGTGCGGAAAAGTAAAGGGGGCCGGAAATACAAGCTCAACTGTAAAGTAAAACTGAAAGGGGAAAAAAACAACTGAAAAGTAAAGCCGCAATGTCGAGCCATCCACTGGAAGTCCCACCTGAAGGGTGGTTATAGATATCCTCCACCACTCCTCGGGTCCAGCCGACCGCTCCGAGTACGTCCCACCCAGTGGTCCACCTCCAGGTACCGTCCTGCTATGCAAGCCTCCACCACGATCAACGCTGTCCGTCGTCTGCACCCAACACAACGTAGTGCGGGCATAGCCCGTGCAGGGGTGAGTATAAGCTACTCAGTAGGGACACCGAGACCCCCGAAGGTCTCCCAGAATCCAAAAAGGATAAACCACAAAGGAAAGATACAATCACGAAGTAACATCCGACATGGCTTAGGTATATGCCCATACATATACCTAAGTCATCAATTCTCGCTCGGCTCCAACATCTGAGCTCAAGTACAACCCAGTCCACACAGGAAAGAAAAACGTAAATCCACATAGGATAGCACAACACAATCCACAAAGGAAAGTAAACGTAAATCCACACAGGATAGCACAACACAATCCATAAAGGAAAGTAACGTAAATCCACACAGGATAGCACAACACAATCCACACAGGAAAGTAAAACAGGATTCACCTCACACAGGTATACTTCTTCAAATGACGATAGAGATGATCACTGATCCATCTATGTCATCAGACCCACAAAGGATTGATAGGTATTAACCCCCGCAATGACCCACAAAGGATATGACCCACAAAGGATCGATAGGTAACTAACCCCCGCAAAGACCCACACAGGATCGGGGCCACACAAGACCTACAGGCGCTGGCCCACACAGGACCGCTGAACGCTGACCCACATAGGATCGGACCCACATAGGATCGGTAGTACTGACCCACAAAGGATCGCTGAGTGTTGTAGTCGTCCCTGTTGAATCCACTGAGGATCTCTGTATAGTCGTCGTCGTCACAGTAGCAGTCGCAACCAGCTCTAGGGTTCCTGCACACAGCAAGCTCGTTTGGGAGGGTCCGTTCCACGAGCCAAGAGGCTGATGCATCAACTGACACCTATTCCAGAGTTGATGTATCCAAAAGTTCCATATCGTCAACAGGAACTCAACGTCACAGACAGCGCGTCAATTGAACTCCTGGTCTGAGAGTTATTGGTTTTTTCGTCCCAAGGGCCCGGTTGGGTTTTAAGGCAAAACCAACCCGACCGTACTCCACCTGCATCAAAACCTCGGGTGGAGTAAGCCAAAAGATCCATCTCACTTAGAGGAATTCAACAAAGTCGACGACACGTCAATCAGACATCTGAAGCTCAAGATATGAGCGTTTCCGCTCCGAGGGCCCGGTTGGTTTCGTGTACGAACCAACCCAGTCGAACCCAAAGTATTCTAAAACCTTGAGTGTGATATACCGAAACAACCATCTCGATCCAAGAATCGCATCTCTGCTAACGGCGCATCGTTCGGAGGCCCGCAGCTCAAGTTATGAGCAAAAGACCGAAAAGGTCCGGAAATAGGGGGTCTGGGCCCGGACCGACCCGGCCCGAACCGGGTCGACCCGACCCGGGTCCGCCCAGCCCGTCATGGCCGGCCCGGCTCGGCCTGGGCGCGACTTAGCTCGGCTCGAACGAGCGGCTGAGCGAGGGGAAACTGCGGGGGGCGTGCTGCCCCCGCGTGAAGAAATGTCGTGGCCCCGGGTGGGGCCGCCTCGCCAGCGGACGCGGTGGCCGGGCCGCGTCCCTCCTCCCGGTTCCTCGCGGCCGCTGAACCGGCTCGCTGTCGCAGCTTCAGACGCGGCGGGTTTTGCCAGTGGCATGCCGAGCGCCACCGCCGCCTGGCGGTCGGCCACTGCGGGCCCCCGCCTCCGGCCGCCGGCGCCGCCGCGCCGGTGGGGTGCGCCAGCGGGAGCTTCCGCGGGCCACTGGACACGCTCCGATGGTCCGTTTTGCATGCGGTCTTCGCCAGTGGTCCTCCTGGGACTTTATCTTCACTGACAGGCCCACGAATTTCCCTTGCGGCCCCGTTTGTCATCATCTTCTGTTTCGCGCACCAAGAACGAAAAGGTGCGGTGGGTTCGGACTTGTTCGTTAGTCCGCACCCACCACGTTAGCGGTCTTAAAGATATTCACCCAACAATATTTAAATGATCGGGGATTTAATCACAAAGATTAAAAGAATCAAACCCCTACCTCACCGTAGTCGTCGAGCGTGCGTTCTTCGCGGAATTGATCGTCGCGGAAGAAAAGAATCGCCGAGTTGCGGAAGAGCGTCGCTGTAGCGCGGTACTTGGCGTCGCGTCGATGAACTCCGAGGATCAAAAACAAAAATTTTTAATTTATAATAATTAAATCCATGTTGTTTTTATAATCCACAAAGAATTTAAAAGGAGCGCAACCCCCTACCTTGTCGTTGTCGATCGAAGGTTGTCGCTGCGTTGGATCGTCGCGGAAGAAGCGTCGCGAAGGGAGATTCGTCGGTGTCGCGGTACACGGCTTCGCGTCGTCGATCTCCGCGGGTTCGGCGTTCTTCGTCGCCTTTTGTCGAAGGCCGGCATTCTTCGCGTTCTTCGCGTTCTTCGCATTCTTCGCAAAGAAGGAGGAAGATCTTTAAGGTTCTGTCAAATCCTCTCAACGAACAACACACAAGAAGAAGGACGTTGGTCTTATTTTATTAACATGCCAACAAACGAAAAAAGATAAGTTAAGTAACGACCCATTAATTCATAGAATTAATTCATTGAATAAAACCTCCCAATTAATAGGAGCGTTTAATTGTTTAAGAAAACACCCCAGTAGACTTTTATTTAATAGGGGTTTTCACGGGTGCGTTACTTAGTGAAAAAGAAATGGTGGGGCTCGTGCGGGCCCCACCTCACAAATATCCTACAAGAGGGTAGGATATTTTTAATTGTACCCTATCCGCTTTAACTTATCTTAAGAAGCTTTAAGTGGCTTTAAGTGAAATAAAAATAAAGCTGTCGCACCACTTTATTTTATTTCATAACTTAAGGCCCAAAAATTAAAAACCACACCCGAGAAAACGCAACTCCGGAAGAGGCGTTTCTAAGCAAATACCGACGTTGCAATTCCATCGGTGCCCTTGGAATTAGATTCTGAGCACTAGTTCAAAAGTAAGAAAAAACCCGCTCGTTCGTTCACTGAACGTACCCGAGCCAAACTTCGAAAAATGATTCCGGGCACACCGGGCCTCGGAATCAGGTGCCGTCAGAAAATGCGTTCTTGTAAAATTCCAAAGAAAATTAAGAAAAAAATTTCTTTGAAATTTAAGGGTCTTTACATGACACTTGGAATATTTTCTTGACGAATGGACACCCAGTAGTGAAAGAATGCCCGTTTGGCTTTTAAAAATAATTCACAGAATTTAATATGTAGTTTTGGTTTAAAAGATAAATGATTTCTTCTAAACAAGTGTTTTCGGTTTTCTTGAGAAATGAGGTTTTTCTTTAAAGTTGTTGAAGTCCCATTTGACACTTTAATAAAATAAATTATTTTGGAAAAACTCACTTTGGGGTTAGTAAGGGGTGATCTTTGGTGTGCATTGATTGCGTGAGTTGTGTGTGATATTTGTGTATTGTGACTGATTGATTTAAATTGTGGACGCACCCCTTTTTATTGTATGTGTTGACATGGGAACTTGGCATAGTGAGTGAATATTCTGAGAACGATTGCTACACTAGTTTAGATTACGCACTAGCTAGTGACCCCATAGCAGAGGAATACTAAGTTATTGCTGCTATGGGGATTGGGCCCCTCAGTTAGGCCATACAGGGCTATACTGAGCATTAGGGCATTATGACATCATCGAGTTAGAGCATGATTTCAGGATGAGTCACATGTATAGTACGTTATGGATTGTTCACGATCTCCTAGGTTCGACCCATGTTTCCTTTGGTGTTTATTTGTATGTGGCGGACGATTGATTGGTCTAGTTCTGTAGCTGGCCCCTATGTGCCACTTTTTCGTTGCCCTTAGTGTGTGTTGCATGTTGTTTGGTTTTTCTTTTTGGCTAATAACTGAAGTTTGGATTTATAAATGGTTCATATAAAATGTATTAAAAAGAAATATACCTATTCTTTTCAAGCATTAATCTTGTTTTTAAATTAAACAGGGAAATGGGCAGATACTTGTTTTAGATATGAAAGTGTGTGTGGAAACTAATATTTTATATAATTTAGTTCAAACCTGGATTTAGTAAATTTATTTATTTAAAGGTAGTGAATTGGGAATAGATATCGGGCTAGCATACTAAGTTTTAATACTCACGCCTATAGTTCTTTTCTGTTTTTAGTGTTTGTGCAGGCTACAGCTTGGGTACGTTCTCTTTGGGCAACGTTTGGTCGTGAGTTGGAGAGTGACCCGCAAGTTCACATGAAGATAGTGGTTGTATCTTTCAGTTAGTTTTATTTTATTTTGTTATTGTTTAGTTAATTTACTCTATTTATTTATTTTTTGCTGCTCTGTTTTATTTCTGCTTCTTTATTTATTTATTTATTTTCTGGGAAAAATCATTCCCATTGCCTCTGTTGATGCCATGGCACTTGTCGCCAGCCCGGGAGGATCGGGAACACCACTCAGGCCATGTCACGGACCGGCTTGGGTGACCTGTTTAGGGTCGAACTGGGATGGTTCGTGACAAAATGGTATCAGAGCAGGTCGGCTCTTAGCGGACCTCACTTTTCAGAGCGCCCTTTGTTACTTGGGATGTCCAGTAGATGGAGATTAGGACTGTCGGGGCTCAGGAGGTAGGTTACGGGCTGGTTCCTGATCACCACCACTCGTGACGAGACCTGAGTTACTGGGTTTAGTCCGGGATTTGATTCACTTGTCCTTGGTTGTTTCATATTGTAGGATGAAAATGAAGGCGAATCGGTTTACTTTGCGGCGTCACATTCGGTGGTGACCCATGTGGAGTCCAAGTGCCCGGTTTAAGGTCCTCTTAGTGTTATGGCTTACTTGGGGCATGGATCACCACCATATTTCTGGGTCATACATATGCACTAGTTCCTCATTCCAGTGGGTTATTATTGCTTGTGTTTTGTTTTAGTTTCGGTTGATTTGAGTGTGCGCTAAGAGTGGAATTTGTTTTGAAATTGAAAAGTGTTTCTTCCAAATTGTTTTTGAAATTACTAAAGTAGGTTTTTAAAGAGAAGGTGTGTCGGTTTGAAAAAAAATAGTATGGGTTTGGATTTGGTAAGAAAAAGAAGTGTTTCAACCTTGTAACTCTTTATGGAGGGTCACACGTGCAGGGGTATGTATAGAAAGTGCATGGGGGAACTTGTTCTCAGATAATGTGAACGAGATTGAATAAACGCACATGTGATGGTTCATAAAGTACCATAGGTGAGTTTTTTTAAAAAATTGTATAGAAATAATGGTTTTGGAAAAGTTATATCCCCTTGTGTTGTATATGTTTGTATTATGGGCCTATTGTCCTTGGCTTGTGTTGTTGCTTTGATTGAGTTTTGGCTTGATGCCAGTTTCGATGGTGTTTCTCGTGTTTTCATGAGTATGCCGCCCAGTAAGCCTCCAAAAGTTTTCAATGATTTATGCTCCGTTCTTAGTTCATTTTGTGTGTTGCTTGATTTTCTATGTAATCGAAGTCAGTTAGAGGCAGTTGTATTGTTCTGAAAGATAGTGTGTCTTCGGGCTGTTGGGAACTCCCAGGGTAGTTAAGGTTCATACCACCCTAGAGTTGTTTGAGGGTTCAGTTCTGGGTTAGTAAATATGAAATGTCTCATCTCCGTTAGAGTTTTGGGTGTGATTAATGGTGGTCGATTTCCGCGAAGGTTCCCCATCTGGCAAGGAGTGCGGCCCGGTGGAACCTGTCTCCATGAAAACATCCTCATTGGTATCGGCTCCTAGTTTGTCGGACCACTCTCTTGTGCACCACCAGTATGGACTATCTGGACATTCTAATTCATCATGTTGCATTCCTTTGAAAATGTACGACCATCGTGGTTTTTGGAATCATCGAACGGAAGAAGGATTTAGAAACCAGAATATGAAAATGCCTGACTGTGAGGCAGGAGACGCTTCAGCCATCAGGGCCCCAGCCACAAGTCTCTGGGTAAAGCTCGTGCACAGTTAGGAGTTACCGAGGGTGTGTGGAACCTCATTATAGATAATTTCTTCAGCTTTGGAATGGAAATATCCAAAATTTCCCTTGTTTTATTCTCATCGATGTCTTAAGATCATCCTTGTTGTGGTGGCGTGATGAGTTCATTTCCCCCACAATCCAAGCTGTATTATCTGCTCTCAGTGTGGTTCTTAAGTTGTTTGGTCTCTCTGAATGGTGTGGGACTGTGAATAAACAGACTTGTTCTGATTTTGAGTTGGTCCTAGCTGTGTTTGATAGGGGAATGTTTGTTTCGTGAAGTTAATGGGAGGTGTTGAGTTAATTTCTCATCCACAAGTTTTTGGATTGTTCCATAGAAAGCTTTTTGTCAAGTCTCAGGTGTGTTGTTCAGTACATGTGGGGAAGATAAATGAGTTTGGTTTGGGAGTTCCCAAATTGCCCCCCCCCCTGGGGGGGGGGGGGGGTTTGTTCGGGTTTCAAGGGTTTTTGTATTAGTTAATTCTTGTGGTGGGGAGAACCCTATCATGTTCTCCCCTCAATATCAGGCAGTGGTTTTTCTTAAATTTGTTGGGTGTGACGTTTATTGGGAATGGTTACCCCGAAGCTCTCAATTCTATATGATTTTGGCTGGGAATGAACCCAAGTTGTGTCAACCGTTGGCATGGTGACTTTCTGGGGGCAGAAAGTGTCTGTGGTGGGGACAATTGTCACACCCTGACCACAGACGCCCATGTTTTTCTTCTTTTCTTGGTCCCGAAACTCTAGGTAGAGTTGGGTTTGGGTCCGGGTTTGAATTTTAGATGCTTTGATGTTTTCGGGGGGACTCGGGCTAGTGCACAGTCACCGAACTACTAGCGGTCACCGTGCATTCGGTCCGGGTGGGTGCGCGGTCACCGCGCATTTGGTCCGATCATGCGTTCGGACCTAGCGAGTGCGCAGTTACCCACCTGTTTAGAAAAATAATAAAATTAAATGAATAAATTAAATTGAAAATAATTTTATAATATATTTAATAATAACAATAACAATAATTTGTAATAATAATAATATTATTATTGTTATTATTATTATTATTATTATTATTATTCTTTATATATTATTATTCATTTACTTTACTTTTTTTATTTTATTCTATCCTTTTCTCTATTTTATTCTCCTTTATTATTTTCTTTTCTTTCTTCAAAACGGCTTCTCCATCCTCTCTTCTTCACACAGCAGCGACCCATAGCCCAGCCAGATCCCTTCCTGCTCGCCGCGCGCTCAGTCTGCCGCAGCACACAACACCCGCCCTCGGCCAGCCTCACTGCCCTAGTCGCCTACCAGTTCTCCTTCAACAGCGCCCCTCTCCCTATTGTCCACCCAACAACTCTTCGCCTCGTCCAGTGATCTGCCTCTCTCCCCACATCCAGTCGCGGCTCCCCTCCTTCACCACCTGAGCAAGCCCGCAGCTCGCTATCCCGACCTCCTCCACCTGCACAGCCACCTCCCGTAGCTGGCTCCTGCTCCCGCCTTGCCTCACCTCACCCCAGCTGCTTCATCCAAGAACTCCAGTGCCTCACCTGACTCTATCTACCCATTCTACAGCCGCACCACCCTCCTGCTACCCGGCTCCCAGCCTCCACCTAGCGCGGCCTCCCCCATTGCCAGCTTTGGCTCACCGTCGACGACACATCCAGCTTCCGACCTCCTGCCTTGTCCGGCCTCCCTATCCAGCTCCCATCGCCACTCCGTTCTCCCTAGCATCTCCCTTCCCTCATGAAGCCCACCTCCTTTCCTCAGACACGCCCTCCTTTAGCAGCACCTGCCGACCTCGGCTCTTCTTCTCTCCTCCTCCTTTGAACATGAAGCCAGCCTTCCCAGCTCCCTCTTGGTCCACCGCTACACCCAACCAGCTCATATGTGCCCTCCTATCCTTCAGCGCGGTATCCCCCTATCGCCATCCTACCCCAGAGGCGCTGCCTCGCCTACGCTTGAGCAGCCCACCGATGACCTGCCCTCCTCGGACCTCCCAGCTCCAGCCGATCGGCCCTCAACCTCCCCCCTTGTAGCGCCTCCTTGCACCACAGATGCTCAGCACCCCTGCTCAGTCCTGACTCCCACCGCTTCCCAGATCACTCACACCAACCCCATTAGTGGTTTCGCATTTCCGTTGTCTGGCGACCCTTGTCGCACCCCCTGTTTGGACCGTGTCCAGCCGCGCAGACGCCTTCCCCTATTCCAGCACGATGCCCTCCGGTGGTCTTTTTCTTGTCACAACCCCCGTTGGTATACCCCTTTTTGTTTATGCTCCTTTGGTATTTTTTATTTGATATATATATATATATATACTACAATGGGGTGATTATAGTTTTTCTTAATTAAATATATTTTTTGGGTCGGTTTGACATTCTAGGACCCACGTTGGGTGTTTCCGAGTGAGCACCATCGCCGCACTTTGTTTCTGAGTTTGCGTCGTCGTTGCGCTTTAGTTTCTAGGTGAGGGTTTCTTCCGGACACTTGGTTTCACATACTTTAATTGGGGGTTTTGGTTGTGTTTTGAGTTCTTAGTGTTTTGTTTGCAGTAAGTTGGACCTTACTGTGTGGTGTCAGACACGCGTCTTCTATTTCATCTCAGTCTTGAGGCAGGTCCCCCACTGAACTCACCTTTAATTTTAGAATTTATTAATTGCTTGATGTTATATTAATTTTAATAAATAGGAAATTATATAATATAATTAAATTTAAAATGATTATTTGGTGTATAAAGATTCTTTTATTTTATAGATGACACTTGGAATAGTTTCTTGATGAACGGACACCCAGTAGTGAAATAATGACCGTTTGGCTTTTAAAAATAATTCACGAAATTTAAAATGTAGTTTTGTTTTAAAATATAAATGATTTATTCTGAACAAGTGTTTTGAGTTTTCTTGAGAAATGAAGTTTTTCTTTAAAGTTGGTGAAGGCCCGTTTGGCACTTTAATAAAATAAATTATTTTGGAAAAACTAACTTTGGGGTTTATAAGGGGTGATATTTGGTGTGCATTGATTGCGTGAGTTTTGTGTGATATTTTTGCATTGTGACCGATTGATTTACATTGTGGACGCACCCCTTTTTATTGTATGTGTTGACATGGGAACCTGGCATAGTGAGTGAATCTTCTGAGAATGATTGTTGCACTAGTTTAGATTACACACTGGCTAGTGGCCCCATATCAAGGGAATACTGAGTTATTGCTTCTATGGGGATTGGGCCCCTCGGTTTGGCCATGCAGGGCTATGCCGAGAATTAGTGCGTTATGACGTCATCGAGTTAGAACATGCTTTCAGGATGAGTCACATGTATGGTACATTATGGATTGTTCATGATCTCCTAGGTTCAATCCATGTTTCCTTTGGTGTTTATTTGTATGTGGCGGACGATTGAGAGGTCTAGTTCTATAGCTGTCCCCTATGTGCCACTTTTTCCATTGCCCTTAGTGTGTGTTGCGTGTTGTGTGGTTTTCCTTTTTGGATAATAACTGAAGTTTGGATTTCTAAATTGTTCACATAAAATGTTTTAAAAAGAAATATACATATTCCTTTCAAACATTAAACTTGTTTTTAAATTAAAAAGGGAAATGGGATGATACTTTTTTTAGAAATTAAAGTATGTGTGGAAACTAATATTTTATATAATTTAGTTCAAACATGGAATTAGAAAATTTATTTATTTAAAGGTAGTGCATTGGGAATAGATATCAGGCTAGCCTACTAAGTTTTAATACTCACGCCTATAATTCTTTTCTATTTTTAGTGTTTGTGCAGGCTACAAATTGGGTGCATTCACCGTGGGAGATGTTTGTTCGTGAGTTGGAGAGTTACCCGCGAGGTCACACGGAGATAGTGGTTATCTCTTTTGGTTAGTTTTATTTTCTTTTGTTCTTGTTTAGTTACTTTACTCTGTTTATTTATTTTTCATTGCTCTATTTTATTTCTGATGGTTTATTTATTTATTTATTTTCTGGGCTAAATCATTCCCACAACCATTGTTCATGCCCTGGTGCTTGTTTCTAGCCCGGGAGGATTGGGAACGCCTCTCGGGCCATGTCGCAGACTAGCTCGTGTGACCGGTTCAGGGTCGACCCAGGTTGGTTCGTGATAATGAATATCATGAGGAGTTTCCCATTCAAGTTGGGATTGATGGTGCTAATGAGTAATATCACGTGAGAATATTAGTTCACCATTAACCAATTCCCCCTACAAGTGGGGATAATAACTAATGATAGAACGAGAACTAAATAGGGGTGGTCGTATCTCCTAGTATTTAGAGGTGGAGTTCTGGTGGCGGGGGTTGACTGTGAGCTGATATGCAAACAGTACACCATGCACAAATTCACAAGGTAGTTTAGGTGTATTGAGAGGCTGACTCCAAAGGTTTATATGGGAGTAAGCCATGAAGAGTACCCATTTGTGATGTGGTATCTCTAGCTCATGTTCACACATAAAGATAGAAAGATGTGGAATGATCTATTGCTATCCACTATTACATTCTGATTGGTCCATACGTATGTATAGATTTGGGAAGCTTCCTACCTAGGGGAAATTTTGAAGAAGTGCAAGATCTAGTCCAATGAAGGAGTTTCCCCTATACCTCAAGTTCAAGGCCGAATGGTGACGAGAGGGTGTCATGGTGGCATGGGTGATGCTCATTGTGGTGACAATGTAGTAGTTATGGATCTGATGATTCAAGAACCTACACAAGCCAAAGATTAAATAATGGGAGAAACAACACAATTTTTAGTTCTCCCAACCAAGAAAATAAGGGAGGAAGGGGGAACGTCATGGGGGTTTCATAGGATATCTTTCCAAGCTCTTGGAAATCAATTTCACCACATGGACATTCATGAGAATGTTGGTTTTCTTATCACTTGGGACACCTGGGACACCAATAGGTAGTTCCTTTACCTATTAGGATGTGGGATTACATCAACAGGAATAGGATAAAACTAGTCTGGATTGGGTATTCCAAGGATGGCTTCCATGCTCCTCATGTAGAGGGGGAACGATTCATAATGGAATTGGAGGACACATCGTATTCCTGGTGTATTAAACATTCAATGACAGATCAAGTGGAGGTGCTGCTTGATATGACCTCCCCTCTGAATTTTTTGGTAGATGATTTAGTAGTGAACCATCCCTTTTCCAATGAATTTGATGAATTATAGGGGTAATATGATGATAAAAGGATCCCCTTGGAGGATGGTGAATTCATAGCATTAGAGGAAGTTGAGTTCATATATTTGAAGGAAATATCCTTAGAGGGATTCATTGAAGCTATCAAAGTAAGATTTATCTCATTCTCATTTGTGGTACCTACCCTAATTATTTTTCTATATTCCCTAATTGATATATGTTTGTGTAGGAGAATCTTATGCAATGGACCCATGCTGGTGGGATGAAGATGCAACCATAAGTGCAGAGGAGCATTCTCCAGAATCACCATCAAGGGCAAAAGGAACTGGTGGGCAACTGATGTCGGGGAGGTTATGGAAAACACCCCCAAATCTTTAGGTCATTTGAAAATATATAGAGGTACACATTCCAACATCCCAATGGTAATAACATGGAAGAACAATATGCCTACACTTGGCCTCTATAAGCCTCTTTCCTTACAGAACCACACCTATTGTTGCTGGATCAGGTTGGCTTACATGTTTCCTGTCTGAATACTTTTTGGAGTAGTGGGCACTCTACTATATAGAATGATCAGAGGACCCAATGATTTTTTCCTAATAGGCATGCTATTCCATGTAGAGTCGGGTGTCTAAGTTGATCAGGCCCAAGAAATTGTTCTTAAGGGTGGCGCCACTGGTAGGTTAGAACCAAGGGTTGACATGGAAATCCTTATCAAGGTGGGATCATGTGAAGAAGATAAACCTCATGATATTGAACCAATCCCATCTGACATGATTCCAGAGGAGGATCCCACTGCTAAATTCTTTTTCGCATTTCTTGAGTTTGAGTCGGCTGATACTGAGGAGTTGGATGAGTCTGATTCTGATGTGGTCATGGATAGTCGGTCCACCCAACATCGAGCCTAGAAATTGATTAAGCACATTATCAACAACACTCTTGAATCACAATGGATAATACGAATTGGATCACTTTTCCATTGGTTGTGTAGTCTATGTTCTAGAGGTCCAGATGTGTGAGGTATTCACATACCAATTTGGGATATCTTCATGAGAATATGTGGGAATAAAGTTCGAATTTGGACACCACAAGGTTTTAGAAAAAGTTTTTTCACCATTCAGAAGCTTAAGATGGATGAACAGGAAATCCATTTTCTAGATGGATATATGAATGAGTGTTCCTATTTCATTACCACTCAATCAGAACTAGTCATACAATTGAGGGTCTAGTTGGTGGAAGCCCAAGAGCGGTTGAGACAAGTATCTCATTGAGTGGATGATATCCAAGATTTGTGGGACCAAGTGAAAATTAGGGATAATGAGCTCTGTCCTATAGCATATGATGAAGATAGGGATATCATATAGCTGTAGTAGAACCAAGAGTCCACATGCATAATGGCAGTGAAGCTGAAGCACTCAATCTTATGGGTAGATCCATAAGGTTTGAATTTCTCCAAACATATGAATCAAAAATTGTTGTTTTCTTTATTTTAAACACATTATTTCCTGATTTAATTATTGCACATTAAAATACATATGAAAAAACTAAGGAACAATAACTTAGTTAATGTTGGTTATACCCAGTGTGGTAAATAAGGGATGACAATATAATTGTCTTATTTGTGTGAGAGTGTCGGATAATCATTGAAAACTCAGGGTCTGATATATTCGACTGACCACCCAGAGTGATCAGGTCGAAATAGGATATTACTGGAGAACAAGGATCTTGGAAGATCCAAAATTTTCCCCCAATTCCGTTAGTGTACGAATGGGATAACTCCTGAGGCGTTGGAATCGACCCGATCAAAGGGTAATGAAAAGTGTGAATCAAAATGCCCAAAATTTAAAACATAGGGAGGATATAATTCCGATATATGATAGCCAGTGACCATGTTTGAAACATAGAATCTATACTACTAGCCTGAAATGGGGATAAAAAATTGAGATTCGATTGCTGGCCATGTTTGCAACATGAGAGGTAACTCGAAATGTCATCTGATGCCTTCTTGGACGTCGGCCTAGGATGGTAGGTGAGTCTATGCAGAATTACCAGGCCATTAGGGGGTCCCTTAAACATGAAAGAGGATGTGGATCTAAATTAGGGGCATGAGAATAAATGGGTGGAGTGATGGAATTTTAAAAGGGATTCCAACACTCCAATAATTATGCCACTCTGACATAAATCACATCGGTTTTGGTGCATTGGGATGAACAAAGATCAAACCCATCTTCCAAGAAGGGACTCTCTTGTGAGGTCCTGAGATGAATTGTAGTTTTACATCATGAAAATATGGATGATGACCAAGTATTTTAACATCATATGGTGTAGATGATGCACGATAAATTTTACCATCATGTGATCATGACATGTCTCATAGTTTAGTATCATGTGAGAGGGATGTTGCACACACTTTATGGTCATTCTATATGGACCAGGGAAATGTCTATTCCCAAAATAATTATGAATCACAATAAAAATAAACCCATTTTGAATGATACAAAATAGCCTCCCATACCACACAAATATCAATAAAAAATAGATGGTGACTTCCCAAAATCAGGTATATGTGGTGTTGTGGAATGACAAGCCCGATGCACCACAATTTTTCTATGAGGGCTCTTAGTTTAGGTCATAGATTTTAGACCATGGAAAATATTTTAGAGTCATGTTTCTCAGACTATATTATTTAGATTAATAAAGTAGTTATGTGGCATGGGGGAAAGAAACCCAATGTGAATGATCCCAAAAAAGGATTTCACACTACACAAATATTAGAAAAAAGATGGAATGAAGGAACATGTGATATGTTAAGGGGTGAAATCATAGTGAAGCTCTTAGATTATAGTCGTAGAGTTTGGGATGAGATAAAGGTATCCCAAATGGGTATGAGAGGTGTAGTAGACTAACAGCCTAATGTGAATAAGGCCAAGAAGGCATGGAACACACCATGCATTCCTAGGGATTTGTACACATCTTAAATTCATGATTGCATGGATATAGGATTCTAGTTTAAGGTTATAGATTTTGGACCAAAAGGAACTATACCCACATTAACCATGTATGCTCACAACTTTCAAAATTCCTAAGCCTATGTGATCCATGGTAGATGTGGGAAAAAATGAACGATATCGATGATCTCCCAACATATGGAAGTGCGTATGGAATAAAAAAGTGGTATGTCAAGACCTTCATGACTTAGATCAAAGAGGTGAATTTTAGGTAGGGAACAACTATTGAACATGTTTTAAACACATTTACCATGTATATATCAATCAATAATGGGGAAAACAAATTCAACATCGACTGCTGAACATGTTCAAAAAGATAGAATTTTCGATTATTTCTAGATATCCATTAGGGAATTGGCCCAAAACAAGAGGAAATCCAAAAGGCGGCATGATAACATCACTGTTATGGGGTCTCTCTAAATTTTAAAGATGACAGAGACCCAAATTGAGAAAGTATGAATGTATGGAAAGGGGTCTTCAAGAAAATGAGATTTGATCCCTAGAAGTGAAAACAGTTTAAAAAAACAAACTACATAGACTATAGGTACTAGATATAGTTTAAGATTATAATACTTGGACTTGTCTCACATAGTTTAAGGTCATATTACCTAGACAACAAATGAATGGGGAATTAAAGTATATTTATGCAACATGGGAATGAATACTGTCTAGACTATAACTGAGATGAAGTGGCTGAGGGTTGGAGGAATTTTCAGCTGAGGGTTGGAGGAATTTGCGGTTGATTCTAATGAAAAAATGTTTGGAAGTCACTATATATCCTATGAGGGAAGTAATAAATTGGCACATATTCCTAAAAACACATTGTGGTCAGAGACCATCATTGGTGGGGGGAATCCTATTTAACAAAGAAAATGAAGCATCCCACAACCATCCTGAAGCATCATGAATTTGTTCATGGAAGGGTCTCAATTTAATATAGTGAACTAGACACCTGACAGGTAGTTTAAGGTCTTAGATCATGGACCATAATAGAGGAACGTTTCAAATGGGATGTGTAGTGTGGTGTTAAATCTGATGTGAACAAGGCTGGAGGAAGCATAGAACCCCACTAAAAATTCTAAAGGAAATTTAGTATACTATTTAATGTTCTGTAGGGAGGACTATGTCGAGGCCAAAGGTCAAAAATGGTATGATTGATCTGTGATTAGATGATTGATCTGTGATTGGTTCCAAAGACTAAATCTCTGGATTTCACTACATATCTCGTGAGGGTTGGAATCAAGCCGCACCATGTTCTTGAATTTCTTGTAGTTTAACATCATATGGTAAAGACAAAGGTGACTTGACATGAATGAAGGGAAATGTTGTGGTTGGACCCACCAATTAAAACCTGGGTGTCACTACATATCCTAAAAGGCAAGGAATAATTCCCTACATAGTTCTTGGATGAGATTCCCTTTTATAGGTCTGATTCATAAAAAATTATAGGTTCTTTTTTTATAATTTTTTTGAGTGGATATACTAGGATAGAAACTCTGGGAGTTACTACTTATCCAGAAAGGGCAGGAATCAAGCAATACAAAGTTCTTGAATGTGGTATGGTAGATGACCAGTTCTACAGGTAATTCCCTGTCACGTGAGAACACCATGATATGGTGCTATTTTTCATCTTACAGCCAGGATGATGATTTTGATGTATTTTAAAGTTGTGTAACATGGAAATAGGTATGTTTATTTTTAGGTCATACTAGAAGGACCATCAGTGCTGTGCAGTTTAATGTCTTGTAGCCAAGATGATCAATTGGTAGTTTAACGTCATTAGGTAAGGGCAATGTAGAGGAAGTGTCTCAAGAGGGATGCATATAATGTGATCATTATAAACCGACATGAATGAGGACCAAGGAGGTCCAATTCAACACAACATATTCCTGAGAGAACCATGAATAGACTCAAAGTTTAAGGTCATAGATTTTGGATTAGTCAGATTTTCCATCTCCTCTACGTGAGTACAAACCCTACGAAGAGCCCTAAGCCCACATGATCCATGCTTGGTGTGGAAAAAAAATAGCGATCTTAGGTTTTATCTATCACATGTAGAAGCATACAACAATGGTGAGGGAATGCTGGTTTGAGAATGTCCCAATGATACTGACATTCCCACACAACATATGCAGATGCACGAAGGGGAAACACCCAGGGTGTTAGAGTCCCACTTGAACATAGGGTGGTGGGAAGGATGTAAATTGAAACATTTGTGGTCTGAATCATGTAAGGGGAGGTTGATGGGAAGGACCACGCTTTTCGATGTTTGCAACACATTATCCACAAATTCACCAGTCAAGGGAGGGGTATGAAAACATAGAATCGACTATTGACCAAGTTCAAAACAAAGGACTCTCTATTTGTTACCGAGAATCCATTAGGGAATTATCCCTAGTTGGGAGGTGATCTAAAGTGGCATGAGACCATCGCTATTAGGGGGTCCATTTGGAGGTGAAAGATGGTGGAAATCAAAACACGAATGGATTCGAAGTATCGAGATGTGTCAGGGATGTGAATGCATTGAACTTGACAAATTTGGCCTTGCATCCCATTGCATCAAATGATGTCTGTGGTAAGACCCAACTAAACCCAGGATAAAGGACCTAGGAATTACAAATAGTTTAAGGTCATATTTCTTAGACCCAAGGGATGAGGTTGGAGATTTGTGGTGTTGTTCCATGAAGCAACCTGATGTGAATGAGTGCTAATAAGGCACAACCCTGCATGACACATTCCATATAAGAGCTATCCCACAAACTAAAGTCATAAGGCTTGGAATATGGTGTCTAGTTTAACATCATATTCTTGGGACATTTGGAACATTAATTTTAAGGTCATGTGAAAAGAACCATCATTTTTGTGCAGTTTAACGTTGTGCAGCTAATATGATGATCACACAGTTTAACATCATACGATAACAACAACACTTTAGAAAAAAATGGTTATTTGTTAAGGGGATTTTGTGATGGGGAAGCGTCCCATCGCAAATAATCCGTCATGAGGGAGTATTTGGAATGGTCCCCTCTTCCAGTCGCAAACAATTAGTTATTTACGATAGGGAGATGGATACCATCGAAAAAGGGTTGGCGCCAGATGTGTGCCAATCCGTCAGAAGGGTATTTGTGACCGGCTTTTATATCTTTCACAAATAATCGACGATTCTTTTTAGTATTTGTGATGGAAGATAAATCTTGTCACAAATATTGTGTCGGAAAGTTGCTATTTGTGATTAGTGCAATCACAAATACCCTTTTAGCAACTGCACATAACTAATAGGGGATAACATTTGTGATGGGTCCCATCACAAATTTCATTATTTGCGATGGGAATCCTCCTCCAATTGCCCGAAGGCCTTCATTTGTTATTGATTTTTGATAATCCACCTTTCAAGGGGTGAGGTGGAACCCTTACAAGGCCCGTAGGTGTAAGTATTACATGGCCCGTAGGCCTTAGAGGAATTCATTGCTCGTAGGATTCAAACATTACATGCAACACAGACTAACTACTTGGAACTTCTCCTCCCCAGCATCTTCATCGTGAAATCAGCTCTCCACCTACGCATGGTTGTTCGGCTAGGCATTCTTGTGCATGCATAGCCTTATCTCGATGGCAGGTGTCATACCCTCTCATTCTTGCAATCTGTTTAGCTTCTGTTGTGGTGAAATCTCCTTGCTCATCCTCCTTATAGAGCTTGTTCCTTGTAGGTTTTTTTGTTTTCATCTGCACTAAGGTGGCCCGAAGGCCTTGAGGTGGCCCAAAGGCCTTACTGACCCGAAGGCCTGGGTGGCCCGGAGGCCTTACAGGACTCAGGGACCAAATCGGTGGCCCGAAGGCCCAAACATGGGCATATTCCCTGATGCTACAGTGCCAAACAATGCCTGCTACAGTTCCCACTACAGTAACTGCTACAGTACTTCACAGTTCCCGCTACAGTGTCTGCTACAGTACTGGTACAGTGCTGCTATAGTACCCGGAAATCTTGCCTCCACCTGGATTTGATCCATGGTCGTTTGGATGCACTTATAGAGTCCTTACCAACTGGGCTAAGGCTCAGGTGCTTTGCGATGGGAATCCCATCGCAAAAAATCTAACCTATATATAGCCCCATTCATTTTTTCACTAATCCCACTCCTTTCTCTATCCATCTCACACTCTCTACTTATATTTTTTCTCTAATTTTTTTTTGAAATTTTAAAGTTCTAAATCAGAATAATATTCGCGGCTTATATCATCTGAAAGATTCATGTTTAAGGTATCAATCTATTTCTTTTCTTTTTTTATTTAATTAATTATATTTTATATTAATTATAATTATTGTTAACTAATTGAAGTTAAATTAAATTAGAATTAGATAGTTTTATTTATCATTATTTATTTTTACAAATAATTATGTGTGATTAGTATTAATTAGTATTAATTAGTATTAATTAATAGTTATTATATAAACTATTATTAATTAGTAATAAATAGTATTAGTTAGAAAAATAATTACTAAAGAGTTATAATTAGCGATAATTAGTAATAATCAGTAATAAAATATAATAAGTTGTAATAAGTTGTAATAATTATTAATAAATAAAAATAATTACTAATAAATTGTAATAATTAGTAATAAATTGTAATAATTATTAAAAACTGTAATAATTAGTAATAAATTTGTAATAATCCGTAATAATTATTAATAATTAATAACAATTACAAATAAAAAGTAATAATTTTTAATAATTTGTAATAAATTGTAATAAATTGTAATAAATTGTAATAATTATTAATAAATAATAATAAATTGTACTAATTAATAACAAATTGTAATAATTAGTAATAATTAATAATAAATTTTAATAATTTGTAATAAATTGTAGTATTTAGTAATAAATATTTATAATTAGAAATAATTAATTATTATTATTAATTATTATTAATAATTAGTAAAAATTAGTAATAATTATTAATAATTATTAATAATTTGTAATAATTAGTAGTAAATTGTAATAGTAAGTAAAAATTAGTAAAAATTAGAAATAAATTGTAATAACTAGTAATAGATTTTAGTAATTAGTAATAAATTGTAATAATTAGCAATAGATTGTAAGAATTAGTAAAATATTGTTTAAATTAATAATAAATTTTAATAATTAGTAATAAATTGTAATAACTAATAATAAATTCTAATAATTAATAATTAATTTCAATAATTAATAATTAATTTCAAAAAATAATAATAATTAGTAATAATTAGTAATAATTTTCAATAATTAGTAATAAATTGTAGTAATTAGTAAGAAATTGTACTAATTAGTAAAAAATTGTTATAAATAGTAATAATTAGTAATAAAAAGTAGTAATTAGTAATAATTATTAATACATTAGTAATAATTGGTAATAATTAGTAATAATTAGTAATAAATAGTGATAATTGGTTGTAATTAGAAGTAATTATTTATAAATAGTATTAATTAGAAATAATTTTAAATAAGTTTTAATAATTTTTAATAATTTGTAACAAATAGGTATAATTTGTAATCTATAGGTTTAATTTCTAAAAAATTGGTATAATTAGTGATAAATAGGTATAATTAGTGACAAGTAGGTATAATTAGTAATAATTTGTATGAATTTGTAATAATTTGTAATAATTTGTAATAAATAGTAATAAATAGGAATAATTTGTAATAAATTGGATTTATTCTTAATAATTTGAAATAAATGGGAATAATTTTTAATAATTTGTTATTAATAGTAATAATTAGAAATAATTAGCTATAAATTGGTATAATTAGCAATAATGAACAATAATTAGAAATAATAAGAAATAATTAGCAATTATTAGCAGCAATTAGCAATAATTAGTAATATTTAATAGTAAATAGTAGTAAATAGAACTAATTAGCAGTAAATAGCCTTAATTAGAAATAATTAACAATAAATATAAATAATTAGAAATATTTTTCATCCCAAGAACACTAATAAAATTGTACATATATGGTTGACATAATTTAGTAATGACCAATTTATCCTAACCATCTCTAAATCTGTCATTAAGACGCCATGAATTGGGAAATATATGATGTGATGCATTGATGGTAGCAGCAGTAGGAGGAGATACGTCGATGACATGACATAATTGAAATAAATTGGTATAACGATAAATTAAGACGTGGTTGGTGTAGGTTGGTTTCATCTACCAGTGATTGTAAAATGTATGTTTTATACCTTTTAGAAATCATAGAATTTCCAATATTAATGTGATTAAAAATGACCAATTTGCACCAACCATGTCAAAAGTTTTAATTAGGTCACCGAAACCGGGACATACATGATGTGATACATCGATGACATCAGCAACAATAAGAGGAGATATGTCAAGAATACATAAACCCATAAGGAAAAATTTGAATTCATACTATATATTAAATTAAAATTTCTCCATTTTATATATTAATTTTAAATAAATTTCTTTGTCATTTTTATGTAATACTTATTTAGTTTTCTCATATATCTTTTGCGAAGTCAAATTTTTCTTTCAACTATCTGCAACAAGCCACAAAATAGTTAAAAATATTTTTTCTTCCACTGTAACCATGATTTCCATATTCATTACCTTTATTTACTGAACTGCTAAAATTTCTTATTGATTCGTTGTTGTTAGCTGAAAAATTTGTCTCATTATTGAAAGGTAGTAGAGTATAGGAAGCTCATGTGTGCATTGTGTTGAATTCTCATGATATAATGGGAACATGCATTTCTTCTTCTCTTCTGACATTCAACAATGAGAAAAATAGTTTGGAAAAGAACATTGAAAAAATATGAATTGTTGGTAGTTCGATATAGAAAGATAATGGAAACGTAGTTACAATGACAGTTAAGATTGTTTTGATACTTTGGGACATGTAAAAATCAACCGCAGCAGTTATAATAGGAGATCATTAGTAGGTCATTGATTATATTTCATCTCAGGTTTGTAAAATCTATGATTTTTTATAATAATTATTTTATTTTATGAAAATTAATATTTTATTATTATCATTTTTTTTATATTTTTGTGAACATTGAGGTCTTCTTTATTTAATATATTTTTAATTTTTTTTATTATTAATTTTATTAATATTAATATATTATTAATAATAATATATTATTATTATTATATTAATATTATTATATTAATATTATTTATATTACTATTATTATTAATATTAATATATTTTAATATTATTATTTTTATTATTATAATTATTAATTTATTCAATTTTATTAACAATAATTTTTTATTGTATTATTTATAGTTATTTGTGATGGAACCATCACAAAAATTTAAAAAATATCCAGAAAACTATTTGTAATGAGACTATTTCCCATCACAAACATTCTTTTTTGCAACATTCAATTTCAAAAAAGGCTTTTTGCGATGCCATTTTCTCCAACGGGTCATTTGCGATGGTACCACGTTGCAAATAACGTTTTGACATGGGGTCTCATTGAAAATGGCCCATCACAAATAACTTAACTTTGAGTAGTGTGAGGATATTACACAGTTTAATTTCATGAAACTAGGATGATGCAACATAGATTAACATCTTTATATAGGGACATATAGTGCATTATTTTTTAATGTCATGCAGAAAAGACCATCAATAATGTGCAGTTTAGCATTATGCATCTAGGACAAGTTTGTGATGTTTAAAATCACGTGGTGAGGATGGGTCCGTGTATTTTTACATCATACAGTAAATAATTTTCTATGTAGTTTCTGTAAGGATGAGTCAACATACAGTTTATGTTCATGCTTCTTGGACCATGTCTCTTCATGCAAAGTATAGCCTAAGGAACTTGACATTGGTCGGAGTAGTGATGCGCTCCCCATCAATGGTGACCAAAGAGTATGGACCATTGGGATAGTCCTTGTAAATAATATAAGGTCCTTCCCATTTGGGTTCTAACAATGGTAGATTCCTAGGAGGTATCATTGGCATTCAGTGGGCCAAAAATATATCAAGCTGGAGGAAAGAGTGGAGGCAAACCTTTTTCTTAAATTCTATGGCGATATTGTTTCGGTGCCTCTCTAGAATATGAATGTCCCAGATCCTATTATAAATAATGGAATCCAATATGTCTAGACATACTTTGGGATATCTTTTCTGACGTTTGGTATTCATAGACAGCTGTGAGGTGGAATGAAAACTGAATCTAGATGGACAATAATTCCTCTGTTCTATACACTGGGGAATATGGAGTCACCTGGGTGGAATTCTAAGTAATTATCTGATAAGTCTAGAGAGTGTTGGGGAGCCAGTTCAACCAATTTTTTTTGACACACTATCTTATGAAAAATGTTTCAGAGGTTTTTATTGAACATCTCAATCTATACATTTTAATGTGCATAATGTTGAGAAGTGTGCTTATACTATATGTCATACTTGGTGTACAACTTCTTTAGCTCATCTAACTAGAATTTGGGGTCATTATCGGTGAGAAAAATGTGAGTAACTCCAAAATGATGAATTATGATAGAGAACACAAATTCAATAATTGACTGGGCCTAGAATTTCTGAGAGGAACTACTTCATCCCACATAGAGAAGAAATCTTTTGTGATCAGAATAAACATGCACTGGCAAGTAATTACCAATAGATATGGTCCCATAACATCAAGTCCTCATAACTCAAAGGGAAAATAGTGATTTTTAGTATGTAGGAGATTTTTAATTCCATGAATGATGCTGGAATAGATCTGACATGCATGTCACCTCTTGGTGAACTTGATAGAGTAATGGACCACGATTGGCCAAAAGTATCCCAACCTTCAAATTTGGTGGGATAGATTCAAACCTGCTAGATTAGAACTGCATGATCTAGTGTGAACCTCCATCATAACCTAGGGAATATATACTCCTTGAATGGAGTGGAGGAGAATTCCATCAAACCCATGTTGGAATAGAGTCTTATCCATGATGGGATTGCTCTGGAGGGTGAGCTGAACTGTGTGTCGATGGATTCAGTCATGTTCCACTATGTCTTATGGGAGACTATAATATTGGAGATACTCAATTAAACGAGTCACCCAATATGATTTTTTCTCACCTAAAAATGGATAAGGAGGTCCTGGTGTTGAAGCACTGGAAGACAAGTGGTTTAACTATTGGTTGTCATCTTTGTCTGGAGTGACGAGATTGATGAACCACTGATGTGACACAAGGACAAACAGATAATCCTAGTCATGATCTTCAAGACATGTGGAAAGACTATCCAGGGAATCAGCTTGAACATTCTATAAATGAGTAACATAATTTACATATTTCCAAGAAGGGAATTGGGTTATTAATTGGAGAGCACGCTTCAGTAGGGGAACGTGCTTTGGATTTTTGATGATGTAGTCACCGTTGATTTGCTTTATGTCTAACTCAGATCCCCCCTTCACATGAAGGTTGGGAAAATCTATTTATAGAGCCAACTAAAGAACGTTGATGATATATTTATACTCAACCATATTTTTGATGCATCCCTCTAATAGAAAAAAATTAATAAGGAAGAACAACTTGTGTGGGAGTGATAAAGACAATACATAGGCCTACTCTGTTGAGCCTAAAGTCATTGACCCTCATGTCATACGGGCACTAGGAGGCACCATAAAAATGAATCTTTCAACATGGCATAGTATAATTCACTGATAGGATGGATTTTTTTTTGTAAAATAATGATCTAGGGACTAATCCTATGGGTATGGATGAGCATCCCAAAAATCATCCAGCACCTAACCATTGATGACCTTCTGTAGAATGAATTTGATGTCAAAATTTTGGAGAATCACTGCTCATCATGATAGTTGACCTATCAACATTAGTCAGTTTAGAATACACATTAGAAGATCCAAACAGGAAACCATTTGTATCTCATGATGCTTCAATTAGTGACAAAACTTCTTCACTACGGAAAAAATGCAAGGCATCTCCTCTTAATAAGAAAATATATGTACTCAATGATGAGGAGCTTGTGAATGATATAGTATAATTTTTCTATATATGTTCATTTTTGTGCTGAGATATAAGGTCACCAGTGGATCATTTTAAGGTGATCACATAATGTACCGATGTATTCCCAGATATGGGTGGCATCAGAACTAGAGGTTGTATTATATATTACTTGATTTTCTCAAAACCAGTCTGAAATTATTCATCCCACTAATATATGGAACCTTTCTTCATGATTCTAGAAAATGGATTACACATGTTGTCTAGATTCATGATGAATTGGTGTATGTTGTAAAATATTCCATTAAGGCCATAGATCTCCCTAAGATTTCTCATAGGTGGCATCAAGATGATGGATTTTATTTTTTCTCAGTTGATCTCGATGCCTATATATCTGACAAAGAAATAGATTAACTTTATAGAGGTCACCATTAATGTACATTTCATGGGGTCCATATTAAATTGACAGAAGTTAACAGAGCTAAACACTATATAAAGATCTCAGATATGGTTCTAAAGCTGGTGATATTTGAAAACAAAATCATTTATGCAACATTCCACTGAAATTTGAAGAGTCAGCTTGAATATGCGGTGCATTTCATGCTGATTGGTGGTTTTTAGACTATTCAAACTGAAAGGAATAACCTAATAGAAAAAAGTTCCTTGTGCAACCCTAAAGTAGGGTGGATCCACATATTCATGGTCTATCTAGATCTGGTTGTACCAAGAATACCCATCCCTGATGGGGACAGTGTTGAACCCAGCTATTGTATAAATCAATAACTCTGTCACCGGAAGGGGAAAATCATCAAGGGAACAGAGGTTGTTGACATCCCAGAATTCGATGAAAACTCTAATCTGTCTATTATTCTTTCTGATTAGGATATTGTTGGATATCCACTTTGGGTACTGAACTTCCTTGACAAATTTTTCCTTGATGAGCTCATCAACTTCAACCTCAACCATGGAATCATGAAATGACTGCATCATCTTGGGAGGTTTCTTAAACTAGTGATGGATCACAGGGAGTCCAATATAATGGATAGAGACCTAAGGGTATATTCCTAGAATCTCATCATATCTCCATGAAAAAATATCACAATTATTCTTCAACAAAACCATGTACTACTGTTGTTCCTCCATGGGCATGGGTGCACTGATTAGAATTGTTCTTGGATATTCATCAGTACCATGATTAAACTAAACTAGCTGATTGATGGTGGTGGAATAACTTCCTCGAATGAAGTAGAATCATCCTTCAAAGTATCTTCATCATCTGTGGAAAGAAGATCATCAAGAATAGTTTATTCCTATGGGATGACTAATTCTAGAGGAACACTAGTTCCATCTTGAGTGGCGGTGGAGTCTTCACTTAGAGCCTCATGTGATATGGAATCCATGGTGATGAAAGTTTTCTAACTAATTCTATTAGACCTTCAACCAATGGTTCCATGATTGAGTTTAAATCAATAGTGTTTGGTCAGTCTGTGATGGTTCAACACGACTCAGTGGAATAAGAAAGTCTGACAGACAGCTATTTCCATGGGGAGAACATCACGATACCTAACATGTGTAGGGGGTTATGGTATGACCCAAGCCTAACTCATGTAGGATTATGAGGTATTATTCTTTAATTCCTTGAACTAAGGTATATGGAACACTTTTATATCAGAAATTACAATTTTTTCCCCAAGTCTGGTGTTGTGGCCTCCAACTAGTGAATCAAGAGGAAAAATACATCATCCAAATATTTCATATTTTCAACTATGATGGAGTTGTGCTTGACCTCATTTGTTCAAGAATACATGTCCTTTAACTGATAGTAATACACATCTAGTTAGTGATATTTGCAGGAGGAAAAAGGATATTCATCACTACATATAATGCCTACTGTACCGTTAGAGGATTACTTAACACACTAGTGATACGAGGAGGGTATTGTTGTAGGTAGATAGAGCCACAGACTACCCATAAGCACATTGTAAGCAATGTCCTATGAGAAAACCATAAACTCAATGTCTACTAACAAACTACTTAATTGAGTATTTAAATGGATCCATCAACACAATATCTGTTTGGTTCTATCGTAACCATGAATATTCAGGTCAGAGGGGCTCAAATCATCTTTAGTGAGTCCTAGCTTGCGATGCATCCTAGTCGGGATAATATTGATCCCAAAAACTATGTTAAAGAAACAACGACATAACTCCACGCAATTGAATTGACCAGTTATGTAATGTTTGATAATGTCCCCCTGTATGAGAGAACTCTCATATTCATTGGAGAAATAGATAATGGCATGACATTATGATAGCTTGACCTCCTTAGTGTGGAAATTATCAGTTTCAGCAAACACTATTCCAAACTAGATGGAGATTTGTAAGGATTCTATGTGGGATTCTCACATATCTTATTACATATAGAGGATCTTAATCATCGAGAATATGGTTGGAATTCTAGTGAGGTACTTTAAAAGATCACACATATTTACTAGGAACACATTCCTGCCCACAAGGTGTTAATTTATGGTGAGAAGAATGACTAGAATTATTTCCAGAACCACAAGGTTCCTACTGGTGCTAGCAACATCCAAATGATCAGACAAACTACCAATAATCACCACTACATAGTTTTTGGATTATTGAGTCCCTGATGAATGTGGATGATAGTGATATTACCATGGTGGTTCTGGATGGTCAATGGTGGTGGAATATATAGCAGAGCAGTCTGAAAGGAGTATGCCTATTATGATCTGTGCAATGCTTGATGTCTGGACTCGGTGGAATACACAAATAATAAAGCTAATATTTTCATATTTTTTATATGCATTTTAATTATTCAAACCATTCCAATTTATCATTTTGATCTAATTTTCATGAACTTTGTATTTTTGGTGTTTTTTGGGCTAAAATGTGAAAATTTATTAATTCTTGAATTTTAACAAATTTTAATAACACTGGTATTTCAAGCATAATATTTACAAAATCGATCCAATTGGTGTGATTAATTTTTTAGGATTTATAATTTTGAGGGATACACCTTCCTCTTTTGTAATAAGATCTAATTTAGTAATGTAATGGCTCAAAACAATAAATAAATTTGGAAAATCATTCTGGCCAACAGAGTGGACCCCAGATTTAAAAATTTGGAAGAATTAGAGTTACACACCACCAATTAATGTGTTTAAAATGTGATTTGGAAGAGGAATCAATTTCTCATCTTATTCAATAAATTAAATAGATTTATTCACTATTTAAGGTGGCCACTGAAAGTTAAAATTTTAAGGTGGATTTTTGGATGTCTTATCCAAAAAAATTAGTAATAATTAATAATTCCATAATATCCTCAATACACATCCAATTAATGTGAAATATGTATGGGGGAGGATAAGTTAATTTTTAGAAACCTATAGTAAGGGACCCTAGTGTGATTCTAAGGTGAGGTGAACCAAACAGGAGAAAACATTTAGTAGATAGATTCTGGAAGACAAATTTTCTTCTTTTCTTCTTTTCCCTTTTCTTTTTCTTACTTATGTAATGAAATATTATTCCCCATTCATATAGATTGCCCTTTCCATTATGGGTTATGAATTTGAGTGAATGGGTAAGGGTTGTTTTTCTATTTTTTAATTCTTGAGTTCTTGAACATAATTTAATGAAATCTCTTTCTCTATTCTACGGTGTTGTTTTAAATTTTATCTAGTGATTTTTATTATCAAGTACGATCATATTTGGTTTTTGATTATATTATTGCTTTTTCTTCAGTCGATGATCCTTATCTCCCCCACTATTTTCTAGTTTATATATGATGGAATAGACTAAGGCTTAGTAGTGAATTACTTGAGGATTTTTAGTACATGTGAAAGTGGTAATGGATGTTCTTGATTGTTTGGTATCAACAAGACATGATCCGGTATTACCTAAGTAATTTGAGGATATTCAATACAACTCTATTGAATAAGGAAAAAGAGTAGACAAAACTATGATATTTGGTATGTTTTTCTCTCCCCATTATTATTTGACCAAGGTAGTGAGAGGAGAGGATCGTGGAATCTCACTTTAATGAAATCATCAGAAGATGATTGAATTAAATAATACAAGGACAACATTTCAATTGGTAAACCAACCCTGACATGATTACCCTTCACATATAATAGTTTATAATCACATGAGTTTCCAATTTAATTTCAATCATTTTATTAATTGAATTCTTTTATTTTGGTTCATTCAAAACCAAAAAATTCAAAAACACTACATTTTTTTTATTCGAAAGTGAGAAACTATTATGTGTGCACTCATCTTCAGAAAAATTCCTAGGGTAAATAAATATACTATACTTAGGTAATAAAATATTTTTTTACATTCCTCATGATTGTTGGGAATCAAATGTGGCACCATTTCTAGGGAGGAAGTTCAATTTAGCAAATTAAAAAATGAATTTCAAAAATGAATTATCTACAACACAAATGAACCATGAATTGAATTTGATCTAGAAATTTAAATAACATTAACCAAAATCTCAAATAAAAAACTAAAAAGATTAATTGTAGAAATAAACCTCTCAGATTCTAGTGAAACTCTTAGTGTTCACTCATAACCTAAAACTAAGGATGGAAATCCCAAAAAAACCCTGTGTGATTTGTGTGAACATTAATTTTTCATTAAAATCAACCAACTCATTGCACCAATGGCTACAAACCATTTTTAATTATGTTTCAATATGATTTTTGTGATTCCAATGTTTCATGGTCTTACAGGAGAAGATCCAAATCAGCACATGCAAGAATCCAACTTCACTTGTTCAATCTTTAGGCCAAGAGGAGCAAATGAAGTCCAATTTCGGTAGACTGAATTCCCATTCTCACTTGACGAATCACCTAAATAATTTTTTTTACTTTCTAAAAAATGGGGAGGTTAGTGATTGATATTATCTGAAAAGATGATTCATAAAGATATTAAATCCCATATCCCAGAGCACTAGTATCAAATAAGATATTTACATCACATGATAATCAACTAGAGAGAACCTCTATGGATAATGGGAGCATTTCATGATGAACTGTGCTAGATGGCCACATTGAGAAAATAAAGAACACCTATTCCTAGTGTTCTTCTACCATGGAAATCTCAACAGTGATAAAAATCTTCTATACAGCTCCTCTGGAGGAGCCCTGATGGACAATCCACCAACATATGTTTGAGGTCTGATTGAGATGATTTCATGAAACTCACATCAATTTTGAATGAGAGGTACACGAACTAGGGGTACCTGAGGTACAATGATCTTATTTATCGGCATTTATTAAAACAAATTTTGATGACCTCACAAGGTTAGTCCATCAAGTAGTTGTAACCCAAGAAAATGAACAATATGCTTCATTGGAGGTATGTGGTTTATGCTCCTCTTCCACTCATTATGCTAAGCATTGTTCTGAGATACATGGGACATAATACTATGTTGCGGCCCTTCAGCTAAGAAAATTCTATAGAAATCATCCGCATTAACCCCAATCCCACCAAGGATATGGAAACAAGCAAAACCAGGCAAGGTCATTCAATCCAAACTAGTACCCAAGTCAACCTCCCTGCCATAAACAACAATATTAGAACCCATGACCATTCCAACAACCCTAGAAACAACCATAAAAATAGAAAAAAAAAATTAAAGAACCAATATTCTAGAGACCCTACAAACAACCATATACCAATACACAACCATCAGTTCAAGATAAACAACAGTAATATGGTATTGAGGGGATGATGGTCACTGTAAAATATTTTTCCAACTAATTAAATAGTCTCATAAACACTCTAAAAATCATAGAAAACTACCTTCCCAAATAATATCAAACCAAATAGAAAATTTTAACATGTTAACAATAGGAAGTGGAAAAAAACTCCCACCTGTAGAAATCCTTGAATCTAAAACAATACAACCTATTCTAAGGGATAATGAGGTTGAAATGTCTAAAAATTCATTAAAAATTCACTAAAAAGAAGAAAAGAAAAAGGAGGAGGATAATGATAGAATGAGGAGGAAAGAAACACAAAAATAAAGACAATAAACGGAGAATAAGTGCATTCACCAACCATTTCCACAAGAATTATTGAACCAAAGATATTTCATGAAGAAATGCTTCAAAAAGAAAATATGGACACCTTTTAGAAAGTGGAAATCAATATCCCCCACTTGAAGTAGTAAAAAAATTCCAAAGTATGAATTTATTATGAATGATATTTGCACCAAAAAATATAAGACTTCATGGGAATGATAGGATCAATTTGGGATGAATTGTCTCATCCCATATCACACCATAGTCGTCATCCAAATATCAAGATCCAGTGATGTTTTAAATTCCAAAAACCATTGGATCATTAAATTTATATAATGATTTACGTTATCTAGGTGATTCAATTAATGTTTTCACTCACTCAGTATACACTTATTTGTTGGTGGGAGACTTGAATCCCATAGGATTGATGGTCTAACTTGAAAATAATTCTACATTTTCCCAGTAGGATTTTTATAATATTCCCTTGTGAAAGAAAAAGATCATTTATTGACATCTCGATTCTATGTTCTAAATATGGAAGAATATAGGATCCCATCACACTCACCCATCATTTTGGGGATAACTTTCTTAAAAACAGCCAAAACCATCATCAATTCCTATGAAGGGATTCTCTACACGGAGTTTGGAGATAGCACTATCCACTTTAATATTTTTAAATCCATGAGGCACCCATCAGATGACTACTCGCTGTTTTCACTCACCCATGAAATTGGAAGTAATATAATTGAAGAATTAGGTATCTTCCCTAAATTAAAATTCATTGGAGATAATGTTTGCATTGAAATATCACTTACCATGTGAATGATGAAAAAACTGGAGAATTTGATTTTATGTGAGAAGAAGAGGTAAAATATGATTTCATTGATGATTTATTAAATGATAAAGAATAGGAGAAAATTTATTGTGAGTAGGAGGTCCATGAATTGGAAATATAGTACCTTAATTTAATTTCATCCCTAGGGAAGACTCAAGATCAAGAAATGAAACCCCTCCCCACTAATTTGATATATTTATACAACATGGAGGGAGATAACTTACCAATAATTATTGATAATAATATTTCTAAACCCCAAGAAGAATCATTGAATGAGATTTCGATAGAGAATTTATAAGAAATTAGATAGATTTTAGGTGATATCCCTAGAATAAACCAAAAAATATACTCACATAGAATTTATATTGAGAATGATTCCAAAACATTTAGACAGTTCCAAAGTAGGCTGAATACCACCTTGATGAAATTTGTGAAGAAGAATATTTAGAAGCTCTTGGATTTCCGGATCATCTAACCTATTTTAGAATCAAATAGGGACAGCCTCATTCATGTTATTCCAAAAACAAATTCCTAACCACTAAGAGGAATAAAAAGAATGAATTAAACCCTATGAAAATTCAGAATAGTTAGAGAGAATGAATAGATTTTTGGAAGTTGAATTATGTCACTTGAAAAGATCATTTCACCATCCCATTCATTTACCATATGTTAGACAGATTGGTTGGGAGAAATCATTATATCTTTTTGGATAAATTTTCAGGTAATTTCCAACTACCCATTACTCTCGAGGATCAATACAGTACTACCTTTACATATCATTTTGGCACTTTTTCTTATAAAAGGATTCCAAATAAATTATTGAATTCTCTATGTACAATTTAGAGGTTCATGGTAAGTTTATTTTCTGATCTCATTGAATGTTTCTTGGAAGTTTTCTTAGTCGATTTCAATGTTTATGGACATTATTGATTCCATTATTTGAAAAATATGGAAAAATATTTGAAAACATATATTGAAAAGAATCTTGTTTTAAAATTTGAAAACATTCATTTCATGGTTGATAGAGAAATTTTCTATGGTCATTACCTTTTTAAAAATGGAATTGAAGTGGATATATCATAAACTGAAGTGATAAACTCATTGACTTACCCAACTTGTGTGAAAAATGTTAGATCATTTTTAGGACATGAATGATTCTACATGAGGTTTATTAAATATTTCTCTCCCACTCTCTATATTACTTTTGAAAGATTATGATTTTGATTTCAACGGTGCATATAGGGAATCCTTTTATGAGTTGAAAAGGATATTCATTTTTTAACCCATAATACAACTACTAAATTGGGAAGAACCATTTTAGCTAATTTATGATGCTTCTAACCAAGGAGTTGGAGATTTCCATTCTCAGTGAATTGATAGCATGCCACAAGTCATTTCATATGACTCAAGAACCTTATATGTGGCCCAATTCAAGTACACGACCATAGAAAAAGAGTTTTTAGTAGTTGTATTTTATTTATAATGATTTAGATCATATCTAATTGAAACTAAAGTCACTATGTTTTCTAATCATGCAGCTCTTATGTACTTGATGAAGAAGGCTGAAGCTAAACCGATGCTAGTGAGATGGATGATACTAATGCAAGAGTTTAGTATAGAAATAAAAGACAATAATGGAGATGAAAACCATGTGGATGAACACTAAAGCAGACTGCCAAACACTATTACAATTGAAATTTTAGAAAAATACCCACTAAATGATCAAATTTCAGCAGATCAGTTTTACTTGATTATAGGAGAGGTGCCTTGTTATACATACAGTTTCAATTATCTAGTAACATCTCAAGTCCCATCTCTTTTAAATTCCCACTAAATTCAGAAACTGAAATCTAAACCCAGATATTACATTTGGTAATATCCATTAATTTGGAAGATTTTCAATGATCAAATGATAAGAAGATGATTTTTCAAAATTGAAAATAAGAATTTCATAGCGTTTTTTCACATAATAGATTATGGTTGATATTTTGGACCTAAAATAACATAAAGGATGGTTTTCGAATCTAAAATTTATTAGGTTTTTTTAAAATATTCACAGGAATTTTTCAACAGGTGTGAAAAATGTTAATTTTTTAGAAATATATTAAAGAGGCAAGAAATTACTTAAAAGAATGTAATTTTTTTGTGAGTTTTTTGATGTATGTGGGATAGATTTTGTGGGAAATTTAAAATTTTTCTTTTGAAATTATTATATCATTCTTGTAGTTGATTATGGTTCAAAATGGTTGGAGAAAAAATCCACCAAGACTAATAATGATACAGTTTTCTGTTATATTTTCCGGGCTAACATATTATCTAGGTTTGGAGTTCCCAGATCCATAATCAGTGATCAAGGGACTTAATGTTTTTATAGAAGAATGGGGGATTTTCCAAAAAAAGTATTGGGTGCATCATGAAACATCAACTCCCTATTATCCATTGACTACAGGCCAAGCTAAAATGACCAATAGATAAATCAAAGGAATTTTAGAAAAGACTATTAAGCCCAATAGGAAGGATTGGAGAAAAAATTCAATGGATACATTATGGTCTTATAGGACAACCTATAAAACCCCAATAGGAGTGATTCCTTATAGGTTGATTTATAGTAAATCTGGTCACCTTCTTATGAAATTAGAGCATAAAGAATATTAGGATGTGTGAAAGATGAATTTGGATTAGGAAAGTGAAATAAAAGAGGGAAGATTTTAGTTATTGGAGATGGAGAAAATAATAAGGTAATATTTTGAAAATTCCCTAATTAAAAATTATAGAATAAGAATTGATCATGAGAATATGTCCAACCAAAAGGCATTCATCCTAGAGAAAAATTGTTTTTATTCAACTCAATAATCAAGCTGATGCTAGGTAAACTTCATTCCAAATGGGAAGGTCCATTTATATTTAATCATGTATATACTTTCGGTGTTGTGCATATTTTAAAGGATGGAGAATAGGATCATATCACTATTAATGGACATAGTCTCATGAAATTCCACGGAAACATTCCATCAAAGCCAGTGGAGGATTTTACACTCCTCATATCAATAAAATACATTAGTTTATACCTATCCATAAAACATTTATTTTTTTTCAATGATCTAAATTAAAATTAACATATATGTTAAAATCTACTTGTATTTATTATGGATAGCATAATTTAAATATGGGGGAGGGAACCTTTGTAGTTTAGGTTTTTTAAATTTTCTTTTGATTTTATATTTATTTCAAAAAAGTGTGTTTTTAAAAAAAAATTTTGTTTATTATTCAATTTTTACATGTTTTTGAATCATTGAGATGAAATTTTTATCTTTTACAATTTATTCAATGAAAACTGAGCATAAATTAATGGTGAAAATGATTATTCTTTAAGTTCATATATTTGGCGACTTTCATGAAAGGTCCTCTGAATTTTTAATCCCATAGCAAAAGTCATTGTATTTATATTGAAAATAAAATTCTTTTGTGGATTATATATCATTTTTTTGATATTAATTACATTCACCTCATTTCATTAAAGAACTAATCAATGATTTATTTAACGATAATTTGAATTATTCTTGTCAAAACTTGAGGGTTTGAGGTACTTGTGTATTAAATTATTGGGGTGTTTATTTGGTTTTAAATCACCCTTTTCATGAAAAAATTTTCATTATATAATTCCTTGTATATTTAATCATTGTAGCTCTTATAATCAATGAACAACCAGTTATTTTATCCACATTAGAATACAATTTTCCCTATCCAACTCACTCTTAATGTAAAATTGCATGATTTAGTTTAGATTATGTATGGGGGGAAGCTATCTTATTTTGTTATAAATAATTTTTGGATACATTGGGTGGAAAATTGATGTCAAATATATGATTTGACTTCTGAAAAATTCATTATGTGCAATGTTTTTCCTTTCTTAAACTTTCATGATAAAATAAGTTGTGTCTTCTCGAAGCTTCCAAAGGAGAAAGAAAGTTGTGTCTATTTGGGGAATTAAAAAATGTTTCTATGGAAAAGATATAGAGTTGTAGATTTTAATTTAATATTATTTTGGATATTATTTTCATCTATGGGGAGTTAAAAGTAAACCATACTTGATTGAAAATTAGAAACATTTAATTTTTCTTCAGAAAGAGCCAAGCCCTCCTCATTCGGCCTCAAAATTTTTGACATCGAAATCCCACCAACCGAAAGCTACCTAGCAAACCTAAAAGTATTCTTTAAAATAAAATGTTCATGACTTATATCTTGGGGGATATTTTGGAATTTTTAAAGACTACAGAGACTCTTTCATGGTTTGGATGAGAAAAGCATTTCCAAAAAATTGAAATTTATGAGATGAGATAAAATTCATGTGAGGTGGGTGTTTTGTGTGCATGGGATTAGAAATAAAGTGGAAATATATTGAATAATTTAAATATAGAACATTAAAAAATGTATTTTTATGAGTCATGATAAATTTTGTTTCCTATCTAAATATTGGTGGATCTCATGGGTATGTGTTTTAAATTTTCGTTGACTTGATTTGGATTCATACTTTTCCATGAGTCCAAGTTCTATTTATTGGTGAATTGATAGAGAAAATATTTCCATAATTTTTATATGTATTTAAATTATTTTAACCCTTCCAACTTATCAATATGATATTACTTTCTTGAATTTTGGATTTTGTGTGTGTTTTGGGCAAAAATGTGAAAATTTCATAAATCATGAATTTTAATAGGTTCTAATCACTTTTTTTTTCATGAATAAATTATAAAATATCCATAAAATTGGAATAATTATTTTATAGGTTTTATATTTCCATGGTATTCAATATTCTATTTTGGAAAAAGAGCTAATTCAGTCATATAAAGGCCCGAAAAAATCAATCAAGTTTCAAAATCATTCTGGACGACAGAGTGGACCCCACCTCCATAAATAAAAAATAACTCAAGTTACACACATAAAATTAAGGTGAATCCAATGGGGGTATAGAATCAGTATTTATGATGAATTTTTATATTAAATTACATATATTTATTTACTCATTAAGGATGTCATTCGATGCTAAACATTGAAAGTGGATTTTTGGTATTCTTAGCCAGAAAAATTCAAACGCATTAATAATTCCATAACATCCACAATATGCATCCAATTTATATGAAATATTGAGGGAACAAAGGAAATTCAATTTAAAAAAATTAATAAGGGCCTTTGAGGCGATTCTAATTAGGGTTGCGTCAAATAGTAAAAAATATTTGGGGAAAATATTCTAGAGTATGACATTTTTTATTTTATTTTTTCCCCTTTCTTTTTCTTAATTCTGTAATGACTCCTTCTTCCTCATTCATCTCAATAATCATACCATGGTAGGGTAAAAATTTGAGTGAATGGGGAAGGGTTGGTTTTCTATTTTGTAATGGTTGATTTGTTGAACTTAATTGAATGAAATCTCTTTATCTCTTTTGGGATGTTGATTTCAATTTCATATAGAATTATTTATTATCAAGTATGATCATATTTTATTTTTGATTGTCTTATTTATTTTTATTCAGTCAATGGTCATTATCTCTCTCCACTATGTTTTTGTTTATATATAATGGAATAGACCCGTGGTTAGCGGTGACGTACTCGATGATCATCAGTACTTGTGAATGTGGTAGTGGATGTTATTGATTGTTTGTGATAAACAAGAACCAATATATAATGTCCCAGAATTTTTGTATAATTTTTTTTTAATTATATGGAATTATTTTTAGACCACGAAATCTAACAGTATGTGATTTCGAGGCCCAAAGTGCCTGAAATGACCCGTCGATTTTTTTAAGATTTAATTAGCATGCATAAGAAATTTTCTAGAAAAAGTGGAATAACTCTTAAAAATGATATCCCGGATACAAAATCGGAGTGCACCATTTCATTTAGGACGACGGTTTTACCCTAGGAATTACTTAATTTTAGGCAGTGTAGGCCTCCTATGAGAAAACCCGAAAATGGAATAATCGTAAATAAAATAATTAAATAAAGTTATTTTATTTTTTAAATGCTTATAACTCACGAACGGTGACTCAGATTAAAAATACGAGACAACTGTTGAACTCGTGAGGGTGTTCTTTATTTAGGTAGTTACTAACATTTGGCGGAGAGGTTCAATTATAGAAGTTAGTTTTTGGCCTTAAATAAAATAATTAAGTAACAATTATTTTATTGTTAAAATCCATAACTTCTAAATGGTAAATCAGATTAAAAATCCGAGAGTACCGTCGAGTTCATTGGGGCGTTTTCTCATTAGGCGGATCCTAACCTCAACCGACATGGGTTGAGGGTGAACGTTAATAATTTTCTGAACTTTTTCTTGTGTACGTTCAGTAAACGCACGAGCGAAATTTCCTAACTTTTGAACTGGTGTTCGGATTAAAAATACGAGGGCACCGTTGAATCTGCAGCACCAATATTCTCTTAAGGGAGACATTACTTTTACCATAGTAGGTCTGGGGGAAAAGTTAAGTTCTGTGACTTTTTTAAAAAATGAAATAAAATTATTTTATTATTTTATTATTTTATTTTTCTTTCTTATCCTCCAACGGACAAGTGGGGTGTGGGGATTATGATGTGACAAGACAATAAATGGCTTGAACTGTCAATCTTAAGTAACAACATCATTGGGGAATTATGATGGTTCCAAATTAATGATCACCATTTAATTCCAAACATCATTTCTTATCCTCCCCCTCTCCTATATATATTGATCTTGGGGAGGGGTAATGACACTGCTTACCCAAGAAAAAAAGTGCTGAATGAGTGTCGTGATGCCAAACCCTTGAATGATAGAGTCAGTTCCAGTGGGAAGTGACGGGTGACACTGAACCATGAACCGAAAGACAATTTACGAGCAGCGTCGTTGTGAACCTGTTGTGGGAACGAAGAACACCGACCCACCATCAGGCGTGGACGTTCTCCAATGGTTTTACTGAGGTAGGGGTTTTGATTCTTGTTTTAAATTAAAGTGACTTTATTGAAACCATTTATCCTCCCTCTTGTTTACGAGCTAATGCGGAGGGTGTGGGCCTAACAAACCAGGCTCGGACCCTCCGATACTTTGTTACACCCTTGCGTTCTCTGTGAAATACCACCAGTGCGGTGACACCATATAGTTATGAATAAGGTGTGCACCGACACATGCCATAAGAGGAGGTTTCGGCACAAATCTATGACGGTCATCAGAATGGAATGCACCGGCCGAACACGAAGGAACTATGACACACCGTCGCACACCACCGGTGAGCAGAGGGCTGTGGCTCGTCAGCCATAACAGATGGATAAGGTGACCAACACGTCGGTTGACCATGGAAGGAGAGGCAGTGTGACCATTGCACCGTTGGTGAGTGGGAGGAGGGGCAACCAGTGCGCTGCCAGCGGATAAGAACCCGCGGCCGAACCCGTGGTAGAGGAAGAACCAACACCTCTAGTGGGTTTCGTGGTGACTGGGTGGCGCCCACGTGGCACTGCCACTTTGCAAACCGAATGTCCTCAAAGCCCTTTGTATGTTTGGGAGACCAAGGGGTCACACACCCCACGCTGGCTTGGGCGGACCCGACACCGGACCGTGCCCCACCTCGGGTGGGTCCACGCTCCACCGCGGCCGGGACACCGCCCTAACAGGCCGCCTCCCTCCTGGGTCGTTGCACTACCAGGACACAACCCTTGCCGGCTGCCCCCATGTGGCCCACCACATTGCGGTCCGAGACGCTCCCTTGTAGGCCGAACTGAGCCTGCAAAAACCCATCCCATATTGATTCGGGTCGGTTCAGTTCGACTGGGTCAGACCGGACCGGGCCCAACCGGGCCCATAAACACTTACAGGGTCTTATCATGAGAACCAGACGTCCATTTGATGAACCATCTATGGTGTTGGGATCCTTGGATAGAGATGGTCCTTTTGGTAGACTACTCTTTAGTTCTAAAGATAGTTTGAGTACGGCTGGGTTGGATCGAACCCGAATCCAAACGGGCCCTCGGAGCTAAAACACTTATAAATCCCAGACCGGGTGTCCGATTGACGCACCGTCTGTCACGTTGGAACCTTTACAGCATGGCTATCCTTTGGGTTACTCCTTTGTGGATCTCAGTGGTGGTAGTGGTATGACTGACATCTTGAGGGGAAGATACTATGGAACTCGAGCGCACCGAGTGTGAGGAATCCAATGGATGGCAGTGAGGTGGAGGTTGGAGACAGATCATACGGAGTTCAGCGCTCAGCGATCCTGTGTGGGTCAGTGGATATCAATCATTTGTTGGTTAGATCTTTTGTGGGTAAGTGCTGAGTGATCTTGTGTGGGTCAGCACATACTGATCCTGTGTGAGTCAGATCCTATGTGGGTCATCGCTCAATGGTCCTGTGTGGGTCAACACATATCGATCCGGTGTGGGTCAGATCCTATGTGGGTCAGTGGGGTTTAGTTACCTATCGACTCTTGGAAGGTCAGATCCTGTGTGGATCATTTTTGGGGTTTGTATCTATCAATCCTATGTGGGTCAGACTCTGTATGGTTATAAGTAGTGCCTCTTGACAAATAACATGATCAAGCTTCGCGACCAATCATCTAAACTTCTATACTTCCCTGAAAACCTAGTTTGAGCTGATACTATATTTAAACAAAGTCTTTTACCTTCGTGGTATGATCTTCATGGTGATACCTATGTGGTACTTTTACCTTCATGGTATGATCTTTGTGGTGATAATTGTGTGGTACTTTTACCTTCAGGGTATTATCTCCTGGTAATACATGTGTTGTACTTTTACCTTTGCGGTATGATCTTCGTGGTGATACCTATGTGGTAATTTAACCTTCTTGGTACTATATTCATGGTGATACCTGTGTGGTACTTTTACCTTCGTCGTATTATCTTCGTTGTAATACCTATGTGGTACTTTTACCTCTGTGGTACTTTTATCTTCGTGGTGTTACCTGTACGGTACTTCTACCTTCATGGTGTTACCTTTGTGGTATACTTCCCTCATATATGATATGATTATATATCTATAAATTAGGTATATGTATGGGAATATACCTAAGTATAGTTGATGTCTTGCTTTGCAGTTCTTCCTTTTGGGAACTTTAGGAGGCCTACGGGGTCTCGGGGTCCCTACTAAGTATCGTTATACTCACCCCTGCATGGGATTCGCCCAGACCTTATTGTGTCTTGCGCAGATGACGTACAACATTGATCGAGGCTGAGGGAGCCAAGACTGGATGGTGCTCGGAGGTGGACCATTTGGCGTGACTTTATGCAGGGACTACGGATCGTGAGCTGTACCTACCCTTCAGGTAGGATCTGTGGTGGATGATCTAGGAGATTTTTTTCACCTTTTTAGCTATTTTTTACTTTTTAATTGTACTTGTACTTTTCCAGTTGGGCTTGTATTCCGGACCCTTTACATTCAGCACTCTTTTACTACAGGAGTTTACTTTGTGGTTGCACCTTGTTGCATTCTACTATGTGTGTTTGTACAAGTTTAAAGTAAATGTCTTCCAATGTTTGAGATACAACTTTCTGGGTCCTAGTCGCAGCCCCTGGCCTATGAAAGGCAGGCTTGGGGTAGTCACGTCACGGGCCCCGAGGGACGGATCGTGACAAAGTGGTATCATATGAGTTCGGTTCTATTGAATAACTAGGACTCTGATATTTTTTGTGTGTCAACAGTGTGAAGTGTTAGGAGTGTGGTTTTTAGTTTGGGGAATCTAGTCTTGGTGCAGCAGCCGACGTATTCATACACCAGGAACCTAAATTCTGATTTCCGACTCAGCGCACGAAAACACTGATTGCGTGTGTTTTTGAATAGTTTTTCTTATGATTTATTTTAGTCATCTCACCAGGTATAACATAATGATTGTGGAACACCTATTCCTTATCAGGTTACCTCCACGTAGACAGCCAGCCAGGATTACCAAGAGAGTACACGATGACGGCCCACCGAGCGACGAGGATTCACTGTAGGGCCCTTTTAATGTATTGGCACCTTTGGGTGGTGTACCAGCAGCACCACCACCTATTGGGAAGCAGTTACCACTAGCCGCACTGGAAGATGGTGCACGCCGACTGAGTGCATTGCATGAGTCCCAGCGGTAGAGGCCTCTGAGGTTTTGAGGTGAGATAGATCCCCAGGCAACTGAGGACTAGTTGGAGACTATGGGTAGAGTTTTCTGCCAAGTTGGGACACCAACAGATCAGATGGTGATCCAAGATACTAGTCTTTATCAGTGTGTGGCCTTGAGGATGGTCGGCATGGTGATGAGGCTCTGGTACATGGACCATTGCCTAAGATGGTACCTTCAGGTAGTGTGCCAGCTATATCACTACCCGTTGATCAGTAGTTAAAATCGGTGATACCGATAGAGGAAACATGTAGGCTTGGTGACATACATGTGTTTCAGCATCAGGTACCCCTCAGGTTGTGAGGGGAGCCTGAATCACATATACCTAAGGACTGGATTTAATAGGTGGCTGAGTTTCCATCTAGCCAGGGAACCATTCGATAAGATGGCGGTCCTCGTAAAGATCCTTCTACGTGGCTTAGTAAGATGATGAAAAAGTTTTGATTACCATAATCTTGCAAAGAGGTGACTTTTTGGTGGAAAATATTTAGAACCTTCCTCAAAGAAGGGGGTCTCTTTCCATAAAGATCTAAGGGATGAGGGTTCCCTAGAGCTTCTACAGCTTCGTCAGGATGACATGTCAGTAGATGAGTATTCATCGAGGCATACGGACCATCCTTGGTACTCGATGAATACAGTATGATTAGTGAATTAGGGATCATACCTCTGAATGAGATGTTCTTAGGGACATCCGAGCCAACAATATTCCTCTATGAATTCCTACTTATGTTAGGTTTCTTGAGAGAACCTTTGTGGTTGAATATTCTTTGGCTAAGGGGATACAACCAATGAATGTTAATAGTGGGAAATCAGGAAACTGATGATAGTATTAGAGACTTGGGCGTGTAAAATTTTTTTGGAAGAGGAAGTGTTAGGGACACACGAATCTATTGGGAAATATACGATGAAGTGGAGCTAGGAGACCAACATGAGGTGGTATAAATTTCAACATGTTTCAACCACCACCTCAATGTGGTGCCCACCAGGCTCAGGGAGTTGGGGGACAGGGGAAGGGATTAGCTGCATGTGGTCAATGAGTGTAACCCAAGTTCTCCAGGAATGATTCGAGGTACGGTCAATGTCTACTAATAGCTGTCGTATTAATATAAATAGGTACTAATCATTCCTTCTTTTCACGAATATTATTCAAGACCTAGAGTTTCCAGTTAAACCATTGAATTGTCCCACACGTTTGGAGATACCTTTGGGAGGAGTCTCTAAAATCACACTTATGTAGATGGTGTGATTTGACCCTTGAGGCGAGAGTTTCGGTTTGAACCTCTTGGTGGCAGCATCGAGACCTTACGACATTAGTTTGGTTATGGATTGGACATCCACAGTTCATACTCAGATTGAATATATTAGGAAAAAGGATTTGGTTTATCTACAACATTGGAATGGGGGTTTCCTTAGCGGGCGAAAAAATAAACCTAGGCATCACATGATAACATCATGCAAAGGAGGGTGCATCCGATCACTCTAGAGTTGGACAGCCTTACCCTCGTGGCAGTAGGAGTTTTTAGTTCCCAACAGGAGTGGTAGAGTGTGAGGACATATTTTCAAAATATGTTTCCAGAATTACCTCCCTAAAGGGAGAGGTACTACTGCTTCGGATGGGAACTACCAGAGATTTGTACCTGACTTCTCCAAGGTGGTGTCACCCTTCTCAGCTTTAACGAAGAATTGGGAGCCTTTCCTATGGAGTGAGAAGTGTCAGAAGATATTTTAGGAGCTGAGATAGTGATGATGGCTAGAGTTCATCCAGGACTATGACCTTGAGATAGTCTATACTCTTGGGAAGTGGAACGTGGTTTTAAACGCACTCAGTAGGAGTTCTGGACTACAACTGCTGAGTGAGGCATCAAAGCAGCTAGTCGCGCTGTGGACATCTTTCATGGATAAATATGGAGCAGCTTACCTCCGGTATATGACTGTCACTCTGCCAATTCTTCAGCATATTCAGGAGGCACAACTTGGGACATTGACTGAGAGTCTCAACATGCTCAGATATCCTCAGGACAATCTCTTGTAGGATTTTCTGAAGGCGGGGATCTTGTCATCCTCTTCAGAGGATGCACCATGGTACCCGTGATGCTTCAAGAGGAGGTGTTGAGGGAGATCCATACATCCCCTTTTAGCAGTACATCATGGTGTGGAAAAGGTGTAATAGGACTTAATGCATCAGTACTAGTGATCAGGGATGAAGAAAGAAGTGAAATAAGTCTTATGCCGATAAGAGATAGAGATCCTTGGAGTTCGAGGAGGGAGACCATGTCTTCCTATAGGTCTCAACCCAATGAGGATTATGGAGGTTTAGACGGGGCGAAAAACTATTTATGAGGTTCATCAGAACTTTCTTGATTCTCAGCAAAGTGGGTGAGGTGGCATACCATCTATCTCTTCCCACATATATGCACCAGGTGCATAATGTTTTTCCATGTGTCGCAACTGAGGAGATGCGTGAATGATCCATCGCACGTTATCGACTGGGGAGAGCTGGACATTGATGATGGGGAGACCTTTACAGAGGTTCTAGTGGGGATAGAGGATTGAAAAGAGTGAGTCCTTCTTGGATGGTCAATCCCTCTAGTGCAAGTATGGTGTCCGAACAAGAACCACTAGGAGAACACATTGGATCAGGAGGCTCAAATTCATGCTCTGTAACCTCTTTTGTTTGATTTTCCTTTGTTTTGGATTTCAGAAACGTAAATTCCTAAGGTGGGGAGAATTTAATGTCCTAGAATTTTCATATACTTTTTTTTAATTATATTGAATTATTTAGAGACCCCTAAATCTTACGGTGCATGATTCTGAGGCCTGGAGTGCCTGAAATGACCCGTTGATGTTTTTAAGCTTTAATTAGCATGTGTAAGTAGTTTTTTTGAAAAATAGGAATAAATATTAAACGGTTTCCCAGATCAGAAATTTGATGGCATCGTTGCGTTCAGGATGGTGGTTTTACCCTAGGTGTGACATAACTTTAGTTGGGACAACCCCCTATGAGAAAACCAAAAAATTGAATAACCGTAAATAAAATAATGAAATAATGTTATTTTATTTTTCAAAGGCTTATAACTCATGAAGGGAAAATTAGATTATAAATATGAGACCACTACTGAACTCGTGAGAGTATTCTTTATTTAGGCAGAAACTAACATTGGTCGGCATAGACCAACTATGGAAGTTAGTTTTTGGTTGTAAATAAAATAATTAAGTAACAATTATTTTATTATTAAAATTTATAACTTCTAAACGATAACTCGGATTGATAATCTGAGAAGACCGTTGAGTTTTTTGGGGCATGTTCCCCTTAGGTGGTTCCTAACCTCAACCTGTGTGGGTCGAGGGTGAACATTAATAATTTACTGAACTTTTCTTCGGGTATGTTCAGTAAATGTGTGATCGACATTTTATAAATTTTGAACCGGTGCTTAGATTAAAAATCTGAGGGCACCGTCGAATCCACAATGCCCAAATTCGCTTAAGGGAGACATTACATTCACCGCAGTAGGTCTGGAGAAAAAGTTAAGTTTTGTGACTTTTTAAAAGAAATGAAATGAAATAATTTTATTATTTTATTTTTCTTTCTTATCCTCCAATGGACAAGTAGGGTGTGGGGCTAGTGATGTGTCAAGCCAATAAATGGCGAGACCTGTCAATATTAAGTAACAACATAGTTATGGAATTAAGAAGGTTCCCCATTAATGAGCCCCATTTAATTCCCCACGTCGTTACTTACCCTCCCCCTCTACTAAATATATGGAGCCTGGGGAGGGGTATCAACACAACTTTTCCAAGTAATAAAGTGCTAAAGGAGTGTTATGACTCCAAACCCTTGGAGGATGGAGTCGGTTCCAATGGGAGGTGATGAGTAACACCGAACCACGAAACGAAGGACGATGTATGAGTGGTGTCATTGGAAACCTGTTACGGGAACAAAGAACATCGACCCACATTCAAGCACGAACCTTCTCCAAAAGTTTTACAAGGTAGGGGTTTTGATTCTTGTTTTAAATTCAAGTGAATTTATTGAACCCCTTTATCCTCCCTCTTGTTTACGAGCTAACGCAGAGGGTGCATGCCTAACGAACTCGGCCCGGACCCTATGCTACTTTGCTACACCTTTACATTCTCTGTGGAATACCGCCAGTGTGATGACACCATCCAGCTACGAAGAAGGCGTGTGCCGATTCATGCCACAAGAGGACACTACGGCGGTCATCGAAACGACCAACATCGACCGGTCGCAAAGGAAGTACATCATGCCATCGTGTGCCACCGGTGAGTAGAGGGCCACGACTCATCAGACCTAGCGGACAGATAAGGTGGAAGGTATATCTGTCGGCCACGGAAGGAGAGGCGACATGACTAAAGCACCACCGGCGAGTGGGTGGAAGCGTGACCAGTGCACCACCAGAGGACAAGAAGCCATGTCCAAAGCTATGGCGGAGGCAGAACCCATGTCTCCGACGGGTTCTGCAGCGACCAGGCGACGCTCACGCAACACCGCCACTTCGCAAACCAAATGGCCTCTGGGCTATTCGGAAGTTTGGGAGACCGGGGGTCACACCCCCCGCCCTATCTAGGTTGGACCCTACACTAGACCGCATCCCACCTCGGGCCGGTCTGCGCCCCACTGCGACCGGGATGCCGCCCTAATGGGCCGCCGTCCTAGCTTGTCGCCGCCCTACCGGCCACCCCATCATGGGTGGAAACTTATGCGGGCCAAGCCTCACCTTGTGGTATTCCCCATTACAGGATGGGATGCCCCTTGTGGGCTAGGCCAAGCCCACCACAACCTAGCCCAGATCTGTTCGGGCAAGGTCAGGCTGACTGGGTCGTACCAGACCGGGCCCAACTGGGCCTAGAAACACTTAAAGGGTCATATCTTGAGAAATGGAAGTTTGTTTGAAGATCCATCTACTACTTTGAGATCCATGGTTCTAGACTGTCATTTTGGTATATTAAACTTGAGTTTTGGAGACAGTTGGAGTTTGGCTGGGCTGGATCGAACCCGAATCCAACCGGGCCCCCGGAGCTAGAACGCTTATAACTCCCAGACCAGGCGTCCGATTGATGCACCGTCTATTGCGTTGGAACCCTTACGACATGGAGGTCATTTTTGTTACTCATTTATGTAGTTTAGTGGTAGTTGAGGTATGACCGATATCTCGAGGGGCAGATACTACAGAACCCAAGGCACCGGGTGCGAGGAATCCAGTGGCTGGCAGTGAGGCGGAGGTTGGAGACATATCATACAGAGCTCAGCACTCAGAGATCCTATGTGGGCCAGTGCATACTGATCTTGTATGTGTCAGATCCTATGTGCATCAGTGCTCAATGATCCTGTGTGGGTCTGCGCATACCGATCTTGTTTGGGTCAGATCCTTTATTGGTTAGCGAGGGTTGGATACCTATCAACTCTGGGCGGGTCGGATCCTGTATGAATCATTGAGAGGGTTAGTACCTATTGATCCTATGTGGGTCAGACTCTATATGGTCATAAGAAGTTCCTCCGGACAGAATAAGATGATCTAGCTTCACAACTAATCATCTGTACTTCTATACTTCACTGAAAACCTAGTTTGAGTTAAGACTTTGTTTGAAATAAGTCTTTTACCTTTGTGGTACTATCTTCGTTGTGATACCTGTGTTGTAATTTTACCTTCATGGTATGATATTTATGATTATACCAGTGTGGTAGTTTTACCTTTGTGGTACTATCTCATGGGGATACATGTGTGGTACTTTTACCTTTACAGTATGATCTTCGTGGTGATACCTGAGTGTTACTTTTACCTTCGTGGTACTATCTTCATGGTGATAACTTTGTGGTACTTTTACCTTCATGGTACTATCTTTTTGGTAATACATATGTGGTACTGCTATATTCGTGGTGTTACCTGTGTGGTACTTCTACCTTCGTGGTGTTACCTTTGTGGTATACTTCTCTCATGTATGAGGTGAGTATATCTCAATAACTTAGGTATATGTATGGGAATATACCTAAGTACAGTTGATGTATTGCTTTTCGGGTTTTCCTTTTTGAAACTTTAGGAGATCTACGGGGTCTCGGGGTCCCTACTGAGTATCATTAGACTCACCCCTTCATGGGCTTCACCCACACCTTGTTGTGTCTTGTGCAGACGACGTACAACATTGATCAAGGCTGAGAGATCCATGACTGGACAGTGCTCAGAGGTGGACCATTTTGTATGACGTGACATAGAGACTATGGATCATGAGTTATACCTAAACTTCATGTAGGATCTATGGTGGACAATCTAGCAGCTGCTTTTCACCTTTTCAGTTTTTATTTACTTTTTAGTTGCACTTTTACTTTTCTAGTTGGGTGTGTATTCTAGCCCCTTTACTTTCAACACTCTTTTACTATAGCAGTTTACTTTGTGGTTTCACTTTTTTGCATTCTGCTATGTGTGTTTGTACAGGTTTAAAGTAAATGCCTTCCCATGTTTGGGATATGCCTTTCTGGGTGCTAGTCGCCAGCCACTGGGCTATGGAAGGCAGGTTTGGGGTAGTCACGACACAGGCCCTGAGGGATGAGTCGTGAAACAATCAGATATTTCCTAATTAATTTTTGGATATTCATTGAAAATATATTTTATAAGGAAAGATAGTATACCAAACTATGATATTGGTAATTTTTTTCTCTCACCCACAACATTTGACCAAGGGAGTGAGAGGAAACAATCATGAGATCCCACTTTAATCAAATTAGCATAAGAGGATTTAATTAAATAGAACAAGGATGCAATTTCAATTGGAAAACTGACCCCGTCCTAATTATCCCTATCAGATCATAGTTGATAATAAATTGAGTTTTCAATTTAATTTCAATCATTTTATTAATTGAATTCTTTTATTTCCTTTCATTCAAAACAAAAAAAATCCCAAAACACTACATTTTTATTTTAATAGAATGTGACCAACTATTTTTTGTTCACTCTACTTAGGGAGACTACCTTGGGTTAAACACTATCATATACATAGGCAATAAAATATTGTTTTCAATGCCACATGATAGTCAGGCGTTAATTTTCTAGCTTTAAGTGCTTAACCGAGCATGTCAATGACTTTCTTGTCCTAGACTTCTTCTTCTATGGTGTTGTTTGAGGATATTCGAAGAGCATTTTTGATACTCCCCATCATAATGGACCATGTAGGGATCCAAAAATTTGATTATATTCCTTGATACACAATTCTGATTTCCATTAGAGGAGTCTTTTCGTAATGGGTAATCCTTGGTTATGATTCCCTTTTATGGGTGCATGAAGTCACCGAATGTACAAGACGACATCGCCACTGGTAGGGGACATCACATTCCATTATTTCGTCAATTCCTACCCTTTTGGGATGTTGAGGGTTGAGTGGTGGTTTCAAAAGTAGTAATTGAGGGAGGTATAATGATTTCTGGAGGTTCTGGCTGGCTTAGATGGGAAGACATGATGTCAGCAGTGTAACGACCCGAAATTTTGAATAAATCTTGTTTACTAATTTCATGTGTTATTTTATTTTATTTTTATACTCAAAAAAAATGTTTTATTTGATAAACATGATTATAATTAAAATGAGATCAGTGGGTTTTGACTATTATATAACCATCGGTCAATATGACCGCTGTGAACAAAATGTTTTGATTATTGTCTCTAAATATAAGTAATCTTGGTTAATTATTATAGAAAGAAGATTTGATGGCCTCACCTAGTAGTCGTGGACCGATCGAAGCCCATCTAACAGAGCTTGGGAAGGAGGAAGCACCATTGGGATTTGCTCTGGATCAAATCCAAGCCGAACTTCATCATGTGAAGCTGGAACGGAATCTCCTTCGTGAGAAGTTCAAACTGATAGAAATTACTACTTGGGCAATGTTGACTGAGCCGCCCCAAGCTTCTATCACCCTAGCACACCTTACTCAGGTATTATGCCGGTGTTATAAGGGGCTATGTGACGAGACCCTATCTTCCTTGTGTAGTCCTTTCGGGTGAATAAATTGAGATTTCTTCCTTTAGTGATGTTTGTGAAATATCAAATGTCTGGATAATTTTAGAATGTATTTTATTGATGAATTTCGAAAAAAGGATATTTTAAAATATTTATGTAAACCCTAAATAACTAATGATGTGTAATGATTTTCAAAAAATGGTCTTCTACAAAAGTGTTCAGTAAGGAATTTGGAGTCTAATATGACCAACTTAATTTTTGATGAATAGTAAATTATGAATAGTGATTTTACGCTTAGGATTAGTAAGGTGACCAAATGGATTATAAATCTCTCTTAAAGAAAGTTTTAAAATAATCTAGGCACCTTGATTAAGTAATGTGATTCAATAAAATGGTTAAATAACGGTTTCATAAATTATTATTCAAGTATTAGTTTTTTCAGATGAATAGTGTTTTTTTAATTAAAAATTTAATTAAAAATAATTAGAAAATTATTTTTATAAAAATGACTTTATTTTTGAACTCAGAGCATCGATATTATATTAAGGTAATTTTTGGGGATTTTTCTGAGAAAGTTGAATTTTCAGTGAATAGTAAAAATACAGTTTTAGGGTTTCGGTATGTTTAATGACATCATAACGGTGTCATGATGATGTCATGAGATCTTTTGAGGGTTGGCCGGCCCAAGGTGATGAATTATTGTTTTGGGGGCCCCATGTGGCCTAACTCCATGATAAATGCCAAGGGAGAGCACATGGGTTTGAGAAAAGCACATGTGAGGTGTCCCTTGGCCATTAATGCTTTGTCCCCTCACTTTCCCTATAAATACCCACCCTTTCCTCCTTTATTTTTCACTCCAAACTCTCCCCCAACGAAGTTCTGGTCTTCTTACCTTCCAAAGAGTCCTCCCAAGGTTCCTCCAAGCCCTCAAGGTCCAATCCTTTGAGTTTCAAGAGTCACGTTTTAAGGTAAGGGATCCGACCCCTCTCTTTCTTTTCATGTAATCTCATTTATGTCATTCCTTTTATGCTCCATGTTTTTATGTGAGAGGATGTTCTTTTATATTCCTCTTACTGCCATTTCATGTTTATATGATGAGATATCCCCTCTTACTCTCATAATTTCATTTTATGAAAGTTTAAGTGACGCCGTTAGGCTGCCGAATTTTTAAGGGATTCTTTCACCCTTCTCATTTTTCAAGTTCGATTTTCATGTCAAGTCTTTCAAGTTCCTTTTTATTATGTTGGGGTATGATCTCTATATCTATCATACTGATATCTTATGATCATATGATGAGGTACCCTATTTGATCTTGACAATTTTTTTTATTGAAGATTAAGTGATGCCGTTAGGCTGTCGAATTTTCATAAGAGAAATCCAATTTTTGTCTTCCTTCCATGTTTTTTCATTTCAAATGGTGTGTCCTTCAAATTTCATTACCATGTCCATATATCCTTCTTATTCTATCCCCTACTGTTTTATGGATCATTTATGAGTTGGTGACCCATGTACCCTCTCTTTTCAATGTTTTCTAAAACCTTGTAACATAGCCGTTATGCTGCAGAATTTTTGTCTCAAAATGCCTCTCTCTTTTCTCAAAAATTATTTTATGTTATAAAGTGAATACACAAAGCTCTTATTTCTACAAGTGTATTCACATATATATCAAAATTTTCTATTCTAAATTCTGGGATTTACATACTTGAGTCCCACTTTCCCTTTCCGTGGGTTTAAAGTGACGTAAATATCACGTCTTTAAAGCAGTTTTTAAAATGTTATGATTATGAAATGAAACCCATTTATTTTATGCTATATGGGTTATTTATGAAATGTTTGATGATGATATATGTGGCTCACATGTTAATAAAGACAAATTTAAGGGTGCGCCCTGATAGCGCTCCAATGCATTGGGTAATGATGTAACCACTAGAGATTACAATTTTCACGATACCTTGGTGAATAACCATGGTAATTTTCAAATGACACCTTGGGGATGGACCTTGGTTATATGTTCATGATTGTCTATGTTAAATGATGTAGCCACATCTTCAAGTTATGAAAAATGCTGTTTTTGTTATGAAATGCCTCATGATTTCTTTCTCATGCCTTAAAGTTCTTTTCATGTTCTTATTGAAGTATATCAAGTTCACATGTAAAATGTTCCTCTTGTTTCCCTTACTGGGCCTCCTGCTCACCCTTTCTTTTGATGTATGTCCCCAGGTTATGAGATGCCATAGTGAACCTAGGATGAACTTAAGGAGAATCCTTTCAAGTGTTTAAGAAGAATTCTTTATGTTTCTTTCATGTATTTTGTTCCTGGTTTCCAAGACACTAGACCTTAAAGATCCTCAGTTATGTGTAATGTAATGAAAGTTTATGTTATAAAAAGGTGGGATGCTATAGTTGGTATCAAAGGATGGTTTAGTTATTTGTGGAAATTAGGATATGAAAAATCTAGGAAGAACCCTATAGAAAAGTTTAAATATAGGAAATCTTCCTGGTATTTTGGTGAGTATTGAGTAAGGGGTTTCCAAGTAAATACATCCCTGTCTGGATACGAGCAGGTAGAGGTGGCTCTGGCACGGATGTACATAGGGGTAAAACCCGAAAACACCGCTTTGAGCTAGACTCGAACGGGAACTGGTACACGACAACGGGCCTTGCTGCACTCTTGGTTACGACACTCCCGGGGGATATGCTTCGGTAAATTCATAAGCTTAGTATGAACCATTATTAAAGGAACAAGGATAAAACAAAATAAGGATTCACATAAGAATATATGATCATGGATAACCTAGATTGGAACCTAGGGGATAACAAGTTAGGATATACTTTTATTCTAAATGTTTATCCTTTTATGCTTAAAGTTTCCTTTTCACGATTATTAGCTAAGTAAATAAGCCCCTAATTATAGTTTCTTTTCTTAGTTAATGGCGGGAAATAGAAGAACATGTCTCAACAACCAATGTGATAGGAAATGCTTTGATTTCCGTATTAAGATGACAGAGATGATTAGGGGATTAAAATATTATTTTTATTTTGGATGACGTTCACTATTTTGGGGACCCTATATGATCGAGGTAAATAGATTACAACGGTATTTTCATTGAGGAGTAAGGTTGACTTATATTTTGAAGAGTCGATGAATTTAAGGTGGACTTATAGTAATTTAGGTTACTTACGGGAATGATTAACATATCTTGGGTAAAATATGTTTAGGTTAGCTACTTTTGTTATAAGATGTTAGGAGTGGTTGATGTTGTTTGGAGATGAACAATGAAGTTTATGTTGGAAGACTATGTTATCAAATCTTTCTTGTATTTGGGTTTCAATCTTAGTTTGGTTTATTTTGAGGAATCTTAATGACCATTATTTACGGAATGGACTATGATGAACTTTGGGTAGTACCATGGAACTTGAAGATTTAGAAGTAGTTTCCATTCCTATGGGATTATTTCTTTTTGAAGAGTTTTTTTTACCTTACTCTTTCTGTTTTTGGGATAATGTTTAAAGATAGAAGAAATAGATAGTTGATCTTTTGTGGATTATGTGATTCTCTAGAAGATGATTCTTGTGTTTTGATGAGACCAAGTAGTTTTGAATGCTCATAGTTTAGAGAAAAGATTAGTTTTGGGTAGAAACTTATTAAAGGATGAAACTCTACATGAAGGTAGATATATTTCCTTATGTTTTTGTTCTATGTTGTAAATGAATTCCTCAAAGTTATGAAAAGGAACGTAAAAGAAAAATGTTGTTGGTTTACGTTTCCTACTAGGTAATCAAAGACCGCTTGCACACATCATAATTTTGGGATTTTCTGGTGGTTAACTTCCTCCTAATCATGTTTTCTATCACTCTCCTTTAGGACGTGACCCTTTGTTTTCTCCTCCATGACCATGTTTCCTACATGGAATCCTAGTATGAGTAAACTCGGGTGGCCTTTGTACTTCCTTTTATTTCTTTTAAAGTAATGGTGTCACGGACTCTTTTTCCGATGTGGGACTTTCAATGAAATTTCAAAACCCAATTTTTTTTTAAAAATTGCGAGGACGCAATTTATTAAGGGGGGAAGATTGTAACGACCCGAAATTTTGAATAAATCTTGTTTACTAATTTAATGTGTTATTTTATTTTATTTTTATACTCAACAAAAATGTTTTATTTGATAAACATGATTATAATTAAAATGAGATCAGTGGGTTTTGACTATTATATAACCATCGGTCAATATGACCACTGTGAACAAAATGTTTTGATTATTGTCTCTAAATATAAGTAATCTTGGTTAATTATTATAGAAAGAAGATTCGATGGCCTCACCTAGTAGTCTTGGACCGATCAAAGCCCATCTAACAGAGCTTGGGAAGGAGGTAGCACCATTGGGCTTTGCTCTAGATCAAATCCAAGCCGAACTTCATCATGTGAAGCTGGAACGGAATCGCCTTCGTGAGAAGTTCAAACTGATAGAAATTACTACTTGGGCAATGTTGACTGAGCCGCCCCAAGCTTCTATCACCCTAACACACCTTACTCAGGTCTTATGCCGGTGTTATAAGGGGCTATGTGACGAGACCCTAGCTTCCTTGTGTAGTCCTTTCGGGTGAATAAATTGAGATTTCTTCCTTTAGTGATGTTTGTGAAATTTCAAATGTCCGGATAATTTTAGAATGTATTTTATTGATGAATTTCGAAAAATGGATATTTTAAAATATTTATGTAAACCCTAAATAACTAATGATGTGTAATGATTTTCAAAAAATGGTCTTCTACAAAAGTGTTCAGTAAGGAATTTGGAGTCTAATATGACCAACTTAATTTTTGATGAATAGTAAATTATGAATAGTGATTTTACGCTTAGGATTAGTAAGGTGACCAAATGGATTAGAAATCTCACTTAAAGAAAGTTTTAAAATAATCTAGGCACCTTGATTAAGTAATGTGATTCAATAAAATGGTTAAATAACGGTTTCATAAATTATTATTCAAGTATTAGTTTTTTCTGATGAATAGTGTTTTTTAATTAAAAATTTAATTAAAAATAATTAGAAAATTATTTTTATAAAAATGACTTTATTTTTGAACTCAGAGCATCGATATTATGTTAAGGTAATTTTTGGGGATTTTTCTGAGAAAGTTGAATTTTCAGTGAATAGTAAAAATACAGTTTTAGGGTTTCGGTATGTTTAATGACATCATAACGGTGTCATGATGATGTCATGAGATCTTTTGAGGTTTGGCCGGCCCAAGGTGATGAATTATTGTTTTGGGGGCCCCATGTGGCCTAACTCCATGATAAATGCCAAGGGAGCGCACATGGGTTTGAGAAAAGCACATGTGAGGTGTCCCTTGGCCATTAATGCTTTGTCCCCTCACTTTCCCTATAAATACCCACCCTTTCCTCCTTTATTTTTCACTCCCAACTCTCCCCCAACGATGTTATGGTCTTCTTACCTTCCAAAGAGTCCTCCCATGGTGCCCCCAAGCCCTCAAGGTCCAATCCTTTGAGTTTCAAGAGTCACATTTTAAGGTAAGGGATCCGACCCCTCTCTTTCTTTTCATGTAATCTCTTTTATGTCATTCCTTTTATGCTCCATGTTTTTATTTGAGAGGATGTTCTTTTATATTTTTCTTACTTCCCTTTAATGTTTATATGATGAGAGATCCCCTCTTACTCTCATCATTTCATTTTATGAAAGTTTAAGTGACGCTGTTATGCTGCCGAATTTTTAATGGATTCTTTCACCCTTCTCATTTTTCAAGTTCGATTTTCATGTCAAGTCTTTCAAGTTCCTTTTTATTATGTTGGGGTATGATCTCTATATCTATCATACTTATCTCTTATGATCATATGATGAGGGACCCTATTTGATCTTGTCAATTTTTTTTATTGAAGTTTAAGTGACGTCGTTAGGCTGTCGAATTTTCATAAGAGAAATCTAATTTTTGTCTTCCTTCCATGTTTTTTCATTTCAAATGGTGTGTCCTTCAAATTTCATTACCATGTCCATATATCCTTCTTATTCTGTCCCCTACTATTTTATGGATCATTTATGAGTGGGTGACCCATGTCCCCTCTCTTTTCAATGTTTTCTAAAACCTTGTAACATAGCCGTTATGCTGCAGAATTTTTGTCTCAAAATGCCTCTCTCTTTTCTCAAAAATTATTTTATGTTATAAAGTGAATACACAAAGCTCTTATTTCTACAAGTGTATTCACATATATATCAAAATGTTCTATTCTAAATTCTGGGATTTACATACTTGAGTCCCACTTTCCCTTTCCGTGGGTTTAAAGTGACGTAAATATCACGTCTTTAAAGCAGTTTTTATAATGTTATGATTATGAAATGAAACCCATTTATTTTATGCTATATGGGTTATTTATGAAATGTTTGATGATGATATATGTGGCTCACATGTTAATAAAGACAAATTCAAGGGTGCGCCCTAATAGCGCTCCAATGCATTGGGTAATGATGTAACCACTAGAGATTACAATTTTCACGATACCTTGGTGAATAACCTTGGTAATTTTCAAATGACACCTTGGGGATGGACCTTGGTGATATGTTCATGATTGTCTATGTTAAATGATGTAGCCACATCTTCAAGTTATGAAAAATGCTGTTTTTATTATGAAATGCCTCATGATTTCTTTCTCATGCCTTAAAGTTCTTTTCATGTTCTTATTGAAGTATATCAAGTTCACATGTAAAATGTTCCTCTTGTTTCCCTTACTGGGCCTCCTGCTCACCCTTTCTTTTGATGTATGTCCCCAGGTTATGAGATGTCGTAATGAACCTAGGATGAACATAAGGAGAAGCCTTTCAAGTGTTTAAGAAGAATTCTTTATGTTTCTTTCATGTATTTTGTTCCTGGTTTCCAAGACACTAGACCTTAAAGATCCTCAGTTATGTGTAATGTAATGAAAGTTTATGTTATAAAAAGTCGGGATGCTATAAGCAGTGTGATAACTCACCTTCAAGCCAACCAGTCATCATACATCTACGTTTCACAGCTGGTGACGTGTTTCCATGATCCGAAATCTGCACAGTCACTATCGGGCTTGACAGAGATGTGTGTATCCTGTGATGAGAGATTACCAAACCTGATCACAATATTTTTTATCTAGTCCTAAAGTTATTCCTTCGACACTTAAAACTAGCTGATGGTATGTGCATGTAACCTGGGGTAAAAAAAATAGTCTAGGAGAATGGTGAGGACATCCTCTTTATGATTTCTTCATTTTGGGATCTTCAAGACTCATTGCTCTAGAGAATTATAGAAAGAACCAGCATCCTTGGCCTCTGGGATGGAATAGTTCTAATTTCATTTATCTTTAGGGGGAACCCTTTAAGATTGATTCTTGTGCGGCGATTCCAGTGAATGAGGAGATAGAACCACATTCTCTCATATAGGTGGTGGTGCATTCCATGGTAGTTCCTACCGATTCTAAGAGTGAAGAGGTAGATCTTTCAGAGGTTGTTTTCCTCGACAAGGCAGTGTCTTTTGAGATTCTGCTGAAAAAAACTCTAGCGGTTCTAGATCCCCTAACTTCATAGTGGTGGAAATCTATTTATTGGTGGCACTTATTATAGTGTCTAGAGGCAGTGAAGGACGTGCCTTCTTGGCATGTTGTAAGGGTTCATCTAGGAGTTGATACCTGTAAGAAATATACCAGAATCCACCAGGAAACTTTTTAGTGATGAGGGTGGACCAATTCATATTTTCCATTCACCATGAACATTATCAAATGATGCTCTTGAGTTAGCTGTGTGTTGAGAGAGTACATGAAACCTTTTCACCTAGAAATAAAGACTGTAATGCACTCATCTAACAGTTGTTTTACATAAAGAGGTTGGAAATACTTGCCTTGTGTGTGGTGGAACTGAATTGATAGAGAAACTCTTTATGAAGGTCTTCCCAGTCAGCAATGGGCCTGACGGGTAAATGGTTATACCAAATGAACTCAATACCTTCCAACATCTAAAGGGAACATCGGAACTTAGCTTCTCCCTGCTGCTATGGGGTTCCCAACATGGGTCTGTACCTTTAGATGAAGTGGGACATATGTTGCATCAAGTTTCCCATCCCTTTTAATGGGGATAAGGCTGGATTGTTGATGTATAAGGGTGCTCGAATGTCATCCACCCAATACCAATATAGATTATCTTTAGGTGAGATCACCATATTCTCATGTTTCCTAGGCATCCAACCAAATAGTGAGAGAAACTATCAGTTCTTCCTCGTATGTGTTTCTATTTAGCTAAGGATTCCTAACCACTAGGGAATTGAAGGCCTTGTCAACATGATATGAGGGTCTAGTAGCTCACTGATAAATTGATAGAGTGGATTTCGAAGAGAATTGTAGGATGGCCTAATCCAGATATTGAGGGGGATTCCCATGTTTCTCAATAATATTTGGTGATTCATACCATGATCACTTGCGAAAGGATATAGGTTCTGCTATGTTTTCCAGTGAGTGTTCGTTGGGCTTGAGTGGGGGAAACTAGATATGATGGACCTGTGATTATCCCGGTCAAGCCAGTGAAAGAGTAGAATGGTCTTGTCAAGGATTTCCAAAATCAATATATCGATCAGTAAGAATATTTTTATGATATGGTGCTGATATTCAATCAGCTATCGCAAATTGGTGGTCGCAAGACCATCTTATATCATCTTCACAATATCAGGTGTATCTGATAGCATGAGTAATCTCATAATCTTGCTGATATTTTGATTGATAGGTAAAAATATAGAAGATTTTTCTAGGATGAGAGTCTTCCTATGATTGTGAATGATAATACCTGGTTGGTCCATGAGATGAAGTGCATCCCCATAAGGCTTTTCCTCATCAACGGCCTTTAAACCGATCTCCCCATTCTTTGGAAGTGTGAACTTAGTCATATTCCCCAAGAAAACACCAAGAGTTTCCTTGATGTCTCCATGTAAATCTGGTCACTATATGAAGGGAATGAATTAAATAATGATGTGCTACACCCTACCATAGACCTACATGTTTGGGGACACTTCTTAAATGATCAGGCGGAGCACTAAGATGCTCTGGACACAATAGCGTTGTAGGATCCATTGATGATACTATTCTATTGGAAATGATGCTACCTCAAACATTCATTATTGTTGACTAATGTTGTCAAAGTGTTCATGAATATTCGGGTATACCAAATTATGGTTTAATAGGTGGAAATTAATTTCCCATATGGTCTCATGAAAGCCAAAAACCTCTTCCTTAGTGAGGGTATCAAGAATTTTGAAGTGGGGTACTACATTTGGTCAAAAAATTTCTAACAATTAGTTGGTTGTGAGAGTGTCCCATAAGCTTCCCTACTCATAAGAATCATCCAGATCTAATATTCCCATGTCTCTGATTGGCACTAATTGAGAAGATGGAAACGACACAGATGTGGGAAGATACAATGGTGGAATGCCCAATGGGGAGACTAATACATGAAATGACTGATCACTGTATGATGAATCTTCTTTCAGTGGTGGTGCAGATTATATCAACACATCCCTATAGGATGGGGTACAAACCACTACCTCATGTGTGAGAGCATAGGTAGTCATATGCAGGTTAATTGGGTTATTTTAGTCTACCATGGCCCAAAAACACTCTCTATGATCTCTTGTATATGTGGAGCATGATGCTTGTGACAGAAGAGATGATTGTTCTGTGAAACCTTAGAAGGGAGACATATATTCCTTCACTTGAATGTATTTGTGAGTGGATTCGGGGATCATGTACATCTCAAATTTCATGATGATGAGTTTTACCCACTAGGCTCCTTTCACAAACTCTAATGTAGAAGTTTGGGGGGTAGTCTCCATCACTGAGTCACATTAGGCTTAAAAATTAGAGAATATAATGGTATTCATAACAACTCGGGGATTCCTGGAGTTACACCCTTAGTATCAATGATTCTCCCTTATGCCCCTTGATGGTTCATCAGGGCGGGTATCTTTTTCAGTATGAGGAGGACCTTCATGTTGATGTTTGATGATGATGTTAAGAGTACCACCACTTTAGTGAGATAAGGGGTGAGGTAAACCTAGACATGTAACAAATTCTATACGAGGAGGACCACCGTACTAGCTGTTGGGTGCATACAGAGGACCTCCACTTTTATTTTTCAGGATATTGGGTGGGCCTCCATATCGGTTGTCTCTGGAGTAGGGAGGACATTCGCATTAGAAATGGGTGGTGTGAGGAGGACCTTAATGCAACTAGATGTTGACATAGTAGGGATAACCTCTCCTATAGTCATTGAGGACATAGGGTAGACCTCCAAGTTGGTTGTCGGTGGACCATTGAGGACCATTGCTTTGGTGGTTCGAGGTGCAAGGAGGACCTTTGCACTGAACGAGATTAACATAGGAAGGACCATCATTTTATTGCTGATAACATGGGGAGGGCATTCATGCTGATCATGGATGATGATAGGATAAACTCTTCGTTGGTTGTTTCTAGAATGGGGATGACCTCTGCTCGATATGGGGACTATGTGAGGAAGACCTTCATGTCACTGGTCAGAGACATGGGGTGGACCTCCATATCTGAAACCATAATCATAGGAAAGACCTTCATACTGAACATCAAATATGCGAGGAGGACATCCACCATGGATATTTCTAGGAATATGGGGAGTTCCTCCATGTTGGGAGAATGAGTATGGGGGGACCTCCACTCTGGCTGGAGGTTGCATAGGAAGGGAATTCATGTTGAGTCTCATCATCGTGGGATGGCTTATAATGGCTACTGGGGATACCAGAATCTAAGATATTCAACCCAACTCACCCGTGAGGCAACTGAGAGCTCGATCTCAACCAAGTTTCAAGGAGCCCTTTCTCTTTAGTTAGAGGGAATTGGAAAAGGGATCCATGAGTGTAGAGGGCCACAAGAGCTATTAAAGATGATTTCCCCTGATTAGAATCCATTTTCACATGGTCCCGACATTAGTATTAGGTGAGTCAGATCAGGGATGAAATTGGAGGGGAATGGTCTGCTTGTTCCTCATCCCAAAGGACCTGTTGTTGGTAGTACTGTTATAGCCTAGTGGGAGCCCTCGATTGAAGATCCTGGGTAGTGTTCATAACTAGGATTTGTCAGGAATACAATACCTCTTGGGTATATAGGATTGAGTTGAAGGAGTAATCAAGGGAGAGGCTCCTGAAGTAGTTCATCATGGGATTCAGAAGAAGGGGCTCCTGGTGCAACCCTTGGGGGTGGTAGTGACGGTGAGGTGCAGAAACCACAAGGTCTTAGAGATCCATATCCCTTGTGGGAATAAACCCTATCTCTTGTACCGTTATATGAGGGTTTTCATAGACCTCCTTTATTTATTTTATACGTTTAGATAGTTATCAGTGCTAGAAAAATGATGAATTCATGGAATTTGTGGCATAGGTGGGGTCAAGTGGGATTACCACATCGAAATCTCTCTTACCCTTACATCAGCGGGTACTAGGTGAGCGATATCCTATAGATTAGGGCATGAAAAGTAGGATGTTTTAGCAGTCAGTAAGGATACCTAGAATGCAATGTTCAATGCCCCAACACCATCCAATCTTCCATGTCTATAGATAAATATCCCTTCTAACAATTCTGCAAATGGGAATTCCCAACGTTCAACTTCCCCAACTGTCGGGGAGTTCCACGCTAGGCCCCCTATTTTCTTAGTGGTACTGAGTACCATATATCTAGATCTGGTAACATGAGAATCCACCAAACAAATTACTCGAATGCTACTAGTCCCCAAATTGATTATAATTGATTCACATCGGGTTCACTATTTATATTTTCAACGCTTTCTATTGGGGAAATGTTCATATTTGCGTACTCATTCCCCACATGTGATATCGGTCGATGGAAGACATATGCATTTTACCCAACATTCATGATTTCCAAAGGTGGGTGTCATTCATCACTTTCTCAGTGATATATTATCCTTGATCAAAATGGGATGATGGTATGTAGGTTTCTCCTTCCATAGATTCCTCCTTGGAATTCATCACATAATCTGATTCTCCTTCAATGATTTGAGTCATAGTATGTGAAACTCATTCCCAATTGCATCAGTTTTTGGATTCTGGTTAATTACACTACTTCAATATACACATTCAAGGGGTCATGATTTGGCCCCAATAATTGGTTAGGAGATTAGTCATGTTTGGAAAGAGTGACATGTCTTTACACTAGAACATTGGAACACCAGTATTATTCATCATAGGAGGGATTCTCAAGGGCATGGAACCTAAGGCATACCATATTGATCATTGGGTATCTTATTCCATAATAATTCATTCCATGGTTTTCCTCAAGAATCCCATTTTTACCATGGGGTAAGACATGTAATTAATATCATGTGAGGATGGTTATGCCAAAGGCATGAATTCCACATTTTTCCCTCATGCATATCATGTTTAAAATGATATAGGGAATGAGTTTAACATCATTCAGATATGGTTATTCCAAATGTATGTCTTAAAAGGTTTTCCTCAAGAATATTGTGTTAGAAAAAAGGCAGGATGTGAGTAAACATCTTTAGGAGATGGATAGAGGTTAATTAGGATGCCCGGTAGAGGTAGATCAAAGTGGTATATCCCTTGGAGGGAGCACCGGGAAGGTTCACCAGATAGGTGGATCAGAATGCCCAATGATAGAGGATCCAAGATGGTGTATCCCTAAAAAGGTAGGTTTCCCATCCCGAAGAGTTTCTTCCCTACATGGGATGCACCAAGTCTTGCCAGATGTATGCGTGGGAATGCCTATGACAATGAACTCGGTTGGTGTTTACTATAAAGGGAAGATTTCACAATGTGAATGCCGGTATGGACACCACTAATGGTGGATCAAGGAGGTTAACCCAAATAAGAGGGACACCATGTTTTTCCATTGGCCGGTATTGAACCTCAACGAGTCTTCCTACATATCCTGTTTTGAAGACAGATATCAAAACCCTCATTTTTTAAAGGGTGATATTGGGATTATGCACTGAGACTGACCGTCACAAGAGGATTTATCTTGTTTGGATATTTTTGATTGTGTGGTGATTATGAATGGTTGAAATCCAGGCGTTTCTAGGAGAAATGATGGAGATAATGGGTCTTATGCCTAATGAAGACTGAGATGGGAGACATGATTTCACCGAGACGTGGTTGCTCATGTAAGAATCTAGATGCCTATGGGAAAGTTGTTAACATGTAATGGATGAAATGGATGAAGTGTGAGTGGTATTGGGATTGAACATCAAGGAGTAATCCTATATATCCTAGTGGCTGGAAATCAAACTCTATGTATTTCAAGAAATGTAATCAAGGATTACACATTGTTATCTTCCTGGGTGGAACATAAAGGAATTGTAACCTATGGATTGGGGCATTATCCTCCCAAGACATGATAACTCGAGGGAGAGACCAGGATGTGAATGGATGATGGGATTGAACCTTAGGGAGGGTTCCTATATACCCTATTTAGAGTATAGGGATCAATGTACATGTAGTTTAGGAAATGAAATCAAGGCATACACATGGTAAGTTTCCTAGGTGGAACCCAAAGGAAATGTAACCTTCATATTGGTGGATGATCCTCCTGAGACATAGTGACTGAAGGGAATATTAGGATGCGAGTAGATGAAGGGCTTGAACCTCAGGTATGCTTCCTATGAATCCCAATTTTTAGGAATAAAATCCCATATTGTTTAGGAAATGGAATTAGGTCTTACACATTATTAGATACCTTGGTGGAACCCAAAGGAAATGTTACATTCGGATTGGGTCATGATGCTCCCGAGACATGGTGACTTGAGGGAAAGACCACGATGGGAATTGATGATGGAGTTGAAACTCATGGTAGCTTTTTATGTATCCTGGTGGCTGGGAATCAAATCCCACATAGTTCATATAAGACTTGGACACCTAAAGAGGCAGCCCAAATAGAGATGGGGCATATAGTCGGGGCTTATGAACTGGGGAGACCCATATAGATGGTGGCGGATGAAGTGATCTCACCAAGAGGAGGGTAACGTAATGGATAAAGAGTTGATAGATGACGTATTAAGACACCCTATGAAAATGGATCTGGGGTGTTGTGTCCCTTAAAGGAAATATGCCACATCACGAGGGTACATCACTAGGAGGGAGAACCAATTTTTACCATTGGTTGGGATTGAACCACAAGGTGGCTTCATACGTACCCTATTTAGAAGGCATGGATCAAAACTCATGTAGTTCGGCAATGTGGGTATGTCATGTTTGAAAAAAACCTCTAGGACCATGTAATTCATGCTCACTGCGAGAAACAAGAGGAATCTATAGACCTGACAGTCGTGTTGTGAAAGATGCAACCATAAGAGATGATGTGAGGATTACATATTAAGCTACCTAGATGGATCTCATTCCATGTGAGGAGGATCTGATACCATCTGAGGAAGATCTCACTCCCATAGAGACAAGTGGGCATGGAAAATACACATGGTGTGACACCCCATGTGCACTGGTTGGGGTGAGACTATAGTTTAACATCATTTTATATGGATGATGGTGTTGGGTAATTTTAAGTCCTATAGTGCAGACGAGGAGGACTCAATACTCACCCCTTAAACATGCATAACATGCATCCATCAACCCTTGAGGAAGGGAAGGCAGAAGAAATGCCTCATGAGAGTGGTGTGTAGGAGAGGTCAATAGTGGGATCCATTTTAGCATGACTATAATAAAATGTAATATCCATTACTGGGACTATAAAGAAATGAAATAGGTCAGGAAACAAAAAATGGGACACTTTAAGAGGGACCGAGAAGTCACTACATACAAGCATAGAAGGGACACACAAAGGAGGGTCTCGTGAAGCAAGGATCCTTTCTGAGAGAGGCCTCATGAAGCTGTGATGTTTCATGGAGAATAGGGGACATGCTATGGAAATGTCTTCACAAGATAGGGTGACCCATCCTTGGCATGGAGTTGAAATTTAATTGAAGAGTTATTCCAAAAGGATTAATGCTCAATGAATCCTCAAGTACCCCATTGGGCCTCCTCCCTCCCCAAAGAGAATTTTTCTTCAAAAAACCGAATCCGTACCTTAGGTAGGGGAAAATAGAAACAAGGGAAAGGCTGGATCAAGATTCCCATGTACCTTGGGGGATCAATTTTCCAACTAGTTTTTGGTTCTAAAGAGATTTATGAAATGGGTGATTAGAAGTTGAAAAATCATAGTAACCATCCCTATGAGGTTTTCTGAGCCGATTATTTATAGAAAATGGGGCCTCACAATTCTTGGAGTCACGCCACGAAGGAAAATGGGTTGTGAAAAAGGTGGTGACTCTGTCGAACTCATGGAGTCATCCATAAACTGCCTTACTGTGGTCGAAGAGGGAGCCGGAATTATAGGAGTTTTGTTAGTGCCTCGCATGCTCAGGGTGTTGGGGGGGATCTCTGCGAATAAGCTTCATGAGGTAGACAATTATGATACCTTTAGGACCATTGGGGCTTGAATTCCATCCTAAACAATTGTTCCTTTTCTCAAATTATCATGGGGCACATATTTTGGCACCAACAATTATCAAATAATAAGGATCAACATCATCATACCGAAACTAGTATGAATCAATCAAAAACAACTAACAAATGATGATGGAAATAAATGGAAATAGATATTAATAAGGTTTTGAAATATGTAATTCTGAAGGATATATTTATTATATAGGGGGTTAAAATGAATTTATGGTAGTCAAGACTAATGTTAAGGGTTTCTCATCTCATTTTCCTTACATAGAGATATATTCCATTTTTATGACCTAATGTATTTTATATGATGTATATACTAACTGATGAATTTAATTTTTCATTAATTTAATAAAATTAATTTGTCATGACCTTCCCCCCACAAGAAACCACTCCTAAGATAGTGGTGAAGATGTTAGTGACCCCCAAGGACCGCCACCAATAGGATTCAGGTATCCCACTAGCACTGATGGTATAAATGCACATATATGGGAGGCATTACCCTAAAATACTAGGACAATAATAAAGAACCACCAACCAAGACCATAAAATAAAAATAAACTAATATCCTACAACAAACCATGTGTATATAAATTTTATACAAATATAAATCTCCAACATAAAATAGTGCAAACTAAAAATCCTAAGGAAATAAAAACTTGGTAACTCCATACACCAAACTAGTAGAACCCACCTCAATCACTGTAGTACTCCACAAAAAAAATTTAAAATAGTTTTTTATTTATATGGGTGAGAATAACATTTATAAATAGTAGGATTATATTCAATATCAATTGTGTCAATATGAAAGGTGAAAACTAATGACCCAATAAATAAATAGTCAAACCAATGAGCACATAATAATCCCTAGTCCCCCAACCTCACCAAGTCTTGCTTTCTAAATAGTGCATCCTAGTAAAATAATACCAAGAGGAATATATTTTAATGTTTTCCCACAACCAGTTCCCCAATATATTTATTATCTCATTCCCCATTATCAAACATCATATGATGAAATCCTTTCAATATCCATCATCACATATCAAAGAAAATTTTGATGTGGGACAAACACAACCCTACCAGTACCAACCTTTTACTGGATTAGGCATCTCATAAGAGCATCAATAAATAATCTCATGTATCATTTCATATGAATGTCACATATCTAGTCACAAATTCATCACCAGGGTGATAAGGTATCGTGAACATTAATGAAATAAACATTGTGACCTCCTCCAACCATACATGATTCCACCACATATCATGTCTCCTCATTACTGGGAATCCCCACCAACTTTGCCACTGTAGATTGGTACATGACACCAATTGGGTACCCTCACTTGATACCAATCTCAAAGGGAATGTGGGGAACAGGGAAAATCCATCCATCCAAACCTCACTAGTATAGATGTTGGGGGAAAACACCCCCAAACATTTGGATGCTGGTATGAAATTCTAAACATGGGTGAGGTTCATATCAAATTGAAAAAAACAAGATTATAATATTCACACAAAGCTCATAATATGGGTTCACACTAACAAACAATTCCACTCCACTATAACCTCTATATCACCAACCCACACATCAACCATCGCCTTCATCAATAAACCACTGAACTGGGCCCACTCACTAATAAAAACAGCCACATGCATCTTTTGTATAATGTCATTTCAAACTTTGTTACCCAATATCCTAATTTTTCATTTCTATAATCATTATTCCCATTATACCATCCATTTCCAAATTTATTGAAAATACCTTTCTCAATCCAATATTAATTATAATTCCCATTCATTACCCATCCATTTTAGGAATGTTACTCTATAATCAACCCATTTATAATTCATTTCTCACCCAAGTCACATTACTAAATCTACAATTATAATATATTCTATGACCACTGGGAAATTTTAAACATAAAACAAAACACAACCACCCCACCACCACCCCATAAACATGTCACATACCATGACCAATCCATGACAACTTTCAGGTAATCATGCCAAAAAATCCACCACATGGCCACCATAAATTGTCCCTTAACATAACCCAGGGCAAACCAAATATAGTACCACTTCCCAACACATTTCATATAAAAAAACTATAACAGTTAAAAAATCACACATAACATCCATGATAATAAAAGTATTTTTAGAAAAACAATTAGCTGTAACTAAGTCTGCGTAACTTAGTTATTCAATACTTTATCATCATGAATGTTTTTTCATGACATTTCAACATCAATAACATGAGGTATTTCATGGAATTTCTATATTTACATACAAATGATTCATTATCGTATTTAAGTGGTTAGAATTTTTATGAATGGTGATTTAAAAAATAAATTTTCATTAAACACAACACTTATGATATAAACAATTAAATTAAAAAAAGTCCACAACAATGAACATAAAATCACATAAGGGAAATAACATAAAAGTAATAAAGCATAAGTTAAAATTAACCTCCCCATTCAATTTACTTTTATCTGGTTGATTATCTCATTATGTTAATTCATACAATCCAAACCAAAGTAAGAAAAAGGAGTGATAAAGTTAATTAATCCCATATTAATGGATAGTGATCTTAGATCCTTGATCAAGGATTCACCACATGAAATGAGTGGAAAAAAGAAATAAACCACCACCATCTTCAAAGTGATGTGACCTGAAACCTAAAGACAACATCCCACAATAAATACATGATTGAATCACTTACTGAAATAGGGAAAATCCACCATAAAAAATCATTATAAAAGTAAATAAAGGGAAATTATGTGAATACAAGGGATGATAGTAAGTTGAGTATCTAGAATTTGATCTGGAAATCCAATGTGTTTAGACTCTTAAAGAGAAAACTGGAGACCAGTGTGAGGACTAATGTTAGGATGGGATTGAGGGAAGTGGTGTATAATTGATCTAAGGGACACTTGAAATTCTATTTATATAGAAGGACCAAATATCATCCACTAAAGTGGTTAAACAAACTATTACCATACCCCCAGTCAATTGAAGATACTATTTTTTTCATTAATCACATGAGGTTCACGTTTCATAAAAACAAATTCGAACATTATTGACCAACACCATTATGTTCACCACAACATGTTGCAAGCTATTTTAGACATCTAGGATACCTCTATATCCACTCACCATGGCGTGGGGAATGGATCCCAGCTATTTCATCTCACCACACCAAGATATTTGTTATGGAAAGTTCTTGCTCAACATTTCATCCTCACTCTCTCACTTAGCCTCAACTCATCCTCTCATGCCACCATACCCAATAACATTGAATGGTGGTATCCCCATTTATCATAGGGTAAATTACCAAGAACTGCACCCAAAGAAATTATCACAAGCCTAATAATGGTCTCCTCATGACTAAGGCCATTTTATATCAATCAGCACCACAAACACCTCTATTGTTGTCACTAAGATTTTTATTTCCCATAGAAAAATTCACTAGAAAAAACAACCTCCATGATGAGAATTTCAAGGGTCCCTATTTCAAATAGGTGACCTCCCTAGATAATGTTCCTATCAACCAGACCACATAGGTGATTTTACTCTCTTGGTATTCCACAGAACCATGTGACTAGAGAAAAATATTAGAGAACCAAAAAGGACAACCAAAATGCATGGGGAAGCCAATAAAGAAAATCATTAACACCACCACTCCCAACACCATGGAATGGTGTCCCTCTAAATGGCCAGAACTTTTCCAAAGCCTCTAAAACAACACAAAACTCCCTTGTGAGGAATCCAACTGCAACGACCAAAACTTTTTGAATAGTATATTAACTTACTCTTAACGATTTAATAGAGATGTTAATGGTTAATGCAATAAGAGGTGTCTATGGTTTAATCTAGTAGACTCGAACCTTATGAAGCCCACTTATCAGAGCTTGGGAAGGAGGTGGCATCTTTGGGCTTTGCTTTGGACCAAGCCCAAGCCGAACTCCAGTGTGTCAAGCTTGAACGGATACACCTGCGGGAGAAGTTCAAGTTAGTAGAGTTTACTACTAGGGCAATGTTATTTGACCCTACCTTAGATTCTATCACCATAGCACACCTTACACTTATGTCATATTCCAGTGTTATAAGGGGCTATGTGACGAGACCGTAAATTCTTTGTGTAATCCTTTGGGATGAATAAATTGAGATTTCTTCCTTTAGTGATGTTTGTGAAATTTCAAATGTCCGGATAATTTTAGGATGTATTTTATTGATGAATTTTGAAAAAATGGATATTTTAAAATATTTATGTAAACCTTAAATAATTAATGATGTGTAATGGTTTTCAAAAAATGGTCTTCTGCAAAAGTGTTTAGTAAGGAATTTGGAGTCTAATAAGATCAACTTAAAGTTTTATGAATAGTAAATTATGAATAGTGTTTTCACGCTTAAGATTAGTAATGTGACCAAATGGATTAGTAATCTCACTTAAAGAAAGTTTTAATATAATTTATACACCTTAATTAAGTAATGTGATTCACTAAAATGGTTAAATAATGGTTTCATAAATTATTAATCAAGTATTAGTTTTTTCTGATGAATAAAGTTTTTTATTTAAAAATTTAATTAAAAATATATAGAAAATTATTTTTATAAAATGGACTTTATTTTTGAACTCAGAGCATCGTTATTATGTTATGGTGATTTTTTGGGATTTTTCTGAGAAAAATGAATTTTTATTGAATAGTTAAAATACAGTTTTAGGGTTTCGGTATGTTAAATGACATCATAACTGTGTCATGATGATTTGATGAGAATTTTTAAGGGATGGTAGACTAAAGGGGATGAATTATTGTGTGAGGTGTCCCAAGTGTCCAATACCATGGGCAGATACCATGGGAAAGCCCATGGTTTTGCCAAAACCACCAATGAGGTGTCCCTTGGCCATTAATGCCTTGTCCCCTCACTTTCCCTATAAATACCAAGACATACTCTCATCCATTCGACTCCAAAACCATACTCAACAAATTTATGGTCTCTTTACCTCCCATGTAGTCCTCCCAATGTGCCCTCAATCCTCTCAAGGTCCCAACCTTTGAGTTTCAAGAGTTACGTTTAAGGTAAGGGATCCGACCTCTCTCTTTCTTTTCAAGTAATCTCTTTTATGTAATTCCTTTAATTCTCCATGTTCTTCTGTTGGAGGATGTTATTTTATATTCATATTACTTCCCTTTTCATGTTAATATTATGGTATACCCCCTCTTTCTCTCATCAATTTGTTTTAAGAATGTTTAAGTGGCACCGTTAGGCTGCTGAAGTTTTAAGGGATTCTTTCACCCTTCCCATTTTTCAAAGTTCTACTTTCATGTCAAGTCTTTCAAGTTACTTTTTATTATGTTGGGGTATGATATATATATCTATCATACCTAAATTTTATATTCATATGATTAGATACCCTATTTTTATCTTTTCAAGTCAGTTTTGGTTGAAGTTTAAGTGACGTCGTTAGGCTGCCGAATTTTCATCAGAGAAATCTAATTTTTGTCTACCTTCCATGTTTTTCATTTAAAATGGTATGTCCTTATAATTTCATTACCATGTTCATATATACTTCATATTCTGTCCCTATACTATTTTATGGATCATTTATGAGTGGGTGACCCATGTCCCCTCTCTTTTCAATGTTTTCTAAAACCCTGAAACATAGCCGTTATGCTGCAGAATTTCCGTCTCAAAATGTCTCTCTCTTTTTCTAAAGTTATTTTATTTTATTTAGTTAATACTCAAAGATCTCTCTTCTATATGGGTATTCAAATATATAGAAAAATGTTCTATTTTAAATTCTGTGATTTACATACATGAGATCCACCTTCCTTTTCTGTGGGTTTTAAAGTGACACAAAGATCATGTATTTAAACAAGTTTTTAAAACGTTATGATTATGAAATGAAACCCATTACTTTTATGCTATATGGGTTTTTTATGAAATTATTGATAATGATATATGTGGCTCACATGATAATAAATACATGTTAAGGGTGCACCCTGATAGCGCTCCAATGCATTGGGTAAAGACTTAATCTCTAGAGATGACTATTTTTAACGACGCCTGGGTGAATAACCTTGGTAATTTTTAATGACACCTTGGGGATGGACTTGGTGAAACAGAAATTATTGTCAATATTAAATGTTGTAGCCACATCTTCAAGTTATGAAAAACGTTATTTTTATTATGATATGCCCCATGATTTCTTTCTCAAGCCTTAAAGTTATTTTCATGACCTTGATGAAGTATCTCAAGTTCAGATGTAAAATGTTTCTCTTGTTTCACTTACTGGGCCTTCTGCTCACCCTTTATTTTGATGTATGTCCCCAGGTTATGAGATGCAGTAATGAACCTAGGATGAACTTAAGGAGAAACATTTCAAGTATTTAAGAAGAATGTTTTATGTTGTTTTCTTGTATTATGTTCCTTGTTTCCAAGACACTAAACCTTAAATATCCTCAGTTTTGTGAAATGTAATGAAAGTTTATGTTATAAAAAGGCGGGATTCCACAGTGGGTATCAAAGGATGGTTTAGTTATTTGTGGAAATTAGTATATAACAACTTTATGAAGAACCCTGTAGAAAAGTTTATATATAGGAAAACTTTATAGTATTTTGGTAAGTATTGAGTAAGTGGTTTATCAAACAAATACATCCCTGTCTGGATACGAGCAAGTAGAGGCGGCTCTGGCACAGATGTACGTAGGGTTAAAACCCGAAAACACCACTTTGAGCTAGACTCAAATGGGAACTGGTGAACGATAACGGGGCTTGCTGCACTATTGGTTACGACACTCCCGGGGGATATGTTTGGTTAATCCCAATCTTTTTATGAATCATTATGAAGGAATTATAGCTAAATGTAATTGTCTAAGTATAAAGCCTTAGTTAAAAGATTCATAAATGAAATAAGTTTCTCACTAAGGTTTTATCCTTTTAGAAAATGGCGGGCAATAGGAAGAACCATGCAGATGGTGACTGCAATGCACCATGTGCTGACGGCCCTCCGATGGATGTCGGAATGGAAACATTCATGCGAATGATGAACCAACTGACTCAAGTTATGAGTAATAACTTGAATCAAGCTGAGAGGCTGATCTCACCAAGAAGGGAACAACACTTTGTTGAGTTCTTTATGAATCAATGACCAGAAAAATTCAGTGGATCTACTAACCCACTGGTTGCGGAACAATGGATAATATCCATTGAAAAGATCTTTTTTGTAATCCTTTGTTCGGAACAAGAAAAAGTCACCCTTTCTATTTACCGCCTAGAGGGAGAAGATAATCAGTGGTGGTCACTGGTCAAAAACACGAAGCCTAGAGGAGAGATGGATGATATGGAGTGGGAAGAGTTCCGTGGAATATTCTTTAATAAGTATTTCTTTCATTCCATGAGAACGAGAATGGAGAAATAGTTTCTCGAGCTGAAGCAGAAGGAGAACGAATCTGTCGGAAGCTATGAGATGAACTTCACCCGACTTTCACGATATACCTCTAGATTTATCATGGATCCAAGTGGGAAGGTTGATAGATTTTTTGGTGGACTGAGACCTCATCTGCAGAAGAATCTTTCCAACTGAGACTACGATAGCTACGAGGAGATCGTGTAGAGTGAAATGAAAGTCGAGCTAGAGTTTGGTGTGACATAGTGGTCTCATAAATCAAATGATAAGAAGAGATCGTTGGAGCCCATTTTAGGGAAGACTTTTGATCAGGGAAGAGGTGGAAAAAAATGCAACTTACCACATGCAATAAATGTGGGATGAAGCATCTGAGGCACTGCTTGATCGGAAGTGGAAAGTGCTACAGGTGTGGAAGAGGAGGCCATGTTGCTCGAAATTGTCGTAGTGAGGTGAAGCCTCAACTCCCCAACACTGACGACAGAGGAAAGATGGTTCCAGCCCTACCTGAAGTCAAATGCTTCAAGTGTGGACAGATTGGGCACTTTGCTAATCACTGTCCAAATCCGAGGGTAGTGGAGGGGAATCACCATCAACCTCAGAAAAGGCCAAGGGATCAAGGTCGTGCTTTTTCTATCACAACAACTGAAGTTGAAGTTCCGAACGACGTGGTAGCAAGTACTCTTGTTGTCCTCTCAAAAATAGCATGTACTTTTTTTGATTCTGGTTCTACGCATTCCTTTATTTCCTCCAAGTTTGAAAAGAATATAGAATCAACCCCTGAACTGCTTGAGGTAGAATTGTCAGTCAAGACTCCAAGTGGGATTATCCATGCATCAACAATGTTTAGAGACTCTAGTGTTTACTTCAGTGAGCAAAATCTTATTGAAAATCTAGTAGTCATTCCCATGTTGGAATTCGATGTTATACTAGGGATGGACTGGCTCTCAAAGTATAATGCTACGATCAAATGCATAAGTAAGGAAATATCAGTAGTCTTGAATGAACGACCTACAATTATCTTCCAAGGAGAGATATCCCGAACTGATCCCTATCTAGAAGTACTTACTATAGATTTCTTTATGGAGTTAATCTGTGATAATTAAGAAGGAAAAGGGAGTATAAAAATAGAATATGTTCCGGTTGTTTAGGAATACATGGATGTCTTTCTTGAGGAGTTACCTGGACCTCCCCCAGAAAGAGAGGTAGAGTTCTCCATTGAACTCGTACCTGGATCTCAACCGATATCAAAGACCCCATATAGAATGGAAAATGTGGAGCTAGAAGATTTAAAGAAACAACTCCAAGAAATGTTGGAGAAGGGGTTTATCTGACCGAGTGTGTCTCCTTGGGGAGCACCAGTTCTTGTTGTGAAAAAGAAGGATGGATCAATGCAACTATGAATTTATAGTAGAGAAATGAACGAGATCACAGTGAAGAACAGATACCCTCTTCCAAGAATTGATGATTTATTTGACCAACTTCGTGGGTCTCAATTCTTCTCCAAGATTGATATTCTATCTGGTTATCATCAACAGAGGGTGAAGAAGGAAGATATTCCAAAGACTGCCTTCCGATCAAGATATAGGCATTATGATTTTACTGTTATGCCCTTCGTCTTGACTAATGCTCCTGCTATTTTCATGGATTTGATGAATGGAGTCTTTAAGGACTACCTTGAAAACTTTGTGGTAGTTTTTATTGATGATATTTTGATATATTCAAAAAGCCATCAGGAGCATGAAGATCATATGAGGGTTATTTTGAAAACACTGCGGAAGGAGAGGATCTTTGGAAACTTCGTCAAGTGTGAGTTTTGGGTACAACAAGTGGCTTTCTTGGGGCACATCATAACCAATGAAGGAATATCGGTTGACCCTGTAAAGACAATGGTTTTGGAGGAGTGGCCCCAACCCACAACAGTAACTGATATTTGTAGTTTCCTTGGTTTAGCGGGATATTATAGGAGGTTTGTGAAATAATTTTCATGGATTTCTAATCCGCTAACCAATTTGACTTGAAAAGGGGTTAAGTTCATCTGGACAAAGAATGCAAGGAAATTTTCCAAGAGCTGAAGAAGAGATTGGTTACTTCACCTGTGTTAACACTACCCTCTATCGAAGAAGGATTCGTTATTTTTAGCGATGCATCTCTGAAAGGGCTTGGGTATGTCCTCGTGCAAAATGACAAGGTAATTGCTTATGCATCTCGAAAGTTGAAGATTCATGAGCAGAATTATCCTATGCATGATCAAGAGCTAGCGGCAGTTGTTTTTTCTCTAAAGATATGGAGGAACAATCTTTATGGGGAGAAATGTGATATATACACCGAACACCAAAGATTAAAGTATATTTTCACATAGAAATAATTGAACATGAGATAGAGGAGATGGTTGGAGCTTATTAAAGACTATGATTGTTCAATTCATTATCACCCTGGAAGAGAAAACAAAGTCGCGGATGCATTAAGCAGGAAATATCTTGTTGTTCTGGCAACAATGAGGATCCTAGGAGATCTCTTGATTAAAGATCTAGTAAAACTAGACATGGGAATTGTAAGGGAAGGGACATAATCAACCTTATCCCAAATTATTTCTCAACCTTCATTACTAGAGAAGATGAATAAGGCTCAAAAAGAAGATCCTTTGATACATGAGAAGTTTGAGGCTGTAAAGGATGGGACGTTCCCTGATTTCAATATTGATCAACAAGATTTATTGAAATTTCATTCAAGACTATGTGTTCCATCTATTTCGGAGATAAAGAAAGAACTGATGGATGAAGCTCATAGATCTACTTTTTCTATACATTTGGGAAGCACTAAAATGTATAGAGACCTTTGTGATCATTATTGGTGGGATAACATGAAGAGGTAGATTGTTGATTACACTACATGGTGCCTGGTGTGTCAAAAAGTAAGGGTAGAACGACAACTTCCTAAGGGGGTATTACAACTGCTACCCATACCAGTATGGAAGTGGGATAATATCACTATGGACATTGTAACTGGTCTCCCGAAAACATCCAAAGGAAACAATGCGATATGGGTTATTGTGGACCGTCTCACCAAGACAACTGATTTTATCTCTATTCGGGAAGATTTCTCTCTAGATCAACTTGCCAATATATACGTAAAGGAAGTGTTAAGGATTCATCAGGTACCACTATCAATCATGTCTGATCATGATCCAAGAATCACATCAAAATTCTGGAGAAGTATTCAACATGCTCTGAATACTGAATTGAATTTTAGTACGGCTTATCATCCTCAAACTGATGGCCAATCTAAAAGGACTATTCAGACACTCAAAGAAATGCTAAGATTATGCTCAATGGAATTTAAAGGTGGATGGGATCAACACCTCCCATTATTTGAGTTCTCCTATAACAACAGCTTCTATTCGAGTATTCAGATGGCACCCTATGAAGCTCTATATGGAAAGATATGTAGAACTCCTACTTGTTGGGATGAAACTGGTGAGAGAAAGCTTCTTGGGCCTGATATTGTGCAAGATATGATAGAACAAGTTCATGCCATCCAACAACACATGAAGGCTGCTCAGAGTCGGCAGAAGAGCTATGTTGAAAACCATCGAAGGGACATGGAGGGTGTTGGCGACAAAGTCTTCCTTCGAATTTCTCCATGGAAGAGAGTCATGTGGTTTGGGAAGAAAGGGAACCGCAGCCCTAGGTACGTTGGCCCCTATGAAATCCTTGATCGTATAGGAGCAGTTTCCTATTGTCTAGCACTTCCACCGAACCTAGCTCAAGTTCACGATGTCTTCCATGTATCTCTTTTGAGGAAGTACATACCCGACCCTTCGCATGTACTGAACCCAGAGGTGGTACAACTAGAACATGACCTCTCTTATGAGAAGCAGCCAATGTAGATCTTAGACCATAGAGACAAGGTTATACGAAACAAGACTACCCACCTTGTGAAAGTGTTGTGGAGGAATCACAAGTATAAAGAAGCGACTTGGGAGCCTGAGGAAACAATGAAGCAAAAGTACCCTCAACTTTTCGACTAGGCCTCATGTATAAAATTTCGGGGATGAAATTTCTTAAGGGGGGAAGAATGTAACGACCCAAACTTTTTAAATAGTATATTAACTTACTCTTAACGATTTAATAGAGATGTTAATGGTTAATGCAGAAAGAGGAGTGGATGGCTTCATCCAGCAGACTTGAACATTATGAATCCCACTTATCAGAGCTTGGGAAGGAGGTGGCATCTTTGGGCTTTAATTTGGACCAAGCCCAAGCCGAATTCCAGCGTGTCAAGCTTGAACGGATACACCTGCGGGAGAAGTTCAAGTTAGTAGAGTTTACTACTAGGGAAATTTTATCTGAGCCTCCCTCAGATTCTCCCACCACAACACACCTTACACTTCGGTCATATGCAGGTGTTATAAGGGGCTATGTGACGAGATCGTAGCTTCTTTGTGTAATCCTTTGGGATGAATAAATTGTGATTTCTTCCTTTAGTGATGTTTGTGAAATTTCAAATGTTTGGATAATTTTAGGATGTATTTTATTGATGAATTTTGAAAAATGGATATTTTAAAATATTTATGTAAACCATAAATAATTAATGATGTGTAATGATATTCAAAAAATGGTCTTCTGCAAAAGTGTTCAGTAAGGAATTTGGAGTCTAATAAGATCAACTTAAATTTTGATGAATAGTAAATTACGAATAGTGATTTCATGCTTAAGATTAGTAATGTGACCAAATGGATTAGTAATCTCAATTGAATAAAGTTTAAATATAATTTAGACACCTTGATTAAGTAATGTGATTCAATAAAATGGTTAAATAACGGTTTCATAAATTATTAATCAAGTATTAGTTTTTTCGGACGAATAGTGTTTTTTATTTAAAAATTTAATTAAAAATATTTAGAAAATTATTTTTATAAAATGGACTTTATTTTTGAGCTCAGAGCATCGATATTATGTTATGGTAAATTTTTGGGATTTTTCTGAGAAAAATGAATTTTCAGTGAATAATAAAAATGCAGTTTTAGGGTTTCAGTATGTTAAATAACAGCATAACTGTGTCAGGATGATGTCATGAGAATTATTAAGGGATGGTCGACTAAAGGGGATGAATTATTCTGTGAGGTTTCACAAGTGTCAAATACCATGGGCAAGCCCATGGTTTTTTCAAAACCACCAATGAGGTGTCCCTTGGCCATTAATGCCTTGTCCCCTCACTTTCCCTAAAAATACCAAGCCATCCTCTCATCCATTCGACTCCAAAAACATACTCAACGAAGTTATGGTCTCTTTACCTCCAAAGGAGTCATCCCAAGGTTCCCTTAAGCCTCTCAAGGTCCCAACATTTGAGTTTTAAGAGTTACGTTTAAGGTAAGGGATCCAACCTCTCTCTTTCTTTTCAAGTAATCTCTTTTATGTCAATCCTTTAATGCTCCATGTTCTTATGTTGTAGGATGTTCTTTTATATTAATATTACTGCAATTTTCATGTTAATATGATGGTTTAACCCCTCCCACTCTCATCATTTCGTTTTAATAATGTTTAAGTGGCGCCATTGGCTGCCGAATTTTTAAGGGATTCTTTCACCCTTCCCATTTTTGAAAGTTATACTTTCATGTAAAATCTTCCAAGTGCCTTTTTATTATGTTGGGGTATGATATCTATATCTATAATACTGAACTTTTATGTTTATATTATGAGATACCCTATTTTGATTTTGTCAATTCATTTTTGGTTGAAGTTTAAGTGACGTCGTTAGGCTGCCGGATTTTCATAAGAGAAATCTAATTTTTGTGTTCCTTCCATGTTTTTTCATTTCAAATGGTATGCCCTTAAAATTTCATTACCATGTTCATATATCCTTAATATTCTGTCCCTATACTGTTTTATGGATCATTTATGAATGTTTGATCCAAGTCCCCTCTCTTTTCAATTGTTTTCTAAAACCCCGAAACATAGCCGTTATGCTGCAAAATTTCCGTCTCAAAATGTCTCTCCCTTTTTCTAAAGTTAATTTATTTTATTAAGTGAATACTCAAATCTCTCTGTTCTATATGGGTATTCAAATATATACCAAGTTTTTATATTTTAAATTCTGTGATTTACATACATGAGACCCACATTCCTTTTCTGTGGGTTTTAATGTAACACAAAGATCATGTCTTTAAAGTAGTTTTTAAAACGTTATGATTATGAAATGAAACCCATTTATTTTATGCTATATGGGTTGTTTATGAAATGAATGATGATGATATATGTGGCTCACATGATAATAAAGACATGTCAATGGTGCGCCCAGATAGCGCTCCAATGCATTGGGTAAAGACTTAATCTCTAGAGATGACTTTTTAGACTGATACCTTGGTGAATAACCTTGGTAATTTTTACTGACACCTTGGGGATGGACCTTGGTGAAACTAAATTATTGTCAATATTAAATTTTGAAGCCACATCTTCAAGTTATGAAAAATTTTATTTTTATTATGATATGCCTCGTGATTTCTTTCTCATGCCTTAAAATTATTTTCATGACCTTGTTGAAGTATCCCAAGTTCACATGTAAAATGTTTCTCTTGTTTCCCTTACTGGGCCTTCTCCTCAACCTTTATTTTGATGTATGTCCCCAGGTTATGAGATGTAGTAATGAACATAGGATTAACTTAAGTATAATCCTTTCAAGTGTTTAAGATGAATGTTTTATGTTGTTTTCTTGTATTATTTTCCTGGTTTCCAAGACACTAAACCTTAAAGATCCTCTATTTTGTGTAATGTAATGAATGTTTATGTTATAAAAATGTGGGATGCCACACCAACCACCAATGAATACAATGTAATGGGTCAAAATTTTCTGTTATGTTTCATAAAAATATGTATAAATCCATCTCAAGTTATCTCTTTCATTAAGTTTTGATTCAAACATTAATAATGTCGTATGAGTTTCTCTTCCAATCACTCTTCAAAATTGAGATTGCATATATCAAAATTTATATTATGTAATTTTAATATAATTTCTCTCTAAATCATAAAATATTTTCTTATCCTTTAATTTTTTATGTTTACATGTATTTTTACCATTTCCCCTCTCATTGATTTATAATTCTCTCAGAATGGTGTTTGTAAGTGAAACTTTCATTATAATGTTTTTTTCCAATTAGGGATATATAAATTTTATATCAATATTTTTCATATTATTTTATACATATGCTTATATGTACTTATATTATTTCATAATGTTACTTTCTATTATGTTTTAATTACTCAAAAATTGTAAGATGAATCTTTTTAACATTCTTCTTTTACATTTTCTGCTCTGGTTATTTCTTTTATGGGTTCGTTTTATATTTATTACAAAGCTACCATTTGATATTTTCTAAGTCAATGGACTTATAAGACTTATTACTACCATTCTTTTTACATTTTTCATACATTTATCCATAATATGTTATTTTAATGAAAAATGTAAAAATACAAATTATTATTTATTTTTATCTTTTTTTATCACCCTCTAAATAGTTTCCCATATATATCAATATACTTTCATTTTTATCATGTTTTTTTGGAGATATGATTCAATGGAACCCTAAAATTTATTTCTATATATTTATTATTTTTATGCCTTATATAAATGTTTATGAAACCCTTTTCATTCTCATGTGCTTATCATGATTTGATGAATTTTTGAATTTTTTCATGTTCTTGTGGCACAAATATGTATAGTTTATCATGTTGTTAAGGGTGAGTCCAAAATTATATATACTTAAAATGGATTGGGTAATAATTATATCTAATGAAATTTTAGGTCATATAAAATGAGATATGTTCATAGACCACTTTGTTATGGGACATTTTTCCAACTATGTGATTATGGTCTTGGAAATGATCATTGGCATAATGTTATGGGTTTCGGTACTTACGTATGTACCACATTTCTCTGATTTTTTTTGTATGTTATGAAAAATCCCTTATGTTATTATTTTTTAGGATTTATGATTTACATTATATTGGTTATGTTTCCTTTATATTATGTTCATGTACCTTGATTATGTTCTCATACACACATACTCATCTTATACTCACTTATGAACTTCATTTTTTCTGATTAATTTCCATCATGTTATAATCCATAATAAGCATCAACAATCACCCTTTCCCTAAGTTATAAAGAATTATGTATCATATTATATTTATATATAGAGGTTATTTGTGATGTAATTATAGAAATAATATACATAGTTTTGTATAATAACACAATTATGTATTTAATCACCAAATACACAAAACCTATAGGTTATGAGGGTGTAATTTATTGTGAGTCATAATAAATAATCTAATGTAACGATGTGATATAAATGAATTATATGGTTGTATCATCTAACTAATATATTTCTTTTTTCTCCAATATCAAATTATTTTTTAAAACATTAAATTATTGGATAATGAAAACAATATTGCTTTCATGGAATGTTGTTCATAAATTGAGGGAGTGTTTATCTAAAGTTTATTTGATTTTTCAAATGGTTATTTTCACAATATAGATGTTATTTAATGTATGAATTATTTCAATTTATATATATGGTAATAATTAAAAAATTGATTTCATGGTTTTAATTATATAAACATTTTAATATCATATCATACTAGATGATTTAGATCATAATTGATGTCGTTTTCAATATTATTTATCCAAAACCTAGGGTTTATAATATTTGTAATTTAAATGTGATTATTTGAATATATTTATTAAATTTTTTTTCTAATTCTCATTACAAAAATAAAAATTGAATATTTTTCAATGGTTAAAATATAGTTTTTGTAAAATGGAATCCCACTTCATATGAATTTTCATTATTTATCAAATTATTATTGTAGAAATATAAAGTGATTAATTAAATAATTATGTACTAGAAACAAATATCCAAATTCCTCACAGATCTACCTTAATAGTAAAGTACTTGAAAGTAGTGTTATTGAACTAAATTATCATTACTTGTAATAGGAATGATATAATACCAACTTGTTTAGTCACAAATACAGTTTCATTTTAAATGGTTACTATAAATCCAATAAAACTCATACTGATTTTCATTATTTTTATATGTCTAGTCATATTTGATGGCAACATTCGAAATTTTCAGATTCATTATATTTCACTTTCACCATGATATAACATTATCCTGATATTAATATTTTACCATTAGTTGAAAAATATTACTTTTTTTATGTAAAATGATAGTTATTTAATATTTTGTCGAGTGACTATGTTTATCACATCAGACATTCATCATCAATAAAATCAAGATTGTTTTGAAATTTTATATTTGGAAAAATATTCCGTATAAACATTTATACTTCATATCTACTTTAATTATTTACTCCCTCTGTGCATTATTACTTTCTCAACCTATTGTTAAATGGAATATCAACCCATAATATGTTGCATTTTTCTCTAAATTATTTAAATAGAAAGTAAAATCTTCTAAATCTATTTTTTTAATAGAACATATTCTATAGGGAAGTTATTATATTTTTCTTGACTTTTTATTTTCATTAATTTTTATATTTCAAAAGATAAATTTTACAATCCTTATAATAATTTCACGTGATATTCGGGTGGAGAAAACATTATTTTTGTTAAAAAATGTGTTTTTTATAAATAAATTTAATATTGAAACCACCATTCAAAACATAATTTTATTGACTTAATTTATTCCTACTTCCACATGTTTTAAGTTGACATATTATTAAAAAAATAAAAAAAAAATCAATTTTATCTATTTTTTTACCTGAGTCATTAGTCCAATAAACTTATATAAAAATGGATTAGCATCCTCTCAATTTACCACATGAAATAGAGCATGACCTATTCCTTTATGATTTCAACATGTAGCCAAAAAATTCCCAATAGTGCATAATTTTTTCAAATATAATTAATAATTAAATTATCATACATATGTTTCCCTCACACCCCATGCTCCATCACCACAATCCAATTGATATTCTATTTCCTCAAAGCAATCTTTTTTTACTATTATAAATATTGTTCTAATATATTGTTTTCAAATGATATTGAAATTTAAATATTCCAATACCATTCTGATCATTATATGAAAAAAATTATAGTAGAATCATAAATGATTTATCATTTTGAAATTTATTTTTTTGATACTAGTATAAACTTATAATAAAAATCTACAATGTATTTTTTTAATTCTTATTATGTATTTGTTTATAAATTCAAGACACTGAAAAAATTAACATATAGATAACTAATTTTATAAAATTAATAAGTGTGTGTGTATGAATGTGTACAAGTACATATATAAATACACATATACTAGTATGACTACAAAAATATATATTACTATAACTATTTAAAAATATACATATACATAACTATATACAACTATATTTATGTTCATGCTTGGGTCCATGCATATATATAAGTATTTACTAATATAATTATTTATAACATTTTAATAATAGAATTATATACTTAATTACATACATATGTCTCATAAACATGTGTGTGTGTGTATAAACATATTAATAATTATACATACAACATATATTTTATAGTATACATTATTTATGTATTTTTTTGTATACACTATTTATACTAATTATGTTTTTATAGCTATATATAGATAAAAATATTTAAATTTTCTTTTACCACACAGATATATGTAAAAAACAATGAATATATATATATATATATTGTATTTTTACAAAAGTACATATACACAATGTAAATTTACTACAAAAAATACAATCCAAATATTGCAGTGGTAATTTGTAGTACATATTTTGTATCAATATACCTACATAAATCACACACACTCAAACATATAAATGTGTGTTTACATTTGTGTATACTTATAAATACAGACAAACATAATATTTTATGAATATTTTATCAATTATAACTATTATATATATAATAACAATTATATATGAATATAAAAACATACTATATATATGTATATATAATATTATAAAAATGAACGAGCTTCTATATTTTTTTATACTTAGAAATACTCATAGTAATATTTTATGTCTATTTTATTATGTTTAAATTTTCTTTATATATTATTAATTATAGAGCAATATAATAACATTCTGTATACATGTGTGTGTGTGTGAAATTATGAAATGGAATGGGTGCTTACATACACACATATATGAATGTAAAGTATATACCAACACACACACAAACACACACACACACACATATATATATTGATACATGTATGTGAAGTATAAAAACACATTCATTCATCTAGATTTTTTATACATACATAAATTCATACATATATTTAAATATAATCACATACATCCATACATATATTTATCTATATTAATAAAAGTACATGAATACGTATTAATACAATTTTATAAAATATATATATATATATAAAATTATGTACAATTATATGTAACATATTCACACATACATATATATAAAAAAGCAAACATACACATATATACATACAATGTAAATTTCCCATAGAAGATTTTCATAATAAAATTCCCATAAGAGATTTGTCATGTGGATCTACCATATGTAATTTCCCATAGGAGATTCTTCATGTGAATCACCCACATATGATTTTCCAAAAGTGTTTTTTCATGTGATTATCCCATATGATATTTTTCCTATGAATATTTCAAAGGAAATTTGTCCTTTTAATCTCCCATAAGATATTTTTCATAGTAATCTCCCATATGATATTTCCTATTGAATTTTTTTATTTTGAATCTACCATAGGTGATTTTTTATAGGAGAATTGTCCTAAAACTCTCTAATTAGAAATCAACATAATGAATTTCCTATTAATAAATAAATAATATACATTTTTATAGTAATTAATGATTATATTTTTTCATTATTAATATATATGCATGTGTTTTTATAGGTATATACCTAATGGTACTTTTTTATGTGAGTGTGTGCTCATGTGAAATGAATAAATAGTGTACTTTTTATTACATTTAAATTTTTTATAGATTCATTCTTAATATATATATATGTATTCATTATATATAATAATTATTATATATTAACATTTATATTTATTTTATATAATAAAATACACAAATTAATGCGTATATGTGTATGTAAATTTATGTATGTGTATGTATGTTTCAATGCGTATACTTATAAATAAAAAAAATGATATATGTATATTTGAATAATATTGTATTAATATGAATCTATATTATATTAATATGGACTAATATACAAATATATGAATGTACTATATTTAAATATATGTATGAAATAATGCGTGATTAATCTTATCTTGTACAAATGTATGAATGTGTTTGTACAAGTCGTAATATATATAGGTATATATTTCACATACATACACGTACGTATATAAGTGAACATTCATTTTAATATAATTATATATACATATATGTAGTGTATAGTTACATTAATTTAAAATAATTAATACTCATGTCATTTTATATTGATTGATCAATGTTAAAATATCAATATTAATATAAAAATATTACTATAAAGTTTAATATATATTTAAAAGAAGTTACATGTCATGAGCCATTTTATGTGACATGAATGTTTAGGACATGACATGTATGAAAAATATTCCCCTGACATTGATTATACATCATCAAAATACATTATACATTGTTTATTTTTTTTAATAATAAAAAATAAAGACACTTAGGACCTAGGGTATCACAAAAACCATATAAAAATACATCTTTTTCCACATAACACAAGACATCTAGAACCATGTGAAGTCGATGGATGAATGCCAGATGATGGAGTGACAATCTAGATCCCTCCTCCACCACCATTCTTAACCGCATTTCCTTCTTGGGTATCCATGATATTTTATCTCATCATGCTCATCATGAATGAGTTGTTTCCTTGTGTATATAAGGCCAATTTTATAAGGCTTGTGATGTATGCTTATGGTATTATCATTAAAATTTAAAGCAAGGTTGATAAGTTCCTTAGTTACTTAAATACAAGTCATATAAGTGTGTTTGAAATAAAAAAAAATTATTAGATATAGAGAGATTTTTCATTTTGTAATCAAATTTGAATTGGAGGTTGGATTTACATATCAATCTCAAGGTTTTGACAAAAAATAAGAATATAGAGTGCCAAATAAACTATAAAAACCATGATGAGAAGAATATTAACTTTCCTTTATGCTCTAAGTGTATAATGAATCGTTATGGATATTTTCTTATTGGGTATAAAAAATGTTTTAAGTGTGGAACGAATGGAAAAAATGAATTTTACTACTGATGTAATGGAAATAATTTAGTTAAAAATGTGAATGGAGAAAAAAATACATAGAACACACCTCAACTGCATTAGTGAGACATGTTTTAAGACATTGAGAATTATTCTAACCAATCCCCAAACATGAGGATTGTTGATGATGATTGGTGTCAAAACCCTCTTAAAATGTGAAGTTAAGTTCTCGATGGAGAGCATACCCAGATCCACACCAATTTCAAACACTCTATATAGAATGGACCTAGTTGAGTTGCAAGAATTTTATAATAAATGCCTATAAACCCTTTTTAAGGGATTCATTCGGACATGTGTGTCACCTTGTGATGCACCATTTCTTTTTGTGAAAAATAATTATGGATTAATGCGAATTTTCATTCATTATTGGGAGTTAAACAAGATCACAATCACGACCAAGTATCCTCTTCCATGTATTACTGAATTGTTTGACCAACTATATGGAGCACAATAATTTTCTAATATTGACCTTCATTTTGCATATCCACAATTGTGGTTCAAGAAGGAGGATGTACCCAAGATAAAATTTTGAATATGGTATGGAAACTATGAATATATAATATTTCCATTAGTCTTACTAATACCCCAACTAACTTTATTGATTTTATGACTAAGGTTTTTATATATTACCTTACTAATTTTGTGTTAGTCTATATTGAATATATTATTATCTATTCAAAGACTGAAGAAGAGAGTTATGACTCCTTGAGAATTTTACTAACAACTCTAAGGATGGAGAAACTGCATGAAAGAATTACATAGTGTGAGTTCTAGCTGTAAAATGATTCTTTTTTTGGGTCATATAATCTCAAGAGATGGTGTATCAGTATATCCATCAATGGTGGATGATATTGAATGCCTATCTAGACCAAACATAGTGACTGAGATCCACTTTTTTCTTCCTTTTCCAGATATTATCAAATCATTGATTATAATTTCTCAAGACAATATTATACTTTGACTAAGTTTACTCAAAAGGGTTCCAAGTTCCTCTAGACAGATGAATTTCAAGAAAATAAATAGAATTTTATTTAGTGAAATTATTATTACATTAACCTATTGTGAATAAGTGTTTATAATATATATTTATGAAACTAAAAATGTATTGGGCTTTGTTCTTATGTAGAAGAACATGGTTATATCCTATGCTTAATGACTTTTGATGATTCATGAGAAAAATTACTCAAATCATGATTTGGTGTTAGCAGGTATAATTTTTCCAATAAAGATATGGAGGCATTTTGATTATGGGTAGAAGTGTGATATATATACCAATAATAAATTTATAATATATATATTCACACAGAAGGATTCAAACATGTTACCAAGAATATAGATAGAGTTGATAAATATTTAGGAATCCTCCATACATTACCACCATGGGAAATCTAACAAGGTGTCTGATGCTTTGAGTTGAAAGGATCATGATAGTTTATATATGATGAGGATAAAAAAATATCCAATATTTGTGTATTTTCAAAGGATTGATCTTGAGATATTGAAGGAAGGGGAAAATATTATCTTTCTCAATTTATTGATCAACCCTTTATCTAAGTGAATATTAAAGAGGTGCAAAAGGATGATTTAGAGTTGAAAAAGAATGTTGTAAATATCCATGGGATTAACCTTGACCAGGATGGAATGATAAGGTTTATTAAATGTGTCTGGTTTCCTTCAAAACTAGATATGAAGAAGAAACTATTAGAAGATGTTCGTAGTTATTCATTATCTATTCATCCTCGATGTATGAAAATATATAGAGACTTGAAAGAATACTTCTAGTGGGGTGGAATGAAATTTTGATCTCCAATGGGAAGAAATTTTGATCTCCATTGTGTTTGGATGAAGTTAGAAAATGAAATATATTTTTACATGAGATTACTAAAGAAATGGAAAGTAAGTTAATATAAAATTAGCATCATATCAATGCAGATCAAAGTTGGAAGAAAATCTATGCTGATAACCATCAGTGTGATCTAGAATTTTAATTTAGAGAGAAGTTTTTTATATGAATATATCTTTAGAAAAACTTTTTGAGATTCAAGGAGAACGTGAAACTAATCCCTAGGTATATTATTACCCTTGAAAATATTTATCATATTGGTGTGGTATCCTATCTTTTGTAACTTTATCCAAATCTATTCCAAGACCATTATGCGTTCTATATATCTCTCTCGAGGATGTAAATACCTTTTCCCTTCACATGTACCGAACTCATATGTTCTATACAAATCTCTTCCAAGACCATTATGTGTTTTTATATGTTATATATGATATTTATGATGTATTTATACTTCTTTAATTATTATATAAAATGAAACTTCATTCTTTCCATTTTTTGTAAATATGATAACTTTGTTTGTGGACGTGTGGACTACTGCCTCTACAAAACTGATGCGATTCATTTGAACATTATATAGAATTTATTAAGGATGGTTTTAGTGAAAATATCTGCAATATATTTTATAATAATTATACTTTAATGACATTATATACATATATAGGTCATTTATTTTCTTTCTTTCAATACAAAAATATAACAGAAATAATGATTACACGTATGTACAACCTAACATCTCAAGGAATGATGTATTCCATTTAATACTTATATATGTTATATATTATTATAAACACATATATACTGAATATATATGATTTTTTTTTCATGATTTACATTCTTTATATAATTAATTCATGATCTATTTTTGAGGATCAAGAACAAAAAGTCAAAAAATGTATAAAAAACAAAATGGATATTACCCAAAGTAGAACGTTAACATAGAATTGATACTAAAAGAGAAATATAAAGTAATAATAAAATAAAATATTGTGTTATATATAAAAATGTGTTTATTTAATTTATTTATAATAAAATTATATTTATTATAATGTATTTTTGAATAGGTACGCCGAGACTGAACACATAAGGTTAGGGTTTTTCTCATCTCCCTTTTATTTTTGTTGGATTTATGCCATATTCACCACTAGTTTATTTTGTGTGGTGTATATACCCACCATGAGTAAATTATATATTTATTATCATAAAATTTATGGTTATTTAAAAATCCATTTGATGATCTTTATTTCATGGGTTTTATGTTTCAAAAGTTACTAACTCGGAAAAGTAATTTTGTCTCACTATTCCTTCCCTCAGACACATGATTTTTTATGAAACTATATTATTTCATGAGGTGTGTATAATACCATTTGACATGTGATATCATGAATAAATTTATTTTAATTACATTTTAAGATTAATTTATTTTATTTTTCTTGCACGGGGAGTATGATTCAATGTTACCAAGTGGTATGAGTTTATTGCAACAATCTCATCATTTATCTAGTTTTTCTATGATTATGATTCCATTGATGAAATATTATGTAACATATTTGAAGAAAACTAATTAATTTTTGAATCATATGGTTATATAAAATGTCTTCATGTATTAGTATCATTTTACCTTCTTTAGTACTTAAAATAACTACGAAATTGTTAAAATGAAATATCTTTTATCTTTTCTATTGGAAACATTATTATTTCAAAAAAAATTCAAAAATGTTTTTCATTTTTTTATAATTGATAATTAAAAAACATTTTACAGGAAAAAGGATTTTAAATTTTGTTATGGAATTCAAAAAAACCTTTATATGTTTCAAATTATTTTCAGATAAATTTTTTTCATAAATTTTTTTAACCTTCCTTTTCAAATAAATGGGTTTTATAATGTTTTTAAGCTTCTTTTCTATGATTTCATGTAAAATAGTTTTCAAAATATTTTAAGATTCTATTTTATGATTTCAAAGAAAAATTATTTCAAAATACATTATGTTTTAAAGTCTTTTTTTATGAATAAAGGATATTTTCCTCAAAAAATGTTTTTAAAATATCATTACAAATTATTTTCTATCTAATATGAAATCTTTTGGTGTTATTATTTCCATGTTTGGGAAAGGATCCAAAGGTTCCATTCATATTATTTTTATGAATGGTTTATATTTTTAAGGAATGAAATTTATGAAACAAATTTTTATTTTGTGGGTTATTTTTTTATGAACCATAATTCTATTTCATGGGTTATATGCTTATGAAACATGATTATTTTGATGAGTTATGATTTGATGAAATTATTATGAAACATGTATCTTTTATATAGGTTATTATATGATTACATGGTTATGATACCAATATCATTTCATAGGTTATGAAATAATTTTTTATTATCTAATGTAAAATGTACATTTGATTTAATTATGAGATCAGTGGGACCTATATATACCTCCATTGCATTGGATAAAGATTTATATATCATGAGATTTATATGGTTGGAATGGAGAGAGAACTCAGTTCAGTAAAGGACTCTATCCATATAGATGATCTTGGGAGTAAACTGTGTCTACTAATATGGTCATGAGAGTGAACCATGACTACCCAAATGGTATGAGGAGTGAACTCATACTACCAAGATGGCACTGGAAGCAATACCTATGATACTATGGAAATCATTTTATATAATTATGTGTCTTCCACAATTCTATTTCTTAATTCATATGTTCTACAGTCATGGATTATGGTTTTGATTCCTTTATGATTTATGTATTGTGAACATAAAATATTTAAGCCATGATTCATATCTATTTTCTTTGTTATACAGTGTATTATTTTCTAATATCATCATCAAATTTTCATACCATAATGCTCAAGTTTATGCTTATATATCACTTTAGGTTACCCTTAATGTGCATATAATCTCACCCTGATATATGTATCCTTTCCATAGATTATTATGATATGTATTATGTGTGATGTCTCTAAGAAGGGAGATAGTCATGAAACACCTATTGGGAGATAATGTAGCTCACTTATGTACCATTGTTCATATCTCCATGTTTCTAAAGGCACCAGACTAGTACGGTCTTGTGTCATCTATTCATGTAATATATTATGTATTCAAAAATAGTTATTTAATGTTAATGTATGATATGCGAGGGTAGTTATAGGTAAGGATAATATATCTTGAACACTCTAATAACCAACCAAAACTAGTTATGATTTTTGGTCTTTATTCTTCTCCAGGTTATTTCATTGACCACTATGATCAAGTGCATGATACTAATAGCTGTGTCTTTGCCTATCAACAAAGACCATTTCCACTACCCATAGACAACCATGGAAGTATAGGGAACTAAAAAATCTTGTATGAATATAGAAATCCCCACAACGAAGACTAGACTGTATTTCAATAAAAATTTCATCACACTATATAATTTCAATAAACTTTTATATAAGGATACCAATAGATATTCCAACCATGAATATTTAAATAATGGAAATCTCATGGCTATACTAAATCTATTTCTCAGTTAAATATCATTCACCAACCAGATCCTAACATATAGGAACTTGAAATTGAGTTAAAAGAATTGAAAAACTAGTAAGGAAATCTTTCAGAAATGATTCCCAAAAATACTATGAAAATGACCTCCTAAAATATTATCAAATACTAAGTAAAATTTGATTATGGTAACAACTAGTAGTGTTTATTAAATTTAACCTTATATATAACCATAATTAGAAAAAAGCATGCTAATAAAAGAAGGGGAGAGGAAAAATATTTCTAAACATGATATTGAAAAATTAGAAATTGATCTTGAGAAACCATCAAAGGATAAAAAAAATCTCCACTACCCTTTCCCTCAAGAATGATTCAATCTAATAAAATTCATTATCTGGAGATTCAAAAAAAATTTGACACATTAAACAATGTTAAAATCTACATGACTCTTCTTGAATCCCTTAAATAGATCACTTGATGTACAGTGTTCTAAAAGTAATTATAAACCATGAAGAGGAGTATCATAGAAAATCAGGGGGTAAGCTTGGGAAGAAACATGTTAGCTCTAATAACACCTCAATTACCCACCAAATGTTAAGATTTAAGGTTTTTTACATTCCACTTAGTATTAGAGGCATTCCATTGAAATATTTTTTTTTGTGATTTAGGACATTCAATTAATGTTATTCTTTATATTATGTTCTCATATTTATTTATTGTGAAGATCAATATCATGTTAAATTTCTACTGGAAAACTGAGAAATTATGTTCCGAGGTGAGGTTTTGGAAGATGTGTTGGTGAGGGTGCAGAACATTATTTTCTAGCTAATTGCAATGTACTACAAATGAAAGATGATATAATACATTCTAAATCACCAATAAACCTACTCAATCCATTTCTGTAGATATCTAATATATTAATCCATTTCTAGGATTTTAGAGTTCTAATAGAATATAAATAAAATATAATACAATTTAGTATTTTTGATTCAATGAAGTTTACAAAGGGAATACATTTACATTTCATAAATACACGCACTAAGGATCCTACCTCACATGGAGAAACTGATCTACTAAAAGTAAAATTGAAACTGGATAACAAATTGAGATTCAATAATTCTATGTGAAATGAATATTATTAACCTTATAATATTTTATTGGAACTTAACAATGAGGTAGACACTGATTTATTTGATGGGTTTGATTTTTTATTGTCAATTAATGATTAATATAACAATTCAATTCCAAAAAAGGAACTAAAAGTGGCAGATGTAAGTGAGCCTAAGTAATTAACATATTTAATTTGGCCTTCAATGATTAATTTATAACCACTACCACCACATTTAAACTTTGTGTTTAAAATGGGAAAAGAAAAGTTACCTGTGATAATTACTTGAAATGTGTCCCCTAATCAATAAATGAAACTAATAAATATTTGAAGAGATAATGTCAAGGTCATAAGATACAGTCTTTGTAATGTAACCAAGCATATTATGAGGATTTTTAGGAATTTAATCCTATTTCAGGATTGTACCAAACCATATAGATTATCAAAAATGAGACTAAACCCAACCATTATAGAGATAGTGAAAAAATAAATTGAAATATTTCATGGGGAATTAATCTTATACCCCATTTAAATCTTACAGTCAGTTAGCCCCATTCACATTATGCCTAAAGAGTTATTTTTTGCCATTATTTAGAATGAAAAAGAATGAATTGATCCTTGTGAGAATGAAAAATAGATGGAAATACTATACTGATTTTAGTACTTTAAATCAAGTTACTGGGAAAGTCATTTTATAATACCATTCATTAAAAAAATATTTGAAAGGATATCATGTCACGACATGATCCAATGGGCCTCACTTGGCTGGTGATAAGCCAAGTGTGAAAAACCCAAGAACACCTCCAAAATGCTAGGGGCCGACAACTAGTGACAAGAATACACAAAAAAATGGGAGGAATTTATGTAATTTACTTGTACACACACACCCAAACATCTCCATGAGAAAATGATACATAATAATATAATATAGTAACATCTAGAAAAAACCATGAATGTATAAACTTCTATGGAAAACATCTAAATATAATATAAAATAAAAAATGAATAAGGGGGTAAAATACATGGCCAACAAGTAATGAAGTCCAAGCCCAACTATAATTGGAAAATATAAAGATGATGAGGGAGAAAATATCCTAATCTCAAATTCTGACCACTGAATATCGCCAATGCACCCATGATACTGCTATTGTCCATTGATATCACTATCGACATTCCTTTTATATGCATAATACACAACACATATAGACAAATCCCATGCATGGTTGAGTATATACATACCTAGTAGGATGCCCCAAAACCCCAAGAATAGAGTGATAGAAAGAAACAACTAGAGGTCATATCAACCCATAGTAAGACAGATATGGGAAACCCAATGATATATATATATATATATATATATATATTCAAAATCAAAAATAGCAACCAAAATGAGAGAGAAATGAAATATCCATCTCTATAGACTAGCTAATATTGATGAGTATACCTCCAGCTCCAAAGGGTCCACCTTCAATGACCATCATCCTGTGTATCCACAAGAAATGCATGTGGATGAACAAAAACTTTCCACTAATATCCACATCATGAGGGAGAATAATCTCATTTAGAGGATGCACACCCTAGTGAATCATGAGTGTTCTTTTCAGCATATAGGGGAAAACACCCCTAGTACAATAGGGGGTACTACACATTAAATAGATAGAGTACCCACACACTCATACGATAGGGTAGTGCTACTCAATGGGGGAGAACCCACACCCTTATAATACATGGGGTACTACTCGATGTATATAGGACCCACACCCTTTTACGATAGGGGGGTCCATGCATCATGTTGGGGACACACTCCATAACATGATAGGGGGTACCACTCATTCTATGAATATAGGACACAAACTCTAATATCAGAGATAGGTTCCACTCAAGGGACAGAGGACCTAAACCTATTGTAACGACCCGAAATTTTGAATAAATCTTGTTTTCTAATTTTATGTGTTATTTTATTTTATTTTTATACTCAACAAAAATGTTTCATTTGATAAAATGAGTATAATTAAAATGAGATCATTGGGTTTTGACTGTTATATGACCATTGGTCAATATGACCCCTGGAAACTAAACGTTTTGATTATTGTCTCTAAATACAAGTAATCTTGGTTAATTATTATAAAAAGAAGATTCGATGGCCTCACCCTGTAGTCTTGGACAGATCGAAGCCCATCTAACAGAACTTGGGAAGGAAGTAGCACCACAGGGCTTTTCTCTGGAACAAACCCAAGCTGAACTTCATCGTGTGAAGCTAGAATGGAATCACCTTTGCGAGAAGTTCAAACTGATATAAATTACTACTCATGCGATGTTAGCTGAGCCTCCGTCAGATTCTCTCACCTTATCACACCTTAAACTTAGGTCTTATGCTGGTGTGATAAGGGGCTATGTAAGGAGACCGTAACTGCCTTGTGTAATCCTTTGTTTTAAATAAAAATTGGGATTTCTTCTTATGATGAAGTTTATGAATTTTAAAATGACCGTATAAATATAGTATGCATATCTTTGATGAATTTTAGAAAAAAGGATATTTTAAAAATGATTATGTAAACCTTAAATAATTAAAAATGTGTAATGATATTCCAAAAATGGTCTTCTACAATTATGTTCAGTATGAAATTTAGAGTCTAATAAGATCAACTTGATTTTTGATGAATAGTAAATTATGAATAGTGATTTTATGCTTAGGATTAGTAATGTGACCAAATGTATTAGTAATCTCACTTAAAGAAAGTATTAATATAATCTAGGCACCTTGATTAAGTAATGTGATTAAATAAAATGGTTAAATAACGGTTTCATAAATTATTATTCAAGTATTAGTTTTTTCAGGTGAATAGTGTTTTTTAATTAAAAATTAAATTAAAAATATTTAGAAAATTATTTTTATAAAATGGATTTCATTTTTGAACTCAGAGTATCGATATTATGTTAAGGTAATTTTTGGGGGTTTTGCTGAAAAAATGAATTTTCAGTGAATAGTGTATTTATATAAAAATTAAATTAAAAATATTTAAAAAATTATTTTTATAAAATGGAGTTCATTTTTGAAATCATATCATTGATATTTGGTTAATGTGAAATTTTGGTATTTTTCTGAGAAAGTTGAATTTTCAGTGAATAGTAAAAATATAGTTTTAGGGTTTCAGTTTGTTTAATGACATCATAACGGTGTCATGATGATTCCATTAGATATTTTAAGGGATGGTCGACCAAAGGTGATGAAATATTGTATGGGGGCCCCATGTGGCCCAACTCCATGGGAAATACCATGGGAGAGGACATGGTTTTGAGAAAACCACTTTTGAGGTATCCCTTGGCCATTAATGCATTGTCCCCTCACTTTCCCTATAAATACCAAGCCATCCTCTCATCCATTTCGACTACCCACTCTTCCCCAACGACTTTAGGGTCTCATTACCTCCCAATTAGTCCTACCAAGGTGCCCCCAAACCCTCAAGGTCCCATCCTTTGTGTTTTAAGAGTTATGTTTTAAGGTAAGGGATCTGACCTCTCTCTTTCTTTTCAACTAATCTCTTTTATGTCATTTCTTTTATGCTCCATGTTCCTATGTTTGAGGATGTTATTTTATCTTCATTATAATTTCCTTTTTATGTTAATATGATGAGAGACCCCCTCTTTCTCTCATCATTTCATTTTAATAAAGTTTAAGCGGCGCCGTTAGGCTGCCGAATTTTTAAGTGGTTCTTTCACCCTTCTTGTTTTCAAGTTCTACTTTCATGTAAAGTATTTCAAGTTCCTTTTTATTATGTTGGGGTATGATCTCTAAATTTATCATACTGATATTTTATTATAATATGACGAGAGACCCCATTTTATCTCTTCAATTCAGTATTTTGAAGTTTTAAGTGGCGCCATTAGGCTGCCGAATTTTTAAGTGGTTCTTTCACCTTTCTCCTTTTTCAATGTTCTAATTCCATGTCAAGTCTTGCAAGTTCCTCTTTATTATGTTGGGGTATGATCTATAAATCTATCATAATGATATTTTATGTTCATATGATGAGAGACCCTATTTGATCTCTTAAATTCAGTATTTTTAAGTTTTAAGTGACGTCGTTAGGCTGCCGAATTTTTAAGGGATTCTTTCACCCTTCTCATTTTCAAGATCAATTTTCATGTAAAGTCATTCAAGTTACTTTTTATTATGTTGTGGTATGATATCTATATCTATCATACTGAACTATTATTTTCATATGATTAGAGACCCTATATTGATCTTTTCAATTCATTTTAGGTTGAAGTTTAAGTGATGTCGTTAGGCTGCTGAATTTTTAAGGGATTTGTTCACCTTTCTCATTTTTCAAAGGTCTACTTTCATGTAAAGTATTTAAAGTTCCTTTTGAATTATGTTTGGGTATGATATCTATATCTATCATACTGATTTTTTATGTTCATATGATTAGAGACCCTATTTGATCTCATCAATTCATTTTTGTTGAAGTTTAAGTGACGTCGTTGGGCTGCCGAATTTTCATAAGAGAAATCTTATTTTTGTCTTCCATTCATGTTCTTCATTTCATATGGTATATCCTTAAAATTTTATTACCATGTTCTAAAATCCTTTATATTATGTCCACCTACTGGTTTATGGATCATATATGAATGTTTTATCCATGTCCCCTCTCTTTTCAATGTTTTCTAAAACCCCGAAACATAGCCGTTATGCTACAAAATTTCCGTCTCAAAATGTCTCTCCCTTTTTCTAAAGTTATTTTATTTTATTAAGTGAATACTCAAAGCTCTCTATTCTATATGGGTATTCAAATATATACCAAGTTGTTATATTTTAAATTCTGGGATTTACATACATGAGACCCACCTTCCTTTTCTGTGGGTTTTAATGTAACACAAAGATCATGTCTTTAAAGCAGTTTTTAAAACGTTATGATTATGAAATGAAACCCATTTATTTTATGCTATATGGGTTGTTTATGAAATGAATGATGATGATATATGTGGATCACATGATAATAAAGACATGTCCATGGTGCACCCAGATAGCGCTCCAATGCATTGGGTAAAGACTTAATCTCTAGAGATGACTTTTTAGACTGATACCTTTGTGAATAACCTTGGTAATTTTTAATGACACCTTGGGGATGGACCTTGGTGAAACGAAATTATTGTCAATATTAAATGTTGTAGCCACATCTTCAAGTTATGAAAAATTTTATTTTTATTATGATATATCTCATGATTTATTTGTCACACCTTAAAGTACTTTTCATGACCTTATTGAAGTATCTCAAGTTCACATGTAAAATGTTTCTCTTGTTTCCCTTACTGGGCCTTCTGCTCACCCTTTCTTTTGATGTATGTCCCCAGGTTATGAGATGCAGTAATGAACCTAGGATGAACATGAGGAGAATCCTTTCAAGTGTTTAAGAAGAATGTTCTATGATTTCATGTTTTAAGTTCCCCGTTTCCAAGACACTAAACCTTAAAGATCCTCGGTTTTGTAAAATGTAATGAAAGTTTATGTGATAAAAAGGCGGGATGCAATAGTTGGTATCAAAGGATAGTTTAGTTATTTGTGGAAATTAGGATATGAAAAATCTAGGAAGGACCCTATTAAAATGTTTAAATATAGGAAATATTCCTGGTATTTTGGTGAGTATTGAGTAAGGGGTTGCCAAGAAAATACATCCTTGTCTGGATACGAGCAGGTAGAGGTGGCTCTGGCACAGATGTACATAGGGGTAAAACCCAAAAACACCGCTTTGAGCTAGACTCAAACGGGAACTGGTACACGACAATGGGCCTTGCTGCACTCTTGGTTACAACACTCCTGGGGGATATGCTTTGGTAAATTCATAAGCTTAGTATAAACCATTATTAAAGGAACAAAGATAAAATAAAGATTCACATAAGAATATATGATCATGGATAACCTAGTTTGAAACCTAGGGGATCACAAGTTAGGGTATACTTTACTTCTACAAGTTATCGTTATATGCTTTAAGTTCCTTTTCATGATTATTGGTTAAGTATTTAAGCCTCTAATTATAAGTTCTCTTCTTAGTTAATGGTGGGAAATAGAAGAACATGTCCCAACAACCAATGTGATAGGAAATGCGACGATTGCCGTATTGATATGACAGAGATGATTAGGGGATTAGAAGATGATTATTATTTTTGAAGACGTTCACTATTTTAGGGACTCTATATGATCGACGTAAATAGATTACTACGGTATTTTCATTGAGGAGTAAGAATGACTTATATTTTGAAGAATCAATGAATTTAAGGTGGAATTATAGTAATTTAGGTTAATTAATGAAATGATTAACCTATCTTGGGTAAAATATGTTTAGTTTAGCTACTTTTGCTATAAGATGTTAGGATTGGTTGATGTTGTTTGGAGATGAACAATGAAGTTTATTTTGGAAGACTATGTTATAAAATCCTTCTAGTATTTGGGTTTCAATCTTAGTTTGGTTAATGTTGAGGAATTTTAAGGACCGTTATTTATGAAATGGTCTATGATGAAATTTGGGTAGTACCATGGAACTTTGAAGATTTAAAATTAGTTTCCATTCCTATGGGATTATTTATTTTTGAAGAGTTGTTTTACCTTACCCTTTATATTTTTGGGATAATGTTTAAAGATAGAAAAAATAGATAGTTAATCTTTTGTGGATTATGTGATTCTCTAGAAGATTATTCTTGTGTTTTGATGAGGCCAATTAGTTTTGAATACTCATCGTTTGGAGAAAAGATTAGTTTTTGTAGAAACTTGTTAAAGGATGAAACTCTACATGAAGGTAGGTATATTTTATTATGTTTTTGTTCAATGTAGTAAATGAATTCCTCAAAATTTTGAAAAGGAACGTAAAACAAAAATGTAATTGGTTTACGTTTCTTACTAGGTAATCAAAGTATGTTCACACACATCAAAAGGTTGGGATTTTCTTATGGTTAACTTTCTTCTAATCATGCTTTCAATCACTCTCCCTCAGAACTTGACCCTTTGTTTTCTCCTCCATGTCCATGTTTTCCTACATGGAATCCTAGTGTGGGCTAACTCGGGTGACCTTTTTACTTCCCTTTCATTCTTTTAAAGTAATAGTTTTACTGACTCCTTTTCCGATGTGGGACTTTCAATGAAATTTCAAAGCCCAATTTTAAAAATTGCGAGGACGCAATTTCTTAAGGGGGGAAGATTGTAACGACCCGAAATTTTGAATAAATCTTGTTTCCTAATTTTATGTGTTATTTTATTTTATTTTTATACTCAACAAAAATGTTTCATTTGATAACATCGGTATAATTAAAATGAGACCATCGGGTTTTGACTATTATATGACCATTGGTCAATATGACCCCTGGAAACTAAACATTTTGATTATGGTCTCTAAATACAAGTAATATTGGTTAATTATTATAGAAAGAAGATTTGATGGCCTCACCCAATAGTCTTGGACTGATCGAAGCCCATCTAACAGAACTTGGGAAGGAAGTAGCACCACTGGGATTTGCTCTGGACCATACCCAAGCCGAACTTCATTGTGTAAAGCTAGAACAGAATCACCTTTGTGAGAAGTTCAAACTGATAGAAATTACTACTCGTGCGATGTTAGCCGAGCCTCCCTTAGATTCTCTCACCTTCGCACACCTTACACTTAGGTCCTATGCTGGTGTGATAAGGGGATATGTAAGGAGACCGTAACTGCCTTGTGTAATCCTTTGTTTTAAATAAAAATTGGTATTTCTTCTTACGATGAAGTTTATGAATTTTCAAATGACCGGATAAATATAGTATACATATTTTTGATGAATTTTAGAAAAAAGGATATTTTAAAAATGTTTATGTAAACATTAAATAATTAAAAATGTGTAATGATATTCAAAAAATGGTCTTCTACAATTATGTTTAGTACGAAATTTAGAGTCTAATAAGATCAACATGATTTTTGATGAATAGTAAATTATGAATAGTGATTTTATGCATAGGATTAGTAATGTGACCAAATGGATTAGTAATCTCACTTAAATAAAGTATTAATATAATCTAGGCACCTTGATTAAGTAATGTGATTCAATAAAATGGTTAAATAACGATTTCATAAATTATTATTCAAGTATTAGTTTTTTCCGGTGAATAGTGTTTTTTAATTAAAAATAAAAATAAAAATATTTAGAAAAATATTTTTATAAAATTGATTTCATTTTTGAACTCAGAGCATCGATATGATGTTAAGGTAATTTTTGGGGGTTTTTCTTAAAAATGAATTTTTAATGAATAGTGTATTTATTTAAAAATTAAATTAAAAATATTTAGAAAATTATTTTTAAAAAATGGAGTTAATTTTTGAAATCAGATCATTGATATTTGGTTAATGTGAAATTTTGGGATTTTTCTGAGAAAGTTGAATTTTCAGTGAATAGTACAAATACAGTTTTAGGGTTTCGGTATGTTTAATGACATCATAACTGTGTCATGATGATTCCATGGGATAGTTTAAGGGATGGTAGACCAAAGGTGATGAATTATTATATGGGGGGCCCAATGTGGCCTAACTCCATGGTAAATACCATGGGAGAGCACATGGTTTTGAGAAAACCACTTTTGAGGTGTCCCTTGGCCATTAATGCCTTGTCCCCTCACTTTCCCTATAAATACCAAGCCATCCTCTCATCCATTTCGACTCCCCACTCTCCCCCAACAAATTTCTGGTCTCATTACCTCCCAAGGAGTCCTCCCAAGGTGCCCCCAAGCCCTCAAGGTCCCAACCTTTGAGTTTTAAGAGTTACGTTTTAAGGTGAGGGATCCGACCTCTCTCTTTCTTTTCAAGTAATCTCTTTTATGTCATTTCTTTTATGCACCATGTTACTATGTTGGAGGAAGTTATTTTATATTAATTATACTGTCCTTTTTATGTTAATATGATTATATACCCCCTCTTTCTCTCATCATTTCATTTTAAGAATGTTTAAGCGGCGCTGTTAAGCTGCCGAATTTTTAAGTGGTTCTTTCACCCTTCTCGTTTTCAAGTTCTACTTTCATGTAAAGTATTTCAAGTTCCTTTTTATTATTTTGGGGTATGATATCTTAATTTATCATACTGATCTTTTATGATCATATGATGAGAGACCCCATTTGATCTCTTCAATTCAGTATTTTGAAGTTTTAAGTGGCGCCATTAGGCTGGCGAATTTTTAAGTGGTTCTTTCAACTTTCTCCTTTTTCAAAGTTCTAATTCCATGTCAAGTCTTGAAAGTTCCTTTTCATTATGTTGGGGTAAGATCTATAAATCTATCATACTGATCTTTTTTGTTCATATGATGATAGACCCTATTTTATCTCTTCAATTCCGTATTTTGAAGTTTTAAGTGATGTCGTTAGGCTGCCGAATTTTTAAGGGATTCTTTCACCCTTCTCATTTTCAAGATCTATTTTCATGTAAAGTATTTCAAGTTACTTTTTATTATGTTGGGGTATGATCTATATATATATAATACTTAACTCTTATGTTCATATGATGAGAGACCCTATTTTGATCTTGTCAATGCATTTTTGGTTGAAGTTTAAGTGATGTCGTTAGGATGGAGAATTTTTAAGGGATTCATTCACCTTTCTCATTTTTCAAAGATCTACTTTCATGTAAAGTATTTCAAGTTCCTTTTGTATTATTTTGGGGTATGATATCTATATCTATCATACTGATCTTTTATGTTCTTATAATGAGATACCCTATTTGATCTCATCTATTCATTTTTGTTGAAGTTTTAGTGACGTCGTTGGGCTGCCGAATTTTCATAAGAGAAATCTTATTTTTGTCTTCCTTTCATGTTCTTCATTTCATATGGTATATCTTTCAAATTTCATTACCATGTTCTCAAATCCTTTATATTCTGTCCCCCTACTGTTTTATTTATCATTTATGAATGTTTGATCCATGTCCCCTCTCATTTCAATGTTTTCTAAAACCCTGAAACATAGCCGTTATGCTGCAGAATTTTCATCTCAAAATGTCACTCCCTTTTTCTAAAGTTCTTTTATTTTATTAAGTGAATACTCAAAGCTCTCTATTATATATGGGTATTCACATATATACCAAGTTTTTATATTTTAAATTCTTGGATTTACATACATGAGACCCACCTTCCTTTTCTGTGGGTTTTAAAGTAACACAAAGATCATGTCTTTAAAGCAGTTTTTAAAACGTTATGATTATGAAATGAAACCCATTTATTTTATGCTATATGGGTTTTTTATGAAATGAATGATGATGATTTATTTGGATCACATGATAATAAAGACATGTCGAGGGTGCACCCAGATAGCGCTCCCATGCATTGGGTAAAGAATTAATCTCTAGAGATGACTTTTTAGACTGATACCTTGGTAATTTTTAATGACACCTTGGGGATGGACCTTGGTGAAACGAAATGATTGTCAATATTAAATGTTGTAGCCACATCTTCAAGTTATGAAAAATGTTATTTTTATTATGATATATCTCATGATTTTTTTCTCATGCCTTAAAGTTCTTTTCATGACCTTATTGAAGTATCTCAAGTTCACATGTAAAATGTTTCTCTTGTTTCCCTTACTGGGCCTTCTGCTCACCCTTTCTTTTGATGTATGTCCACAGGTTATGAGATGTAGTAATGAACCTAGGATGAACATGAGGATAAGCCTTTCAAGTTTTTAAGAAGAATGTTCTATGTTTTCATGTTTTAAGTTCCCGGTTTCCAAGACACTAAACCTTAAAGATCCTAGATTTTGTAAAATGTAATGAAAGTTTATGTGATAAAAAGGCGGGATGCTATACCTATATAGCAATAGGGGGTACCAATAGGCTAGTGAATAGTGTATTGGTCACCCATGACTTAGTTAAACAGGGGGATTCCAACCCTAGTATATATTTGGAGATCCAACCAGATTACTTCCCATGACTAAGCATAGATAAATGGAGTTTCATGCTCATCACACCTCATGCCATATCTCAAATAATAAACTACAAAGTCAATTTTCGTGTTCTACATGGAAAATCACTCATGATAGGATACTCATGGGCCAAATAGTGGAAGATCTGCAAGATGGTACGTGGTGTGTCCCAAGGGGCGCACAACATGTGAACTCACCTATACATTTGGCTGTGCACTAGTATTTACAAGGATAAGATGTATGTATAGATATACATGACACATAATGTGGCTACACGGTAGGTTTAGACCACTTAGGGCATGGTCGTTTCTATCCATCCCTTTCCCATGTACACCGGGCATACCTTTTGTTTCTTACGCTTTCAGTGGGGTGCACATCCATCTATTTTAGGGGACGTGCAACTGCTTATTTGCATTCCCGCTTTCCAAATATGGGTGTCATCCATTTCTTACTCAGTGACTTTTTCTCCTTGATTGAAACGAGATGATGGGATGTCAGTTCCTCCTTATGTGGATTCCTCATCAATGCTCGTTACCTAGTCCGAGTCTCCCTCATGGACTTAAGACGTTGTTCATGAAAATCTTCCCAGTGTCATGTATTCATGGACAATGGTTAATTATGCTGCTTCAATTAGGACATTACTAGTGGTCCAGTCAGGGAAACAACCTTCGGTTGGGGGAGTAGTCAAGTTGGACATCGCTGGTGTGTCTAGATGCTGGAACATGGATGCGTATGGGTTTCTTACCCTTATTATCAGGCTTTTCAAGGGTGAAAAATCCTGAGGCATCCCATGCCGTGTGTGGGTAATTATATGGCATAGTCATTTCTCTAAGGTTTTCCTTGGCTTCCCATGTTTAACACAGGGTATGTCATGAGTTTAACGTCTAACAGAGATGGATCATACTGATCAGAACACAGATAAGAGTGGATCAAATGGGTGAAACCCCTTGAGGGAACAATAATGCTAGGGATGACATGTGTTCAGTTAACTGATTTCTGCTAGGAGTAGTGAGGATGTTGGTGACATGATCTCACTGGTGATGTGGAGGCCTGGGTAATAGTAAATATGGATACGTACGGTTGAGAGAAGTGGATGGAGAATGAGATGGAACCGATGTGAGGACGATGGTGATTTGGGGATTGAGCATTTAAGGGACTTCCTACGTATCATTATGGAAAGGAATCAATGTCCACGTAGTTCATGAGGGAGATGGGACACCTGAGGAGGTGGCCCATGAGAATGGATGCATGGATGAGACCTGGAAGAAGTGGAACATTTGGGTTGGGGCATGGTCTTCCTAGAACACAAGGGGGGTCGAGAAAGAGACCAGGATGAGATATGGATGATACGATTTAACATCGAGGAGGCTTCCTACATATCCCCATGGAAGGGAATCAAATTCCACGTAGTTTCAGAGATGGGGTACAATGGCTTACCACAGTTTGAGGTGTTAACGGATTACCGCTGGATGAGGAACACAAGGGCTTACCTCTATATGAGGAGGAAATGGATTACCACTGATTTGGAAACACATAGTATTTCCACTGATTGAGATCATAACAGTTTACCACTGGTAGGGTTATAATGGCTTACTGCTAGAAGGGGTGCAATGGCTTACCGTTGGATGGGGTTGAACCTAATGGAGGCTTCCTATTTACCATATCTAAGAGATATGGATCAAAACCCATGTAGTTCAATGGGGGGAATGACAGTGTTTGGGGTTGAACATTAGGGAGGATTCCTATAGACCCGGTCTAGGAGATAGAGATAAAAACCCATGTAGTTCAAATAAGTATAGTTTAACGTCATGCGAGAAGAAAAGGGGGCATACAGTTTAATGTCTTGTGAGATGAAGTTGAACCAATGTGAAGTTGTTGGGACTGATGAGTGTTGGGATTGAACCTCAGGGAGGCTTCCTATGTACCTTTCTTGGAAAGGGTCAAGGATCAAAGTCCACATAGTTTGGGAGAATTCAGTTTAATGTCATGCCAGATGAGAGTGAACCGACGTGAAGTGGTCGGGATAAGTGGGTGTAGGGATTGAACCCCAGGGAGGATTCCTACGTACCTTTCTTGGAAAGGGGAAAGGATCAATGTCCATGTAGTTCATAAGAATTTTGTTTAACATCATGCATGATGAGAGTGAACCGGCGTGAAGTGGTCGGGTCAAGTGGGTGTTAGTCTTGAACCCCAGGGAGGATTTCTATGTACCTTTCTTGGAAGAGGTCAAGGATCAAAGTCCACGTAGTTCAAAAGAATGTAGTTTAACGTCATGCGGGATGAGAGTGAACCAACATGAAGTGTTCAGGTCAAGTGGGTGTTAGGATTGAACCCCAGGGAGGCTTCCTACGTAACATGCTTGGAAAGGGGCAAGGATCAAAGTCCACATAGTTCGAAATGGTGGATTGAGGTATAAGATCTAGGGAAGACCAAGAATGATGTCATGGCCAATGCTTGCTCTAAGTTCACATGATTCATGCTCGGTGTGAGAAACAAGAGGCAACAAAGACCTAATTATCACATCATGAAAGGTTTGTACGCAGGGAATGAAGCGGTGTTTACATGTGGTTAGCAACCCAAAGAGAAAATAGGGGCTTATGTGTGGTTTGTGGCCCAGGGACATAGAGATTGGGATTTACTCTAGGATGGAGGACCAATGGTGACAAAGCCCGGAGAGAGAGGTACGGGGTATCAAGGATCCATGTGGCCCTCTCACCTCAGAGTCTTTGGCACCAAAGAATAAAGGAGGAGTAGGGGTGCTGCCTCCTACAAGAAAGACTACGGGCTTACACAAATATGGTTTGCCATCTTCGCTGATAGGAATTGCTCCAGTAGAGAGGATCTCATTCTATAGGAGTAATATATCACTCTCGTGGAGATGAGTGGGCGTATAGAATTTTCAAGATGGGGCACCCTATGTATAATGCACTGGACAAGGCCACAGTTTAACATCATGTATTGAGGATTGATGGTGCTTGGTAGTTTAACATCCTATAGCTCAGATGAGGTAGGTTCTCTCCGCACCCCTAGGACTTACATAATTCCCACACATTAACCCTTTGTGAAGGGAAGGCACCGGAAAGGATATGGTGAAGGGGTGTTGTGGAGTGATCCCTTTAGGGTTGAAATTTTTCCTGTCTATGTAAATATGTAATAGGAATTAGCGTGCCTATGAGAAGAAGCATAAGGATAAGCAACACGACGTAGAGCACCACCAAAGGGACCTTGAAATCACTTTGCACAAACCCGGAGGGTCGTACGGGAGAAAGGTGCACAAAATAGATGTGTTGTAAATAAAAGGGGCTCGAATATGCTTCCTTAAGGTAAGGACAACACATGGAGTGCACAAGAATAATTGTGCCCAAAATAGGGGGTTTTCATGAAATAGACGCACAAATGGGAACTAGTGCATGAAAAAAGCAAGGTTGGGTGGATAAAAGAGGTGTGTGTGCAATTTTGAGGAGGTTTTGTGTGCTAGAGGCCGAGGTTTTCATGCAAGTAAATAGACTTTTGTGCAACTGGCCAATCAACAAAGGACCCGAGTGAGGGTCAAGACCTAGGGGTTTCGTGCGAAGGCAAACCCTTGGGAGACCTGTCACCGAAAATAATGTACATGAAAGCCATCTTTTTCATGCTTATGTGTTGTATTTCATGCATGGGAGATGGTTCGAATTCTTTATCCCAGAAGTAAAGGGGGTGTCTTTATATTTATAGGTGACCAGGATCTGCCGGGGGAATATTGGATTCGGCTTGCGTAGAAAATCCAACACATTAGTTGGTCGTGCGGAAAATTCTATGCACCCTAGAAAAAAATCTAAGGCATGGAATCTTGCGTGCCCTTGGGGCGGTTTTATGCGCACTCCACCATTTTTCTATGCACCCTTTCATCTTGTCCTAGGTCAATTTTCTTGTTCGGAATCTACCTCCGGTTTTCCCAAAATGTTAGTCTAAGGCCTTTAGCGGATTTTGGAATCTATAAATTCCCCCCTTAGAATCAGTTCTATGACCGAGCGCAAAGATCATATTTTTAGGGAAACGTCGATATGCCGGGCCTCGATAGTGGTGGTGTGTGGAAAATAATTCTTGTGGGGCAAAATCATTTTCCACATGCACAAAAAACCCCATTCACACCTATAAAACCCTTGGAGGGCCCATGGTCCATACACATTTTCCTATGCGATAAGATCTGGTGCCCTCATCTGCATAAAATATCACCTACCATTGTGTGGAATTTGACCTTCATTGCATAGAATTCCAAGACATTGGTCGCACTTTTGTGCACAACATCGGTTTTTTGTGCCAGTTCCTTAGTTTTTCAGGCAACCTTCTGGTTTTTTTCATAAGGCATACTGGTATTTTCGCACAGGCTCCTAGTTTTTTCTAGGAATTACCAAAGAAGAGATGGATGTTTATCAAGGTGACACTAGGAGAGAAGCTATGTATGCTGCTCAGAGGGCCGAGATGGTTGCGGACCCTCAGGTCTATGGCGACAAGAAAGTTTTATCTGATAACCAAACTCTTTTCAACATGTTAACCCAATCCTAGATGGATTATGTGCTATCTGAAAACCGACCGATATGGGGCTTCAGTATTTTAGAGGAGGTACCAGTGCCAGGATTTGAAGTCGATATAGTGTGGTCATGGGTGACCCATGAGGATGATCTTCCTCAATATAAAATCACAAACAGTGGCCATCCTATCAGATAAACCTAGAACATGGAAATCTATGTCTTGAATCCATGGACCAGAACCATCTTAGGAATTGAGCCGGTCGCTGAGGATTCCTCGACCCATTACGTAAGTACCTTCTGACAGAGCATCAAAAATGAGACCAAGGGCTAGATGCAGAACTGGGACCTGAGTTCTTGAAGAAATTTCACAAGTGAATGGGTCTGGGCATATTGGGTATGCCATTCATGAGATATGTTTTGGGTAGAACTGTGGAACATCTGACTGTTCGAGGTGGTGTGGATGTCACAGTTCCATTTCTAATTCCAGCAAGAACTTGGTCCGGAGCTATTTATCCAGTGGTCTCCTGATACCAAAACCTTCCATCTCCATCATGGGGAGGTAGGTATCTGTCTTTGGGAGGTTCACTGCATCATGAGCATCCCTTTGGATGGGCACCAGTACGATGATTTTCTTCTGACAGTGAACATCTGGGGGGACGGTTCTTTGACTCCCATCATAGAATGGAATCTGTTGGAGCTATCCATGGAGCATCTGGTGGTCAAGGACTTCTTAAAAGACATTTCCTATTCTAAGTGGTTCAACCTATTTCTATGGAAGGACCCCAATATAAAGATGTAGGGGTAAGGGAAATGATGTATGCCCATGGCGTAGAGGAGAAAGAGTGGATCACATTAGAGGATCTTGGAGGCAGGGGAATATCAATCGTGGGGCTTTAGTGTGGAAGAAAACTGAGACCCTAACATCCATTATGCTGGATTTCTTGAAAATTTCTAGTGCGGGTGGATACTACCAGTAAGGGACACAAGGATGGGGGTCCACCCAACAACATTAGTGATTGCCGACATCATGGAATCCAATCAGAGGTTTAACCTAGGGGTATCAATCCTATCCCAACTGTACACCATTCTGGGGTGTATTTTGAGTGGAGGTTCACCGAGGAGGATCTCTGGACCTTTCCAAATCCTCCATTGTTGGATTGCGGCTAAATGTGGCAGGTACACCTTCTCAAATGCTATCCGTCCCTCTGGTAATGGCCTGCAGCCTACTGAACATCACCAGGGTCATGCTGCTAATGCTAAACAAAGAGGGGATATGGATCAAGACTTGCAATCACACCAATTTTACCTTTAGTTCGTTCACCACCCCAGATGGCTAGATGAAAAATGATGAGAAAATCTCACTAGAGAAAAGAGAATACTTGAAGAGAATCAGAGGTGGGGTGCACATGGACTAGCTCGATGGGAAGATTCTTTGGGATCCCTATATGCCATCAAGATTTGCTAGATAGTTTGGATGACTCTAGAGAATTCCGAAGAAGGTGTATACAGATGTCTGGGAGGAGAAACATCCTTGAATTCTTCATAAAATGTTGCTGATATTTGCAAATTACGACTCCGATGAGGTAATTACCTTTCTCCCCACCGGAGTTGTTGTCAGCTTCTCAAAAAAATATACCAAACATTAGGTTGCAGCATATCCTGATGGGATCCTGCAGAAGCAAGTACGGTAGATCAAGGTGGTCAGTGTGAAACTTGGGCGGTGAGAGAGTAGACAAAGCGTTGTCGAGGAGGAATGGTCAGTAACAATTTGGGCGGTTGGGTCATTATAGGCCAGGACATCAGCAGCGGGAAAGTCACATGTTGTGGTCATGCCCTCGTCATCCGGTGGGAGAGGAGCTTGTGAACAACCCCACAGATCGGCTAGGGTGCTTCCTGGGGAGCAGATAATGTATATGCTGCAACCCTATGAGGTTGAAATCTTCCTTTTGTTGTGGTCATCCTGGTTGACCATGTGGCAGTCAATGAGCACTGAATCCCATTGGAAAAAGATGGTATGTGATGGAATCTAGCTTCAAGAAGTTGGGATCATTCAGATTAATGAGAGTTTGAACATCCATATTCAGTATACATACATGACGTCCATGGATGCATATGCACACCAGCACTCGATGTGAGGAACCAACTCTCTTGGTGAAGGTAATTCTCAACCTGGAGCATGATCCATAAATAATGTCATTTGAAGAGGATGATGTCGATGAGGAGTCAGAGGATAGTGAGTCGAATGAAAAAGACGGAGAAGAGGAGGGAGAATAAGAGGAAGAAGAAAATGAAGAAGCTACATATGATCTTGGAGGTGGAGGGTCTCAAGGGATAGCCCACCAATGGAGTCCTCGGGAGAGTGGCGAGATCACTTGCTTGGACATGGAAATATTCTAGCTACTCAAGATATAACTCAATACTTATCCTATATTTTCCCAATTTCAACATTTGTAATCACCAATCGGACTTTCACCCTGTTCAGGTGCATTTTGGTGGTGGTGGTCAAGAAGCTCCATCTGAAGGGGGTGAAGATGCACCAATCAAACAAGGTCGGGAGCCAACACCCATTATTTAACTAACAAGTAATGAAGGATCTTCTATAGTGATGGATCCTGTAGAAATTGAAATGTCTGAGGATGATGCACTGAGCTCATGTAAGTTTCATTACTCATACACTCGTATCTGTTATCAGAGAGCTCAACTGATCAGGGTTTTCATTGTTTGTTCAGTAATCACAATATTAGAGGCTCAGAAGGCTGTTGAATCTAGATCATCTAAAGAGAATCTTATGGAGACTAGATCCACACAATCAGAACATGTTTCTCAAACCACGCCGGACCCAACACCAGATGAGAAATGAGTTATAGACACCATTGATATCACTACTAGGGCATGGATTGAAGCTGGAAAGGGTGAAATTTATAATGATAGGATGAGAAAGGAAGTCTAACCACATGTTGAAGAGCCTGACCCCTTGGGGGAAGTGCCAGAAGGAGATCCTGCAACTAATCTTCTGGCTTCTTTCCCTAAATATCAGCCTGTGGACCCTGAGGAAATGGATGATTCTGACCCTGATTCAGCCAAGGAAAATTGTATGATGCGGCGCAAGGGGTGGAAGTGTATTGGGAGATTCCTAAAACATCCAATAACTGGATTTATTCCTCTAATAGGTTCATTTCACACCTCATTACGCCAACTCTTCACCATAGGGGTGGATACTCATAACATTCATGTGATGATCCTGGATTACATGGCCCAAAAGGTGTGAGAGAGCAGTAAAAGTATCACTATTGACCAATTCTGGAATAGATCTATGAGCATACCGATGTTCCTTGAGGTAGAGCGAGAAGTATGGCACCTTAAAGAACCTGCAAATGAGTGATCCATATGTTTTGCAGACCAATCCAGGATTATCGAGCAGTTGAAGGCCCAGTTGTCCAAAGCCCCAGAGAAAGAAGTACAAGAAAACCGTCAAATGGATAGGTTTCAAGTTGAGTGGGAGTGAATGCAGATCATATATAATGAGCTTCACTCCATTTCTTCTAATGAAGAGAGGGAGCTAAAGGAGTGGGAAGCAGTCCCGAGGGATGCAAGCCAAAGGGTGATAGCACTGGAGAAATCCTTCAAAGGGGTTGATCCACAAGGTTTGTGTTTTGGACAAACCTATAAACATTTCTTCCCTTGTTTGCCTATCCTGAAATGCATGCATAGACTTATCATATGCTTTCTTGTTTATTTTTACTGTCCCATCTTGACCATAACTATGGTGTATCAAGAAATCAATCCCTAAGCTCATGTGGATCATGCCCAATGTGAGAAATAAGGGGTGGTCGCATCGTTACTTTGTCTGATCATGAGAGTTCCAAACAATGTTTTGGCACCTGGGGTGTAAATGAGTAGTTTGGATTTCTAGGGATAGAGAGGGAGGACTGACTGGAGAATAAGGTACTCAAAATAGTTGAATTTCCACCCACTCAATGTGCTCAGGTGCATGAGCGGGATAATGCTAGGGGCATTAGATTCAAACTGAACATAGGTGAATGGAAGCTGTGAATCATGATGCCCAAAATTTTGAACATCGTAGGGATGGCGTGACAATAAAAGTGAATGTTGACCATGTTAGAAACATAGTATCCTTATTGCGTTAGCCCGAAACAGGGATGACAAATGGGGGATGACTGCAGACCACATTCGAAACACGGGGCCTGGCACAATATGTCATCTTTTAGTCTTCTGGAACATTATCCCAGGACATCAAGTGAGCCATAGGCCAAGAATCAATACTATTAGTATAAGGCCCCAGCCTTAAACCTTACTTAATCTTGAGTTATTACATGATTACGCATTGAAGATCTTTTCGGGTTTAGAGTTTTAGAGAATTAGATCATAAAACTTGCATTACATTCCACATATAAACAAAGTGGTTACATAAAGATAGTATTCTTCATTCCCATCAATGGAAATATATTTAAGATAAAACATGGATTCTTTCTTGACACTTCCTTGACACTATCATCATATCATGTACCTTTCCCTTGACCTGTGAAAATAATTTCAAAAAAACTTGGGATGAGCATAAAAAGCTCAGTATGGGTTATAAAAACATGGAAAGGAAACATGGGTACATATATACATAAGAATGAGATCATACTTTACCCATAAAACATAAGCACTTTAACATACCTCATCAAATCATGAATAAATCATAGAAATCATAAGACATAAAGGTAACTTGAGGCATTCATGACATTCTTACGTAGGGAGTAACCCTCTTGGTTACGTTTGGAATACCCATCACAGTATATTCCCTAAATCTCTTCGTAGAAACCTTAACGTTTCACTCATTCGCGTTACCCAATGCATTGAAGAGCTATATCGGGCTCACCCTCCCTTAGTTTATCACGGAACCACCCGTCTTCATAATAATGCCCAAGAAACTCAACATAATCATATCACATAAAACATACATAAAGGGAACATAACATTTCCACCTTTCAATCACAAGATATCAATAAAACACATTAATATAAAAACATTATGAAAACCATTTTAAATACCAAAATAAAAGAAAAGTAAATCATGGTATTTATTTTTCTTTTAAAAAAAGGTATGGCTTGTAGAGGAAGCCGAAACCTAAATAATGGTCACGGCGGCGGAGAAGTCGTTGTCGCCGCATACGTACGAAAAAAACATTCCCTTTTGTCGTTTAGTAAACACTTCGAATAAAAAAGATTCCTTTTGGATAAACGTAAAAGTCAAAGGGGTTTATACACCGTATAAAATAAGGTTCTGTATAAAACAAAATATGCCTTAATGAAAGGAGATTGAGACGAAGTCCCATACCTCGGGTCCGACTTGACTCGATCGTTCTTTAATGTCCTGAATAATAAACTTGAGTTAATTTATACTTTCTTAAGAACCTTTTTCGAGTTCATTATTCCTTTTATATCACTTATTTCCATGTCATGAACACTATGTAATTATTTAAGTTAATAACGGTTGTTTTAACTATCATTGGTACTTGAGTCAAAATAAACCCTTTATAATTACAAGTTGTTCATGTATCCATTATATCCAGGATTATAATCATGATGTAGATATCATATATGTCATATATATCCAGTACATGCATGCATTTATAATATTACATAATCATTTTGAGGTAAGAAATGAAATGCACCGTTCATGGAGACGGTAAGCCGTACGTACGCATGAACGCTACTTTCATTTATATTTCGTATTTTATAGAATGGAATCATAATTATATAAAGGTATATTATAATTCCAGTATAATATCATATATAATATCATAGTTTCATCCTTTATACATCCCACATATGGTATTTAACGAATCAAATCACTTTGAGGGGGCGGTAGTCCGCACTTCCTTAAATGAAGATATCGTGTTTACCCATAATGGAAACCATAATGGTATGCCCAAAATGAAACATAAATAAGCTTAAGGAAAACATAAAAATATTATATATCATATATAAATATAGTTACATCTTAATGGCCACCTTTTAAGGTATTAAAGGAGTGTTGAACAATCATCGTTTCGGGAGGCATAAATTCACCATCCACGGAAACCGTATGTTCTTTAACCATTAGATGTAGGTGTGTGTAAGTGTAGCTTGAATCCTTATTATAACAACATACTAGTATATTGAGGATAATGGAGTTGTTACAAAAGAAAATAATAAAAAGAGTTTAGGGGGTTGGAGAAGAAAAATAAAACAAAAGGACTCAAAAGAAGACATTACCTTAAAATTGGGTAACTCCCTTTGGTTTGAGCTCAAAGGCTTCCATGGGAAGACTTATTCCCAAAGTGAGGCTTCAAGGAGTAAGAGAGGGAAGTGGAGAGACAAAATGGGCAGGGGTTGGCCGAGCCAAAGGCTTTGGGAGTGTGGGTAAGGAGGTAGAGGTGGGGGCCTTTTATAAGTGGAGAGGAGGGGCACTCTTGGAAAGTAAAGATAAGTTACTTTATTTTAAAATGCGTTTCGGATTCAAAAGGTCCCACATTGATACAATTAGATGATAAGGTGATAAGGGTTCGAAATACACCCATACAATAGGTTTTGGACATGTGTAGGTCTTATAAATTACATTATCTTTCCATTTTATTTAAATCGTTAAATAATGAGGTCATCGCTGCATCATCATGATGTCATAAATACATTTATTTATTTAATGTCAAAAAATTATATAAAAAAATACTATGATGTAGGCAATCGTTTTAGATTTCCAATTAATATTTATAGTCAAAAATATGACTTGTATTTTTTCATATAACTGTTTTTTAGTAACATAACTCATGTTTGTGTCATTTTTACTTTAACATTAAATAAAAAGTTATTTATGTCATTTCCCAACCAAAGTGGCTCCATGGGGTCCCCAAGTTGACCCATGGCTTGTCTCGGTCGGCCATGACACATCCAATAAGGTTATTACATGTGTCTAGGTCATTTCATATTATTAAAGCATTATTTTTACCTTAAACTACCCTAATTACCACTAATCGCGATTAAAAACTAAATAAGTTACTATTCACCAAAAAATTATTTTAATCTCATTGAACCACATTTTACTTCTTAATGAAAACCATGTATGTCGGATTTTTGAAATTAAAAACACAAAGGGGGAAAAGTTTCATTTAAACGAAAAATCAGTTTCTTTAACTACCACTTAGTGGTTTCACTATTCATCAAAAATTGAAGTTTTTCAGAAAATTACCCAAAATTCACCCTAAGCTATATTTGATATTCTGAATTCAAAAATGATGTCTATTTTACAAACTTCAAAACATATAAGTCACATTAATTAATTTAATAATTAATTCCCGCTGTTATGACAAATAGCGTGTTTTTATGGAACAATAAGTATCAAAAGATTGACACCAGTTTAAGTCCAATTTCAATGTGAAATTGATTCCAATGACCACCGTTGGATTAAATGGAAAAAATATATTCTAATTTCACTTCAAAACCAATTCAAAAGATAATCTAATCATATAAATAAATTAGATTAAAAAGAGGTTTTGAATTAAAATACAACATTTTTCACTATTCATTAAAAAATTAACTTTATCGGAAAAATACCAAAAATTCACACAAAGTAAATTTTGATGTCCCAATAATAAATAATAATTTTATTTTGAAAAACATAGCTTATAAAATTGTCAAAAGATAGATTTAAAAAGGGTTTTCCATCAAAAGGTAGTAAGACAATCTTTTAAGAATATTAGTGTATTCCATGCATAAGATTGTATTTATTTTCATTTTAAGCCACTAAAACACTATCTTAATCATTAATAGACATAGATAAAAATATCTATTATTCATTACTTACTTGGGATGTTACATCCTTCCCCCCTTTAGAAAATTGTGTCCCCGCAATTTATATACTTATCGAATAAATGGGGGCACTTATCCCTCATTGCATTTTCAGATTCCCATGTTGCCTCTTCAATCATGTGGTTTTGCCACAAAACCTTTACCTGGTGAATCACGTTATTCCGTAACACTTTCTCCCTGTGGTCAAGAATCTGGACCAGTTGTTCCTCATAAGATAGGTTCTCTTCCAGCTGAACTACCTCTGGACTCAAAACATGAGATGGATCTGGCATATACTTTCTCAACATCGAAACATGAAAAACATTGTGTATCTGAGATAAACTCGGAGGTAAAGCCACTCGGTAAGAAACTGATCCAACTCTCTCCAGAATTTCATATGGTCCAAGAAACCTTGGACTCAGCTTTCCTTTCTTACCAAATCGCATCACACTTTTCCATGGTGATACTTTGAGAAAAACATGATCACCTACCTCAAAAGATAGATCCTTCCTCCTGTTGTCTGCATAACTCTTCTGCCTACTCTGAGCTGTTCCCATGTGCTTCTGAATCAGCTGAACTTTTTCTGCCAACTCTTCTACCAATTCTGGTCCCATCAACATCCTTTCACCCACTTCATCCCAGAAGGCTGGAGTTCAACACCGCTTCCCATATAATGCCTGAAATGGTGCCATCTGTATACTGGAATGAAAACTGTTATTATATGAAAATTCAACCAAAGAAAGATGTTGGTCCCAACTTCCCTAATAATCCATCGAACAAGATCGTAGCATATCCTCCAAAGTCTGAATTGTTCGTTTTGATTGCCCATCTGATTGAGGATGAAAAGCTGTACTATAATTTAATTCAGTACCCAACGACTTCTGAAGGCCTTTTCAAAAGTTAGAAGTGAACCTGGGATCACGGTCAGATAAAATGGAGAGAGGAACTCCATGTAACCAGACTATCTCTTTAAGATACAAACGGGAAAGTTTATCAAGAGAGAAAGTATCTCGTATAGCAAGGAAATGAGCAGACTTGGTCAAGCGATCAACAATAACCCAGATTGCATTATTACCTCGAGATGTCTTCGGTAATCCCACAACAAAGTCCGTGGATATATTCTCTCATTTCCACTCTGGCACTGGTAAAGGCTGAAGCATCCCTTTCGGTAACTGCCGCTCTGCTTTAACCTGTTGACATGTCAAACACTTCACAGTAAAATTAGCAATATCTCTTTTCATTCCATCCCACCAGTGATACTCCCGCAGATCTCTATACATCTTTGTACTTCCAGGAAGAACTGAAAAAGGAGAACAATGAGCTTCACATAACAACTCTCTCTTCAACTGTGAATCACAAGGCACACACAATCTCTTCCCAAATCTCAAAACGCAATCATTATCAATGTTGAATTCAGGCAACTTACCTTTCTGAACCAGCTCTACCTTTTTCTGCAACTCACTGTCTTGTTTCTGTGCTTGCTTGATTCTGCCAGATAGAGAAGATCTCACTGATACCTAAAACAAAACAGAAGGACTTCCTGCACCAACAACTTCTATGCCAAAGTTCATCAAATCCTTAACCAAAGGATCACGTTCCAAACACAACATTGCTAATGAAGCATTACTTTTTCGACTCAAAGCATCAGCCACTTTATTTGCTTTTCCCGGATGGTAATGAATTGTACAATCATAATCCTTTATTAATTCTAGCCATCTCATTTGTCTCATGTTCAATTCATTCTGAGTGAATATATACTTTAAACTTTTGTGATCAGTATATATTTCACACTTTACTCCATACAAATGATGCCTCCAAATTTTTAAAGCAAAAACAACAGCAGCTAATTCCAAATCATGTGTAGGGTAATTTACCTCATGATTTTTCAACTGTCGTGAAGCATAATCAATTACCTGATCATTCTGCATTAGGATGCAACCAAGTCCTTTCAATGAAGCATCACTGTATATAACAAACTCACCATTCCTGGAAGGTAGTGCCAAAACTGGAGCATTCACCAATCTTCTTTTCAATTCCTGAAAACTATCATCACATTCTTTTGTCCGGATAAACTTAACACCCTTCCGAGTTAGCATAGTCATTGGACTAGATAATCGTGAAAAATTTCTAACAAACCTTCGGTAATAGCCTGCCAAACTAAGGAAACTACGAATCTCGGTTACATTTGTGGGTCTTGTCCATTATTCCACAACTTTCGTTTTTGCAGGATCAACAGTTATTCCATCTTTAGAAACAATATGACCAAGGAAAGAAATTTGCTGCAACCAAAACTCACACTTGCTGAATTTTCCATACAGTTTATTTTCTTTTAAGGTTTGCAAGATAACCCTTAAATGTCTTTCATGCTCCTCTTTACTTTTAGAAAACACCAAAATATCATCAATGAAAACCACCACTTATCACCTGATTCAACTGAGCCATCACTACAGTAAACTGCTCAATTTTGATTCTGACCATCTCAGTATGCTGATTTGGAAGGTCATTTCCCTCAGTATGCCTTCCCCCCAAAAAAAACTTCTCTGTTTCCTCTATGAAAAACCATTCTGAACAAACTTGTCTTAGATTAAGCAACATGGTAATCTTCAAATTCTATATCATTTCAAAAAAATAATTTTGGATAATCATTTAATAGAATTATAACTCCTAAAGTTATCTAAACCAACCTTTGATACCAACTATAGGTCCCCAGCCTTAAACCTTACTTAATCTTGAGTTATTACAAGATTACGCATTGAGGATCTTTTCAGGTTTAGAGTTTTAGAGAATTAGATCATAAAACTTGCATTACATTCCACATATAAAAAAAGTGGTTACGTAAAGATAGTATTCTTAATTCCCATCAATGGAAACATATTTAAGATAAAACATGGATTCTTTCTTGACACTTCCTTGACACTATCATCATATCATGTACCTTTCCCATGACCTGTGAAAATCATTTCAAAAAAACTTGGGATGAGCATAAAAAGCTCAGTATGGGTTATAAAAACATGGAAAGGAAACATGGGTACATATATACATAAGAAAGAGATCATACTTTACCCATAAAACATAATCACTTTAACATACCTCATCAAATCATGAATAAATCATAGAAATAATAAGACATAAAGGTAACTTGAGGCATTCATAACATTCTTACGTAGGGAGTAACCCTCTTGGTTACGTTTGGAATACCCATCACAGTATATTCCCTAAATCTCTTCGGAGAAACCTTAACGTTTCACTCCTTCGCGTTACCCAATGCATTGGAGGGCTATATCGGGCTCACCCGCCCTTAGATTATCACGGAACCACCCGTCTTCATAATAATGCTCAAGAACCTCAACATAATCGTATGACATAAAACATGCATAAAGGGAACATAACATTTCCACCTTTCAATCACAAGATATCAATAATACACATTGATATAAAAATATTATGAAAACCATTTTAAATACCAAAATAAAAGAAAAGTAAATCATGGTATTTATTTTTCTTTTAAAAAGAAGGTATGGCTTGTAGAGGAAGCCGAAACCTAAATAATGGTCACGTCGGCGGAGAAGTCGTTGTCGCCGCATACGTACGACAAAAACATTCCCTTTTGTCGTTTAGTAAACGCTTCATATAAAAAAGATTCCTTTTGGATAAACGTAAAAGTCAAAGGGGTTTATACACCATATAAAAGAAGGTTTTGTATAAAACAAAATATGCCTCAATGAAAGGAGATTGAGACGAAGTCCCATACCTTGGGTCCGACTTGACTCGATCGTTCTTTAATGTCCTGAATAATAAACATGAGTTGATTTATGCTTTCTTAAGAACCTTTTTCAAGTTCATTATTACTTTTATATCACTTATTGCCATTTCATGAACACTATGTAATTATTTAAGTTAATAACGGTCATTTTAACTATCATTGGTACTTGAGTCAAAATAAACCCTTTATAATTACAAGTTGTTCATGTATCCATTATATCCAGGATTATAATCATGATGTAGATATCATATATGTCATATATATCCAGTACATTCATGCATTTATAATATTACATAATCATTTAGAGGTAAGAAATGAAATGCACCGTTCATGGAGACGGTAAGCCGTACGTACGCATGAACGCTACTTTCATTTCTATTTCATATTTTATAGAATGAAATCATAATTATATAAAGGTATATTATAATTCCAGTATAATATCATATATAATATCATAGTTCCATCCTTTATACATCCCAGATATGGTATTTAACGAATCAAATCACTTTGAGGGGGCGGTAGTCCGCACTTCCTTAAATGAAGATATCGTGTTTACCCATAATGGAAACCATAATGGTATGCCCAAAATGAAAAATACAGAAGCTTAAGTAAAACATAAACATATTATATATCATATATAAATATAGTGACATCTTAATGGCCACCTTTGAAGGTGTTAAAGGAGTGTTGAACAATCATCGTTTCGGGAGGCATAAATTCACCATCCACGGAAACCGTATGTTCTTTAACCATTAGATGTAGGTCTGTGTAAGTGTAGCATGAATGATTATTATAAAAACATACTAGTATTTTGAGGATACTGGAGTTGTTACAAAAGATAAGAATAAAAAGAGTTTAGTGGGTTGGAGAAGCAAAATATAACAAAAGGACTCAAAAGAAGACATTACCTTAAAATCGGGTAACTCCCTTTGGTTTGAGCTCAAAGGATTCCTTGGGAAGACTTCTTCCCAAAGTGAGGCTTCAAGGAGTAAGAGATGGAAGTGGAGAGACAAAATGGGCAGGGGTTGGCCGAGCCAAAGGCTTTGGGAGTGTGGGTAAGGAGGTAGAGGTGGGGGCCTTTTATAAGTGGAGAGGAGGGGCACTCTTGGAAAGTAAAGATAAGTTACTTTATTTTAAAATGAGTTTCGGATTCAAAAGGTCCCACATTGATATAATTCGATGATAAGGTGATAAGGGTTTTAAATCCACTCATCCAATAGGTTTTGGACATGTGTAGGTCTTAGATATTACATTATCTTTCCATTTTATTTAAATCGTTAAATAATGAGGTCATCGCTGTATCATCATGATGTCATAAATAAATTTATTTATTTAATGTCAAAAAATTATAAAAAAAATACTATGATGTAGTAAAGCTTTTTATATTTCCAATGAATATTTATAGGCAAAATTCTGAGTTGTATAACCCCATATAAAAATTGTTTTAGTAACATAACTCATGTTTGTGTCATTTTTACTTTAACATTAAATAAAAAGTTATTTATGTCATTTCCCAACCAAAGTGGCCCCATGGGGTCCCCAAGTTGACCCATGGATTTTCTTGGTCGTCCATGACACATCCAATAAGGTTTGGACGTGTGTCTAGGTCATTTCATATTATTAAAGCATTATTTTTACCTTAAACTACCCTAATTACCACTAATCGCGATTAAAAACTAAATAAGTTACTATTCACCAAAAAATTATTTTAATCTCATTGAACCACATTTTACTTCTTAATGACAACCATGTATGTCGGATTTTCGAAATTCAAAACACAAAGGTGGCAAAGTTTCATTTAAACGAAAAATCAGTTTATTTAACTACCACTTAGTGGTTTCACTATTCATCAAAAATTGAAGTTTTTTAGAAAATTACCAAAAATTCACCCTAAGCTATATTTGATATTTAGAATTTAAAAATGAAGTCTATTTTAGAAAATTCAAAACATATAAGTCACATTAATTAATTTAATAATTAATTCCCGCTGTTATGACAAATAGCGTGTTTTTATGAAACAATAAGTATCAAAAGATTGACACCAGTTTAAGTCCAATTTCAATGTGAAATTGATTCCAATGACCACCATTGGATTAAATGGTAAAAATATATTCTAATTTCACTTCAAAACTAATTCAAAAGATAATCTAATCATATAAATAAATTAGATTAAAAAGAGGTTTTGAATTAAAATACAACATTTTTCACTATTCATTAAAAAATGAACTTTATCGGAAAAATACCAAAAATTCACAAAAAGTAAATTTTGATGTCCCAATAATAAATAATAATTTTATTTCGACAAACATAGCTTATAAAATTTTCAAAAGATAGATTTAAAAAGGGTTTGCCATCAAAAGGCAGTAAAACAATCTTTTAAGAATATTAGTGTATTCCATGCATAAGATTGTATTTATTTTCATTTTAAGCCTCTAAAACACTATCTTAATCATTAATAGACATAGATAAAAATATCTATTATTCATTACTTACTTGGGATGTTACAATTAGGGCGTTTCTTTAGACATGAAAGGGTATGAGTATCAAAATAAATTACATGAAATGCATGTATTATGATGTGATTGGTCATTCAAATGGAGCCCAACGGTTTTGAAATTACACCACCGTAGTGAAAAAACATTAAGTGAACACATCGGTCTGATCATGGACTAAACTTACTTCCTAATAGGGACTTGCGAGAAAGGACCTGGAGTTCCTTTTGGACTTATGTCATACCAATAAGGGAAATAGACATGTAGTTTAAACATCGTATTGTGAGGACGGTGTTCATAGTTTTAAGGTCATACTGTCTCGACCGTGACCGGGGCCGAGGGGCCAAAGGGGTTAATGACCCTGGGGTTGGGCCTGAGAAAAAAGGCCCAGACGTCGCTACGTATCCCATTCACATAAGAATCAATACAATTTTATTTCTCGAGCACAACGTGGTCATAGGCCAGCGTCGGTGGGGATAATCCTCTCTGGAAAGGAAGTTCCCGCATACCATACATAGCACAGGGCATCCTGAATTTTTTCAGCGTAGGACCATAGTTTAAAGTCATTAGTTGAGGACATTTGGGATCTAGAGAGGAAATATGTGGTGAAGTACATATCCCAACGTGAATGAGGACCATAAGAGTCCACACAATACCATGTAATTCTGGGGGAGACCTTAAGTCAAGAGACCGAATTTGAAAATTTTACTAGTCCTAAGACAAGTCTTCTGGGAATTCCTACATATCCCATGAGGATGGGAATAAATCCATATGTAGTTCTAAAGCATATTGTGGTCAGATACAAATGCTAGTTTGTGGAATCCTCCCTAGAGAGGAATCTGATGCATCCCATGATTAACATGGGGAATCCTGAGCTTTCTCATAGTAAAACTACATTTTAATGTCATGAATCGAGGACATATGGACTCATGTATTTTTATGTCATACAGTAGGATGGGGAGTGAGGGGAGATCCCAAAAGGGAGTATGTGATGCGGTAGTTATAAACCCGACGTAGACGAGGACACAAGGAGTTCTTACCACACCACGTATCCCTGAGGGATATTTTTTAGGTTGAGGGATTGAAAGTGAAGGATAGGCTGGGCCTGAGGAAAAGTGTGTTGGAAATCCTACGTACCCCATGATGATGGGGATAAATCTACATGTAGTTCTAGGATCATAGTTTAACATCATGTGGGATGAAAATCTTGTGTGGTACAGCTATACCAGTACACATCCTGGAAAAAACACAAATCCCACATGAGTCGTGCTTGATTTGGGAAATAATGATCAGTGGTGTGACTCTCCTGGTATAGGTAGGCACACATTAGGGATAATGGGATGCTAGGTGGAAGATGTCCAACTATTACTGACCCTCATACTTAATTCACAGAGATGTCCGACAGTGTAAAACTGATTGTGCAGACATTCCACTTAAATATAAGGGAGTGGAAATATGTGATTCATGGCACCTGAGATATGGATTAAAATGATGGTGGCGTGAAAATAAAGGATAACTATTGATCATGTTTGAAACACATCATCTGTTTCGAGTTAGCCTGGAATGCGGACAAACAAATGAGGGTCGACCACTGACTATGTTCAAATCATGGGACCTGTCACAAATATTGTCTGAGGTCTTCAGTGGAGTTGACCCATGACGGTAGGTGAGCCAATGTGGCATAAGACCAGGATGTAAAGGGGCTCCCTTTAGACATGGAAGAATATGGGGATCCAAAAAAGGGCTTATGAAGCCTGGACATGAAATGATAGAATGCCGATGCAAAAATTTCACACTTTCGGATCTTTACCACGATGAATTAGAGTACGTCAATGAGGCATTCCAGAAGAGAGAGTCAAATCCATTTCAAAGGACAAGGGTACTAGGGTCAAACGCTCCTAGATTAAGTTCATAGATTCGACCATTAAGTGGGGACCTAGATTTATGGACTATGCACATGGAGATCCCATAGGGAGATCTTAATTTATTATCATAAAACTCAAACCAATATAGGGAGAGACAAGGAAGAAACATTGTGTGGTTGTTACACAACCGAACATGAATGAGAACCCAAGAGGTTCTCGCCACACCACATTATTAAAAAGGAGTTTTGTCCAAAGGGATGATGAAGGGGTGGGAATTTAGATTCATAGGGTCGGAACTACGGAAAGAATGTTTGGGAATTCCTACATATCCTATAAGAATGGGAATCAAACCAAAAGTAGTTCTGGAAAATGATGCATAGTTTAGTGTCTTGAGAAAAGGATGGTTGGATATTAGTTTAAAGATATTATAGCTTGGACCATAGATAGAAAGGTGGTAGGGATACACGTGGTGTGGCAATTACAAAAACTGATGTGAAATGAGGATGGTAGGAGTACATATCACACCATGTGCTCCCTGGGGAGGTTTTTGGTCGAGGGACCGAAAGTGAAGGTTGGTCGAGGCCCGACGAAAAGTGACTGGGCATTCATTCATACCCCCTAATGATGGGGATCAATCCATACATATTTCTAGAAGAAGCATGGTAGGATACCAATGCTGGGGACAATAATGTTGTGTGGGTATGGCCCATGCACCAAAAGAAGCAGCATTTGATAAATCTGGTTTGTTCTTTAGGATGGGAGCTTGTTTTTTTGTGAAGTGATAAACTTAGGATAGAGAATCCTGGAATCTCTACAAGAATTAAGCTATATGTAGGTCTTGAAAAATGGTTTGGTGGATGACTGGTAACAAACATGATGTCCCCTCGAGTGAGGAAATCACAATGCCGTTCTATTTTTCTTCATTCCACTAGGACGGTAATGTCACCGTTTAGAGTCATATGATAGTACCATCCCCTACATTTTAATGTCTTGCAGTGAATACCTATCATTTTAAAGTCATGTGGGACTAGGCAGCTAAATTCATATCTGTTGGACACATACAGAAGAAATGAGGTTTTAGGGGGGGATATGCACGGTGTGATAAGGCATACCTAACGTGAATAAAGATGAGGCCCACACCACACCGCACACAGTTATAGAGAAGGAACCTCAGGCCAAGGGGCCAGAAAAAGTCAAAAAAATATGGGGGTGGACCTGTAGATGAAATGTATAGGTGTTCCTTTGTATCCCATGATGATGGAAATCAAGTGACATGTAGTTATGAGGGTGCAGTTTAACTTCATGAAGGATAAGAGGCGGGATGGACAAGATCCTAGAGGTGGAGTACATGGTGTGGATCATGAAAACCTGACACGAATGAGGAAATAAGTCCACACACACCGCACTACTCAATCATATGAAAGTTAGGGACAAAAGGACAAATATAAAAGGTAACTAGTAGAACCTGAGCTGGAACCAATGACAAGATGCCTGGGCATTCCTATGTATCCCATGAGAATGGGAATCAGGATGTGCATAGTTCTAGGAATTTCGTGCAGTTTTACGTCTTGTGGCAAGGATATAGATAGATCTTAGTTTATGGTCTTAGATCCCAGACCACAGGTAGGATATAATATTCCAACCTGGCACAAACCTTGACCATATCCCTAAGCCCATGTGAGCTATGCTAGATGTGGGAAACAAGAGTGGAGAGGGTCTTTGAAACACAAGGAATACACGGAAAGGGGAAATCGGTGCGAAGTACTGAATGACACCTCTCTGTGACTTTGTCCTCCTAATGTGCCAATGTGCACTGAGGAGTAGTACCTAGATTTTCGAAATTCCACCTGGACGTGATAGATTGGATAAAGATGTGAATCTTACAACCAACATTTAAAGCTTTATGGGGGTCATGTGATGATGGAGGATAACTGTTGACCATGTTTGAAACACAACACCCATATCATGTGACCTAAAATGGGAACAATAGATGAGTGTCGACCACTGACCATATTCTGAATGTGGGGCTTATATCAACTTGTTGTTTAAGGTCCTCAAGGAAGTTGGACCGAAATGATGTGAGATACCTTAGGCTGAGTATCTGTACAGTTTGGGGACCCTTTTGGATGTTAAGAATTATGAAATCCCAAATGAAGCGGGACATGAAGTCGAAGGCTGGGATAAAACACATTCATGTTAGATTCAACACTCTAGGCATTGAACCAGAGTGCTCTTCGACACATTGGTGAACTACCAAAGAGGGTCGAGGGGCCCATCTTAAAAGTAGCTGACTTGATAAGATAAGTGTGGAACAATGGGAAAAAGAGTTATTAGGAGAAAGAGTTATATGGAATGGTTGTTACAAACCTGACATGAATGAGGACATAATCCCATACCACACAGCAAGCCCATCTCCTGGGAGAACTCAGGCCAAGGGGCCAGAAAGAAATGGATGTTTCTAAGAGATGGGGATGAACCCTAAGGGAAAATGTTTGAGCATCCTATGTATCCCATGACGATGGGAATAAATATGTACGTAGTTTTGGGGGATATTTTGCAGTTTTACATCATATGGAAAGGACATAGATAGGGGAAAGGTATCTGAATGAGGGGTGTGTACAACACGTCGAGTAACCCGATGTGAATAAGAACATAAGACCATACCACACCGTACAATCCCAAATAAATAACATGGGCCAAGAGGCAAAAAAAGTCGTAGGATATAAGATGGAAAGTCACATCCAGTTCGCAGTTTAACATCTTGCGGTGTGGAAGATAATAAAGGGGTGTCCCAAGGTGATATATGTGGCATGGAAAAAATAGCCCGACGTAAACAAAGACAAATATTACAGTCCACACCGCACATTCATGAGTGAGAACTTGGGCCAAGGGTCCAAAAAGGTCAAGGGACCTAAGGATAGGCCACAGAATGGGAAATCCTATCCATATTTTATTTTATTTTCATGTAGGACAAGAACGTAGCTTAACTTCATGCATGAAAAGAGTAGTGAACTTAGTTTAAGTTCATAGAGCTCAGACCCATATCACGTAACCCTTTATGGGGGAAATGGCCTTACCCAAGCTCTAAATCTCATGTGATAAATGATCTGTGTGAGAAATAAGGAATAGGGTTAGGTTATATCTGGCCCATAAGAGCTCAAATATAAAGAATTGAGATCAGGCGAGGCTAAACCCACCTAGAACAACGTCTATACCCAATGCATACTGACATTCAAAGGGATAGTAGGACAAAGCGAATCACTCCACCTGATATTTGGGACGTATGGGATTGTGATAATGATAGAGCATAACTATTGACCGTGTTCGAAACAAAGCACCCATATCGTGTGACCTGAAATAGGAACAAAAAATGGGTTTCGACCGCTGAACATATTCGCAATACGGGAATTGTATCAAATTGTCATCCAAAACCCTCAGGGGCGTTGGCCCGAAATGGTAGGAGAGCCCTAGGGAATTGCATCCATCCATTCAGGGGTCCCATCAAATGTGAATTTTAAGGGATTCCCAAATGATGGGGACGTGTGAAATACAATAGTACCCATGCAATTTAATGTCGTACGATAAGGACGATGTAAGTGGGGCCTTCTGAGGAGAGGGACACATTGTACAGTCATGACAAACCGGATGTGAACATGGACATGAACCCATACCACACAACAAATTTTGGGAAGCATCCAGGCCAAGGGGTCGGACCAAAGAGGATATCTTTGAAGTCTGGGTATAGGCCTACTGATAAAATATCCAAGTATTCTTATGTATCCCATAAGGATGGGAATCAAGCCATACATAGTTCTGAAAAGTCCATACAGCTTAACATCATGTGGTAAGGATGTCGGAGGATAGAAGAACGGGACGGGAACATGGTGTGACCATCATAAACTTGGAGCTAATGGGGCTATATAAGTTTATCTGATATTGCATGCAATCCTCCAGGGGAACTACACCCAAGGGGTGTAGTCAAAGAAAATAATTTTGGGCTAGACTCTAAGAAGAGGCATCTGAGTATTACTATGTATCCCATGATGATAGGAATCAAGCCGTATGTATTTATCAAAGGTATAATATAACATCTTGCAGGACGAGAGATATGAGGATATCTTATTTTAAGGTCATAGAGCTCATACCGTCTTGTAGTTTATTGTAATGTTGGAAAACAAAGTAGTTTAATGTCATGCAGGACATAATAGTTTAAGGTCATGTAGGACCCTAGTGCTTAGGCAAATTATCACTTAAAGAATTTGGAATTGGTGGGAGAAGTTATACACTCACCATACATGGTAACTAGGGAGTATGAACCATTGGGGTAAGCCTTCTGAATGATGTAAGGTCCATCCCATTTGGGCTCCAATTTGGGTGGTTTTTGTCCAGGTATCATTGGTGTTCTCTGGGCCTGCACTAGGTCACCTTGAAAAAGAAAGAGCGGAGGTAAACTATCTTGTTGAAAGATCTGGTTATCTTGTTCTGATGCTTCTACAGATTGTGAAGGGAATAAAGCCTGTTACCATCGACCGCTTCCAATTCAGCCAGATAAATTTAGGCTACCTTATCTTGTGTCTATTGATTGTAGACCGTTGTTCACAACAAAGGCAACTAAATCTCGATGGTCAGGATTTCCCCTGTTCCGTACACTAGGGAGTATGGGGTCACCTGGGTGGAATTTCTAGTCGTCGTTTGATAGGCCTAGAGTGAATTGGGGAGCTTGTTCATCAAACTCTTCTTATTATGACCAAAAATCTTCCACATGATGTTAGAGAGGGTTTTATTAAATTCCTCGATCTTCCCATTTTCCTACGCATGATAGTAAGAGGTATGGTTCGAATGGATGTTGTACATGGCATACAACTTTTTATATTCATCCACCTGAAAGTTAGTGTTTTTATCAGTGAGGAAGGCATGAGGGACTCCAAACTGATAGCTGATATTGGAGCTAACAAATTCGACAATATAAAGATCCTTAACCTCCTTGAGCAGGACTGCCTCCACCCATTTAGAAAAGAAATCTTTAGAGGTCAGGATGAATCTGCACTGGCGAACTATTTTAGAAGATAAGGGCCAACAATAATGTGTCCCCAGACCATGAAGGGATAAGAGTACGTGGTAGTGTGGAGAGGTTATGGTGGACGATGGTCAATGTTATCATGGATTTGGCATGCATGGCACCTCTTGGAAAACTCAATATAGTCAAGAATCATAGAGGGAAAAAAATACCCCCATCTCCGGATCTGGTGAGGTAATTTCTCCCCAATCTGATGAGCCCTGTAATAATCGGCATGGACCTCTTACATGACTTGAGAAATCTCAATTAATTGGATGAAAATGAGAAGAAACCCATCAAACCTGTGCTTTTAGAGGACCTTATCAAGTCCAGGACCACTCTGGAGGGTAAACTGCAATGTGCGGTGTCAAATTCACTCACACTCAGCTTGATCTGCAGGGAGATTACTATGTTGGAGGTACTTGACAAAGGGGGTCCTACAGTCGAAATTTACATCTAGCACAACATCAGGGGGACCTGATGATCCTGACAAGGAGGCGCCAATGGTAAGGTGGATTACCTGTGGGATATCATCATCGTCTGGAGTTACATGGGCGATGACTCTTCAGTTTCCCATATAGATAATAAATCATCTTGATTAGGCTCTGTAAGAGATAAAACTAGGCTAGCCAAGGCATCATTTTGACTTTTCTGGGATCATGGGACATGGGTATCCTCTGGCCGAGATGGGCACTGGGCCATCAGCTAGAGGGTGTGTTCCAGAAGTGGTATGAGCTCTGGCTTCATGATGACATAATCACCATTGATATGCTTGATGACTAGTTTGGAGTCCCATTTCCCATGAAAGTGGGGAATATCAATCTCAAAGGGGCAGCTCGAGGCCAATAATAAGGGTCTGATACTCTGCCTCATTCTTGGTACAACCTTATGACAACATGAATGAATATGGAAAAACAACTTGTATTATAGTGATAAAGAAAATACTCAGGACCACTCTATTGAGTCAGGGGTCATTGAGTCTTCTGTTGGTAGGGCTTAGGGAAGCACCATCAAGGTGCAATTTCCAACACAAAATGTTTTGGTCTACCAAGATGATTTCCTCATTAGGAAAATCATGGTCTGGGGACAGGTTCATGGGACCTGGATGGGCGGCCAGGAAGTCTAGAAATTATTTCCCCTTAATAGAATTTTAGGGGATGAACCAGATGTCAAACTATTGAATGATTACCTCCCACCGAGCTAGACATCCTCTCAACATGGGGCGGTTCAGAATATACTTCAGCGGATCCACTCGGGACACCAACTGTACCTTATGGTGCTGCAAGTAATGTCACAATTTCTATACTCCCAATACCAGCACAAGGCATCTCTTCTCGATAGGGGATTATTTTGTTTTTGTATCAAGGATAATGGGGTAGAGATAATATAGATTTTTCTCAGTTCTCTTGTTGTCCTTCTGAGCCATAAGGGAACTGAGAGACCGTTCCAGGGTAGCCACATAAAGGACCTGTGGATTTACTGAAACAGGTGGCATCAGTACAGGGGGCTATAATAGTTACTGCTTGATTTCCTTGAAAGAGGTCTGGAATTCTTCATCCCACTAATAGACAATGCCCTTCTTTATGAGCTGAGAAAAGGGCTTACACTTACTGGCCAAATTCACAATTAATCAGTGTATGTAGGAACAGTTACCTTGAAATCTATGAATCTCCCATATATTGCTTAGGGGGGACAACTGGCGGATGGACTTTATCTTCTCTGGACTGATATCAATGCCTCTATATCTGACAGCAAAGATGATACACTTTCTAGAGGTGACCCCGAAGGTGAATTTCAACGGGTTCATCTTCAGATGGCAGAACCGGAGGAAGCCGAACACTTTCTCAAGATATTTGAGATGGTGCTAAAGCTGGAGAGATTTTACCACCAGGTCTTCCACGTAGCATTCCACTAATGTTCTGAGGACTAGATTAAATATATGATCCATGGAACACTGATAGATAGAACCTGTATTTTTTAAACTGAAGGGCATTACCAGGTAACGGAAAGTACCTTGTGGTGCCCAGAAGGCCATAGACTCTTCATCATGGGGATCCTTTCAGATTTGGTTATTCCCAAAATACCCATCCATGAATAAGAAGGCCCAGAACCTAGCTGTGGAATCTATTAATAGTTCCATCATAGGAAGGGGAAAATCATCCTTTGAACAGTGACAATTGAGATCCCAGAAGTTGATATCGACACTGATCTATCTGTTCTTCTTCCTAATGGGATCAATGTTGACTAACCATATGGGGTACTAGACCTCCTAGACGAAATTGAATCTGATGATATTATCAACTTCAACATCGATCATGGCACTGTGAGACAGGTGCTTCTTTCTGGGAGGCTACTTAAACCCACAGAGTTTTGTTGGGTGATCGAGGTGATGGGCGACTATCTAGGGATCTAGTCCTGAAATTTCATCATAAATCCAAGAAAATACATCACGATGTTGCTTCAGGAAGTCCATGTACTATTGTTACTCTTCTAAAGACATAGAGGCACTGATCAATGTGGGTTTTGGATCAGTCTTGCAACAGAGGTTCACCTATACCAGTTCATCAACCATGGTGGAGACTCCCTTTTCGAATGTCGACATAGCATCCTTTAAATCCTCTTATTCACTTATGAAGAAGATACATTCGATAGGAGGAGTCTTCTATGAGTTAACAGATCCTTATGGGAGATCGGTGCTATCCTGAACGGTGGTAGACACTGCATCAAGGGACTCCTATCCTACCAAAACCAAGGAAATGAATGTCGATCTAATCCAATCTGGCCTTTGAACAAAGGGGCCACGCTTCATTATATAAAAGAAATAGTGGCATGTCAGCTTGATCCAGTTTATCTAGGCTCTCTAAAACAAACAAGTATGATGTATTGTCATTTCCAAGGGGCAGACGTCCCGATACATTATGGATGTAGGGGGTTCTGGGATCACCCGAGCTTGATTTATATGGAATATGAGGTGATATTCCCGTGCCACCTAGACCTAAGAATGTGATTACCACTCATTCCCAAGACGAAAAATAATTTCCCCAAATCTGGAGTCGTGTCTTCTAATTGGTGGATCAAAAAGATGTAGGCATCACTAAGGTCTTTTCATGGGTTGGTCATAGACATAGCGTGTTTAACCTCATTAGCCTGAATTTTCATGTCCATTCTCTTGTAATAGCAAACATCCATGTAGTGGCCTTCACAGGAGGCAAAGGGATATGAGTCACCTTGGAGTATTCCCACTCGACCATTAAGGGACTACTTAAGGCCCCAGGGATATGATGAAGGGACCGATGCATGTAGGTGAAGCCATGACCTACCCATCAACGCATTGTAGGCGGTGTCCTAGAAGACAACCATGAACTCGGTACTGGATACCAGAAAACTAAACTAGGTCTTTAGTTGGATCATTCCATCCAGTGTCTATTCCGTCCTATCATAACCTTGGATTTTCAGGTCCAAGGGACTCAGATAATTCTCAAATAGCTCCATTTTTGAAGTGTTTGGGATGAGATTAGGTTGATACAAGATCTTGTGTCGACAATGAAGCGATGATCCTCCACTCTATTGAAATGGCCAGTGATGTTAGATGGTATTATGTGCCCCTGTATGGGAGACCCTTCATCTTCTCCAGAGAATGAGATGATGGCCTAGCATTCTTCATGCTCGACTGCCTCATCATGAAAGGCTTCTGCTGCTGCTACCTCCATCTTAAAATGGAGGGGGTTTCTTAAAGGCTCATAAAGGGCTTCATGCATATCCGCTAATAGGAAAAGAGCCTCAAGGATAGAGAGCCTTACCCGAATTCTAGCAAGGTGATTGAGGACATCATAATTCCATGCCATGCATGAACTTATTCTTACATGAGGTTAATATGTGGAAGGAGGCATGAAGGGCCTTGCTGGCTGAATCGACGGCTGACTAGTGCTGGTAATGTCCCACTGCTCGCTAGTTAAAGCTCGTGGAGTGAATACCAGATGTGGTTAAAATGACTGAGACCAGTTCGTAATAGACCATGGATAATCACAACATGGTTGGGGCAACTCTCCCTAATCAAGAAACACAAACAGTGGTGAAGGAAGACTTGGTGACACAGGATATGAAGGTTGCACATGATGATATTTCTATCTAGTTTTGGTGACATGTACAGCCTAGCTGTAAGTACTTACCGAGGAACCCCGAAGACCAATATAGAAATGGCACTGTCGATGTTGGTGACGACTGGGGATTATGGGAGGATCGATATGGCATTGTTCTCTGTCAGAAATCATGTAGGGGTTTTCCTGCTCCATGATGTTAACCAAAGCATATCCTTGATCGTCGCTTGAAGAATCCTCCTCCAATGGATGAATTCTGGAGGGAATCAAAATCTCAAGGGGAATAAAGTCAATGAGAGTGTAGGATGACAATGACATCGGTGGGGGACTATGTTTTCCCTCGCGTCGCAGATGCTTTCTCTTCTAGGAAGAGGAAGGCTGAGCCATTGACGCAGAAGTACTGGTCGTGGGTGATGCAATATCTTATGAATGCCCAAGTAAATTTAAATGTGCACAGATATTACCATGGGCACATGCGATTATCTTACAAGCCATCTGGTCATCAAAATTCTGGGATCCCTAGTTTGAAACTTGATGCCACTCTCCTTCGTTGTCACTGTCATTGTCCAGCCTCACGAATACACACACCACCTATGTCGGGGCTAGGCCTATCCTGAATATGTTGTTATCAACATATTCTTGAAGCTATTCTTTAAATAAATAAAATTGTTTGAGGGTGTTCCCCAGGATCCAATGATAGGGGCAGTAGTTGGAAAAATCAGTGAGATCCACCTCTTCTGGCCTCTTGTATTTAGGAAACCATAGAATTACATGTTCCAAGGAACTTAAAAAATAACTGGGGACCTGAGCCTCATTAAATGAGTAGATATGATTCCTTTTATCTAAGAAGGAGGCTCTGGGATCTTGAACCTAACGAGGGAATGGGGGATCCTAGTACGGAGGTTGAACCTGGTTATCTCACCAAGGTGGGGGAGGTGCATCGTACGGGGGCACATGCCGATTTTGGGGCGTGCGCTACTAGGTTGGAGGCTGCACCTGCAGTGGCGGGACATTTTGAGGCTATAGGGGTGGCTCCACCGGTAACAAATCCAGCTGCCTGGGGATCTCTATTTGGGATACCATGGTGGGCTTAGCCTTCATGTCACTTCTTGCAGGAATTGCAAGAGGTAACAGTCAGGCCTTCTTGGCCTATTAAAAGGATTCCTCTATATGCTGGGCCTTACTAGGGAAGTCTCGAAATCCCATGGGGTAATTCTGAGTAATGAGGGAGGGGACCAGTTCAGTTTTGACGTTCCTGACACACATTTTTAACAGTTGTTCCTGTGTCAGCAGCATATCCAAGTAGTAGGTGAGGCCTTTCCACTGGGCGACAAAGTATGTGGCATGCTCGTCAGGCCTCTACTTGCACTTGAAGAGGTCTACATTAATCGTCTTCTGGGTGGTAGAGCTGAACTGGTAAAGAAACATCCTATGGAGGTCCTCCCAGCCTGTGACCGACCTGATGGGTACCTGGCTGTACAAGATAAATGCAGGTCCCTCCAGTGTCTGTATGAAGCACTGGTGTTTGGCGAATTCTTGTTGAGCTAGAGTTCCCAACATGGGTCTGCACTTTGAGATAAAGTGGGCTAGATTATATAGCAAGATTCCCATCCCATTAAAGGGGTGGAAGGTAGGATTCCCAAAATCGAGGGAGCTAGAATATCATCCACCCATGCCAGATATGGCTTACCATCAGGTGGGATTTCCACCTGTCGAGTTTTGAACCCCTCGAGGTGAGTAATGAGCACCTCCATTGTATCATCTAGGTGAGGCTTCCTATCTTGATAATGATCCCTAACCACCAATGCTTTGGCAGGTTCTTCAATGTTATATTCAGGCTCAGAATCTCATGGAGAAGCCGGTGGGATGACCTGTGGAGTGGCTGGAGGAACCTGAGATGGGTCTTGAAGAGTATCGCACCGCTCTAGAGGATTTGGAGAGACATATCATGCCCTTTTTCCATATGTTCCAGCCTCTATTCTATCTATATGGGAAAGATGGTTGGGATCACCTGGAGGTCGAAAACTTGGGGGAAGTTATATATGCCCCTGCTGCCCTGGTCGAGGATCACCGTAGTCCTGTCACCGCTCCATAGTACATTCAACAAAGATGTCATAAACTATCTTCTTGTGCTCTACGAGCTATTGATGGAACACAGAATTTTCATGATCATCCTCCGTATTCTGGACTAATCTAGATGGGTCAGAGGATTTAACGGCCCCAACATGCTCTCTGCCTTTATTGGGATTATGGGTGAGAGCTAATGACTTAGGGGGTATGGGAATACCCAATATATTTCTATGCTGGTGAGTGATCCTTATAAAAGAATCTAGTTGGTGTTTCACCCCTTCTGGGGGTAAGTACTCTCCAAGGATCTCTAGCTCATTCTCTCCCTATACTTAGTTGGCCATATTAACCATGACCCTTCCTGGAGGCATATCCTCAATATCACCTGGAATGTCGAGATGGAGCTAGATAGAGCTAAAGTGAAGGGTTTCGTACTTACCAAATCCACATATTTTCACATGGGGGAGGCCTCCTTGATGATCCTCTAGAGCACTTTAAAGATCTGGATGCATCTTTGTTGGAGGGTCCTATGGCGGCCCAGTGACTCATAGCGTTGGGCCATGGGGAGTGTGGCTAAATCAACTAAACAACACTATTGACCAATGTATTCTATGTGTGCCTAAATCTTAGGGTATTTAACTCATCTATGATGAATATGAAAGGTAATCACCAATAGGGTTTGGTGAAAGCATCCCACTTCCTCCTGGGTAAGCGATTCCAGTGCCCAGAAATTCAGTGTTGTAACTGGACAAAACAACTCCTAGAAATGTTACACTACAAGAATTCCCCCCACAAGCTCCTCAACTAAAACACATGGTTTGGAACTTGGTTTCCCCACTCATCCACTGGAGGCGGTTGGGGAACCAGTAGTGATACTAAAGCTAACCATTGAGACGGTAGGCTGTCCGGTGGAGAATAAGGTGAGCGAGCTGATAGGCTGCCGTATCATGATCCATCATTGAAAGAACGAAATGACTTAGCCACCAAATACTGATAAGGTAGGCTGGTGACCACAGTTTTAGGTGCAGGGGCGGCAGTTTTTGGTGGTGGGCCATACTGATGCTCATCTTCCATCGATCCCCAGAATAACACTCTGTGATCTCTGGTTGAGGTACAAAGTGGTATTGGTGACAAAAGAGGGGACTACATGACTGGGTCCTGGGAAGAGGACAAATCTTCTTCCTCCTGGATGTATCACCGGAGGGAGGCGGGGATCCAGTGGACGTCGCATTCTAGAAGTATGAGGCTGATACGCCTCATTCCTGCCCTTAACATTGACACAGAGGATCGAGGTGAGGGTTCCATTGTCGAGTCGCATTCTTCCATGGAATATGAGAAGCCTGAAGTTTTGATTACCATTTTAACCTACTATAAATTCTTTTTATGGCGATGGTGACCCGACCTCTTGCCCCGGGTTGGTTCTTCAGGACAGGGTATGATCTTGTCATGAGGAGTACCTCCATCCAAACTTATAATGGGGCAGAGAGGACTCCCACCCGAGTGAGCTGGGGTGCGAGGAGAACCTGGAAAGATGTCAAAATTAACATGGGGAGGACCTGTGTGTTCACTAGATGACACTCTGAGGGAATCCCCATGGGATGTGTTGGAGTGGGTAGGACCTCGGCTGGAGTTTGCAGGAGCATGGGCAGTTCCCCCACGCCTGTTGCCCCTAGTTATGCTGGTACATGGATGGCCTTCATACTGGTCAAGCTAAACACTAGTAGGACATTTGTTTTGGGTGTTTATACGGAATAGGATACCCCCACTCGGATCGATAATGGCATGGGGACAACTTCCATGTTGGATGTCGACACCGTGGGTCAACCTGCAATGAAAAACACTTGTGTAGGCGGCCAGGAGAGTCGACCCAACCTGCCCAGGGGTGGTTGGGGCCTCGATCCAAGCCAAACATACAGTTTCCCATACTTAGTATGAGTGGTAAATTGATGGTATATTTCGGTAGTGGCACGGGCCACGGTAGCCATTATTATTGACGCCCCTCAATGGTTGTCCTCCTCAGCCTATGCCCGATGCTAGCATCAGGTTAACTTGGTCAGGGCTGGTGGCGAAGGTGCATGAATCACCTGCTCCTCATCTTATGTTGCTAGGTGGCGAAACTAGTGCGGCCTAATAGGATCCCTCATTGATGGCCCCTTGGATGGGATCACAGTCGGGATGGCTCGGACACCCTTCACCTCATTGGCATAGGGGAGGGAGTCATAGAATCTCTTTGGGGAGAGGCTCTTGAAATGATTATAGGTTGGAGTGGGGAGAAGTGTCTCCCTGTGTGGCCCTTGGGGGTAGAGGTGGCAATGGGGCACAGAAGCCTCAAGATCCCATCGGGCCATATCCTTGGTTGGGATAAGCCCCTCTTCCTCATATTGGAAAATGATATCTTTTATCACCCTTCCCTGAACGATTACAAACGGGGAGATGGGGCATGGGTGCCTAGAAATTGGGAACATGGAGGGCACCATGGGGGAAATGAGGCCACACATGATTGCCATGTTGAATTTTCCCCTGCCCTTGCATCGGTGGATGGTTAGTTATCTGTTTCTGGTTACAACAGCTTGGGTCTTGAAAGGCAGGGAGAATAAACCACTAGTGATGAAAGAAGTAAATTGATGTCCAGTGACTCAGATCCATTCCATCTTCCATGTCTGGTAAGAAGGATCCAAGATAATAAAATCGCATCCCAGGATGTCAAACGTTTAACGACACCAATTTTGGTTGAGTTTCACGCTAGGACCAATATTATATTAGTGGGTCCTTGCACCGGATAATTGGATCCAGTGAAAAGCTAATCCATTGATGTCTCGAATGCTACTAATATTCATATCGAGGATAATAACTTCATGTCCGTTTCACCATTTCTATTTCTGAATCATTCTTCGGGGCGCACATCCATCTGTTTTGGAGGAATCGCAACTGTTGCCCTGCATTCCCGCTTTCCAAAGGTGGGAACCATTTGTCTCTTGTCAAGGGATGTTTACTCCATGATAGAAACATGATGATGGGATGTAAGTTCCTCCTTCTGTGGATTCCTCCTCGGAGCTCTTTACCTAGTCCGGGTCTCCCTCATATACTTAAGATGTTGTTCATGAAACTCTTCCAAATGCAATGTCTTCATGGATGTCGGTTAATTACGCTACTTCTATCAAGAAATTACAAGTGGTCTATTTAGGGAAGCAACCTTCGTTCAGGGTAGTACTCATGTTGGACGTCGCTCACATGTCAGGACGCTAGAACACTAATACGTCATGGTTTCTTCCCCTTAAAATTGGGCTTCTTGAGGGCATGGAAGCCCGAGACATCCCATGTCGAGTGCGTGGAATTATATGTCATAGGAATGTCTCTGAGGTTTTTTCTACCTTCCCATGTTTAACACAGGGTATACCACATGTTTAACATCCACTGGAGATGGATTAGACTAATCAGAACACAGATAAGAGTGGATCAGATGGGTGAAACCCCTGGAGGGAACACTGATGTTGGGGCTGACGCATGGTCGGTTACCCAATTGTAGCTGGGAGTATTGAGTAAGTGGATAACATGATCTCACTGGTTATGTGGAGGCCTGGGTAAGAGTCAAGAAGGATATGGATGGCTGAGAGAAGTGGATGGATAATTATGTGGAACTGACATGAGGACGATGGTGATATGGGGCTTGAGGCTCGAAGAGACTTCCTACATATCCCCATGGTAGGGAATCAATGTTCACATAGTTCAGAAGGGTGATGGAACACCTATGGATGTGGCTCGTGAGAATGGACACATGGATGAGACCTGGAGGAAGTGGAACCTCCAGGTTGGGGCATGGTCTTCCTAGAACACAAGGGGGTAGAGTAAGAGACCAGGATGAGACATGGATGATGGGATTGAACATCATAAAGGCTTCCTACATATCCCCATGGTAGGTAATCAAAGTCCACATTGTTTAGGAGTTGGGTTACAATGGATTACCACTAGTTCAGGTGACAACAGCTTTCCACTAGATGAGGAACACAACGGCTTACCACTGGATGAGGTGCACAATGGCTTACTGCTGATTAGGAAACACAGTGTCTTGCTACTAATTGGGATCATAATGGCTTACCTATGGTTTCGGTACAATGACTTACTACTATATGGGGTGAAATGGCTTACCGCTGGATGGGTTTGAACCTCAGGGAGGCTTCCTATGTACCATGTCTAGGCGAAAGGGATAAAAAACCCCACAGTTCAAAGGGGGGGGGGGGCTAATGGTATTTCAGGTTTAAAATTAGGGAGGCTTCATATGTACCATGTCTAGGAGATAGAGATCAAAACCCATGTAGTTCAAATAAGTACAGTTTAATTTCATGCAGGATGAAAAGGGGGCATACAATTTAACATCATGCAGGACGAAGTTGAACCGATGTGAAGTGGTTAGAACCAATGAGTGTTGGGATTAAACCTCAAGGGGTTTCCTACATACCTTTCTTGGAAAGGGGAAAGGATAAATGTCCACATATTTCCACATAATTTTGTTTAACATCATGCGGGATGAGAGTGAATCAATGTGAATTAGTCAGGTTATGTGGGTGTTGGGATTGTACCTCGGGGAGGCTTCCTACGTACCTTGCTTGGAAAAGGGAAAGGATCAAAGTCCACGTAGTTTTTAAGAATGCAGTTTAACATAATTTGGGACGAGAGTGAACTGACGTGAAGTGGTTGGGTCATGTGGGTGTTGGGGTTGAACCCTAGTGAGGCTTCATATATACCTTTCTTGGAAGGGGCAAGGATGAAAGTCCACATAGTTTAGAAGAATACAGTTTAACATTATGCGGGATGAGAGTGAATCGACGTGAAGTGGTCGGGTCAAGTGGGTGTTGGGCTTGAAACCTAGGGAGGATTCCTACGTACCTTTCTTGGAAAGTGGCAAGGATAAAAGTCCGCATAGTTCAGAATGGTGGATTGGAGCTTACGCTCTAGGGAGGCCCAAGAAGGATTTCATGGTCAATGCTTACTCTAAGCTCAAGTGATTCATGCTCAGTGTGAGAAACAAGATGCAGTAAAGACCCAATGGTCATGTTGTAAAAGGTGCATATGCGGGGAATAAAACTGGTCTTACACATGGTTAGTGGCCCAAAGAGGAAATAAGGGCTTATACGTGGTTAGCATCCTAGGGAGATGAAGATTGGTACTTACTCTAGGATGGAGGCTCGATGGTGAAAAAGACTAGAGGGAGAGGTAGATGGTATCATGGATCCCTGTCTCCCTCTCACCTCTTAGTCTTTAGCACTAAAGAATAAAAGAGGAGTAGGGGTACTTCCTCCTACAATAAGGGCTATGCACTTACACAAAGATGGATGCCCTTCCGCGTGGATATGCATCACTCCAATAGAGAGGATCTCATTCCATGTGAGAAAGATATCACTCCCATGGAGATGATTGGGTGTAGAGAATTTTTGAGATGGGGAACCCCATATATAATGCATGGGGCGAGGCAATAATTAACATCATGAGCTGAGGACAATGGAACTTGGATGTTTAACATCCCACAGCTCAGACGAGGTAGGATCTCTTCGCACCCCTATGACTGACATAACCGGCACACTTTAACCCTCAGTGAAGGGAAGGCACCGACAAGGATGTGGTGAAGGGCTGTTGTGGAGTGATCCATTGAGGGGACCACGTTATCATGACCATGTGAAGAAGCAATAGCTGTTAGCATGCCTATGCGAAGAAGCATAATGGTAAGCAACGCGACGCGAAGCACCGCCCAAGGGACCTTGAAATAACTTCATACAAACTTGAAGGGTTGTGTGGGAGAAAGGTGCATGACATAGATGTGTTGCGCATAAAAGAGGCTCAGACATGGTTCTTTAAGGTATGGATGACACATGGATAACACAAGGAGAATTTTGTGAAAAAGAGGGGGTTTTCACGTAATAGGTGCGCAAATGGGAACTCGTGTGTGCAAAAAACCGGGTTGCGTGGATAAAAAAGGCGTGTGATAAATTTTTTGGAGGTTTTGAAAGAAATTTACATAGGTTTTCATTCAAGTAAATGGACTTGCACACAATTTTCCAATCAACAAAGGACCCGAGTGAGGTTCAAGCCATAGGGGTTTCACGTGAAGGTGAACCCCTATGAGACCTGTTGTAGAAAATCCTCTACATGAAATCCATCTTCTGCATGACGAAGAGTTGTATTGAACACATGGGAGATAGTTTTAGTTCTTCATCCCTAAAGTGAATAAGGTTTATTCCAATTTATAGGTGATTGGGAGCCACATGGGTGCATGGGATTCAGATTTCACGGAAAACATGACACATTAGTCGGCCACACGGAACTTTCCACGTGGCTTGAAAAAAACTCTGAGGTGTGGAAACTTGTGCGCCATTGGGGTGGTTTTACATGCACTACTACATATTTTCCATGTTCCATTTCATCCTATCTTGGGACCTTTTTCTTGTTTGGTATCTTCCTTTGGTTTTCCCAAAATATTGGTCTGAGGCCTTCAGTGGATTTCGGCGTCTACACCCGTGTACCCTTAGAGTAAATGGTGTAGTTGCGGGAGCATGTGCCATAAATAAAATGACGTAGCCACTTGAGGTAGCATCAAATTGTGTGTGGGTATGGAAACATTGTGTGTGATACTTAAATTAGTTAAAACCCTAGCAATGTTTTGGAATCCAATCTACACGATGTGTGTTATTCATTATACATGGCATGTACGTGGGATTTTTCTAGAACCTGAATACCCTTCAAATGATTTCCAGAACCAAATTATCTACCACTATTTCCATAATATTTCTATCTATGATCCACCAAAATCAAAGGTAATGATGTCAGCCATCGATTTTTGGGCCTCCAGTTGTCAAAAATCTAAATCAAATTGAACTCTTGATCGCACTACGATTCATTGTTTAATTTTCACCCTTACACCACTGTGCTAAACCAGTTTTGTATTGAAAATTATAAAAATAATTACAAATTTAATTTCATGTTTGACTCAATTATTTTGTATTTATTACTTTAAAAAATTTCAATGATACTTGTTTTGATAATCTAATTGAAGGTGGATGTGATTTAGAGGGCCCATGATGATGTCCAAGAAAAATGGGCTAAACTGTGCCGGATCCATGTAGACCAGTGGAATCAACCGCATATGTATAATACATGGTGAATCTAAATGGGATGAAATTTTTTGGGCATGTTCAAAATTTACTTTTATACATTTCATATGAAGTAACCAAAGCCTCATGCGATCTCTACTATTCTCATCAGAACTCAACTGTCAAAATAATCAAATTGGTACAAAGGGAAATTTGGTGTTTTGTATTTTATCAATATATCAAGCAATAGTTTTCCAAATGGTGAAAACATTTCTTTGGAGATATTAACTGGGTGGGGAAACATGTTTCTAGTTTTTTCAAAAGCAATATTCTACAGTAATGTGGTCAAAAACTATGGGCCAAGTGGTTTTACACAATATGTGTGCCCACAACCACCTTCCACTTTGCCTATAAAATGGATGCTTGGGCTCCTCATTTTCAAGATCGTCTAGGAGGCAAAATTCTGAAATTTTGGAGTCCTAGAAGAGTCTACTATTCATCCAAGAAGTTCTAGATTCCCCTATCATCATAGGGGGATCAATAATGAATAAGTATTTCCACCCGAGCTTCCTCCACCACCCGATGTCGAGATAAATGGTAGGTGATCATTACGAGGGAGCTACACACTTGATGGGGGAGTTCCAACACCTTATATTATAATATTTTTGTGTAATTTTTGTGTGAATTATTTCACTAATGTTTAATATTTATATGCTTCTTCCCTAAATGCATTGATTTGGTTTAATTAAGTGAGACATTTCTCATTTCAATAACGATTGGGTTGAGATTCAAGTGGGAATCTTGGGTTATTCCGATTAGACAACACAAGAATCCTCTTTATCTCACACATACATGAGATTTAATTATTCTTTGGTATAATTCACTCTATTCTTGAGGTCCAAACCTTGACAACACGATTTTTGTGTCAAGGGGTGGTTATTTGTGCATCATTTTAAGAGGAAAGAGGGGAACCAAGATCTTGGTTAACCCTCAACCAAATGATTACACTAAAACATAATAATAAATTAAGAATGAGGAACTCTTCAAGTGTTGTAGTAAATTATCAATGGTCACTTATTTATTTCATATTTTTCAAAATCCACTTTGTCTTTCAACTTTACAAACTTTTTATGTTAAGTCACTTTCTTAAAATTGTTTACAAAATCACCCCCTATTTAGTTCTTCTTATTGAAAATACACACTCAAAAACTATCAATTCTCCTTGATATATGAACTAGGGTCTTATAAATAATACAAAATCTTATTTAATTAACTATAAATTTTATGTGTCATGATAACGGGGTCAAATTTTGGCATCATTGCCAGAGAGCTCTTTGGTTTTAGTGCGATTTTGATAATTGTTTGTTGTAAATTTTGTGAATGTTTGTTTGTTTTATCTTCTACCTTCACATTTATATTTTTGTTCTAATTTATTTCTTTTGTAGGTTCTATGTATGATTCGTTCTACTCTGGGAGAATTACAACCTTTTGAACCCAAATCGGAGAGGATCCTACATCAGCTGTCTTGAGTACACAAGAGGAACCTTTGAAGAAGGATGCACAAAACATTAACACTCTTCTTGATCCTTCATCTTCTTCTTCTATAACCAACATAAAAACTAAAATAAACTTGCATAAAATGGATGAAAACAACCAAAAATTAGAAGAACTAACCTCACCTGATGTTGATATCCAACCCACCTATATTCAAATTCAAGGTGAGGCACCCAATTTTGAACTAAAATCCGGTCTAATTCATTTATTACCATGATTCCATGGACTCGCTGGAGATGATCCACACAAGCATTTAAAAGTATTTAATACATTGTGTTCTATATTAAAACCTAAAAATGTGGATGAAGAATAAGTAAAGCTCAGATCATTCACATTTTCATTGGAAGACACTGCAAATATAGGATTTACTTTTGTTAATTCACCAATTAGAGGTTGGGCAGAAATGAAACACCTTTTTCTTGAAAATTATTTCCCATCCTCTCAAACTGCAACTATAAGGAAATAAATATATGGTATAAGGAAATCCAAAGGGGAAAATTACATGAATATTGGAAACACATTAAAAGGTTATGTTCAAGTTGCCCACACCACCAAATAAGTGATCAACATTTAATTCAGTGTTTTTATGAAGGATTAATTTCTATTGATCGAAATATGATTGATGATACTGTAGGTGGTGCACTAGTGGATAAGACCCAAATTTCTACAAGAACCCTAATTGGGAACATGGCACAGAACACTCAAAAATTTGGTAAAAGGTCTAGTATACCCATTTCAGGTGTCCATGAGGTGAAATATAATGAATTCGAGAAAAAGGTGGACACGAAGTTTGAAGAGGAAAGTAACCTTATTCGACAACTTGCTCTTTCCCAAGGTAAATTCCAATCTTCTCATCCCATCCATTGTGGTATATGTTCTTCTGACACCCACTACACTGAACAATGCCCCCAATTGAGATAAAATTCTGAGAGTTGTGAGAGAATCTTTCTAGGCTGCCTCTATAAAAAACCTATAAGAAAGAACCATAATATCCATCCAACCCTAGGTGGAATGAAAACCAAGCTTATAAGAAAGGGGGTATTCAAACCAATCTCAACAACAATGGGAGAAATTGGGGTATAGTAGTCACCCAACACCACCACCTAGAAATACTCACCCACCCCGAAGGCCTTTCCAACAAACCCCTCCAAAACCTAAACCTAGCCTAGAAGATATGATGAAACAAATGGATTCCAACAATATCTAATTCTAAAAAACCACTCAAGAAGCCATAAAATACCTCAAAACCCAATTATTCTAACTATCTAACTTGGTGGGTGAAATTCAAAGTCATGGGTCAGGTAAACTACCTTATCAACCAGTAGTTAACCCTAGGGATAAGGGAAATGTTAGTGCCATCACCCTTAGGAGTGGAACAAAACTCAAAAACCAAATGAATCATCCATTAGAGTCATACCCTCCTGAGGAAACCTCCATCCCAACCATTGAAAATGTTCCAAATGTTAAAAAACCCTTTCTTGAGAGAATCCCTTCCAATGTAAAGAGTGTGTATGTCGATGAGTCTCATAGACAACCCATTCCTCTTGAATTTCCCCAAAGGTTGACCCAAAATAAGAAACAAAAGAAAACTGAACTAGATAAGGAAATATTGGAAACTTTCAAAAAATTACAGGTAACCATCCCCTTGATTGATGTTGTGAAACAAATTCCAAGATATTCAAAGTTTTTGAAGGAGATGTGTACACACCGAAGGCGACTTCATGGAGATGAAAAGGTGAGATTGGGGAGGAACACATCGACATTGATAGATTCATCACTTCCCACCAAGTGCAACGATCCTAGGACATTATCGATTCCATGAACCATAGGGGAGTATCCATTTTCCAATGCTATGCTTGATTTAGGTGATTTTATAAATGTGATTCCTTAGTCCATTTACTCGACATTATAGGTCGAAGAACTCAAGCCCATCAGAATTGTTGTTCAACTAGATAACTAGAGTACCGCACACCCTTCTGGTGTGTTAGAGGATGTTCTTGTGAGGGTTCAAAATTTAATTTTTCATGCTAATTTTTAGGTGCTTAAAATGGAAGATGATAGTATGAATGGACATTCCCCAATTATATTGGAGAGACCTTTCTTGAAAATAGCCAAAACCATAATTAATGTCCATAATGGAACATTATATATGGGGATTGGTGGTGACATTTTCCACTTCAACATCCTTGATGCCATGAAGCACCTCTTAGAAAGAGAATTCCTCTATCTCTATTAATTCTATAGATGTACTCCCTTTCCTTGAAAAAACATCATTTCATTCCCTCGATCCCCTTTCTGAGTTTTCTTCCTTGATAGAAATTCTAGGAAATGATTCATGTATTGATTGTTGTTGTGGTCGAGATAAATTTAATGCATGTTTGTTGATTTATGATTTCTTGAACACTGAGGATCACTTAACCATCAATGATACTGGTAAGCTTGTAAAAGGTCATTCATCATATGGGGATGATACCATTGAGTAGTTAGATGAGATTAGTGACCTATCAATTTCACACACAGTCTCATCAATCCAAAATCAACTTGAATTGGAACTAAAAAAACTGCCTCAAGATTTAAAATATCCATATCTTGGGAATGGAAACAAGTTTCCCATCATCATTGCTAGATCACTCCCTCATGAGCATGAATTGCGACTACTTGAAATTTTGAGAGAGTACAAACAAGCATTACTATGGATACTTGCAAGCATTCCTGGTATCATCCCATCAATTTTCACACATCATATTTTATTAAATTATGAGGCTAAACTAGTGAGGCACTACCAACGTCGACTGATCCCAAACCTCCTAGAAGTTTTGAAAAATGAGGTAGAAAAATTATTGTCTACTGGAATCATTTGCCCCATCTCTAACAGCCAATGGACCAGTCCCGTTAAAGTAGTTTCTAAAAAAACCGGCCTTATAGTAATCAAAAATGAAAACAATGAATTGGTTCCAACTCGTGTACAAAATAGTTGGTGTGTCTGCATAGGCAATCACCGACTAAACCAACACACTAGGAAGGACCATTTCCCTTTTCCGTTCATTGACCAAATTCCAGAGAGGCTGGCGGGTAAGTCCCACTACTGTTTCCTTGATGGGTATTATGGATACTTTCAGATCCATATTTCCCCTGAGTATCAAGAAAATACATCCTTCACTTTCCCCTTTGGCATATTTTCATATAGGAGGATGCCATTCGGTCTGTGCAATACTCAAGGTACTTTCCAGCGATGCATGGTTAGTATTTTTTCAGATTACTTGGAGAATTTCATGGAAGTATTCATGGATGATTTCACTATTATGGATCATATTTTGATGAATGTTTTACTAGTCATGGTTTAGTCCTACATCACTGTATTGAAAATAATATTGTATTAAATTATGACAAATTCCATTTCATGGAGTGACAGGGTATAGTTTTGGGACATGTCATTTCTGATGATGTTATCCAAGTATATAAATCAAAAGTGGATGTCATTTCTTCCCTACCATTCCCCAAAAATGTATGGTATGTGCAGCCTTTCCTAGGTCATGTAGGATTTTACCGTCATTTCATTCGTGAATTTAGTAAGATTGAACTCCCCCTCTCCCGGTTACTCAAAAAAGAAAAGGAATTTTTTTTTATAATAAATGTGAGGAAGATTTTAATAAGTTAAAATGGGGTCCCATGTCACCCCTGGTAATCCAACCACCTCAGTGGGATTGACCATTTGAGCTCATGTGTGACGCCTCTAACTATGAAGTTGGGGTAGTCCTGTCACAAAGGGTCAATCGAGCTCCACATGTCATTGCCTATGTATAACGTACTTTGGACCCTTCCCAAGAAAACTACACAACAACTGAAAAAGAATTCCTTTCCATTGTGTTTGTCTTGGAAAAATTCAGGTCGTATCTTTTAGGGTCCTAAGCTGTTGTATTCTATGAAAATGAAGCCCTCTGGTATCTCCTTAAGAAACCGAATGCCAAACCACATCTCATTCGCTAGATATTCCTCCTTCAGAAATTCAATCTAGAAATTAGAGATAAAAAAGGAGCAGAGAATGTGGTGGCTGACCATATCGGTAGGATCCTTCCATCCTTATACATTTACTCATCCCCCTATATTCCCATTAATGTCATGTTTCCCGTTGAGAAATTGTACCAAGTGCAAGATGTTATTCCCTGGTATACCGAAATTGTAAATTATTTGGTAGCATCTTGCATTCCTACCAATTTCAACAAAAACCAATCCAGTTGTCTAAAACACGAGTCTCGTTGGTACATTTGGGATGACCCCTACCTAAGGCGCACCTGTAGTGGTCATGTCCTGAGGCATTGTGTTCCTGATAGTGAGTTTTAGTATGTCCTTAGGTTCTTCCACACTCTTGCTTGTGGGGGCCACTTTGGTTCCCAACAGACTGCTCGCACGGTCCCCAATTCATGTCTTTTTTGGCCCACATTGTTTTGGGATGCCCATGAATTCTTTAAATCTTGACCTCACTATCAAAGAATGGGGAATGTATCTAAAAGAAATGAGATTCCACAAAAACTCTTGCTCTTCCATGACATTTTTGATTTTTAGGGAATTGAATTTATGGGACCATTCCCCAATTACTTTGGTAACATGTACATTCTATTGACAGTGGATTATGTTTCAAAATGGGTAGAGGCCCGAGCTACAAGGACTAATGATTCTAATTCACTTGTATAATTTTTGAGAACCCAAATCTTCTATAGGTTTGGCTTACTTAGGTTCATCATCAGTGACCAGGGTTCTTATTTCTACAACCGAACAATGCAATCACTTTTGCGTCGGTATGGGGTCGGTCCTATAGTGTCTACTGAAAAGCACCCATAGACCAATGGTCAAGCCGAGGTGTCAAATAGAGAGGTAAAAAAAATTCATGAAAAACAGGTTCAACCTAATAGAGAATATTAGAGTCTTAGAGTTGATTATTCCTTATGGGATTACCGTACTGATGTCAAAAATCCCATTGGAATGTCACCCTATCAGCTTGTGTTTGGAGTGAGTTGTCCCCTGCCTGCTGAGATTGAGCATCGGGCCTACTGGGCCATTAAATAATGAAATTCTAATCTTTCTGGTGTAGGTGCTCAAAGTAAGTTGCATATTTAGAATATGGGGGAAATGAGAAGAGATGCATATAGGAACTCCATGATTTATAAGCAGGGAACCAAGGCTTCCCATGACCTTCTTATCCTTCATCCCCAGTTCCACATTGGGAAGAAGGTACACATTTACAATTAAAGGCTGAAGTTTCATCTAGGTAAGTTTCGTTCTCACCGGTTTGGACCATACATTGTTACTAATGTCTCTCTATTTGGTGTTTTCAGGTTCAAAATAAATAAACCAAGCAAACCATCACTGTTAATGGGAAGTGGCTAAAGCACTTCCACAAAGCCTTTTCGGAGTCCTCAATAGAGGAACTCAAAGTTCAATAAGCAGTATATGAATGACAGCCCCAAGTTTTATCCTTCCTTATAAAATTATATTTTATTATAGTGAGGAAACTTTACACTGTATGTGTGAGGAGATGGGTGTATTCCTGGGTTTGTTAGGGATTTTCATCATCTTTGTTTTTTTTTATTTTTTTAGCTTGATGAATTGTATTGTTACTTTCCCTCCTTTCCCCCTCTTTTCCCCCATTACTTTTGAGATAGAATATTAATTTTTATCTACCCACTTTATCATGGAAAATGATTCCCATTTAATCATGGAAGTTATTGAAAATGAATGTATAATGTCCATATTTCATTTTTCTTTAACACTAAAAAAATTCTGATGAAGTGTACATTTCAGCAAGAATTCAATACTATAGTGTGAATTTATTTTTAAATTTAGTTCTTTGTCAATGATATTATTGGTTGTATCATTTTTCAAACCTTTGAGAAAAATGGTGCCCTTTTTGTGAATAGTTTAACAGAAAATTGTGTCACTTAATCTCTCCACATATTTTTGCACCCGACCATGATATGTGATAATTTATTACTTAATAGAAGGTAAATAAAATATAGGTTGATTTTTCTCTACTTTCCAAAATCATTTTTCCATACGTTTTTTCCTTATCTGATCTATTTAATTACAATACCAGATTGACCTATGTGTGTGTACCTGTTACTCGACTATTGTACGCCCTAAAAAAACACAAAAAGGGTTGTATATTGAGAAGGTCAAAAACCACCCTTCCTCGATTTTTTATCTTGTTATAACTATTACAATTTGTATCGTGAGGAGATCAAACAAGGGTTGGGATAAGAGTGTGAGATTTGTTTCAAGTTAAACTGTTTAAAAAAGTAATAATAATAAATGAGGGGAGTGATGAAATGTATAGAATTTGGGGATATATAGGTCAGGAGATTATGGTTTGACTTCTGGGAATGCTTAAGTGAATGGGTCTTTAAATTTTATTGAGAAGAACGTGGGTCACGTTCAATGGAAAGTATCTTGTATGTAGACAATTATTAAAATAACTTACATTTACTCAATAGAAAGTGGAATGTATAGCATGAAATGGTTGTCACACACACGCACATGTTGAGAATTAGTGACATGATTAACATTTAAATTATTTTCATTTATTGGTATCATGCATCTCTTGGAATTTCATTTGGATAAAATTTTTGAGACGTCTTTCTCAATGATCATTGAGAATAACTCCTTGGTGTTTTTTTTTACTTTGATCACATTTCTATCAGCAATTAAATTTTCATTGAATGTTAAATTTTTCTGAAGTTGGAAATATCTACATGCATAATTTCTGAAAATGTAACTTTTCCCAGGAGTGAAAATGTTTATGTGTGGGGATGTGATCACACTACGATTCACTGTTTCATTTTCACCCTTACACCACTATGATAAACTAGTTTTTTATGGAAAATTATAAAAATAATAAAAAAATTCATTTCGTGTTTGATTCAATTATATTTTATTTATTACTATTAAAATGATTAATGATACTTGTTTTGATAATCTCATTGAAGTTGAAGGTGATTTGGAGGGATCATGATGATGTCCAAGAAAAATGGGCCAAACTACGTAGGATTCATGTAGACCAATGGGCTCAACCACATATGTCTACTACAATATGCATCCAAATGGGCTGAAATTTTGTGGACTAGTCCAAAATTTTATGGGATACATTTCCAAGTTACTTTTTTTATTAAGAAGGAGAAACAATACAACAATTAAATAAAACAGAGCCTCCTAAGGAGGTCTAAATTGATGAAAGCCAAGGGCATCTCCATTGATCAAGTTAACCCCTTCAGGATTCAAAGTAGAAATGTCATGCAGACAAACCGGATCATGACAATAGACTTCCATAGAAGAAATATGATCTACCACTTGGTTACCCTCGCGCCAGGTGTGGCTGATTTTGGTATCATTGGAGAGAATACCTTGGCACTTTCTGATAATACAGATAATAGACCATGGAGTAGAGAAGATATCCTTCAAAGAATCATGCAGAATTTTTGAATCTGTTTCAACTTCAGCAAAATCTAATCCCTTCTAGTGACAAAGGCTGATACCTGTGACCGTGGCCTTGGCTTCGGCCTGAAGAGAAGATCCATGTCCTAAATGGGAGGAGAAGGAAATGAGGACTGATCCCCATGAATCTCGGACAACCCCACCCCCATGTAGAACTCCCATAGAGCAGGACCCGTCAGTATTGAGTTTAAATCCCCTGATAGGGGGACTCCATCTAACCTAGAGGCCTCTGTCAAAACCACCTCTCTACTGGACAACATGAGGGATGGAAAACATCCAGCTGAAGGATAGAGCATCCCGCCAGTTATAGAGAAGACGAGCCATATCAATTAGTATATTTTTTGACCTGATGATAAGAGACTTACCCGTAGACCGTAGCCCCTCAATCCTGAGCTTATTCCTGGATTTCCATATGGACCAACACCCAAAAAGGAGAATCAAAGAGCGTGATGTATTTTTCGTCCCTCTGGCTCCCAACCCATGAAACCACTTGTCAAAGAATTGAAGTTCCACCAGGCTAGGATAAATTTTTTTGTTAAAGTCCCCATAATAACTCCATACTGCATTCTCCCAAACCCTAGAGAAAAATAGGTGCTCCGCCATTTCCTCTTTGTAGACTGTACAACATGCGCACTGAGAAACAAGAGGGATTCCACATTTTTTTATATTTTTGTCCATGCGAATGGCGTAGTTCCTAATTCTCCATAACATGAATCTAAACATTGAGGGACCCATCTTGGGCCATAGAAATTCATCCCAAGTTTCCTGAGCATATGGCGTTCCCCACGTGAGACCAAAATTACGAGCAGAAAAGATCCCCATTGAGGAAGGAGAAAACCCGCATCTATCGGGGTCCTGCGATAAAACAATAAGGTTGAAGAGGACCTATTGTTCCTCATCCAACACCGCTTTAATGAAATCCAGGTGTTCACTTTCTTCCCTAAACGTGATAGTGGGAGCAGGACATCCATGGAAGCCAAGCACCTTCCCCACCCAGATGTTGTGACAGAAGGAAATCTCACACCTTCCGAGAATCCATTGGAGTGACCAATAAGTTCAGAAATTAAGAGCAGAATGTTGGGCCAAATATAAGAGCCCTGTCCCACCACCGAGGACTAATGGAAAAAATAGAGGGTCCATTGTTTTCCCCCAAATCATACTCTGATCCACAACTTCCCAAGCTAGTTTAGATTGCATGCTTCTGAGGGTGTCATCCAAACATTGAACATTAATACCATCTTCCCTAGTAGGCCTAGCCACTCTTCTCCAGGCTCCCCAGTGTCTTTTCCTTTCGGCCAGAGGATCCTAAATGAACCCAGAAAGATGTTTGTCAATGCTGTTGATGACACCTTTCAGAGGTATGACCGTAGAGAGAGCATGAACTGGATTATCCAACAATAAACTATTAATGAGAGCAATACGACCACAAAAAGATAAGTACCTATTTTTCCAGTTGTGGATGCGGTTCGCGATCTTGTTGATAAGGAAATAAAAGTCCCGAATCCAAAGTCTTCTAGGGGAAATAGGATCCCCAAGATATTTCATAGGAAAATAGCCTCTTTTCATGGCAAGATTGTTTTGAATATCAGAAATCCGACTGGTAGAACATTTGTTGGAGATAAAGAAGAAGCTTTTCTCTTTATTGATAAGTTCTCCACTCCAGTGTCAGTACTCCTCCATAATCCTGTTCAACTCATATATAGACTTTTTTCCAGCATTAATAAACACAAGATTATCATATGCAAACATAAGGTGAGAAATGGGTGTAGTCCTCATTTTCCTCCGATATGCCAAAATATATCCATTATTGATGCTCCTATAGATGAGCTTGCTCAATACCTCCTGAGTGAGGATGAAAATGATGGGGGGCAAAGGGTTCCCTTGACAGAGGACACGACAGGACTTGAAGAAGACATAAGACTTCCCCAAGAACGAAACCGCCATCCACTGAGAGGTGAAACATCTAAATAGAAGGTCAATATTCTAGGGAGGAAATCCCATGTTAGCCAACACCTTATTAATGTAGCCCCACTCCACATGATCATAGGCTTTATTCATATCTAATTTGAGAGCCACATTTGAACCCTGGGTTTTAAAGTTAATATCCCTTATCATATCATGTGCATAGGCAATAGCACCTTGGATAGACCGGCCCCTCACAAATCCATGCTTCTCCATGGAAATCCATCGCGGAAGATGAATAGACAACCTTTCATTAATGACACTCACGAGGAATTTATATGGGAACTTACACATACTCACCAGTCTGTATTGCATGATCGAAGAGGGGCTCCTGTTTTTTGGAATAAGGACCATAGTGGTGGCGCAAGCATCCCGCGACAAGCTACCTCCCCTGAAAAAGTCCTGAATAGCTGAAATGACATCCTCCTTAACGACAACCCACGAGCCTCTATAGATGGAGCCCGAAAAACCATATGGTCCTGGGGTGCTATCTGGGTGAAGGTTCATCATGGCTGTGTAGATCTCCTTTTCATCCGGAATTTAACTCAACCTCTCATTTTCCTCCCACAACATCTTTGTCATCCGTATAAGATCCATATTCCAAAATAATATTGGGCCTAATGGGTCTTTTTCTCTCTTTGATACATGCATGAAAAAACGTAGTGTTTTTATCACCCTCTCTGTGCCATTTAATTCTTGCAGTTTCCTTGTCCTATCGTTCCTGGGACAGGAGCATTTCAGAATGAATTTCCTTCCTGTTATAAATTTCCTCAAAGGTGTGGTCATCCCACACTTCTTCTAACCATGTTTCAAGACTTTCAGCCTCCTTCACTGCACCATCAATCTCACTGTCAAACCGAGGGATATCTTTCACCCATGACTAGAGAAGAGAATTGAGATGCCTCATTTTATTATGAATGGAAATCCATAAGTTACCTTGGCCTAGAGAGTTCCAAAGATTACCAATGATCTCCTGATAACCTGGTTTGCTAACCCACTGTTGGAGAAAATGAATCATCTCCTAATAATTCAGCCCATCCGAAATTGAAACCAAAAGGGGGGGAGTTATCAGAGATTCCATGAACCAAATAGTGCACCTTAGTGTTAGAGAACTTAGAAATGGATTCCAAGTTGTCCAAACACCTATCCAGGTGGCTCCACGAACGATGCGATCCCCTTTGGTTGTTACACCGGGTAAAATAGTCACCTGAGTATCCCAGGTCCATAAGACCTTTCCCAACCATGAACTATGTGAACTCTCTACTGGTTGTTCTCTGAAAAGGTCCTTATACTTTCCTCTCTTCTGGATTGGAAACAATATTAAAGTCCCCTCCAACAAACCAAGGTAAGTTTCCCGGGTGAAAATAATTTAGCTCACTCCATAGCTTATCCCTTTGAAGAGGGTCACAACTCCCATAAACAAAGGTCATGAAGAATCTGATATCTCCTGTACACACCTTAGTGGTGATAAATTGATCCCCTGTATGCACCATCTCAACAGAGGTGTTCTTGTTCCAAAATATCCAGATATGTTTTTTAGTTGGATCATCTTTCAACCAGCCATGCATATTGATCTTCCATGTGAACTCCCGAATTCTTGTAGGGTTCTACTTGTGTTCAATAATGGCGACAATTGTAGCGTTATGTTCTCTCGTTTCAGAGGCAATGAAATTAGTTTTCTCCCAGGAACCGAGAACATGGGCGTTCCAGATTAAGATAGGATTCATTGGAAGGAAAGGGCTCTGGCCTTGTCCCCAGAACTAGTAGCCAGCTTGAAATAGGAGAGTGGGCTCTCCTTGCGACTACTTTCTTTTGAGTGAGTAAAAACTCCCTCATGGTTAAACAATTTCATACATTTTAAGGATCCAAGGCCAACTGGGCAGGATTTGGGCCTATATTGAACCATGGGATCAGATAGGGGTGTCTCCTCTGGAGCCGTGGTTATAGAAGCTTGATCTGCCAACTGCAACTTCTGACCAAGGCCTTTGGGGGATACCTCAGAGAAACCATTACAAAGAAACTGATCCACCACCAAATGATCCCCTGAAGCTACAGGAAAACTGCCAGGTGATACAGAGAGCAGGGGCGATAGCGCTAGGAGACCTGAAAGGTAGGTTCTAAACCCTTACAGACACTCCTCCAAGTATATATTAAGAAGCGGATTTGAGAAGAGACTAGGAGAGACCAAGAAAATACCATGCTGAGGGGAAAGAACATCTTTAAGAATAACGGGAACTAGATCCTTACACAAAACTGAAACACCCTCATGATCAGTGCCCGAGGACAGCGCTGTATCCAGAACACTGGGAGAAGGATCCTACATTGGGCCACCAACAGAAACCTAGGATTTCCTCTGCAGATCCTCAATAGGGGAGTAGAGAGACCGATCCAACACCTTTTTCCTGAGGGACGAATTCATAGATGGCCGACACCATTCTCCTTGTCATTGTTTTCGACACTCCTAAATTGAATGACCCTGCAACAAGCAATGGGAACAAAACAAGGGGAAACACAGCGTAGAGGATCTCCTGGTTCCAGCAGGTTCCATCCTGAATACAGAGAGATATCTTGTCCAGTGGGAGGATAGAAGTGTCCATTTCCACACATAAACAGGCCACAGAGAAATCCTCACCACTAGAAGACCTGACATCAGAGCACAAAAACCCCCCAAGAGCATCTCCAATCACTCTGAGGAACCCCCCATTCTAGAAAGGAAGAGGGAGTCCTGGAAGATGGATCCAGACCGCAACCATCAGATTTTCCTTGCCCCTGTGCACATCCCAAGACCAGCGAGACAAACTGAAACTCCATCGGCCAAAAACACGAGGATCCCTACACCACACTTGTAAAAAATCCTCTTCTGAGTACATAATAGGGCAGAAGGAATTCTTGTGAAAATCCGAGATCTGAACTACAAAGAGGAGGCCCCAAGAGAGAACGACGCATTTGAAGGCCGCTAAGGAGGGCTTCGCATATCCAAAATAGTCCACAAGCTTCCACTTTAAGCAAGCCTCCACCTCGACAAAGGTAGAGGTAGGGAACAACAGGGAGAGCCCACCAACATCATGAGAAATATTCGGATCCAGGACACTTACCTCTGGGAAGCAAGGAGGACGAACATCACACACCGATCTGCAAAGAGCCTCCTTGAATGAGCTGGGCCCAGGGGGCGGAGGAGAAGGTCCTACCCCTTCACGGGGATCTGGAACGGAGGGCACCTTGGCTGGGAGGGACTTCAGCGGGCAAACAACGGGAAGACCAACGACGCAAAAATTTGAAAAAAGTGGCGGTGCGTAGGGTGCATTCTCCGGGGCTGAAAAAGAAGCCATTTTATGGGATACATTTCATATAAGGAAACTGAAGCCTCATTTGGTCTCTATGATGCCCATCTGCTACCCAAAGAATCAAATCTGCATAAAGCCAAATTCAGTGTTTGATATTTTATCAATATCTTGAGCGGTAGTTGTCCAAATGGTGCCAAACTTTTTGTGGAGATAGTAAAGAGGTAGGGAAACATGTTCCTAGTTTTTTTTCAATTAAATATTCGACTTTAATGTGGTTGAAACCTATGGTTTAATTTGTTTTACACAATATGTGTGACCAAAACCACATTTAACTTTACCTATAAAATGGATGCTTGGGATCCTCATTTTCATGTTCAGCCAGGAGTCAAAGCTCTGCCGTTTTAGAGTCCTAGAAAAGTATCATCTTCATCCTAGAAGTTCTGAAGCCCCCTATCATCATAGGGGGAACAAGCATGAAGAGGGAGTTCCACCCGAGCTTCCTCCTCCTCCCGATGTCGAGATAAATGGTGGGTGATCATTGCGAGGGAGATACACACTTGGAGAGGGAGTTATGGTGCCTTATATTCTACTCATTTTGTGTAATTCGTGTGTGAATTATTTAACATATGTTTAATTTTTATATTAATCTTACCTGAATGCATTGATTTGGTTTAATTAATTGAAACATTTCTTATTTCAATATCGATTGGGTTGAGATTCATGTGGGAATATTGGGTTGTTCTGAATGGACAACATAATCATCCTCTTTCTCTCTCACATACATGATATTTTAGTATGCTTTGGTAGACCTCACTCAATTCTGTAGGTCCAAACCTTTACAACATGATTGTTGTGTCAATGCATGGTTCTTTGTGCATCATTTTAAGAGGAAATAAAGTAACCAAGATCTTGGTTAACCCTCAACCAAAGGATGACACTAAATCCTAATAATAAATTAAGAATGAGGAAATCATCAAGTGTTGTAGTAACTTTGCAATGGTCACTTATTTATCTCATATTTTTTAAAATCCACTTTTTTTCCAGCTTTAGAAACTCTTTATATTAAGTTACTTTCTTAAAAATTTTAAAAAATCAACCCCATCTTTTGTGTAATTTGTGTGTGAATTATTTCACTTATGTTTAATATTTCTATGATTTTTCTCTGAGTGCATTGATTTGGTTTAATTAAGTGAAACCTTTCTCATCTCAACACTGATTGGGTTGAGATTCAAGTGGGAATCTTGGGTTGTTCTGATTGGACAACAAAATCATCCTCTTTCTCTCTCACGTACATGAGATTTCAGTATGCCTTGGAAGACCTCACTCTATGATTGATGTCCTAACATTGACATCACGATTTTTGTGTCATGGGGTGGTTTTTTGTGCATAATTTTAAGATAAAAGAGGGGAACCAAGATCTTGGTTACCCCTCAACCAAAGGATTACACTAAAACCTAGTAATCAATTAAGAATGAGGAACTTTTCAAGTGCTGTAGTAAGTTAGAAATGGTCACTTATATATCTCATATTTTTCAAAATCCACTTTGTGTTTCAAATTTAAAAACTCTTTATGTTAAGTTACTTCCTTAAAATTGTTTTCAAAATCACCCTTATTTTGTTCTTGTTTTTAAAAATAAACACTCAAAACCTATCAACGCTCCTTATGAGATGACCTAGGGTCTTCCCTATACTAAAAAATCTTATTTAATTAACTATCAATTTGACATGTCATGCCAACATGGTCAATGCTCAAAGATCACAACACAACTCATCACAAATCTAATTATATGTCGTCACTGATATAATTTCTAGATCCATACAGTAATCACATGCTACCTGAAGATCAGCCAAATCCATCCCTGAAACACCAATATATTCATCATGTGAACTAACATTGTGAATATGGGGGTTTAATCACACTTGAGCCCACCCCAAAAATATCGAATTGGGACCCCATGATCTAAAAATGAAAAAAAAGAACATGTGGGGAAAAAGCATAATAAAAAATGTGAAATCATCAATGAACAAGTGTTATAATCAAATGATTACAAAAATAGGGATTTTTCTGGGTGAGATCATGGTATTACAAAATTGAATTGGATTAAACATTTTAATTTAGTAAAATGGCACATGTGAGGGGTTGGAAAACATAGATCAAAATAAGATAATAATGAATCCATGCTTATGAAATTAGAAAGGGGAGAAAACAACAAAAGGAATTACCTAACTTTATTCATGATCAATCGTTGGTAAGGAACATGTTTTCTAGCAATGAGAAAGTCCCATCCCACCCTGTGGTATGGGGGAATAGAAAAAACCAGAAAGGATTTAGCCATAGAAGATGGAGGGTCAAACTCCTCTGCAACTGCTTCCTCCTGACTACCCCAATCAGAGGATCATAATGAGCTAGAGAGGACTATAGAATCCATGTTGAAAGAAGATAAAGAACCTGATGTTGAACCCATAATTCTATCTTGGAATGTATTTCATGATGGTCATCCCGAGTCACCTTTCTCAGTATCATCAGAGACGTTCTTGGAGAAACTTGTTAGACTTGATGCGGAGTACCATCAGGAAGAGGTTCCAATAGGCAATGAAATATATCATCTTTTGAAAAAGATGTAGGTGATCCCAACACCACCATAGCCCCCATAGATTCCACTCTGGTATATATTAATATTGATGAAGGGTAGGATTAGGTATATGGTGGAGAATATGTTCTACCCCACATCAAATTTACGGTCCATCAAATGGTTCATGAGACGTGACAAAATAAATTACACACTGAATCAGCACTAAATGGAATTCAAGAAGTTGATGTCCCTCTATGAGGGGTGTTTCTTGGTCTAATAAATGGTCACCTGGCTCTCAAGAGTGTTTCTAGGTCTAATCACCCTCTTATCATGAGAAGAGGGAGGGGTGTTTCATTGAGTCTCCATATTGGAGAAATAGATCCAATTTTGGTATTATTCTGGGTAGGTCATTTTATTCTACAAGGAATGTTTTTGACTATCAAAAAAATATATGGAATCCACACATAATAAGGGTTATAGTAGAGTTTATTTTTCTGGGGAAGTGACTATTTAGTATCATTCTTGTGATTTTGTTATAGAAATCATTAAAAATCGATAAATGATTTCTTATGAACTAGTATTTTAGAAGAATAATTCAATTACATTATTGATAGGTTTGGAGAGTTTAAGGGTGAAATCTTTCATGTATCTATTGAAAAATAAGAATTTATTCATTGTGAACAAATATTCTTTCACAAAAAACACTAACTTTCTGTAAATGATGCTAATAAAAATTATTTTTAACTTATTTTAAGAAGTTCAATTTATTTGAATTGATTGAGGACTATGAATAATAAATCATGTGTCTTGGGTTGGATTTTTAAAAATTATAGTTTTATTTTATTTACCTTCTGGAAATAGGGAGTAGGTAGAAGGATTCCTCACATATATTTATAAGTATTAAAAAGCCACTATGATGGTGGAATGTTTTTATACCATAGTAGTTCCACATGTGTAGGGGCAGTTGGTTGAGCAGTTTGTCTTTTAAATACACCACCTAGATTCATTTTTAGAATCTTGGTTCATTATGGTGGATTGAATTTTTAAAAATTACATTTTTTGTGTTTTAATATTTCATGAGACAATATTTATGAAGAAATCCTACAAAAAGAATCAAGATCCAGGCTTATAGAGAGAGAAAATAAACCATATAAAAAGTATTTTAGGAATTTCTCTTCATAGAAATATTTTATACCAGCTAAAATAAATATATTCGGATACTAGGCCACACCAATCCTTCATGGATCACTCTAATAATATTTTGTATAATGGACTATCAAGGGTTAATGATTTAGGAATGGATATTCATTCCATGAAACATAAGTGTAGAGTATCCCTAAATCCTCTTGTTAACTTCTGGAATCCACTGCTTTGAATAAATGAAATCTTATTAATTCCAAAGGCTCTTTAAAGTCTGTATTTACCCTATTTAAATATCCTATCTTCACATTTATTCAAGAAATTATTACCCCTTCTATAATAAAATTCTTTCTAGGGTCCTATACATTGGCCCTTCATCCTCTTCCTACAAATGTATCACCCTGACATCCAAATTATACATGGATAAATTATTCACCTTAATGTCTCAAAAATCTGTGTCAACACACTATCAACCAAGACAAAACCCTGAAAGGATTATTTCATCCAATCCTCCTCCATTGCCTCCTAACATACATTATTGAGTCACCATGCACTTTTGTGTGCTTATCATCAATCATAATTTCCTTTCACAATAGGAATAGGGTTCTTCATATAATATTTCCTGTAAATTTACTTCCTAACTAGTAGGGTTATGAAATTAATTTATATATTTTTATTCCCTTTATAATGGGTATCGTTATCTTTATATAACCAAATCAACATTACATAGACCAAAAAACACTGCCTGACTACTCTGAGCTAAACCCCAATATTATCAATCATCCAGCCTGCCTCCTTACATCAATTGAATGAGCTGGAGCTGAAACCAGGATACCAATCTGGTGTATATACCAATGTTTATGGTCTAGTTCACATTTCCCATGTGTCTAATCATCTATCCTTTTTTCAATTACAAATGGGAAGGACATGAAAAAGGAATCATTTTGGTGTGTTTCTATTTGACTTTAGTCACAAATATAATCATCTGTAAATTGATTACCCATATTTTTTAATCAAATAGTAGAATAAATAGTATACTAAAAATTATTTTCTACCCATCTTATACATTGGTTTTTTCATTGAGAGTGATTTGATAGAGAGATACTAAGTAAATCTATATACTATAATAGATTCCCTAGAGGTGGAAGCTAAGGTGGAACTTGAATCATGACATCTATTCTAGGTATTCCAAACGAAGCAAAAACTCATTGGTCTAGGGTTTGAGGAAAAGTGGACAATGTTAATCGAATGAAATATGGTATATAAAATGTATTAGTGATAAGTGACTCATAGTCAATATATATTATTCTTAGAGGATGGAGAATAGAGATACATGACTAGAAGATGAAGTTGCGACATTATAGAACAGACTCCACCAGCTGGAGAAATGATAGAATTTTTCATTCCAAAACATATAACAACCCTACTCCTTATTACACACATAAACATGATATATTACAGAAACATTCAATTAAGACAACTCTGAGGATCTATAGGTCTAGTGTATTGCTAAATTAGGATCATTACATAAAAACATAGAACATAAAACACAACAACTTTATTGAAAACTTATTTTACATGACCACACCATTACTTCTTACTTAGTATTGCATGGGATAACCTGAGGACATGCATAAGAAGAGGGTGCGATATAATGCCCATTAAGGGAGTAAAAAAAGCATAACATGAATAATATAGTACATGTTAGGAAATAGGAATATCAATGGATCACAAGATAATCATGAAAATAAAATCATGATATAGCATGGTTATCATAACATGGAAATTTAGAAACAACATTTAACATCATATTAGCACGATCCAAGACACATTGCACATTGAACACGAGTAAAACCACATTGCACATGAATTAGCATGATTAAACCGTCATTTTACCTTAATTAGAATTATTAGACCCTAATTTCACTTGACATATCATTATACTTATCTTTATCAAATGTATTGGAGTGCTATCCAGGTGCACCCTTTATAAAAATTTCATTTAATGCATAAGTGTGCAACATGGATCATATAACAAGGAATCATTAAACATAATCATTTATTCTATGATAAAGGAATGTGGACTACATAAATGAAACTCTATAATAAATAGGTATATGTTCATAATGGTGAATACCCTTGATATGTAAACGAGTGTGGTATTCACTTACACCATGATTTTGGCATGGGAAATTTTGGCAGCATAACGAAGTAAAATAGAAATCATAAAATGGGTTGATGAGAGTGAAATGGGTCTATCATCATTTATATATAAAATGGACAGTAAGGGGGTAAAGTAACATAATATAACAATATATGTAATGGAATTTAGATGCATAATATGAAATAATTTATTGAAAACAAATGAGAAGGAAGAAATTCCTTATGGAATTTCGGCATGGTAACAAGTGTAATGGGAGGCATTAGTGAGAGAGAAAGTGGTCTCTAATCATTCAAAAATATGGAGGGAAGTATGGGGCATGTTAAATATCGTACCAAAAAATTTTTAATTGAAAATAAAAAGGCATAAAAATATTAAGAAACTTGGACATAAATATGGAAGGAAGGAAGGTGAGGATCCCTTACTAGGAAGTGTGATCCCAAAGGCTTGGGAGAGGCTTGAGAGAGGATTATTGAGAGATTGAGGCACCTTGGGAGGATTATAGAGAGAGGATGGAATAATATGGTCATGATCCAATGGTTTTTAGTGAAGAGAAATGGGATATTGAGTGGGTTTATATAGGAAAGGAGAGGTAATTCTTTATTATTTAGGTTTTGGACACTACATATTAAACTAATCAAAACCACAAACCATCCCATTGGCTTTCCCATGTTTTTTTTCCAAAGTGGAGTGGAAAAATTTATTTTATAAGGACAATTTAAGAAAGTATTAATATATTAGGCTTTCTTATGTGGAGTTAGTCACACTCTAAAAGAAATCATTTTAAAAAGATAAAATATTTTATAAGTCTTGGAGGGTCCACTAAGGCACCATAAAATTAAAAAAAATCAAAAATAGAACTAGTTTAAAAGTAAAACATATATTTTCCAAAAACTTCTTTTATATTATTTTATTAAAACAAAATTTGGGTCATTATGATGTTATGAATCACATTATATATTTAGACGCTATTTAAATTTTACTCAAAAATTTGACTGTCTCTGAAAATTATGAAAAATTCACCATTAGATAATTTCAATGTCCTGAATCCGAAAATAATATTCCATTTATCTAAATAATTTCTAAATATCTCAATTTTCACTTTTAAAATAAAAACCAACATTTATAAAAAATTCATGGGTTTTGACAAAAAACAACTTTCAATCCTTAACAAAAATTACCATTGTATTCATAAAAAATTATACGATCATTTATATTTAGTAAAACGTAATTTAGTAATAATATTTTATTAAAATATTATTAAATTAAAAACTCCATTAATTCATAAATTATTATTTCTTTATTGAATATTAACTAAAAATACTATTTTTTACTTTAATAACCATTTGCAAAGTAACAAAAATAAATCAATTTATATAATTTTTAAGAAAAACTAATGCACCTAATCACCTTACTAGGGTCTTGTTCCACAACCCCTTATAACAACGGAATAATACCTAAGGGCAAGGTGGGCGATGGTGAAAAATTCTTTGGGAATCTCGGGTAACATCGCTCGTGTGGTAATCTCTATTAACTTCCACTTCTACCATAGGTGGTTCCATTCAAGATTAACGTGTTGAAGCTCAGCATGGGATTTTTCAAGAGAGAATACTAGTGAAGCTACCTCATTTACAATCTCTAACTAATGGGATTCATATGGACAAATTCTTCTGGATGAGACCATCGTTTCTTTTGTCTGAGTAAATTGGATTTGTTAAAGCCCTATATTTATACTAATCATGTGATCACTATTAAATAGATATATTCGAAACAGTAACAATTCATAATGTTATTTTAAAATCAAAAAACATAAACCAAGGAAGTTTATATGTTTTATGTAACTGTTTTACATAATATGACATTCAATTAGATCAAGTGTAATTTTCATTAATAAACATTTTGGTCGTTAAAATATTCCCCCTTAAAAAATGTTTTCCTCAATATTTTAATTTCACACACTAAAACAGACAAGGGTAACTCTACTTCATCACTTCCTCTGATTCCCACATTTCCTCTTTAAACTTGTAGTTTCTCCACAAAACCTTAATGAGGGGCATTGTCTTATTTTGTAGAACTTTTCCCCTACAATCTAATATATTCACTGACTTCTCTTCATAGAAGAGGTCATTATCCAATTGTACCACCTATGGATTGAGTACATGCAATGGGTTAGGTATGTACTTCTTCAAGAGTGATACAAGTAATACATCATGTACTTGAGATAGGTTTGGAGGGAGTGTTAGTCGATAGGCCACTACTCCAATGCGATCAGGGATCTCAAAAGGGATGATGTACCTTGGACTAAGATTCCCATTCTTTAAAAATCTCATAACTCTATTCCACGGTGATATACAAATGAATACCATGTATCTAAAAAAGGTCTCATCGACGGTTGTTAGCATAACTCTTTTCTCGACTCTGAGCAGCTTTAATGTGCTGCTGGATGGTCTTAACCTTATCCACCATTTCTTTAACCATTTTCAGGCCTAGGAGCTATCGCTCCCCAACATCATCCCATCATGTCGGTGTTCTTAATATCTTCCCATAAAGGGATTCATAAGGATCCATTTGGATGCTTGAGTGGAAATTGTTATTTTAAGAGAAATCAACCAAATGAATATGTTGATCACATCCTCCTTTGAAGTTCATTGATCATGCTCTCAACATTTCCTTAAGTGTTTTGTTAGTATGCTTATATTGGTCATTATTTTGATGATGATAAGACATACTGAGGTTCATATCAGTATTCAGAGCATGTTGGAGACTCTTCCAAAACATAGAGGTGTACCCTAGATCTCGATCAGATACAATTGATAGCGGTACTCTATGCATCCTTACCACATCTCTGATGTATATCCATGTCAGTTGATCCAATGAGAAATACTATCGAATAGTAAATTATTGTGCAATCTTAGTAAACTGATCCACAATAACCCAAATAGCATTGTTTCCTTTGGCTGTCTTCAGACATCCAGTGACAAAGTCAATGGTGATGTTCTCCCATTTTCATATTGGTATGGGTAATGGTTGCATCATCCCCTTAGACTTCTGCCTCTCAGCCTTCACTTGCTGACATAGTGGACACTTTGATGTATACTCAGTGAAATCCATCATCATGTTATCCCACCAATAAAGCACTTGGAGATCTCAATAAATCTTTGTGTTTCCAAGGTTAATGGAGAAATTCAAACTATTTGCATCATCCCAAAGTTCATTCTTTAACTCCGGAATTGATGGAACACATAGTCTTGTACAAAATCTCACAATTTCATCTTCATTGATGTTTAACTCTAAATATTTCCATTTTTTTATAGTTTTCACTTTCTTCTGAATTTCCACATCATCTTTTTGAGCATCCTTTAACCTTCCCAAAAGAGACAGTTGAGAAATAATTTGTGAAAGGATTGATGATTTTCACTTCATTATTATTCCCATGTCCATCTTTATCAAATCTAAGATGATTGGATCCTTTTCAATTCTCATCAGTGACAAAATCACTGGGTCCTTTCTTCTTAGAGCATATACCACCTTGCTCACTTTCCCAGGGTGGTAATGGATTGAGCAGTCATAGTATTTGATCAGCTCTAACCATATTCGTTGGTGCATATTCAGATATTTTTCTGTGAATATATACTAGAGTATTTTTTTATCCGTGTATATTTCACACTTCTCCCCAAAGAGGTAATGTTTCCAAAACTTTAAAGTGAAGATTATTGTAGCCAACTCTGGATCTTATGCTAGATATTTTTTCCCAGGAAATTTTAATTGCCTTGAAGCATAGGCAACGACTTTGTCATTTTGCATGAACACACATCCCATGACCTTCTTTGAAGCATCACAAAATACCATGAAAAGTTCTCCACGTGTGGGTAGTGCAACCACATACGCAGTGATAAGCCTCCTTTTCAACCCCATAAAGCTATATTCACATTCATCACTCTAAGAAATCTTAACCCCCTTCTGGGTTAGCTTGGTAAGAGGGTTGGAAATTCATGGGAAATTTCTCACAAATCAGTTATAACATCCAACTAACCCTAGGAAGCTATGGATATCCATCACCGATGTTGGCCTCAACCATTCCTCAATTACAAATTTCTTGGAGGGATCCATAGATATCCCATTTATTGGATTGATATGAATAAATAATGATACTTCCTTCAACTATAACACACACTTGATGTAATTTTCATAGAGATTATCCTTTCACAAGGTCTCTAGTACATAGCTTAAATGCTCCTCATGCTCTTCCATGGTTTTGGAGTATATTAGAATTTGGTTTAAAAAGTCTGACGTAAATTTGTTGAGGTAATATCTAAAGTCTCTATTCATTAATTCCATGATGATTCCTATAGCATTAGTGAGTCCCAAAGGCATTACTTTGAATTCATAGTGCCTATACCTTGTACAAAAAGAAGTCTTGGGGATATCCTCCTTATGTACCCTTAATTGGTAATATCCCAACCACAGATCCACCTTGGAGAAGTATTTTGATCCACATAGATGATCGGACAAGTTATCAATTTTTGGAAGAGGATAATTTTTCTTTATCATGATATTGTTGAGATAACGATAAATAATGAAAAGGCACATTGTCCCATACTTATCCTTAACAAAGAGGATTGGTGCACCCCATGGTGAAGAACTTGGGCGTATAAACCCTTTATCCAGATTCTCCTACAGTTGTTTCTTGGGATCTTCAAGCTCCACAAAATCCATTCTATATGGAGTCATGGATATTGGAAACTCCCCAGGTATAAGGTCAAATGAGAATTCAACATCTCTTCTAGAAGGAAAACCAAGCAATTCCTTGGGAAACACTTCAAGAAATTCCCTCACAATAGGCATGTATTCACGGATGGTTTCTTCCTTAGAATCAATCATCTGAGTAAGATACAAATGCTCATAGGGAAATAATATCCACACTTGAGATGATATTGCTAAAGATGATTCATCCTCCTACTTGCACTTGTACAGAATCAGGGGTCAATTATCCATATGGAGAGCGATTTCCCTCTCATGACAATTTATTTTGGTTCTATATTGGGAATGACAATACATGACATGAATTTCATAAAATTCCACTAGAGGGAGTATGATGAGGTTCCCTGAGAAATTCATACCACAAATTTTGACATAGGAGGATTTATATTCATGGGATGTAATGATTTCCCCATTTTCCATCCTCACCGACATCTCTATTTCCATGATTTTTGGTGGTGTTGGGACTGTTCTACTAAAATTTCGGGATATAATAAAATGCATAGAACCAGAATCAGAAATTATGTTCACTATTCTTGATTGAATAACTAGCGTACCTTTCACTACTTCATTGTTGGGGTTCACTTATGCAGAAGTGATAGAATGAGATCTCCCTTACTGCCTTGGATGTTGTTGGTTTCCTTCTAAAACCCTAGGCTTAGGGAATTGGTTTTCAAAGTGCCCTGGTTCATTATAGTTGAAGAAATGGACAATGCCTTGAGGGTCAAACAGAGATTTCCTCCCCTCTTTCACAACAACAGGTTTATCTTGTCAGTAATTAATGAACAGGTTCCCTTCCCTTCAACACCTAAATCATTTCCTCATCCACATCAGAATATTTACAGGGTGATTCTTTCTAAACCATTGGAATGTGGGGTGATGGAATTTCTTTTCACCATTAGATTTATCCCTCGAACCGCCATAATTAAATTCCACTTTTCGCTTCTTATCGCCACGATACACCTGAAATTTACCGATCTCCATTTTATCTTTGAGGGCACATCTGAAAATTTTCTCATATATCTCGAAGTCACAGATCACTAGGGCTTTCCATATGCTAGGTTTTAGCTCACTAAAGATGCGATAAACCTTGAATTTAGGAGTAATGAAAAAGTTGAAGGTGTATCATGCAAGACTTGTGAAGTTTTCCACGTATGCTATGATGGATTCATTGTATTTTTTCTTGAGGGAAAGGAATTCACTTTCCATCTTATGTTGGTGGGTGCGAGGAAATTTTTTATCAAAAAATATTTTCTAGAATTCCTTCCATTCCAACGCCTTGATCTCTTCCTCATGCTTTGTATTTTTGATCAATGTCCCCCATTGGTCAGCTTCACCCTCTATACAATAAGCATCCAGAAGAACCTTCTCTTGTTCAGAATATTGAAGGATGGATAATATCTTCTCTAAGGAGATGATCCATTGTTTAGTGATTGAGGGATTGGATGATCCATTAAAAGTAGGTGGCCTTTGTCTCATAGAACTCTCGATTTTATATTATTCTTTCTTGGGGGGGGGGGGTTGGATGCTTCTCTTGAACCATGTTTCTATTCAAGAAAGTGATTTAACTGAGAGAGTATCATAACAAAGTTTATGATTCCCACTCCCATCATATTAGGCATCTCATTAAAACAATCATCACATTTATCTTGACATTGGTTATTAGCCTGATTCCTCATATTACCGGCTATTTTCTAGAATAGAAGGAATGTTAGGGATAAAACATAAAGGGGAATCCAATGAAAAAGGGATAACATATAAATTACATTTATTTCCTTAACTTATGAATTTATAGGCTTCAATATATGTTATCCATGATCTACTTCCCAACATATATTCTTAGGGAATTTTTTATTCCCTTAATAATGGTTCATAATAAGATTATTAATTTACCAAAGCATATCCCCTAGGAGTGTCGTTTCCATTAGCACAATAAGTCCTGTTGTCGTTCACCGATTCCCGTTCGAGTCTAGATCAAAGCGGTGTTTTTAGGTTTTACCTATAGATACATATGTTCCAAAGCCACCCATAATTGTTCATATCTAGTCATGGATGTATTTTTTTAATAAAACACATAATATATAGTCACAAAAATTTATGGATGTTATTATTATACTTATTCTTATCCCAAAGGATTTCACTTGGTTTTTCTAATCCTAATCCTAAAAATAACTAAACCCATCCTTTGATACAAACTACAACAGATCTACTCTTTATTACACACATAAACATTATTTATTACATAAAAATGCACTTCAGAAAACTCGGATGATAAATTGGTCTAGTGTATTGGAAAATTAGGAACATTACATAACAACTAAGAACATAAAACACAACATCTTTATTGAAAAATTATTTTATGTGATCACAACATACCTTTGTACACAACATTGCATTAGATAATTTGAGGAAAGGCATAAGAAAAGGGTGAGATATAAATCCCAATAAGGGAGTAAAAAAGGAATAACATAAACAATATAGTGCATTTTAGACAATAGAAATATCAATAGAGCACAAGAGAAACATTAAAATAAAGGTATGATATAGAATGATTATCATAACATGGAAATGTGGCAACAACATTTAACATGATATTAGCATGAGCCACGACTCATTGCACATGGATCATGAGTAAAACCTAATTTCACATGAATTATCATGAGTAAACCCTCATTTAACTTGAATTAGTATGAGTAAAACCTCATTTCACTTGATGTATCATGATACTAATCTTTACCCAATGCATTGGAGGTCTATCAGGGTGCACCCTTTATAAACATTTCATTAAATGCATAATTGTGCCACATGAATCATATAAAATGGAATCATTCAACATAATCATTTATCCCATGATAAAGGAATGTGGAATATATACATTAAACTCCCTAATCAAAAATTATATGTTCATAAAGGTGAATACCATTGATATAGAAATGGGTATGGCATTCACTTACATGATGATTTTGGCCTAGGAAATCATTGTAGCATAACGACATCAAATCAAAATCATAAAATTGGTTTATCAGAGAGAAAGGGGAATATCATAATTTATAAGTGAAATGGACATTAATAGGATCATGGAACATAATATCTCAAAATATTTAATGGAATTTAGATGCACAATATAAAATAATTGCTTGAATGTAAATGAGAAGAGTGAAATTCCTTATGGAATTTCAGCATGGTAATAGGTGTAAATGGGACACATTAATGAAAGATAAAGAGGTCTCTCATCAGTCGAACATAAGGAGGAAAGTATAGGGGTGGTGAAAAATCATACCCCAATATTTTTAATTTGAAATAAAACGGTATAACAATATAAAGAAACTAGGACATAAATAAGTAAGGAAGGAAAGTGAGGATCCCATACATGGAAGTGTGATCCCAAAGGCTTGGGATAGGATTGAGAGAGGCTTCATGGGAGATTGGGGAAACTTGGAAGGATTATAGATGAAGGACGAAAGAGGTTGGTCGAGCTTCAAATGTTTTTAGTGAAGATAAATGGGATATTGAGTGGGTTTATATAGGAAAAGAGATGGAATTATTTATTAATTAGGGTTTGGACACAACACATTAAACTAATCAGAACCACAAACCATACCAAGGTTTTTTCCCATGGATTTTTCCAAAGTGGAGTGTAACAAATTATTTTATAAGGAAAATTTCCAAAAATATTAAAATATTAGGTTTTCTTATTTGGAGTTGAGTCACACTCTCAATGAAATCAATTTAAAAAATTAAAATGTTTTATATGTCTTGGAGGTTCTACTAAAGTACCATAAAATTAATAAAACAAATCTAAAATCAAATTATTTTAAAGGTAAAACATATATTGGCTGAAAAACCAGTTTATATTATTTTATTATATCACCATTGGGTCATTATTATGTCATAAAACACATTATATATTTAAATAGGTATTTAATTTTTACCCAAAAATTTGACAGTCTCAGAAAATTATTAAAAATTCAGTGTAACATAATTTCGAAGTCCTGAATCAAAAAATAATATTCATTTTATCTATATAACTTTATAAATATATGAATTTTAAATTTTAATATAAAAACCGACATTTATAAAAGAAATCATGGGTTTTAACAAAAACTGCTTTCAAACATTAACAAAAATTACCATTATATTCATAAAAAATTATACACTCATTTATATTTAATAAAAATTAATCTAGTAATAATATTTTATTAAAATATTATTAAATTATAAAATACATTAATTCATTAAAATAGATTTTGTAATTGAATATTAACTAAAAATACTATTTTTTCTTTACAACCCATTTACAAAGTAACAGTAAAAATTGAATGTATATTCTTTATACAAAAAAATAAATCACCTAATAATATTACTAGGGTCTTGTTAAAAAAACCCTTATACCACCCTTATAAGGTCTAAGGGTAAGGTGTGCGATGGTGATAGACTCATGGGGCGGTTCGGGTAACATCATTCGGGTGGTAATCTCTATTAACTTTCACTTCTCCCATAGGCGGTTCTGTTCAAGATTAATGTGTTGAAGCTCAGATTGGGATTGGTCAAGAGAAAATACCATTGACTCTACTTTAATTATTATCTCCATAAAATGGGCTTCATATGGTGCAATTCTACGAGATTAGGTCTTCGCTTCATTTGTCTGAGTAAATTCAATTTGTTAAAGCCCTATATTTTTACTAGTCATGTGATCACTATTCAACGACTATATTAATAATGATAAAAATTCGTATTGATATTCTAAAATCCAAAAACATAATACCAAGGAACTGAATAAGTTTTATATAACCGTTTTACATAATAAGACAATCAATTTAATCAATAGAAAATTTGATTAATAAATGTTTGGGTCGTGACACAAAAGATAAAGATCCAAATGAAACAATTCAAGATAGATGTGTAATGGTTAGTTTGTATCCATGTAGAGCATTCAAGTAAAGGTGATGATGATGAGAAGTTTGAAATTATGAAGGATAAAGAAACTAGTCATGATCCAAACACCAAAGTTAGTAGGAATAGGAAAAGGGAGAAGTTTGATGGAATGGAAATGTGTGCTACTAAAAAGGTGGATAAATTATTATTATCTAAACAAGTGGGGGGGCAAGGGGGGGTTAGATTCATAGAATGAAACCTTGATAATACTTTGGGAGATTTATGTACACCTTACACCACGATAAAAACAACCATATTAGATACCATACTTTTATGAGAATAATTTGAATTGAAAAAATAGACTTAGCCAACAATTTCCTATTTTTCATGTCATTGTAAAAGGGGGTCCAAAAACATATATCATGGAAATATTCATGGTTGGTTTTTCATTTATGTTGAGAAGAATGAATTAGGAACACATCAAATGGATTTAATTCCCCTTCTCTCTCGAATGTGTTTTCAAGGAGTATCTATACTACTTGAAACCAGTTGATTTCACTATATATGATGTAAATCAAAGGAACATTAAAGATTCTTTCAAATCTTGTGAAGAACAACCTTGAGGAAAGATATTCAATAAATAATGTCTGGGTAGATAGATTCCATAATTATTATGAGAGATTCAATAATCATTTCAGAAGTTGTCAACAACATTCCATTTAAAAACATCCGCTCACAACATTGTTCCACAAAGGACTACTTGATAGTAACAAAAACCATCTATATTCACCCTTAAAAAGAGAATTAATTGAAAATTAACCAATAGGAGAAGTAAAGGAAGTTGTAATACATAAAATTTTGGCATCAGGGATACTTTTATGAGAGGTTCCCATGAGTAAATCCAACAAAATTCCCAAAAATAACTTTTTTTTGAATCAAAGATGAAATAAGTAACCCCACTGGTAAGGAAAATAGTTCATAAAAAATATAATTTCCAACCAAAACTATTTAAGGATTGAAATTTTTGTTCTTCAGTAGGTCATTTCACTGACCACCATGATCAAGTGCAAGATACTGAAAGCTATGGTGTTTCCTATCAACAAGAAAATTTCAACAACCCATGGACAACCAAGGATAGAGAGAAAAATCATATTTCTTGTATGCATTTTGAAATTTGAAAAACCAAGACTAACCTATACTTCATCAACAATTCCATCAAACTATACAATTTCAATAAAAATTCATGGAAGGATCCCAATAGACTTTCTAACCATTAATATTTCAATAATTGGAATACCATGGTTCTCCAAACTCTAGCTCTCAGGTATAGATCCTTCACAAACCAGATCCTAACCTATAGGAACTAGCAATAGAGTTGAATGAATTAAAAAATTAGTTAGGGAATATAGTGGAAATGATGGATAAAAAACTAGGTATATCCCATCCTACAACAAAATCCAATAAGAAGGGAAATTTGAGTCTACTAACAACTAGAAGGTAGGAAATTGGACCTTCATTAAAACCATAATATGAAAAAAAACCATTCTTATCAACAAAGGGTAAAGGATAATTCCATTATCTATAATATAGCATGTAATTATTCCTCCACATGTCATCACCTTGTATGTTTCACTATTGTGTCTAGCTCACCACACTTTCTGGTATATCTATATCCTCCCTCCATTCCCTCCCATCCTAACCCTCTCGATTCCCATCTCCTCCAGTCTTCCCCTCTCCACCTCTACCTCACCTTCGGCTCCCCATCCTCCCAGGCTCCCCTCTCCTCCTCTGCCTCCTTATCTGCTAGGGGTGTCCATGGGTCGGGTTGGGTCGGGTTGAGGGCTATTTCGGACCTGACCCAAGAAAAATAGGTTGGATTGGGTTGGTTCAGGTCAGAGATGTTTTTGGATTCAGACCCGACCCAACCTGACCCATCTCAAATTGGGTTGGTTCAGGTCAGGTTCATCAGGTTAAGGAAAAAAATCGTTTGGTATTTTTTATGATCTGAACCCGCAGGTTGACCGAGTAACGACAAAAAAAAATGTTCAGTTATTTTTTTGGATATATCCTTGCGGGTTGATCGAGTTACGTATTCCTCTGATTCATATTCTTCACCACATTAGGGAACAACCATGTCCTCTGACCTGTAATAAATCAACCCAAGAAAACATCAGTCTAAAACTCAATAGTGTGATGTGATTATCTTTCCCGCAATTAGTTATCAAGGTTTTAGGAGGTTCAAGGAGAGGCCAGGATGGTGATGAGAATGGGTTAGTGTCTGACACTAATAAAATTGGCACCACACACAGCCATGATGGAGATGGAGGTGGTTGTATAGGCAGGGGGTACATGCAAGTGCAATGCATTGGATACACTGGAATGGTGAGGGCGAAGGAGATGTTCGATGATCATTTTCTTAGTCGATCCTCCACCGTTGGATCTTCGAATCATTAATATTGTTCTATCTTAATTTGGTTTTTTAATTTTTCTTTTGTTTTCGTAGAAAAATCGAATGAAATCCAGTTATCTTCACGTTTTTTGTTTGTTGATCGAGAATTGTTTTCCCATTAATTTCACATGTCTTGATTCCATTGAATTTATTGTATATTTGTCTTAGAGATGTCATGGAAGATTCAATGATATATTCGATTAATAGAATATTCATGTAATGGTGGGAGATGATATGGACTCAATGGATGGTGTATGAAAGGATAAAGATAACGGCATGGGGCGAGGGTGAGGGGGAATTGGGTCAAGAGGCAGGGGAGAGGGCGAAGTCTCAAGAGGCGACTCATAGTAGTCAGGTTGGTTGGGTCGAGTTGGGTCAATTTTTTCCCAACCCGTGACCCGACATAACCCGACCCTAATATAACCCAACCTGACCCAAACCGTGGTATAAATTTTTTAGCCCAACCCAACCAGACCCAACCCGATTGGGTCGAGTATGGTTGGTCAGGTTGGGTCAGGTTTGGACACACCCAAATCAAATTAATAATAACAATGAAAAACTTTTTAATCAAATAAATAATTAATATATGTTTATTATTTTGGAAGATAAGGACACATGAAAAGTGGGACTTAATATAAGGGAATTCATCTCAATTTCCTTTAATTAATTTTTTAATGATTATGCACCTATATTGTATTATAAGGTGTATACACAGCCCCTATAACATGTTATATAATGAATTTCTCAATTATAATTATATAGAATTTTTTTAGATGTTAACCTTTCTTGGGGATTATGATTCATGGTTTCCTATATGATAAGGGAATTTTCCTTTTAAAAAATCATCTTATATTTTACCTCATGCTCTATATCTCTTCAATGTGCATGTTTTTTATATGATTTTATTAATGGTTTTCTATGGATGTAAAAGATTTATAATGTGCGTTTTGTGCCTCTTTATATGATTTCAATGGTTTTCATAAATGAATCTTTTTTATTTGTTTTATACAGAATGTTTCGATAAACAATAAAAGGGATGTTCTACTCCATACATACATAGTGACAATTAATTTTCCACCACCGTGACTATTATTTAATTTCTTTCTTCCCTTCCAAGAATTCATGTATTATTAAAATGAAAAATATTCATTCCCTTTTTTAAGTATTTTGTTATTGAAAATTGTTTTTTTAACGAAAATGGTGTTTTGGTATTTAAAATGAGTTTTGAAGGAAAATTATATTTTTATCTAAAAAGGTTTTTCATATGGTTTTAAAATAGTGTTTTAAATGATTTTTGGATGATATTTTTTTTACAAACTAAATGGTACTTAAGAATTATATGTAATGGGTGAGCCCAATATAGAATATATGAAGGTCTTTCCTCCATTATAGCTCACAGGTGAGAATGATATAGCTTATATGGTGGGTGGAGCCCCATTATATCTCATGAGAGATGTCTTAGCCTAATATAGTTTATACAAAGGGATTAGCCCCATTTTATCTCATAAGTAAGCCTGATATAGCTTATATGAATGGTGATCCCCCTTATAGCTCTCCAACATGTTGCGTAATGATTATATTAGAAGTTTTTCATATCGTTATTCCAATTAAAAATTTTATGATAGGGTTTTATTAATATGATACTCTAATTCAACTAAATAGAGTGTTAATTACTTTATATGGGTTGCATTGATTTTATTTGGAAAAAATGGTGTGTTTTTTCATGTGATTTTTTTTTTCATATTCTCAATTAACATTGAAGATAAATGTATACTTTAAATTAGATTTGATGTTTTTATTGGATTAATGATTTTATATCCTTTTGTATCCCTTACCTAGATTTTATGCTCATCCCAATTTTTTTTAAATGTTTTCATAGGGTTTAATGGTAATAGAAAGTAACAAGTCAACTTGATAATCGTAGATACTTTCCATGAAAATAAATCATAATTTCTTTTAAATATTTTATATTATTGATAAAATGGAAACTAATTGGATGTTTACAATTTTTATTATATGATTTTGTTATGTATGAGTTTTTTCTTAATTCATTAAAACTATATACTTAAAAAGATCCTAAATTTAAATGAAATTAAATTCATGACCAAAACACAATATCATGTAATGTTTAAGGATGATGACTTTTATTGGATATCAATGTTCTATTTAGATAAATTTGAGAATTATTATTTTATCATGTGATATTATCTAAAGAGTTATGGATACCATCATAAGTATATATTGATTTCAAAGTCTTAGACACCAAAATATAATGTTTTAAGAAGTAAAATCAAACTGAGGTAAGTAATGAAACATTTATAGAATTTTTATTAGGTTATGGTATTTGTAACCCCTAGGATCAATATGAAGTGTTTTAGGGAGAATTTAATTTTTTAGATTAATTAAAAAAGTGGATGAACCATATGAGGGGTGACAAATTTTCACATCTATCTAGGTGGTGGGCCATGAAACCATGATTAATTGATGATAAGGGTTTGATGCCTATCATTTGCTTACATGATTCCATCGTTAGTATTCTATTTTTATAAGATATGATTGTGTTTATTTAGGAAATATATAGGATTTTATTTGAGGAATGACATATGTTTTACTATTGAAGAATATATTATCAAATCCTTCTCCTCTTATGGTTTCGAACATAATCAGTAAATGTTTGATGAGTTTTAAGGGTAGTTTTTTATGGAATGGTCTAGCTTAAACTTAGTTATTGATTTTGAAGATTAATGTATAATATGAAGGATCACTAGTTTTGGGAATTATCTTACCATGTGCTATGGATTTTTTTGGTTAACTTATAATGATATAGGGAAAATATTTTCATACCTTTTATGCTTATATGGTCTTTCAAAGATTTTTTAGAGCATCAGGAATTAAAAATTCATCATTAGTACACATAATTTGGATAAAAAATGAGATTGGGGTGGAAATTGTTTGAAGGATGAAATTATACTCATCAAGTAAGTATGTTTCCATATTCTATTTGTCTATATGGTAAGATTATATGACTAACATTAGGAAAATGATCTTGAAATAAAATGTTATCCTATTATAATAGTTTTTGATGATATCAACAAAACTTTTTTTATACCTATTTGGATTTTTGTTTTGTTATCATTTAGTTCCTCTTTACCATGTTCTCTATCACCCTCTATTAGTCCATTGGAATTATTTTTCCCTTCCAAATCCATCTTTTTCATTCCCACCAGTGTTCTCCTTATGTGGAATCCTAATTATGAATAACTATTGGTGATCTATATATTTCCCACTATTAAAGGTATTTATTTTTAATTCATTTTTATAATGTGGGTTTCAATAAATTAATTCAAAATAATTAATCCTTTGATAACAAAGAGGAATCTTGCGGGTGTAATTCATTTTAAAGGGAGTACGGTGTCACATTACGAGATTTTGTGAAATTTCTTCTATACAATTAAAATAAATTATCTGATAGATTTAGTTACATGAAATAAATATTTTTTATTTCTTGACACCAATTTTATCTAGTGTTTCATGTAAAATATAGTTTCATTGATAACTTCTATTACATGCATGACTGAGTATTACATGACAAAAATATACTACTAATATTTTTATTTAACATTATAGTCATTAACTAGCTGATGGGATTGATGTAATGAATAATATTAACTAAATTATAAAAATATGGTTTACACATGTATATATAATGAATTTTTTTGGGACCAATTAATTATAAATTAAAATAAAAACCACTTGAAAATAAAAGTAATTCTTTTTCTGAAAAACTATTTTAATGCACCCAAGTGTACTCCATATAAATAAATTTTGAAGAAAATCAGAACTTTTTATTATATTAATGAAATTTATATATGGAATATTCTGTAAAAAGTTTTTAAATTCATCCAATATATTTAAAATGCATAAGATAATAATATATCCAATTTTACGCCTAAAAATATGTATTTTTCTAAAAGAAATTTTTTACCATTTAATGGTGTGGTTTTTTAATATCTAAATTTTTACTTTTTATAAATATTATTTGAATAAATAAACATATATTATAAATATTAATTAAAAAATTATCACATGTTGATTTTTTTTAATTTTATATGAAGTTTTATCTTTGGATGAATAATGAAAAAACACTAAATTTCAATTCAAAAATGAATTTTCATCTAAATAATTTATAAAGTTAAATTATTTTTTGAATTAGTTTTAATCTGAATATATTTTAATTATATATATATATTAATATAATTATTCCATTAGAATAATTTTTATAATGAATTTATATGTACAAACATTGTAAACTTTTGATCATTTTCACTTTAAAAACCGGCTTTCTAATCCCATCTGCATGAATAATATTAAATTAATTTATACTAGATATATGAATGGAATTTGGAAAAATGGATTCCACATATGGAATTGGAATAATTTATATTAAATAATAATTTCAACATATTTTTTCCCATAATTATTATTAAAATAGTTCAAATTGATTTAACATGATTAATGCTAAAACATGGTTTTCCCATTACGTGCATCAGTTTTAAAATTAATTTGTCACACATATAGGATTATTATTTAATGAATTTGAATAAATATTTATCATTAAGGGGAATATATTATCCAAAAAAATATAGTATTAATTATAATCCAAATGGATAAATTACCAAGTTAAATAAAAAGATACAAGTCACCTTTATAAAAACTATAAAGTTAAAATTGAGTAAACATAACAGATAATTAATAACATGATAAAAAATTTATTTATTAATATTTTTGGACATTTTTATCAAAATTTTCATCCCTAAAATATAATATTTTTCAGTTTTTTGGCACATGAGGTGAGGGATACCTCCCAATAGCATTTATCTTTTCTTATTTACAAGAATTCCACTCCTTCTCCATTATAAAAGGGTATTCACTCTCCCCACCTTTTCACACCTCCCAAGCCATTAAGATTGACAAAAACCCAAAACAATAACTTTAAAAATGCCCTCCTTTCATCTTTAAAGCCGCACATTTATCATAAATCCATCCAAGGAAGTTATTTTCTTCAAACCAAAAGGAGTTTCCCAAAGAATAGGTAATGTTCATCAAGATGGATTTTTTGTTTTATTTCATTATGCACCCCTTTAATTATTATGATAACTTTATTATATAATAAATTCCACATAATTATATACTAATATATTTTTATGTTAATTTTCTATCTAAAAATGTACACACTTTCATAAAATAGGTTACACAAATGTTATTCTTTTGTACAATGGACTATAGCCTCTTGAAGTAATGTCATTCATTTTTTCATTACCTCGCTCATCATTGGGAATAATGATGGTCATACTATTTATATATTTTATTTATGATATTTATATAATAATAATTCATATGGATTAGTTATATCATATACACCAACTTTAAATTTAATAATGTAAGTGATATGATAACGTCACTCATGTGTACGGCAGACGACTGCCTCGTGAAGCGATGTAAAACATTTTTCAATAACATGTTACATGGAAGATAATAAGGGTAAATATAATGAATATATATAATATGAAATAAATAATGATGATATTAATGACATAATTATATTTATTAAAATATAATATAAAACTTTCTTTTTCTACCTTTTCGCTTACTGAAAAAGTGATAACGTCGTTTGTGGATGTGTGGACTACCACCTCCTCAAAGCCATGCGAATCTTATTTTTTCATCACAACAACACAATAATTATTTTTTATAAGTATAAATAATTATATAATATGGTATTTTTGATATTATTATCATTATATAAATATAAATTCTACTTATCTTCTTTCTATTATGATCATTGAAAAATGGGAATGTTACTCAAACGTACATATGGCCTACTATCTCCAGGATTGTAACATTGGATCATTTTCTATAACCATATTCCATGATTTGTTTTAGAAGAATAATTAATATATACATATATATATATATGATTATTATTTCATTATTACTAATCTATATATATTTAAATAATGACAACTTTTACAATAGTCAACCTACCTAAGTCGTTTTTGACACATAAACTGAAAATTGTCAAAACACCCGACATAAACTTAATTTATAATGTAATGGTATTTAACTTGGTAAAAAGTTAAATAAGAGTATTAATAACTTAAAAAATAAATAATGAAAATAATTAACATATTTTTATTATTCAATAATATAAATACAGACGTGACAGTTCAGACCTAAGGTAAGAAACTTCGTTTCAGTTTTATTTCTTTGCAGAATGTTTTATGTTTATGCACCTATATTCTATTACAATGTGTATATACCTCCCCATTGACTGTTAATATCATTAAATTATCTATTATTATCATATTTAATGTTTTATATAATGCTAACCATTCAGGGGAATTATTATTCAAGTGTTTCTGAAGTGAGAAGGGACTTTTCATTTAAAAAGACACTTTTAATATTTTCCCTCAAAATCTCTTTCGATTCTATATCCATGACTAGAAAATTATTTTATAAATGTTTTTTATATATATAAAATGTTTATAAATTACACTTTATGACTCTTCTATTTATTTCAAATGTTTTCCAAAATGAATATTTTTACATGTTTTAAACAGAACATTTAGACTAATGACAAAAGGGATATTATATTCTTAATGTACGTGAAGATAATTAATTTTCCACCACTGTGAATATTATTTATTTATAGGTTCCTTTAAATATTTACATGTTTTCTTAAAATGAAAAAACATATTTCTCTTTTCTTGGGTACGTTGGTATTGAAAATGGTTTTTCAAATAAAAGGGTGTTTTTTAGGAATGGAAGATTATATTAATGGTGAAAATAAGTAGTCGTACATAAACAGAGCCAAGAAAGGAAATTGTACAGCCAAAGTTGGTTGACATCGAAGGGGCCTGAGGCCGCCAGCTGATGGGATGCATTGTTTCCTTCCTTTTTTGTAAAGGATAAGGTGAAACAAGAGATGCCTTGGCACAGTGAGTGGATCCTTCTGACGATAGAGACAAAGGCCTGGAGTCCGGTGTCATCGTGGTTAATAGCATTGATAACAGAAAGGCAGTCAGACTCGATGATGATATCAGCCCATCCACGTTTGATAATAAGCATTATTCCTGCCAGAATGGTATAGGCCTTAGCAACTACAGGTTCCCAGAAGGCCTGATGTGGTTCATATTTTGATGCAATGATCTGCCCCAGATGATTTCGAGCCAGGAGGCCGAGAGCAACAGGCCCATCCTTGGGGAGAGAAGCGTCCACGTTAAGATTAAAAATCCCTTCCTTGGGGGGTCCAGTGAAGGGAATATGTGGGGGCAATGCCTGGCATAATTTTTCCTTTTCGGTCCTTCCATCCTTCAATCCATGAAGTGGCCCGTTCAATCCAGAACTCGGGAGGCTGATGAACATGGTGGAAAACCGAATTGTTATGCCGAAACCAAATGATCCAAGACAGGGTGCAATGGGAGCTTGCATCAGATGATGAAAGGGAGGAACACCAGCACATCAGAAGGTCGGGGAGGTCAGAGGCACTGTCTAGTGAAGCATCCAAAGCCGAGTCCCATTTATTCCAAATTTACTTGGCACCAGGACAATGGAAGATGGCGTGCCAAGGGGTTTCAGGAATATTCAGGAAAAAAGGGTAGGATTCAGCACTGGCCATATGTCGTTAAACAAGGAGGCTCATGGTAGGGAGGGTTCTCGTGCACACCTGCCACCAATACTGGCGAATTTTTGGGGGGACGTGAGCTTCCAAAGCGCTTTCCATGGTCCCTTATCTCGGTCACGAGAGTGAATTCCAAGAGCCAGTCTGTACCCAGATCTCACCGTGAACTCACCTGAAGAATCATTGGTCCAAAAAAGATGTTTGGGGCCGGCATCATGGACCCAAGGGATTCTCATAATAATTCTTTGGCCTCTTTCATTAAACCATTCCTGGATATTTTCCACACACCATCCCGGACCCTATTCAGAAAAGAGGCAGTTGACAGTGGCGTCTTCAAGACCTGGTTGAGCAGGGGATGTGGCCCGTAAACCATCCTTATCAAAAATCTAGGGATCGGTCTAGATTTTGACAGATGAACCATTTCTAATCCTCCAGCCCAGTATTTTTTCCAGGAGATTTTGGGCCACCCAAATACTTCTCCCGAGGATGCTAGTGCAGGGGCCAAGAAAGGAGCCCCGGAAGTCCGTGTTGGGAAAGTACTTGGCACAGAGAACTCGCGCACATAAAGATGATGGACAGTTAAGAAGGCACCATTCTTTCCTGGACAACAATGCATCATTGAACAACAGAATATTCCAGAATCCCATCCCTCCCTCTGACTTGGGTTTGCATAGTTTCTCCCATGCCAACTAGTGGGGTCGATTCCGGCCATCATTTTCCCCCACTAGAAGTTGGAAGTAAGTGAATGGATCAGGTTGACGATGGCCGCTGGGAGCTGAAAAATCGACATAAAGTAACTGGGGATAGACTGAATGACAGCTTTAATTAGGGTTACTTTTCCATCTTTGGAGATGCCTTTTGGGGTACAGCCTTGAATGTTTTCTCAATCCTGTCCACCAGAGCTGCAAATATTTCTTTTTTGGACCAGCCAATCACCGTAGGGAGTATGAGATACTTTTGGTGTTTATCGACCAAATGGATGCCGACAGATTCACAGATATCGGCTCTCTTGGCAGAGGGCACCCCTGCACTGAATGAGATTTCCAATTTTCCGTGGCTAACAGCCACTCTAGACGCTCGCTCATATTGCTAGATCGCTTGGCTGATCACCTAGCATTCATTAACAGTGGCTCTAGAGAAAAGGAGGAAGTCCTCAACAAAGAAGAGATGTGACACTTGTGGGATCTCATGGAAGACCTTTGCACCATGAATAGCCTTGGAGGATGTAGCCATGGAAATAAGGTTAGAGAAAACATTGTCCACCAAAATGAAGAGAAAAGGGGAGAGTGGGTCTCCCTGGCGCAGGCCTCAGGTTGGGGTGAATCCTCTAGTGAGCTCCCCATTGACCATGATTCTGAAAGAGATGGTTGAGATGCAGTGGATGACAATTTCTATCGATTTAGCGCAGAAGCCCCTTCTCAGCATCATAGCTCTAAGGAACTGCCATTCCACTTTATCATAGGCTTTGGTCATATCAAGTTTCCAGGCTATGGTTCCTATTTTTTCAGTGGAGCGTGTTTTCATAGAGTGGAACACTTCATGGGCCAAAATTTCATTATCAGTAATCAGCCACTTGGCCATGAAGGCACTCTGATTTTTGGTGATAATATCAGGAAGCCAAGGACGCAGCCGATTGACAAGGATTTTTGAGAATATCATATAAGGAAAATTTTAGAGGCTAATAGGACTAAAATCATGGATCGCCTGAGGTTTCATGATTTTGGTAAGGAAAATGAGTTAAAAAGGTATTTTTATATGAAAATGATTTTCATATGGGTTTAAAAGTGATTTCAAAGGGTTTTATGATAAGTTTTTTGTTCATGAAATGGTACTTAAGAATTATATGAAACAAGAAAGCTTGTGATAGATTATACGAAGGGTTGAGCCCCATTATAGCTCACGAGTGAGCCCAATATATCTTATAGGATGGTTTGACCCCCATTATATATCCAGAAAAATGGTTGAGATTGATATAGATTATAAGAAGGGGTTTTCCACATTATATCACATAGGTGATCCTGATTTATCTTATACTAAGGTTGATCCCTATTATAGATTTCAAATGCATTGGGAAATGATTATATTGTATGTAGGTTTTATTGTTATTCCAATTAAAAAGGGTTTGATAGTATTTTATGAATATGATTATTGATGTCACAAAAAAGGAGGTTTAATATCATTCCATGGTTTGAAATGATTTTACATGAAAAGAAATTTCTGTTTGTTTTCAATGTGAATTTTTTATTACATATGCTCAATAAAATTTAAGGATAAATTTAAACATTATAGGACTTTTCATGATTTCACATGATTAATGGTTTTCCTTCTATATGTATCCCTTACTGATATTTTTTAATCTTCCCATGGTTTTTTTTCAAATTTTTTCACATGATTTATGGATGGGTATGGGAATAGAAAAAAGACGAGTTGAAATTCAAGGATATTTTCCATGAAAATAAATCATGCCTTATTTTAAAAGTTTTATATTATGGTAAAAATGGATACTAATATGATGTTTCCACATTAGATTATAGGGTATTGTTATGTATGAGTTATAGACTAATTTTCTAAAACTATTAACATGAAATGACACTTTATTTGAATGAAATAAAATTCTTTAATAAAAATCCAAATCATTTAATGTTTAAGGTTGAGGCCTTATAATGGTCCATTACAGTATCATTTACATAATTTATTAAAATGTTTGCAAAACACCTTAATGATCCTAAAATATTTTCCAAAATAAGTTTGGACTGTTGTTTACAAGTAGAAATGAATATATTTTTTGGGATCTTAAAATTTTATGTAATTAAAATGTTATTTTATTTTTTCAGTAATCATTATCCAATTTTGAGTGAGTATATGTTCATTTATAACTATATATACATTAAATAGAAGATGATTTTTTTTTCTATTAATATTTTTTTTCAATTTAAAATAGAGTGAAAATTTTTATATCTTTTTTGGTAACTATCAAAAATGCATTGAATATTGAAGTGACTCTTAAAGATTTTGTTTTATTTAGGTTTTGATATTTTCAATACTAATTCATCTGATAATTATTATATCTCACTGCTTTTATAACACTCATTTATTACCAAAAACTGGGGTTATTAAAAGTATTTTATTACTAAATTGTTTATAAGAAATGATATTGTTTATAATTGGTCACTATTCTAATGTTAATCATATATGTGGGGAACTGATTTTAGAGAAAAATCCATCACCTTATAGGATACTATCACATGTACTCTGAGTTTTCATATTAGTCTATTTCCCAAAATATGAATATCTTCTAACTGTGGGCACAAAAAAAATCAAAACACCTGTAATAAAAAAAAGTCAAGTGATTAGAAGACAAGTTGACATAATTATTATAAGTATTGAATTGGTTTCATGAATAAATTATATTGGTCATAATATATTTTTAATATCTTGAAAATTTGTATATTGGTCATGCTTATTTACATGACCACATGAATAAATGTCAATAAACCACATGAACTTCTTTTTGATCGATCCTGAGTGAACATTTTCAAAAGTATTCAACCTAACATGAGAATAGTAATCAGTCTTCCTTATATTGTTGAAATTTTGAAAGGTTTTGAACCTTACTTTGTAATTCAACATTTAGAAATAAGTTGAACATAACTTATGAAGTCAAAATTTGGAAACATTTTGGACATTCCATATGAATTTGAAATTTGAAAAAGTGTTGAACCTATCTTATAAAGTAAAAAATTTGGCAATGTATCAAACCATTATTTTGACCTATCATAAGTGAAAATTTATAAAAGTTTGGATCCTGAATTATGACCATCCATGAGTGAAAATTTGGTAGAGTCGATAACCAAACATATGACCTTTTCTCACTCAATGAATTAGTCATATTTTCGTTCAAAATATGCTATGTTTTACAAATTATTTTATATTTTAAATTACTATAGTTTTTTTCATACATTTCTATTGATTTCATTATTCCTTGAGCACTCAATAATTGTTTTCCCCTGATGGAAATTTATTTTGAGATATTTTATGCTATATTTAATCAATATTAAATATGATCATACATGTATTAATATACAAACTATTTTCATGGAACTTGAATTGTCTAAATTTTAATTACTTGAAAAAGGAAATGTATACCTCACACGTACAATGAGATTTTTCAAAAAACACATATATATTTTTTACTAGCCTATTTATTTTGTATTAATTATTATTAATGAGTTCCATTGTACAACCTATTTTACTTTTTTAAATTATTTAAATAGACCCATATGGAATGTTAATTCAATAAAATAATCCCATAATTCTTTAGTATGGATGAAATTCATAACACATTATTCATTGTATCTTCTTTTCATGAAATAACACTATATATTATGTTTTATAGATCTGCATCAAGTTAACAAGGTTGATGATACTCTTGAATTATATTATTCTATAAACCTGGAAATTAATTACTTCTTATGGATGAAATTAAATCATTTTATTCATTAATATTAGAGATAACCTTGTTTTCACAACACTCAAAGCTATTATTTTTCATCTAGATTATATGTTTTTTAATTATTTTTTCCATGTTCATAATTTTCTCTTAGTTATACCATAAATGAAAGAGGACTTCTATACCACCCCATGCAATATTTATGTTATTGGTTGTTCTTTAAAGTGTGGAAAAAGGTAGGGAAATTGGGTTATGAATCTATATAAGAAAAAGAATGTGGTGTATTGTGACTCTTAGTCAGAAAAAGTCATATTTGAGTATTTCCTTTAGGGTTTCAAAGTTACATTGTAAAGGGTTGTGACTTGTATAAAAAATTAGACATTCAATAGTTAGTGAATGTCAATTCTATATGTATTTGATATGGGTTGAGGGTAGAGTGGAATTATTTAGATCTAAAATATTATAAAAAATAAAAAATTTATTTAGTTTTTATTTTGAAAATTTTCATATTTTCTTTAATAAAAATCCATTAAAATTATTAAAAAATGTAAATTCACCCCATTTTCAACCATTCAACCCTTCTAACATTAATACCCAACATTCTATTATTTTAGTTCCAAGTTGTTATAGGTTAAAATCATCCTTTATTATAGGTTCAAGTCCATATCCTTGTCTAAGTTCTTTCTTTGTAATAAAAGGAGGAATGTGAGTGAGTCGAATAATATTCATCATTCACTGGGGATGTAGTGTAACGCCCCGACCCCAGTTACCCAGAGTCGGTGCATTATTTTAATACATTGTCATGATTACAAGGAATTAAGTCCCGAAAGACCGATTAGTTTAGCAGTCTTGGAAAATAGATCACATACATGACTATTACATTAAAATTCATAACAACATAAGTAATCCTTCATGAACTCAATTATTCCCTTGGCATAACCCTGCATATCTATCACAATACACTTCTTGGAAATCTGGTAAAAAATAAAACATAGAAAGGGGGGAGCTCAGATGCTCAGTAAGGATAACAATATAGTGGAAACTTTCATAAATAAGAATACACATTTAAGGAAATGTATAACTAAAACAAAAGCCTTATAAACTTGAACTTCAGCATAATATGGAAAAAATGAATGGAAGTAATTCCATTTACTTATTCACATGGATATTCTACTAGTCTAATAATCACATGCAATATCACTAACCACTTTCATAATGATGGAATTCATAAATCCAGACTATCATAACCACGTAGCCAAGGACTTGTGCCAAGACTACAAATAAGAATTTGTCAAGGCCTCCTTCCAAGACACTAGTTTTTCTCATGATACCTACCGATGAATTGAGGAGCTATAGCGGGCTCCACCCGTCATTTATTAAGTCCAATGCATTCCTCATATGAAAAAGTTTAAACATTACATAAACATTCGTATTAAAACTAGAATAAGAAATGTCAATAGTTTATCCATAAACCATGAATGGTATAAAAATAACACATCCACAATCAAACATATCATAACTCATTAAATACAATAAGGAATATTTTATTATAATAAATCAACCTCAATCCAAAATAATATCCAGTAGAGGATGCTGACATAGTTGAAAATGATGAGTAAATCTTTTTGAGAGAAATATCCCTTTTTGTAAAATCAATTAAAAGAAAAACATTTATAAAGGAAGTAATTTAAAAGGGATTTTTGAATCAATGCTTCTTATACCACTTTGAAGCTTTTGAAAAGAATTAACATTTCAAAACATTCATGTCTATATAAATAAATCCTTAAAATCATTTTGAAAACATGGACATTAATTAAAGAGATTTAGAAAGATAAATCTTTAAAACATTTGAAATTCTGATATTGAGAAAGAGTACCTTTCAAAATCCTTAAAATCTTTATTTTGAAATCATTTTTATGAAAAATGGACATGTATGAGAAAAATTTCTCAGTAAATACTTACACATAAACAATCTCATATGATAATGAGATTGAGAAATTAACCCTTACCTTGCACTTTCATTTAGTCGAGGGTACGTCTAACCTCCTGTACGAAGATCATAGTATGTTATTAAATTATACTAGAACCATATTAATATTTGTGATATCATACATGATTAATTTATGACTTTATACTACCCATTTAATAATAATTTCCATGTTAAATTAACATTTTGGGTAATAATTGCTTTCTTTATCGTACATGTTTTAAATTGTTGCTCTTGATGGTATCACTTAGGTAATGATTTAAATACATCCAGAATATAAAACATGATAAATATATCATATATATTTAGAATATAAATATGTATAATAGACATATATATGAAATGGAAAACACCATTTATGGAGATGGTAGTCTGTACGTATGGGTAAAAGATGTTTTTGTTTTCATATAGTATTGAATGGAAGTAAGAGAATAAGATATATGTAAGTAGATAAATACTTATATATATAAATATATATCTCATGTAGTATTATTATGTCATATATTACAAACTTATTAGTAATATATATTGTTATAATCATTGATGAATGATGAACTAGGAAATGAATCTCATCGCGTCGTGGAGACGGTAATCCGTACGTACGCACGAGTGAAAATATCATTCTTTTGATATTAAAATAATATATAATTGGATGGTATATCATATATACAGAATAATTATAATGTTATATTTATTATTTACATCTAATAAACATCATTATTATTCCCATCCAAAAAATAATGTATTGAAAAACAATTACACCACGATGTGGAGACGGTAAGTCGTACGTACGCACGTATGGTGACATGTCATTTAAAGGATGGATAGAATACTGAATATGGTTGTACCATATTTATAATAACATCACAGTATATAGTAGATACTGGATTTATTATTTTAGAATAGAAATAATAAATAATGAAGAAGTTGAAGAAGAAAGGAACTTGATAGAGGGTGGTGAAAATTTTACCTATTCTTCAGGTTCTTCCTTTTTATTTGATCAAAAGAGCTCCTTAGGCTGGATTTATGATCAAAATAAGGCCTCTAAATTGAAGTGGGGAAAGTTTAGAGATTATTTGTTCAGGGGATGGCTGATCCAAAAGGATATTAAGGTGTGAATAATTGGTTATAAGTTGGGTCTTTTTTTAAGGGGGAGGAGGGGTTCTTTAGAAAAAACTTAAAGTATTAATTTATAATAAAATCATATTAGGTTTATAATGGATACAAAGTGTATTATTCAAATTATAAGGTGGGTATAGATCTAAATAATTTCAAACAATAGATTTTATATAGGTTTGGGGCATTATATTAACCTTATCTTTTAGTTTTAACTATTAGTTAATTAGTTTGACACTTACCATGTCACTTTGTATTTCTATATTATATAGTTTATAAACATACTATATACATCTAAGCGACCCAAAAGTGGTCCATTAATGATATTTTTTTTTGATATAAGCCCTTTTACAGAAACTTAGATTTTTAGGAATAGAATATAAATTAATAATATAATATTTTTTTAAAAACTCATTTATGTCAATTTTGACACTACTCAGTAATTGATTTTTGATAAAGTCTTAAAAACATTATTAATTCAAAAAAAAATTTAAGAAATCCTAACATGTCATATTAACCAATAAAATTAGTTTATGTCATCAAAACTTTCAAATTATATTTATTTTAACATTTATAATATCATTTATTTGATTCTTTCATTATTAAAGAAAATACTGCCTCACTATCGTGTCATATATATTTTTACTTTTTCAATGTCTAAAAATTTTAAATAAAATACCATTATGTAGTAAATAGTTTTTCATTTCTAATTAATACTTATAATCGAAAATATAACATATATAACCGTATGTAAAAATTGTTTTGCTAAAAGATATAAGCTTATGTCATTTTTGTATTTACTTTAACTTAATTATTATAAAGTGTCCCTATCACATAGAAGTGTCACCATGAGGTCCCAAAATCGACCCGAAGATTCCCATGGTTGGGAAGGTATCAAAAAATAAGGTTAGGACACGTTTTTGGGTAATTTAATATTATAATAATATTATTTTTAACCCTTATTTACCGGATTTACCCTTTAACCATGGTAAATAAAATATTTACCGAAGTAATTATTCAAAATGTCTAAAAATAAAAGTTACCTATTTACACAATTTTGACATCCTGATTCCAAAAATGGAATCCATTTTTCCAAATTCAAAACACAGAAGTGGCAGAAATTAATTTAAAATTAATTCCAGCTGTCAAAACAAAACGCGTGTTTTTAAGATATAATAACTATCAAAAGATTGACACTTGTTTATGTCCTGTTTAACTGTGATATTATGTCCAATGAGAAAAACATTATTAATTGGTAAGAATATATTCTAAATATACTTTAAAACCACTCAAATTCATAATTTATCACTATTAATTATTATGATTAAAAAAGTTGTTTTTAATTAAAATTCAGTAATTTTCACTATTCATCAAAATATAAAAGTTATCTGAAAAGTAACAAAATTTCACCCTAGGATAAATTAAATATTTCGAATCCAAAAATAAAGTCCATTTTGAGAGGTAAAATTTATAAAATTTCAAAAAGTTTGTATTACTATTCATAACGGCTAGTTTGATTGGTTGTGGTGTGTGTTAGAACTTGAAGTTGCGTACAACACACACTACTGTATTATTCAAAGAGAAGCGTACCGTGGAAGCTTGGGGTGTTACATTGTAAATTTTTGATGTCCCCATTCTAATGAATAAATTTATTTAGTCAAATTGAATATATAAAAGTTTAAAATATTGGATTTAAAAAGGGTTCACTATTAAAAGTTGGTAAAAGTGCATTTTTGAAAAATACTTCTTTTATCTGAAAAAAATAATTTGTTCTTACAGTATGTCTAAGAAACTCATAATATGGACTCTAAAATTATAAGGATTATATAAAGTTAAAAATTTAGTTAATAATATTCATAACCTCTTTCGAACGACTTGTTTGGTTAGTCATGGTGCGCTTGAACTCGGTGTTGCGTGTAGTGCAAGTTATTGAATTATTTTGAAGAAGTAACACACTATGAAATCTTGGGGTGTTACATTCTTCCCTCCTTCAATAAATTGCATACTCGCAATTTTATATCGTTCTTCGAAAATAAAGGTTGAAAATAGAAAATATCTTTGCGGGAAAACCCACATCGGAAATTTGGTTAATAAAATTTAGTCTTAATAAGAGGAAATGAGAAATGAAAGGGTCACCACCAAATTACAATCTCAATTAGGAGAAAATTGGTGGAAATTAGAGACATATAATTGGAGGAAAAATGTAAATATTTATAGTTAGTGATTGAGGTCATCAATCACAAACAAGATTAAAATTGAGGTCCTTAAATTCATCAATCTATGATGATTTAAAATACCATCGGTTCAACAAAATATCAGGTATTAGGATAATTTTTTTTTTGGTTTTAATTTTCCTTTAATAAAGTATAAGAATTAATTTCTTCATAGAATAAGAGGAGAAGAAAAATATATACTTGACAAGTAGAGTTCCATCCTTTAACTAATTTCTACCACAAACTCATCTTTTACTTTAAAAGATAATAGAACAAAAATATATTTTCTATTTATCCTATTCATTTGGGGTTAAAAAATGAATTTATAATTCATATACTAGACCTTCTTAAAATAAACTACATTATTTAATCCAGGACATCTCGTGGGCCAGTGGTAGGTGATACACCCTTGTCGCCCTTTGGTCATGGGTTCATGTCTCGCAGACTTTCCGGTCGCGAAGGGTTGCCGCCCGACCTCCGGGATGTCCTTTTATGGAAATCCAAAATTTATCTCAAACTAGAATTATCCACAATACTTCTGTCCAAATTCACATTCCAAAATTTTTAAGGAAGGTAAACACAATGAAAATCCTTATTTCCGCGTAATAACATGTGAACACCTTCATCATATATTCTTTTAAAACACTGCAACATCATGAATTAACATAAAAACCTTATTGATTACATTCATGATCCCTTATTACTTCTAGAATAATGGATATACTCCTTCTATCCAAAAATGATGTAAACTCCAACAATGATGGGAATATAAATCATTAATCAGTTTCATGGTGTTCAAGAATATCCAATATAATTTATTCAAATCAAAAATATCTTATTCCAAAATTACTACCTCATTATCAGATCTATATTATGTTTTATCTTTCTCTCAACCATATATTTTCCAAAACATTTAACCTGCTATTGAGCCACTTTCCTTGGTTCCACACAATCTCGAGTCCTTAATGAAATAGTACTACAGTACAATCCTTATGTACTCCATAATTATTATAACCAGTACATTGTTTATACAACACTCAAATGACATAATTATCTAATAACAACATAAGAACTCTAGTCCTTCTTCATCATCTATGGTATTATCATAACTTGACTATTATCTAATAGCATCATTTGGGGCATACTCTGAAGATTTGGACATTGGTTCACGTAGTGCCCCAACTCCTTGCAGATGAAGCATTGTACATTAGAAACCTTTTTCTTACCCTTGCAGTCACGTACATGGTGTCCTTTTTATCCACACATATAAAAAACTCTCATTCCTTTCAGGCAAGTTCTATAGTGTTTCTTCCCACAGTTATCACATATGGGAAAATTCTTCTTTTCTCTCTTCCCTTTATCCATCTTTCTCTCTTCCATCCTTTTCTTCTCTTGCTTCCCTTAAAATCCATAGGACTCAGTAAACTCTTTACTTATCTTATCAACACATGATACTATTTCTTCTTATGATAATAATATGTGGGAGACTATTTCCCTTCTCAATGATGGCTTAATACCATGAAATATATGGTCGTTCTTATTCTTTGGATCATACTTATTACGAGATTTCACATTCTTTCTACTGGGCACCATTTCTATACAATAGCATAAACTAGGTCAGTTTATGAATTTTAATGAATAATTCCAAACATGTAAAATACCTAATGCAAATTGAACAGTTTATGGATATAATACATAATCATAATTTTTTTTTCTTTGAGTAAGTATATACTCATGATCCCTTCATAATTGTTTGTAAAGAAAATGAGAATTATCCTAAGAATATCCCCCGGGAGTGTCGTAACCAAGAGTGCAGAAAGGCCCATTGTCGTGCACCAGTTCCCATTCGAGTCTAGCTCAAAGCAGTGTTTTCAGGTTTTACCCCTAGGTACATCTGTGCCAGAGTCTCTCTACCTACTCGTATCCAGACAGGGATGTATTTCTCGGAAGACTCCCAAAATCTCTACAATACCAAAATTCTAGGAAGTTCATCTATACTAATCCTCAAAGTCTATCTTAGGGCAATGTGCTCTAATAAGAGTTTTTCTAAATCTAGTTTCCAAGTTTATTGGTAAACTTCCTCTGATACCAACTGTAATTCCCCGACCCCAGTTACCCAGAGTAGGTGCATTATTTTAATACATTGGAATGTTTACAAGTAATCAAGTCCCGAAGGACTGATTGGTTTAGCAGTATTGGAAAATAGATTACATACATGACTGTTACATTAACCTTCATAACAACATAAATAATCTTTCACGAATGCCATTATTCCCTTAGCGTAACCCAACATATCAATCACAATACACTTCTTGGAATCCTGGGAAAAAATAAAACATAGAATGGGGTAAGCTCAGATGCTCAGTAAGGATAACAATACAACAGAAACTTTCATGAATAAGCATAAACATTTAAGGCAATGTATAACTAAAACAAAATCCTTTTAAACATGAAATTCAGCATAATATGGAAAAAATAAAATTAAGTAATGCCATTTACTTATTAACATGGATATTCTACTAGTTGAATAATTACATGCAATATCACTAACCACTTTCATAATGATAGGATGCATAATGCCAGACTATCATAACCACGTAGCCAAGGCCTCTTGCCATGACTACAAATAAGAATTTGTCAAGGCCTCATGCCAAGACACTAGTTTTCTCATGAGACCTACCGATGCATCGAGGAGCTATAACGGGCTCCACCCATCACTTATTAAGTGCAATGTATTCCTCATATGAACATGTTTAAACATAACATAAACATTAGTATTAATACTAGAATACAAAATGTAAATACTTTCTCCATAAATCATGAATGGTATAAAAATAACACATCCACAGTGAAACATATCATAAATCATTCAATACAATAAGGAATATTGTATTATAATAAATCAAATTCAATCCAAAATAATATCTAGTAGAAGATGCTAACATAGTTGAAAATGATGAATAAAACTTTTTGAGAGAAATATCCTTTTTGTAAAATCATTTAAAAGTCACACATTTATAAAGGAAGTAATTTAAAAGTGATATTTGAATCAAAGTTTCCCATAACACTTTGAAACTTTTGAAACGAATTAACATTTCAAAACATTCATGTCCATATAAATAAATCCTTAAAATCATTTTGAAAACATGGACATTAATTAAAGAAATTTAAGAATATAAATCTTTAAAAAATTTGAAATTCTGATCTTGATAAAGTGTACCTTTAAAAATATTTAAAATAATTTTTTTGAAATAATTTTTTTGAAAAATGGACATGGATGATAAAAATTTCCCAGTAAATACTTACACATAAAGAATCTCAGATGATAACGAGATTGAGGAATTAACCCTTACCTTGCACTTTCCTTTAGTTGAGGGTACATGTAACCTCCTGTATGAAGATCGTAGTATGTTATTAATTTATAAAATAACCATATTAATATTTATGATATCATACATGATTAATTTATGACTTTATACTACCCATTTAATAATAATTTCCATGTTAAATTAACATTTCAGGTAATAATCTCTTTCTTTATCATACGTGTTTTAACTTGTTACTCTTGATTGTATCACTTAGATCATGATTTAAATAATTCCAGAATATAAAATATGATAAATATATCATATATATTTAGAATATAAATATATTTAATAGACATATATATGAAATGTAAAACACTGTTTATGGAGACGGTAGTCCGTACGTATGCATAAACGCTGTTTCTGTTTTCATATAGTATTGAACGGAAGTAAGTGAATAAGATATATGTAAGTACATAAATATACATATATATAAATATATATATATATCCTGTAGAATTATTATTTCATATATTACATACTTATTAGTAATATATATTTTTATAATCGTCGATGAATGGTGAACTTGGAAATGAATGGTGAACTTGGTAATTAATCTCATCGCGTCATGGAGATGGTAATCCGTACGTACGCACGAGTGAAAATATCATTCTTTTGATATTTAAATAATATATAATTGGATGGTATATAATATATACAGAATACTTATAATGTTATATTTATTATTTACATCAAATACACATCATTATTATACCCATCCAAATAATAATGTATTGAATAACAATTACACCATGACGTGGAGACGGTAAGTCGTACCTACGCACGTATGGTGACATGTCATTCAAAGGATGGATAGAATACTAAATATGGTTGTACCATATTTATAATAACATCACAGTATATACGAGATGCTGGAGTTATTATTTTATAATAGAAATAACAATGAAAGAAGAAGTTGAAGAAGAAAGAAACTTGAAAGAGGGTGGTGAAAATATTACCTCTTCTTCGGGTTCTGCCTTTTGATTTGATCAAAAGGGCTCCTTAGGTTGGCTTTATGATATAAGTAAGGCCTCTAGGATTAATTTGGCGAAGTTTAGAGAGTATTTGGGCAGGGTTTGGCCGAACCAAAAGGCTATGAAGGTGTGAATAATTGGTTAAAAGTTGGCTCCTTTTATAAGGGGGAGGAGGGGCTCTTTAGGAAAATCTTAAAGTATTAATTTATAATAAAATCATATTCAGTGTATAATGTATCAAAAGTGGATTATTCAAAGTATAAGGTAGGGATGGGTCTAAATAATTTCAACCAATTGATTTTAGACAGGTTTGGGTCATTATATTAACCTTATCTTTTAGTTTTAACTCTTATTTAATTAGTTTGACACTTACCATGTCACTTTGTATTTCTATATTATATAGTTAATAAACTTACTATATACAACCAAGAGACCCCAACGTGGTCCATTAATGATATAAAAATAATGATATAAGTCTTTTTGTAGAAAATTATATTTTTAGGAATATAATATAAATCAATAATATAATATTTGTTTTAAAAACTCATTTATGTCGATTTTGACACTACTCAATAATTGATTTTTGTTAAAGTCTTAAAAACTTTATTAATTCAAAACAAATTCATTCAAGCAATCCTAACATATATTATTAACCAATAAAATGAGTTTATGTCATAAAAACATTCAAATTATATTTATTTTAACATTTATAATATCAATTATTTGATACCTTCATTAATAAGGAAAATACTGCCTCATTATCATGTCATATATATTTTTACTTTTTCAATGTCTAAAAATTATAAATAAAATACCATTATGTAGGAAATCGTTTTATATTTCTAATTAATATTTATAATCTAAAATATAACATATATAACCCTATTTAATGTTTTTTTCTAAAAGATATAAGAATATGTCATTTTTGTATTTACTTTAACTTAATTAATATAAAGTGTCCCTATCACATACAAGTGGCACCAAGGGGTCCCAAAATCGACCCAAAGATGCCCATGGTTGGTCATGTATCCACAAATAAGGTTAGGACATGTTTTAGGGTAATTTAATATTATTATAATATCATTTTTTAACCCTTATTTACAGGATTTACCCTTTAACCATGGTAAATAAAATATTTACCGAAGTAATTATTCAAAATGTCTAAAAATAAAAGTTACCTATTTAATCAATTTAGACATCCTGATTCAAAAAATGGAATACATTTTTACAAATTCAAAACACAGAAGTGGCAGAAATTAATTTAATATTAATTCCCGTTGTCAAAACAAAAATCGTGTTTTTAAGATATAATAACTATCAAAAGATTGACACTTGTTTATGTCTGGTTTAATTGTGATATTCCGTCCAATGACCAAAATTTTATTAAATGGTAAAAATATATTCTAAATATACTTTAAAACCACTCAAATACATAATTTATCACTATTAATTATTATGATTAAAAAAGTTGTTTTTAATTAAAATATAGTAATTTTTACTATTCATCAAAATATAAAAGTTTTCCGAAAAGTACCAAAATTTCACCCTAGGATAAATTCGATATTCCAAATCCAAAAATGAATTCCATTTTGAGAGATAAAATTTATAAAATTTCAAAAATTAGGTATTACTATTCCTAACAACTAGTTTGATTGGTTGTGGTGTGTGTTAGAACTCGAAGTTACGTACAACACACGCTATTGTATTATTCCAAGAGAAGCGTACCGTGGAATCTTGGGGTGTTACATTGTAAATTTGTGATGTCATCATTCTAAATAATAAATTTATTTAGTCAAATTGAATATATAAAATCATAAAATATTGTATTTAAAAAGGGTTTACTATTAAAAGTTGGTAAAAGTGCATTTTTGAAAAATATTTCTTTTATCTAAAAAAATAATTTGTTCTTAAATTATGTCTAAGAAACTCATAATATGGATTCTAAAATTATAAGGATTATATAATGTTAAAAATTTAGTTAATACTATTCATAACCTCTTTCAAACGGCTTGTTTGGTTAGTCATGGTGCGCTTGAACTCGGTGTTGCATGTAGTGAAAGTTATTGAATTATTTTGAAGAAGTAACAAACTATGAAATCTTGGGGTGTTACATTCTTATCTCCTTCAATAAATTGCATCCTCACAATTTGATATTATTCTTCAAAAATAAAGGTTGAAAATAGAAAATATCTTTGCGGTAAAACCCACATCGGAAATTTGGTTAATAAAATTTAGTCTTAATAAGAGGAAAAGTGAAATGAAAGGGTCACCACCAAATTATGATCTCGATTAGGAGAACATTGGTAGAAATTATAGACATATAATTGGAAGAAAAACTTAAATATTTATAGGTAGCGGTTGAGGTCATCAATCACAAACAAGTTTAAAATTGAGGTCCTTAAATTCATCAATCTATGATGATTTAAAATACCATCGGTTCAACAAAACATAAGGTATTAGGATAAAAAAATTTTGGTTTTAATATTCCTCCAATAAAGTATAAGAATTAATTTCTTCATAGAATAAGAGGAGAGGAAAAATATATACTTGAAAAGTAGAGTTCCATCCTTTAACTAATTTCTACCACAAACTCATCTTTCACTCTAAAAGATAATAAAACAAAAAATAATTCTATTTATCCTATTCGTTTGGGGTTAAAAAAATTAATTTATAATTCATCAACTATAACTTCCTAAAATAAACTACATTATTTAATCCAGGACATCTTGTGGGCCAGTGGTAGGTGATACACCTTTTTCGACCTTCAGTTGCAGGTTCATGTCTCGCGGTCTTGCCGGTTGCGACGGGTTGCCGCCCGACCTCCGGGTGGTCCTTTTATGGAAATCCAAAATTAATCTCAAACTAGAATTATCCAAAATACTTCTGTCCAAACTCACATTCCAAAATTTATAAGGAAGGTAAACACAATGAAGATCCTTTTTTCCGCGTAATAACATGTGAACACCTTCTTCATGTATTCTTTTAAAACACTACAACATCCTGAATTACCATAAAACCTTATTGATTACATTCATGATCCCTTATTCCTTATAGAATAATGTATATACTCCTTCTATCCAAAAACGTTGTAAACTCCAACAATGATGGGAATATAAATCATTAATCAGTTTCATGGTCGTCAAGAATATCCAATATAATTTATTCAAATCAACAATCTCTTATTACAAAATTACTACCTCATTATCAGATCCATATTATGTTTTATCTTTCTCTCAACCATATATTTTCCAAAACTTTAACCTGATATTATGTCACTTTTCTTGGTTCCACACAATCTTGAGTCCTTAATGAAATAGTACTACAGTACAATCCTTATATACTCCATAATTTTATAACCAGTACATTGTTGATACAACACTGAAATGAAATAATTCTCTAATAACAACATAAGAAATCTAGTCATTCCTCCTCATCTATGGTAGTATCATAACTTGATTATTACCCAATAGCATCATTTGGGGCATACTCGGATGATTTGGACATTGGTTCGCGTAGTGCCCTAACTCCTTGCAGATGATGCATTGTACATTTGAAACCTTTTTCATACCCATGCAGTCACGTGCATGGTGTCCTTTTTCTCCACACATATAACAAACTCCCATTCCTTTCAGGAAAGTTCCATGGTGTTTCTTCCCACAGTTATCACATATGGGAAAATTATTCTTTTCCCTCTTCCCTTTACCCATCTTTTTCTCTTCCATACTTTTCTTCTCTTGCTTCCCTTCAAAGCCCTAGGACTCAGTAAACACTTTACTTATCTTATCAAGACATGATACTATTTCTTCATATGATGATAATATGTGGGAGACTATTTCCCTTCTAAATGATGGATCAATACCATGAAAAATATGATCCTTTTTATTCTTTGGATCATACGTATTACTGGAGTTTAAATTCCTTCTACTAGGAACCATTTCTATACAATAGCAAAAACTAGGTCAGTTTATGAATTGCAATGAATAATTACAAACTTGTAAAATACCTAATGCAAATTGAACAGTTTATGGATATAATCCATAATCATAAGATTGTTTTCTTTGAGTACGTATATACTCATGAGTCCTTCATAATGGTTTTTAAAGAAAATGATAATTATCCTAAACATATCCCCTGGGAGTTTTGTAACCAAGAGTGCAGCAAGACCCATTGTCGTGCACCAGTTCCTATTCGAGTCTAGCTCAAAGTAGTGTTTTTGGGTTTTACCCCTAGGTACATCTGTGCCAGATCCGCCTCTACCTGCTCGTATCCAGACAGGGATGTATTGCTCGGAAGACTCACAAAATCTCTACAATACCAAAATTCTAGGATGTTCTTCTATACTAATCCTCAATGTCTATCTTAGGGCTATGTGCTCTAATCAAAGTTTATCTAAATCTTGTTTCCATGGTTATTTCTAAACATCCTCTGATACCAATAGTAACTCCCCAAACCTAGTTACCCAAAGTCGGTGCATTATTTTAATACATTGGAATGTTTATAAGGAATCAATTCCCGAAGGACTGATCGGTTTAGCAGTCTTGGAAAAATATATTACATACATGACTGTTACATTACACTTCATAAAAACATAAATAATCCTTCATGAATTCCATTATTCCCTTGGCTTAACAGTACATATAAATCACAATACACTTCTTGGAATCTTGGGAAAAAACAAAACATAGAAATGGGTGAGCTCAGATGCTCAGTAAGGATAATAATATAGCGGAAACTTTCATAAATAATCATAAACATTTAAGGCAATGTATAACTAAAACAAAATCCTTTTAAACTTGATCTTCAGCATAATATAGAAAAAATAAAATGAAGTAATTCCATTTCCTTATTCACATGGATATTATACTAGTCTAATAATCACATTCAATATCACTAACCACTTTCATGATGATGGAATGCATAATGCCAGACTATCATAACCACGTAGCCAAGGCCTCGTGCCAAGACTAAAAATAAGAATTTGTCAAGGCCTCATTCCAAGACACTAGTTTGTCTCATGAGACCTACTGATGCATCGAGGAGCTATAGCGGGCTCCACCCGTCACTTATTAAGTCCAATGTATTCCTCATATGAACAGGTTTAAACATAACATAAACATTCATATTAAAACTAGAATACGAAATGTCAATACTTTCTCCATAAACCATGAATGGTATAAAAATAACACATCCACAGTGAAACATATCATAATTCATTGAATACAATAAGGAATATTGTATTATAATAAATCAACTTCAATCGAAAATAATATCCAGTAGAGGATACTGACATAGTTGAAAACGATGAGTAAAACTTTTTGAGAGAAATATCATTTCTGTAAAATCATTTAAAAGTCACACATTTATAAAGGAATTAATTTAAAAGTGATTTTTGAATCACAGTGTCCCATACCACATTGAAACTTTTGAAAAGAATTAACATTTCAAAACATTTATTTCCATATAAATAAATCCTTAAAATCATTTTGAAAACATGGACATTAATTAAAGTGATTTAAAAAGATAAATCTTTAAAACATTTGAAATTATGATCTTGATAAATAATACCTTTAAAAATCCTTAAAATATTCATTTTGAAATAATTTTTATGAAAAATGGACATGGATGATAAAAATGTCCCAATAAATACTTACACATAAACAATCTCAGATGATAATGAGATTGAGGAATTAATCCTTACCTTGCACTTTCCTTTAGTCGAGTGTATGTTTACCCTCCTGTACGAAGATTGTAGTATGTTATTAAATTATAAAATAACCATATTAATATTTATTATATCATACATGATTCATTTATGACTTTATACTACCCTTTTAATAATAATTTCCATGTTAAATTAACATTTCGGGTAATAATCGCTTTCTTTATCGTACGTCTTTTAACTTGTTACTCTTGATTGTATCACTTAGATCATGATTTAAATACTTCCAGAATATAAAACATGATAAATATATCATATATATTTAGAATATAAATATGTATAATAGAAATATATATGAAATGGAAAACACCGTTTATGGAGACGGTAGTCCGTACGTACGCATAAACGCTGTTTCTGTTTTCATACAGTATTGAACGGAAGTAAGTGAATAAGATTTATGTAAGTACATAAATACTTATATATATAAATATATATATCTTTTGTAACATTATTATGTCATATATTAGATAATTATTAGTAATATATATTTTTATAATCGTCGATGAATGGTGAATTTGGAAATGAATCTCATCACGTCGTGTAGACGGTAATCCGTACGTACGTACGAGCGAAAATATCATTCTTTTTTTATTAAAATAATATATAATTGGATGGTATATCATATATACAGAATATTTATAATGTTATATTTATTATTTACATCAAATAAACATCATTATTATACCCATCCAAATAATAATGTATTGAATAACAATTACACCATGACGTGGAGACGGTAAGCCGTACGTACGCACGTATAGTGACATGTCATTTAAAGGATCGATAGAATACTGAATATGGTTGTACCATATTTATAATAACATCACAATATATAGGAGAAACTGGAGTTATTATTTTAGAATATAAATAACAAAGAAATAAGAAGTTGAAGAAGAAAGGAACATGAAAGAGGGTGGTGAAAATATTACATCTTCTTCGGGTTCTTGCTTTTGATTTGGTCAAAAGGGATCCTTAGGATGGATTTATGATCAAACTATGTCCTCTAGGTTGAATTGGGGGAAGTCGAGAGAGTATTTTTCAGGGGTTGGCTTAACTAAAAGGCTTTTATGGTGTGAATAATTGGTTAGAAGTTGGGTCCTTTTATAAGGGGGAGGATGGGCTCTTTAGGAAAAACATAAAGTATTAATTTATAATAAAATCATATTCGGTTTATAATGGATAAAAAGTATATTATTAAAGGTTTAAGGTGAGAATGGGTCGAAATATTTTCAACCAATAGATTTTAGATAGGTTTGGGTCATTATATTAACCTTATCTTTTAGTTTCAACTCTTAGTTAATTAGTTTGGCACTTACCATGTCACTTTGTATTTTTATATTATAGAGTTAATAAACTTACTATATACATCCAAGAGACCCCAAAGTGGTCCATAAATGACACACATATAATTATATAAGTCCTCTGGCAGAAGCTTCAATTTTTAGGAATTGAATATAAATTAATAATATAATATTTGTTTTAAAAACTCATTAATGTCAATTTTGACAATACTCAATAATTGATTTTTTTTTAATTTATAAAAACATTACTAATTCGAAAAGAAATCATTTGAGAAATCCTAAAATGTCATATTAACAAATAAAACTAGTTTATGTCATAAAAACCTTCAAATTATATTTATTTTAACATTTATAATATCAATTATTTGATTCTTTCATTAATAAGGAAAATACTGCATCATTATTGTGTCATATATATTTTTACTTTTTCAATGTCTAAAAATTATAAATAAAATTCCATTATGTAGGAAATATTTTTATATTTATAATGAATATTTATAGTTGAAAATATAACATATATAAACCTATGTAAAAATTGTTTTGCTAAAAGATATAAGCTTATGTTATTTTTGTATTTCCTTTAACTTAATTAATATAAAGTGTCCCTATCACCTACTAGTGGCACCATGGAGTCCCAAAATCGACCCAGAGATGACCATGTCCGGGAATGTATCCACAAATAAGGTTATAACACGTTTTATGGTAATTTAATATTATTCTAATATTATTTTTTAACCCTTATTTACCAGATTTACCCTTTAACCATTGTAAATAAAATATTTACCGAAGTAATTATTCAAAATGTATAAAAATAAAAGTTACCTATTTAAACAATTTTGAGGTCCCGATTCCAAAAATGGAATCCATTTTTCCGAATTCAAAACACATAATTGGCAGAAATTAATTTAAAATTAATTCCCGCTGTCAAAACAAAAAGTGTGTTTTTAAGATATAATAACTATCAAAAGATTGACACTTGTTTATGTCCGGTTTAATTGTGATATTATGTCTAATGACCAACATTGTATTAAATGGTAAAAATATATTCTAAATATACATTAAAACCACTCAAATTCATAATTTATCACTATTAATTATTATGATTTAAAAAGTTGTTTTTAATTAAAATTTAGTAATTTTCATTATTCATCAAAATATAAAAGTTATCCGAATATTACAAAAATTTCACCCTAGGCTAAATTCGATATTATGAATCCAAAAATTAAGTCCATTTTGTGAGATAAAATATATAAAATTTCAAAAATTAGTTATTACTATTAATAACGGCTGGTTTGATTGGTTGTGGTGTGTGTTTGAACTTGAAATTGCGTACAACACACGCTACTGTATTATTCAAAGAGAAGCGTACCATGGAATATTGGGGTGTTACATTGTAAATTTTTGATTTCCCCATTCTAAATAATAAATTTATTTATTCAAATTGAATATATAAAAGTTTAAAATATTGGATTTAAAAATGGTTCACTATTAAAAGTTGGTAAAAGGGCATTTTTGAAAAATACTTCTTTTATCTAAAAAAAATAATTTGTTCTTGAATTATGTCTAAGAAACTCCTAATATTGGTTATAAAATTATAAGGATTATATAAAGTTTAAAATTTAGTTAATACTATTCATAACCTCTTTCGAACGGCTTGTTTGGTAAGTCATGGTGCGCTTGAACTCAGTGTTGCATGTAGTGCAAGTTATTGAATTATTTTGAAGAAGTCACACACTATGAAATCTTGGGGTGTTACATGTAGTCATACTTCTAAAGAGGGGAACATCATTAAAAAATTTATTGTGTGCATTTCTCTAGTCTTTTGGAGGATTGAGAGTAAAATTAAATAATGATGTGTAAAAACAGGTCTTAATGAAAAATATAAAACATAAATCAGCCAACCACCCTAATGTTTATCAGCCCATGTGTTATCATTGTAGTAACATTTTAAAAGAACCACATAGGTTTAATTTTCTCTCAAATCCAACCCTTTAGTGAATGGTTATTAATTCAATTGAAATTAGTTGGATCATATTCCTAGGGATTATAACCTTCTTAAATTCCCCTCTTATAATATCTTCATCCCACACTCTAGGTTTACACATCCTTTCTACATTGTATTTAATATTTTTATACATAATTCTCCAATTTTTCATTTTACTTTAGAATTACTCTAATATATATTAAGCATTTTAAACTACGACAGAATATATTAATCCTAATATATTCATGTGAATTTTCACTTATCTATTGAGTACATCTAATCTAGAATAAAAATCATTAAAAATAGTAGTTATCCCCCAAGATTATTTATTAAAACGATGGAATAGAAGTAATATTTAACAACCAATTCTATTATTACTAAAAATATCAATTATTATTTTTATCTTCTCCAAAAATATATATACACTATTACATTTTGGATTAGGGATTTTTAGATTAATTACCAACTATTAATTCTACTCCAGTTGATATGTTGTATGAAATTATTATTTATAAAGTCACCATAATATGTTACTTACTTTTGTTAATAATTTTTCCAAAATTGACATCAATGTTCTAGTGTCTTCATGTAAAAAATTTGATACTGTTGAAATATTTTCTATTAAGCCTTGTATTCCATGTTTTGTAATAGTGATTCCTTTTCCTAATTTTCTATAGTCTCTAATTCTCAATGTGGATCTCATTAAATCTAAATAATTTTCATATAACATGAAAAAAAAATAATGGGAAACATAAACACAAAAATACTAAAAAATATAAATTCTTCGCTTCCCAACACTTGTTTCATGAAACGTGATCACTGTATTACAAATGATATAAAATTGAAAAAATATTGTAATAATGGAAAATAATCAACATAGTTATTGATAGTGATAACATATATTATTTATTTATATAATTTTCAGGGGAGTTCAATATCCTTGTTTGCTTATTACATCCCTTAATGTCCCATATATATTGAGTATGTTTTTCATAAAAAATCGTAAACCAAAAATGAATCATCATTTTTAGATGTGGTTACTTTAGGTTTTGACTCATAGCCCTTTCCAATATTCCTTCCACTTCTCTATTGGTAACCTCAACCTACCCATTTTTCTGTGTGTGGAATGGATTTGATGTTTTATGGTCCACTCCAAATTTACTTATCAAGGATTTCATGATTTTATTGAAGAATTTAGTTCCTTTTCCACTTACTATTTCTCTTGGTATCCCAAATCCGTAGAATATTTTATTCCAAAAAAAATAAAGAACAAATGAATGATAAATTTTTGTGGTTTAAACTTCCACCCACCTACAAAATAATCAAAATCAATCAATATGTATGAATACCCAAAAGTCCTTTGAAATGATCCAATAAAGAAAATTTCCCATACATCAAATATTTCTGATATATTTAGTTGTTTTTAAGAAATTTCCTAACTATTTTAGAAATTTAATGTAAATTAACATTGGTAAAATTTCCAATAAATGTTATATATATAATTAAAAAGTGTGGTCCAATATTGACCAGAATCTAAAACTCTTCTATTAGTTCTGTAGGGGATACAGAGGCTCCCACAAGCTAGTGTGTGACAAAATTTAATCACATAATTCACATCACTCTTTTAAGTATATGCCATGTATACATGGTCACATTGATTCTCCAAATATACGAATCATACCATGCATAGAATTTTGATTCCCCATATTGTCATGAGATTTGGTACTAGTTAAGTTTTGAAGGGACATATATAGTAATAAGAAAGATTATTATGCCGGAATACTAGGGAACATATCATTCAATTAGATAGAGTTTCTAACCTAGTATCATGTCATGAAGTAGATCATGGTAAAAAACTATTAACACATATGTTTTGGGTACATTGATCATATGATCATCCAATTTTCTTATAGTCCTCATCTTATCTTTCTTCACCATATCGAAATAATGAAAAATAAGAAACCATATTATAGACATCATATTTGATTATTCCTTCTTCATCTAGTACCTAATAGTTTCATGATTAAAGAAGATAGTTACATTAATTCCTAGGAAATATCACGAAAAAAATTAAAAATAATAAACAACTATAAGAGATGATTTTTCTATGGTTGTATATTTTCTGTAGGTATATTCCATTGTTTTTGAGGTATGAGCTATAACTTTAAATCTTCTGTTGATTATTTAGGAAATAAATACCCGTATAACTCCACTTGAGGAATCAAACATCTATTTAAAAGGGTTATCCTAATATGGAAATTGAATTATATGTGGTAAATTTATCCCTCTATTTAATTCATAAAATTATTTAGTATAATAATCACTAAATATGAACTCAGTATAATTTTGAAATAAGTTGGATTTTGGTATGTAACACTTACTAAAATACTTGGTAAACCACCCATAAAACCCCTCATGCTCCAAGAATGATCTAATAGGTTTATTGAATGTGGGGTAGGGTAATGCATCAATGAATTATATCTTTTACTAAACTTTAATTCAATTCAACGAAATCACATGTCCTAGTACAACCCCTTTTTCTACCTTGAAATGGAATATTCCAAATTTGAGATCAAATTATTTACGTTTGAATATTTTTAAATCCATATCCATACTCAATATTAAATGATCAAATTAATGTTCAAACATTGTGAAATCATTTACAAAGCATGTATAAATTCCTCAATTTTATCAAATAATATTCTTACCATATATATTTGAATAGTCCCATGTTCATTACACATTTCATATGAAATCATTTTATAATCATAGGATCCCTAAGAGTTGGTTAATGTTAGTTTCTTTTTGTCATTAGGAGGAATATAAACTGATAAGTACCATGATAATCCCCACATTCAATTATAGTTGGTATTTACTGATATGTGGTGACTCAATTATTTCCTTATGTTACATTGAAATATATTAAAGAATATTTTCAGAGCCATGCACTAAATCGTCTTGAGTTTCTGGGCCCTATAGAGGATATTTATTAATATATTAAATATATTATATATATTATATCACGTGCATGCATTATTTTTGGTTATTCTGGTATTCCTATTTTTCAGTACCTTGTAGGGAAATATGAGATCATGGTTGAATTTGAGGTTGTGAGTTGACATTGTCGTGCGAGTTCGAGCATGATCAGACCCATGGATTTATGGAGGCTTCAAAAAAAGGAACAAATTTATGTTTTAATGATAGATAAGGTTTATTTGTTGGTAGTGGGTGATGGATCTCTGGATATGGGATCCAAATCAGTGACAATATGTGATTAGAGGCATCACACATTGTACAATAGGCTTTGAGTGGAGGACCATATTCTGATTTTTGGCAACCAGAGGCCTAAAAATCAACATATGGAATTGTTATCTTTGATTTTGGTGGATCTAGAATTGTTAAATGGTAAAAATCATGGTTTTGAGGCCAGGTTTGGAAAATTCACGATGGAATGTCGGGTTCTAGAAAAATCCTGACTACATGTCACGTATCCCATAGAACACACATTATGTAGTATGGGTTCCCCATTATGGCTAGGGTTTTATCCAAGATAGGGATCACATGTCGTGTGTTTGGATCCACACAACATGTGACCCTTCCATGGGTGTCTAATTCTTTTTCCACATGGAACATGCCCCATGCCCCCTATGAATGGACATGTCATGTAATTTATGAGTAAATGGGCATGGCCTGTGTACATAGGTATGGGACGGACAGATGAAACCATATCCCAAGTGGTCCATACATTCATTTTACCCCATAAAAATGTTCTGTATATCTTCATGGATTGAAAATACCTAGCCATATCAGTGCACAATAAATTTTCCAGAGGAGGTTACACACCATGTCACCCCTAGGAAAAATCATATACCTTCTTTTAGATCTTCCAACCTACATATCTCCTTATTCTGGACTCATATTTTGGGCAACGAGTTGCCTATACATAGCGGGTTTTTTTGCATAGAATGAAATGGAGGCCATCATACTGTATTTTTAGATATTATGTGAGGTAATGCTGTAGTGGTAACCCGGAATTTCATTCCTTTAAATAGTGTTGGGAGTTTTCTCTATGTCAAGAATGTTTGGGTCTTAAGGAAACAATGTCTATGGGTCTCGAGTGTGGAATTCACGCTAGAAAACCTAGTGTTGTGATGGACAATATTTCCATTAAAAAGGAAATGAACTACCTTCTTTTGGATGTGATAGATATAGAAATTGGCTACAGGTAACAATGGTACATTAATCATATATGATTGATTCCTTTCACTGTATTTATTATTTCATCACCCCATAAATAAACATATTTATATACAGTCATCTAAACATGGTGTTTCTTAATAAATTTTAGTATGCCTCCATAAACACAACCATCTAGGATACCAAGACATGATAGTGATGATGATCAATTTAGTGATGAGACCTCAATTCAAGGTCCTTATTATAAGGTTTTAAATATAGGAGGATGTAGAGAAATCCCCCCACCCTTTGAGTAGTGGATAGTGATAGTAGGGAAAACTGTGGATGCATGAAGGATTACCATCCTGGGTGAGTTCTAGCGCCAAATTATATTGAGGTTCTAGGGTGAAATAGATCCTCTGGTAGTAAAGGGTTGGGTTGAGTCTGATATTCGAGTCTTTAGGCTCTTTTGGACCCTGACATATCCTATGGTTGTTCTAGCACCCATTATTTTCCATTGTGCAACATGGAAATGGTGGATTCTAGTTGCACAGACTCATAACAAGATGATAATTTTTGGATAGACTTCTATAATATGTTTCTTGAGGAGTATTAAACATCATGCTTGTGCTCAATTTGAATTTTGAAGCATTGTAATCTATTTCTAGAAAATATGACAGTATTTTAGTTCACCGTGAGTTTTATTAACATTACATGATTCTCCCTCTACATGGTATGAGATGGTTACTTTAGGGCGTTCAAGTTTTAGTAGGGTCTCAATAGAGAAATTTGTGCCATTGTTGTCACCTTATGCATTCCCACCAATGTTGGAGTGCTGGGATGGGATCTAGTTACATAGAGGTTTCTATTCGAGGGATGCTATGTAGCTAGATTCATATGTGGGTGTCATGGGGTCATGTCATCTATAGTGGACGGTGAGCACCCTTTTCTAGGGTCTTGGTGTAGGAGACCTCCCAATTGTCAGACTTAGGATGTGGACTTGTGATGATATGTTGACACTATGGATTTGGGAAACACAAAGTGGGTTCATGTTATGCTTGTGATGGGAGAGTTAACATGGTTGAAGGTTTCCCATCTTGACATATAGAGGAGGAAAGGCAGGCTGGATACAGACTTCCATGATAATGGAAAAGTTGTGATCTGGGGTCTCTCAAGTGTGGCCAGGGAGGACTATAGGGAGGTTGTGCTGGAAGATGAGTAGGTAAAAATTTGGAGGGATGAGTTATTGGTGGAGGAAAATTCTATGAGCTACATCCACCACCACAATTAGGTGACCCACATCAAGCTCAGGGTGCTGGTTGTCAGGATAATGAACAATTTCTCACAATGGAGGGTTTTAACCATGCTCTATATGTGATGATCTGAGGTAGGATCTGTTTTTATTCTACTCTTTCTCTTATATTAATATACATGGGAATGAGTCATTCCTTCATCACCATATCCCATGTGCGAGAGATGAAACATCTGATTTGGAGTTTTTCCCAATAGTGGTGGCTTGAGGATCCAATAGGGAATGACTCTTCAATATTATTTATCTATCTGTCATGTGAGTTGATTATCGGTAGAGAGAATTTCCCATGGGACCTTGTGATTATCATAATGAAACCATATGACATCAATGTGGGTATAAAATATTTCCTATGGTTGAGGACAAGACAGACTGTCGTTACACAATAATAAGATTCCTTTGGACACATGATAAGGAATTATCCTTTGTGAACAAGAGAGATATCATGGAGTATCGAGTCAGTTTTTTAAGAAGTAATATAAAACCCATCACCCATCAGAGATAGTGTTTGGCCCTTGGTGTAGTTGGATCTTGAGAGATATGGATTCTAGTAATAGTGGAGGGTTATATTCTCATCTTACCCGATGATGTTCTTTGACTGCCTCTATAGTGGGACACAAACTTCTATATATACTTGAACCCAAGACTATGTCAGTAACTTTTTTTGCATATCAGATAGCCATTATCGATCTTCAGGAACCTTGGTTGAAATTGGAGGACCTTTAAGAGAAGGGCTTTGTCAAGCCCACTGTATCCCTTTGGGTAGATCTATTTTTTTCGTGGATTTGGTTGATGGGAGCTTGAGGATTTGTGGTTATTATCATCTCTTAAACCAGGTAATGATAAATTAAAACCACCATATACTAAGGTTTGATGACCTATTTGACCAGCTGAGAGATTCCAATTTATTCATTATGATTTGTCTTATATCTTGCGACCATCGTTGAGGGTTCATAAGGATACTATTCTGAAGACATCATTTTGATGTGTCAAAAGACACTGTGAGTTCCTAGTGGTGCCTTTTTATGTAATGAATTCCCCCATTGTGTTAATAGATCTTCTGAACTAGATCATATAGTCTTAATTGAATTGATTTGTAGTCATCTTCATCAATGAAATACTCATTTAATCTATTTTAGAGTACATTCATGTAAATTATCTGAGGTTGTACCAAGACATACTCTTGGAGTATTAGTTTTATGGTAAGCTACTGAAGTAACAGTTCTAGAACCACAAGGTTCACATTTTTCGACATCTAATATTTGAGAATAATTCATCCATGGACCCTATGATAATTGATTTACTGCTTTATATGGATCCTTCCAAGAGTTTGTTTATGGTTTAGAGATTCCTTGGTTGGGTAGGGTAATAAAAGTGGATTTTGGAAAACTTCACTGAGATTCCATCCCCTTGGACCACACTGACTGGTAGTAATTTACCTACACCAAGAAGTGTTAGAGAGAATTCAAGTAGTTGAGGCTGAGGCTGACTAGTTATCCTGTTTAGAGACTACTAGAGGAGGGTATGAATTATAGAGTGTTTTGTGATGCATATTGATCCGGGATCAGTTGTGTTTTTATTAATATGATACTAGAGATCATGTATTTGTTGAGGTAGTCGAGACCCCACAAGAATAACTGTACAACTCATGAAGAATATTTTTTAACAATATTATTCACTCTAAAGATGTGGAGGCACAATCTTCCAGCTATGAATTTTAATGTTTTCTTAGACCACTAGAGCCTCAAGTATGTATTCACTCAGAGAGACATTATCCTAAAACATAGGTATTGGATGGAGTTTCTATACATTTATGACTTTGTGATAGGCTATTCTTTACTAGGAAGGGAAACATGGTGATTGATGTCCTTAGCAGGAAGTCTCATTCTCACTTGGTGTCAAAGGCATGTGAGTATTTTTCCTTATGGAAAATAACCATGCTAGAGGAGAGGGGTTTAATATTTTTTTAGTCAATAGTGTTGAATAATCTGATTCATTAAAGTGTGAGGGAGGACTACAAGGGAGACATCAACTATGTGGTTATTTTTTACTAGATATCCTCAAGAGATAAACCATAAGGTTTCTCTAAAGTATGGGAGAACATTGTCCCTTTTTTAGGATGGAGGGTGATTCCATTCACTTTTCTAGAGGATTCGATATGGGAGTTTTAGACTTCCCACATCAGTGTATATCCCGTTGTAAAAAATATGTATAAGGACCTTCAATGTTAGTATGGGTGGCCTGGAATGAGGTAGATTATCATAGAGTTTATCTCTCAATATCTCATATTTTAGTGGATGAAGGATGGACACCATGTTATATCAAGTTTTACATGTCCACTTGAGATCCTAAAGGGGAAATGTGATGGTATATCCATGGATTTACTAAAAGGGATTTTGCAGATAGTGAGAGTCCATGATACCCACTACGTGATAGTTGGCCATCTTACGTAGTCTTCAGATATCTTTTCAATTAAGGAGTAGAGTTCGGTTGAATGTTTGGTGCTATTATACATGTGTGAGATCTTCAGACTTCATGGGGCACCCTCAATGATTGGCTCTCACTGTGATTTTGAAATTACTTCATAGTTTTGTTTAGTGTTGAAGGATGCTTTCATGACCCAATTGAGAATGAGTGTGACATTTCAACCCTAGGTCGATTGGTATATCGTGAGAACCATCGATGTGTTTAAGGATATGATGAAGGAATAGGTTTTGTACTTCATCTAGAGCTAGAAATAACAATTTAAATTTGTGGGTTTTTCTTTTAGTAACATTTATCAATATACTATTGGCATTTCACCTTTCAAGGTCCTATATGGGATTCCATGTAGGTCACCCTTATGTTTCACTAAGATAGAAAAGACATCTCTTTTTTAGCCAGATATGGTACTAGAGATAACAGAGAATGTACATGGGATCCATAAGCGGATTAGAACATCCTAGATCCAATATAAATCTTATGCAGTTTGATATCATAGGCCCATGAAGTTAGAGAAGGGAGACCATGTTTTCCAAAGAGTCATCCCATGATGAGGATTACATAGGTTCAGCTGGGGAGGAAAATTATCCTTGATGTTCATCAAGTCATTTGAGATCCTATAGAGGTTTGGTGAGGTTTCTTAATGCCCAGCCTTTCCCCCATAGTTGAACCAGGTGTATGAAATCTTCCATGTGTCATAGCTAATGAGATATATGCATGACCCTGCACATGTTATTTACTACGGAGAGCTGGACATTGAGGATGTATCCTATTTTGTAGAGTACCTGATGGTGATTTAATACCGAAAGAAAAGTATCCTACATTGTCAGACCATGACTTTGGTCTCTTCTCTTAGACAACACATGAACGTTCAAGAGAGCTCTTGGGACCATGAGAGTCATATGTGGAATCAATACCCCCACCATTTTGTATATCTTGTGTATATTGAGGTGAAAATAATTGAATGAGGGGATAATATAGTGACCAAATTTATTATATGTATGATTTTGGAATATATTATGGAATATTTTCAGAGTCTGGTGATGAGTTGGTATGAGTTTTTTTATCCTCAGTGAGGCTTGGTAGTGATATATAAAATATATTTAAGATATTATATCATGTTAATTCATTACTTTTTAATTTTATGGGTTTTCTATAGTTCTGTACCCTAGATAGGAAATTTTAGATGATTGTTGAATATGGAACATGGGTTTAATCAAGGTAAGACATAATGTTGGTTGGTGTTATGTTTTAGGTAGAGGTTATCATTAGAAATGAGTTTAAATTAAATAAATTAAATATTAATTTTATTTTATATCAACAAAACCTCACGTTCCTATTTAAATATACTACTATGAAAATTATCCAAGGTTTGTCTCATAAGGCTAGGATATTTTAGAGGAGCATTAAGCATTCTTCATTGGAAGATCAAAATTGGAGAATGATGACAAATCAGATCAAGGTAGGTTAAGAGACATATAATACAACCTGTATTATTCATCAATAGCCAACATGTTCTTCACCAATGATCAATATAGAATTTTGGTAGGGAACATTTTTTGGTTTTCTACCTTTTCATATTTTATAATAATGGATTAACGATTATTTTCATTAGATCTACATTCTCCTACACTACTCATTATACTATTTAATAAATTAAATTGTTTTATCCAATATAATTTTTTTGTTCTATGATCTCACACTAGAAATCCCTGATTTTAAAATAATTTGTCAAGAAGACCTGGTTAATGATGGTTCCACCTTTGTTCTTGTTCTTTTATCATACCTTTTCTTTTCATTCATCATTTTCTGACCATGGGGTCATGATTCAGCATTGTCGAGGAAGGATCAAGTGCAATCAAACCCCTAGATTTGTTGTGGTTGTGAGAATGAGTAATGTAATGGTTTTTATCAGTTAGATTGAGTGGATTTCTAGGTTGAAAGTGATCAATCTGTGGATCTAGGATCTAAAGTGCAGAAGAATGGTGATGGGAGGTGCAACAAGTGGTGCCATGAGCTTCAAGAGGACAACTAGATTCTGGTTTCTGACCACCATAGGACTAGAAATCAATTATCTTCATCGTTACCTTTGATTTTGGTTGAAATCGTAAGTCAAATGTCATAAATCTTAGTAAAGAGGATGGATTTAAAAATCACTTGATGAAAATTTGGGTTCTGGAAGAATCTCAAAAACCTTTAGTGTTTCCTAAAGAACACACTCAATGTAGTATGGGTTCCCCACAGACACTAGGTTTTTGGACGAGTTAAGGATCACTTGTCATGTGGTTGGGCCAACATGCCATGTAACCCTATCATGGGTGACTATGTTGTGTGCCAGATAGAACATTACTTGAAGCCTCATTTGAAAGGGTATGTTGTGTACTTTGAGAGTGCATGGGAATGATACGATTACATGGGCAAGGGCCGGACAGACACATCCAAACCCCATGTGGTCCAGAAACACCTTGTACCCCCTGTACATGTCATGTATATTTGTATGGCCATCCAGAAAATGTGATGACCAGTGCACGACAAGATTTCCAAGCAAGGGTTCAAACCATGTCCCCCCTAATCTATGATGTATTCCTTCTTATGGATCTTCATCCTTGCGTATCTCCTTATTTTGATGTCAAATTCTATCCTATGAGTAGCCAAACATGAGATATTTACCATATAGATTAAGATATTGTCCTTTTTAGTGGATTTTGAGATACAAAACAAGGCATGATGAGCGTGATTAAATTTATAATGATTCTTGTTGATGTTGGTGATTAGGGTTGATCTCTAGAGTGATTTTGGGGTTGTCAACAAACCTATCGCACCAGGATGCGGGTCCCCCATACGATTTTCATTGATCGATTTGTACCCCCTCCGGATAAGGAGGCGTGGTCCCCCTACAAATTATTTGAACCACCCTATAATAATAGGGTGTGGGTCCTCTTTACATCGAGTAGAAACCCATGATGTAGTAGTGTGTGGGTCCTTTAATAGAGATTGTTCCCCATATGGCTCTGGAGTGCAGTGGTGATGTGTGAGTCCTCCCCATGGTTTTCTTGTGGATATAAAAGACATTGGGAATCAGATATGGACCCTTTAGAATAGGTGGAAGACTCATTTATCTTAGTTGGGATATGAGGATAAATATCCCATTTATATAATTTTTGGGTTTATTTTTTTAGTATATATATATCTATTGGGTTTTCCATATCCCTATTATTATGGGTTATGCTGACCTCTCATTTTTTTCTTTCTATCACTCCCCTCTCAATTTTTGGGGATTCCTACTTGGTATGTATATACTAACTGATGCATGGGATTTACCTGCATGTGTTGCGTCTTATGTAGTTGACAGGAACATCGACAATGATATCAGTGGAGCATAGGAGTATTGAGGGTGCATTACTAAGTTCGGTGGTCAGAAAAAGATATCAAGAGTTGGAATCTTGAATCAACGTAATGTTTTCACATTTACAATAATGTTGGAACTTATTCTATATTTGGTCTTGTATTTTCCCTCCTTAATCCCTGGTTATTTTCTTTTTTACTTAGATGTATTCCCTATAGGTTTATACATGCTTGTTTTACATCAAATGTGGCTTTATTTTATTACACATCTGCATTGTTTCATGGAGATGTTTTAGTGTGTGTGTATAGGTACAATAGGAAAAGGACTCCCATTTTATTTATGTCTTTTCAAAACTAGTGACTAGACCCTGACCTATTGGATTCCATCTTGATATTTTCACACTAGGCCTATCTTCAGTCAGGCGGGCCCTAGTGGGTCAGATTTTTACATTATATCCTTTCAAATTTTTTAATGAATGGTATTGGAAGTGTTCTTTCCCATTATCTTTATTCAATATCCTACAATCAAAAAAATATTTCTATATATTTCTCACTCTCATAAGGGTAAGTTTTTTATTTTCATTCTCAATGATAGTTATATTTGACGTTTTGGGATAATGTGAATGGGGATAACCCACTATATGTTGTAAATTGGGTAAATGATTCATGATCCTAGAAATTTTTCAATTAATTTTTTAAATACCATTATCACGATGAGGTTTAGTCTCATTTGGGTAGTATATAATGTTTGGAACTATCTTCAAATAGGATTCAGTTCCTAAATATTCTATGACTAAGCTTAGGTATGTAACCTAGATAGAAACCTATGACCTTGAATTTATCTCTTAAAATATTTATGAGTTATTTTATGATCATGGGACACATTGTTAGTAATTATCGTGGGAAAATTTTCTTTTCCCATTAGAAACACAAGGTTTTAATGTGGCAGTAGTGGTTTCAATGTAATCATTGGTGAAAAAAATTAAAGATGTTAATTACTTAGGTTCACTTGCATCATCCACATTCAATTTCTTCAATGAAGTGATTTATGAGATTAATCATTAATTTAAAATAAAATTTCAAAACCATTAGTTAAAAAATGTTCTTCCTCATTGTTAGGTTTTTATAGAGTAATCTAAAGTTGATCATCATCATTTCACATTGAATTATTAAATCTCTATTTGTTACCAAGATTCAGAATCACATTTAATAGATCAGTTCCACTATGTAAAATAGGTTCCTTAGTGTGTGTAGGTGTTAAAAGAGAATTTTCTTTTTATGTGAACATTGAATTAATAATATTTAATTGTACATTATTTTCACTAAAATTTATTATTAATGTAAGTTCATGGATATAAATGATTTTCTTAGTTGTCCTAAAAAATTGATTGACTGTGATGATTACTGATTTAGCTGGTATTCTATCATCATCTATTTTGAAGACATATAAATTAGCTGTAATTATATGGTTCTACACCCTCACTAAAAAATCTTCTAGAAAAATAGGTAGAAACATAATATCTTAGTTTTTTAGATGAATTATAACACATGATTGAGCTCCACAATTGGTAAATATGATAACACAAAATAAGGTATAAAATTAATTGAATCTATTAAATAACCTAAAACATATCTCAATGACATGTATCAAATAGTATAGGGAGTGGAAAATGACTTTGGATCTTCACATTTGGTGGGTGCTTGAGCTGTTATCATAGTTGACACATTTCTTCCTAAACATACTCACAGATTCTCTTGAAGTCTAATTTTATGCTGTATAATTCATTAGGAAAATAGTTTATCTATAAATATATTTAAGGGATTCAAGAAGAGGTATATAGATTTCATGATTTTTGAATGTTTCAAAAATTTATTACTGAATCTCAACATTAATAATTTTATTGGGTTAAAATATTCTTGAGGTAAAGGGTAGTGAGTCATTTTCTTATCTTTTGATTATTCCTCATGTTCAATTTCCATTATTGAAATAGTGTTGGTTGAAAATTCTGTTGGTAAACTTATAAGAAAGTTTATTGAAATTGTATAGTTTTATGGAATTTTTATTCAAATAGTGGTCATTCATGGGGTTTTTAATTTCTAAATTCCTAAAATCTTTATGAGTTTACTCTCCATCCTTGGTTTTCCATGGGTTGTTGAAATGCTCTTTGATGATAGGAAAAAAAATACACATAGTATCCTGAACATGATCACAGTGGTTAGTGAATGGACGTAGCGAAGAAAAAATAACAGAAACCATAACAAGTTTTTGTTGGAAATTAGATTTTTAAAGATCTATTTTCTTTTTCAAAAGGGTTATTTCTTGCATTATTGATTCATAAAAGGTTATTTTCTTGGGATTTTTGGGGATTTAACTCATGGAATCATCTGGTGAAAGTACCACTGGTGCTATTTTTTAAAAAACAAGCTATCTTCCATGTCTTATATTGGCGACTTGTCATGAAATTCTCATATGAAAGATTCATCTAGCATATTTTTATCACTATCAAGTAGTCCTTAGTTGAATAATGTTGTTAAATGATGTTCCTAAATGGCATGGATCATGGTTGTAAATAATATATAATTTTCCTTTGATGTTCTTCCTAGTTAGTGAAATTTACTGGTTGCACATTTTATATCAACTAATTCACAACACCTTCAAGATAGAAGGGGAATCCAATCTATTTGACTGCTTCCTCACCCATGCATCTCAACATCAAGGTAGAAAAAACCAGGGATATTTCCATGATATATATTTTTTAATCCTCTCTTACAAGGGTATATACCATATGAAATTATTGACCAATTATATTTTTCAATTCTAATTCATCTATTAAATGTATGGTATAAAATCTGGTTATTTTGTTTTATGAAATGAGGTACATATAAATCTCTCAAATTCTTTTTAGGTTTTTATTCCATGAATTGTAACATCAACTTATGCATCCACTTGTTAGGATAATTTGAATTTCTCCCACATTTCAATAGCTTGAATCTCCAATCCTTCTAAAAGAGCCATATTCATCTGACTACTTCCTTTGGTTTCTAATTATTGTCTACTTTCATCATCCATCATAATGTTATCCTTACCATCATTATCACCTTGACTATAAGTATCTACATAAATATGAATTAACCATGTCATAGAGAGTCTCTAATCACTACTACAATTTTTCTACCCCAATACAATCCATTAATATCATCCAGTTTTCAACCAATACTCGACCAGCATGGTTTTTCTTAATCTAGCATGCCTACATTGGATTTTATGAGTCATGGTCCACCTCAGCCACCACATCTGGGCCATCTAGGATAGCATTGAGGTTTACTGAATATCCCTCTATCAAACCAATCTCAATGAAAAAAATTAACAGGCATGTTAGTAAATATTTTGTAGTGTCTAATATATTTAACTATATATTTTAAAAATACAGAAAATCAATTTAGTGATGATTATACATGTGGAGAAAGTTAAATAGAAATGCACAAGTTTTAATTTCTTACTACTATTTTTAACTAGACCATAAATGATGAATGGACACATGGGTAACGTGAATATGAAAAGAAGAATTGGCACTTATACTGGATTATAGAACCATTTCAGTTCTAGGTCATTCAATAGATATTAGGAGGCTAACTAAATGATTGATAAACTTTGGATTTAGCACAGATCATTTAGGAAGAGTATTTTGTTCTAGGAAAGGTTTCTTTGGTTGTATAAAGATATGGATACTCATTGTAAAGGGAATAAATTAATGAAATTAAGTTGAAGACACTACCAGTTAAAAACCATCTTCTAAAATTTCTTTCTCTACATGACTAGATTTTGAGTCTGTCTATAGGAATTTCTGTTTAAAAACCATCTCATGAAATATTAAACTACAAAAAATTGAATTTCTCAACATTAAATTGACCAAAAATTACTATGTTTCTCAAAATGAAATATCAGGGTGTATTTATAATTCAAATTACATAACCGACTCCCCAAACACATGTAGAACTACTATTGTATAAAATCATTTCACCACCATAGTGTCTTCCAAAAACTCATAAATATGTGGGAAGAGTCCTACTACATGCTCCCTATTTCCAAAAATTAAATAACACAAAACATTACTTTAAATCAATCCAATTCAAGACAAAATATTTATTTTTGAGAGTCCTCACTCAACTAAAATAAATTGAACTTCTTAAAAACAAGTTGATAATAATTTTTATTACCATTATTTACAACATGTTAATGTTTTTCATGAATGAATATTTTTTAAAATGAATTTTTTCAAAATGAATAAATTATTATTTTTTAAAATCTACATGATAACTTTCACCCTCAAAATATCTAAATCTATAAATAATAGACTTGAATTCTACTAAAAGAATACATGTTCTATAGAATTTATTTATTTATTCCCAAATGATTTCTAACAAAACAATCATAAGAATATTCTAAAATAGACACTTCCCTATAAAATTCAACTCTAATACAACCCTTTTTATGTGTGGTGTCCTTATATTTTTTGTAAAATCAAAAAAAATGACCTATAGAGAAAAAATGGACCTACTAAGAATAAAATCAAAATTGGCTCTATTTATCTAAAATGGAGACTCAATGAAACACCCCAACTCTCTTCTCATGAAAAGTTAGAGATTGATCATAAGACACTATTGAGAGTTTTGTGACCCTCTCCTAGAGCAAGGAACCCCCTTAGTTGAGTGAATTCACCCAACTAAACCCCATATGGAGTTGATCTGGCATGTGATACATTCCGTCACATCTCATGATTCATTCAGATGACCATAACTCAGCCACAGGGTTTCACCTCTTCTCCACCATATACCTTAATCCACCCTTTATAAATTCTTCTTAATACAATAACCATTAGAGTGGTGTCCATTGGGGCGACATCGATGTCTGGATAGCCAACAACTAGTTTGACAGAAGATATATTTCATTGTCTTTCAGAATCTCTACCTAACTGTACTGCCCTTCTAGCCTTCTTAGATTTTCCATGAACACCTCTACCAATGTTGAGGATGGTTACTCAAGATGGATATTGTGGATTATATGGAAAAATAGATTTACAGGGTTAGTGTCATATTCTTTGTTGTCTTTCAACATGAATTATATTTTCCTCTCTATCTCACACACTTCCTCTGAAGTAGGTGGTCTATAGGATGTGGTATCAAGGGGTTTTGACATTCTTTCCTTCTACACCTATACCATTTATAGTTATGTGCACTCCCCCATACATTAGGTTGACCCTGATAATTTCTATCACTAGAAAAGATGTTATTCACCAATGATTGGTTTTAAATCTATGTTGGGAATATATTTTTTCATTTTCTACCCTTTCTAATATCATAATCATGCATTCATGATTATATATTTTAATTTGTGTTTTCCCACCCATCGCGTGATCCCATTTAATTAATATAATTATTTAGTCTAATTTAATTTTGTTATGGCATTAAATCGCACAAGAAATCCTACATTTTGTAATCATTGGAAAAGAACTCTTGGTCAACAATATTTTTACCTTTCTTCTTGTGATTTTCCAACACATATTCTTTATGTTTTCATTGTTGGATCATAGGGTCATGATTAAATATTTTTTAGTTGTGTACCAGTGTGATATAACCCCTAGATTCGCAATGGTTTTGTGCATGATGAATATATTTTGTATTGTGGATGGATTTCATTTACTTTCAGATAGAAGGTGATGACTTTATGGATCTGGGATTCAAAGCAGTGATGAATAGTGATGGGAGTAATGATGATCAGTGCTGAGAGATTTGAGTGGACAAATGGATTCTGATATTTGACCACCTAGGTCTAAAAATATATTTTTGGCATCATTACGTTCATTTATTGTGGATCTAGGATGGTCATATAACAAATATCACGTTGTCAAAGCTGGATCTGGAAAACACCTAAAGGAAAGTGTAGTTATGAAAAAATCGCAACTTTACACCATGTTTCTTAAAGAACACACGTGGTGTAGTCTAGATACATCACATCAGTTTGTGTTTTAGCCCACATGTTATGTGGACATTACCACAAGCCATGTGGACATACCTTGAGAGGATAAGCAATGTTCTAGCTAGCGCACACACCACAACCTCATCTGAAAGGACACTCCCTATACTCCAAGAGTACATATGCATGCCCTATTTACATGGGAATGGGCCTAATGGACACAACCATACTACAAGTGGTCTAGAAACACTTTGTACCCATGTACATGTCATGTATATTTGTATATCCATCTGATCCATGTGAATACTAGTGCATGAATAGATTCCCATGCAAGGTCACATGATGTGTGACCCTTGGGACACATCATGTAACTTCTTGGGGATATTCCACTATGTGTATATCCTTCTTTTGGACTCATATTTTGGCTCGTGAGTAGCCTACCATGAGAAAGTTTCTACATAGAACAAAACAGTTGCCTTTTTACTGGTTTTTAATATACGAAAGGAGGTGTGATGAGTGTGACTCTCTTTTTAGTGACACTTATCCAATGGTAGTGATCGGGATGGATCATGAGAGAGATGTTGGGGTTGGAAACCACAAGTCACACCGAGGTGTGGGGCCCCATTCACTTTTCATTGGTTGAGGGGTACCCACTCATGCCATAGAGGTGTGGGTCATTTGTCAACTGATTGGAACTTCCTTATCATACAATGGTGTGGGTACTCTATTCATATATTGAGTGGTACCCCAAATCTTACTAGGGATCAAATCCTAAATATTCCAAGTGGAACCCCTATCATATAAGGTAATGGGTCTTATATACACTTATTGGTATCCCATATAATGAATGGATGTGGATCCTCCACCCATATAGTAGCATAACCCTATTGTAATAGGGAAATATTTTTCTATCTATTTTCTGAGTAGTACCACCTTGTCGCACCAGGGCATAATTACTTTGTATACTGAATAAAACTCCCCTGATGCACAAGGGTGTGGTCCTATAAATGAGATTGTTCCAGCTTGAGCAGTGTAGTTTGGTGATAATTTATGGGTCCTCCACTTGGTCTTATTGGGTATATTAATGATGTTGGGTATCAGAGATGGACCATTTAGAGTTGGAGTATGTATTATAGATCATAGATAGGATTTAGATATGGACGTCCCATTTATCTCTAATTTGTGAATCTATTTTTAGGTGTTTATATATATATGTTGGGTTTTCTGTATCCATCTTGATATGGGTTTATCTAACCTGTTATTGTTTCTTTCTATATCTCCCCTCTTGGTTTTTGAGGCATCCTACCAGGTATGTATATACTCACCCCTGTATGGTCTTTGTCTGTACGTGTTGTGTGTTATACAGACAATAGGCATGTTGGTAGTGATATCAGTGGAGCATAGTGGTATCAGGGGTTCATTAGTGACATTCAGTGGTAAAAAATGGAGATCATGAGTCAGTATCTCTCATCTTCTTTATCTTTTACATTTATAGTTAGGTTTAGACTTCTTTTTTTGGGTATTTATTTTACCACCTTACACATTGGTTATTATCGGTTTTACTCAAGTGTATTTCCAAGAGGATTATGCATTCATGGTTTACTCTAAATGTTACTATCTTTTCTTATTCATATTCATTGTTTCATGGAGATGTTTTGTGCATGTGTAAAACTACATTAGGAAAAGGCCACCCATTTTAGTTATGTATTCTCATCACTAGTCACAAGACCCTGGCAATTAAAGGTGAGTTTGGGGGTTGTCACATTTGGTGTATCGCTAGTCAGGCGGGCCCAAGTTGATTAGGTCGTGACATGATATCTTTTCATGTATTTTTTAATGAATGTTATTAGAAGAGGTATATCCAAGTGACTTCATACAATATTTTATAGTAAAAACAGTATTTCCATTTATTTTTCATTATCACAAGGATCTTTTCATTCTCTTTCATTCTAAATAATTGTCATACTTGACCTTTTGGGCATAATATGAATGGGGATAACCCACTATATGTTTTATATGGGGTATAATATCCATGCTTCTATAAATGTTTCAAATTATTTTTTAAATACCTCTATAATGTTTTGGTTTAGTCTAATTTTGGGTATTCTATAAGTTTTAGCACTATTTTAAAATAGGATTCCTTACCTAAAAAATCTAAGAATAAGCTTGGGTATGTCAGATAAACTCCATCATACAACCTCGACATTATCTCCTAAAATATATATGAGTCTCATTTCTGAATCAAGGGAAAAATTTCTAGAAATTATAATGGGAATCTTTTATTTCCCTTTTGAAACACATAGTTCAAATGTGGTGGTAGTGGTTTTAATGTAATGGTGGGTGGAAAAATTTGAGATGTTAATTACTTAGGTTCACATAAGCCACATTTAGTTTCTTTTTATAAAGTGAATTATGTTATTAATCATTAATTAAAAATAACCACCAAACCCATAAAATAATTAGAATCTTCTTTATTTTTAGGTTCTTATATAGTAATATAAGGTTGATCATAGTCATTTCCAATAGATTTTTTGAATCTCAATTTTTTATCATGATTCAGAATCAAATTTAATAGATTAGTTTATCAAAATGAAGTAGGTTCCTTAGCGTGTGTATGTTTTAAAAGTGAATTTCCAATTTTTGTAAACTTCATTCAATCAAAAATATTAAATTGAACTATATTTTACCTAAATTTTATTGTCAATGTGTCTTCATGGAAATGGATGATTGTATTAGTTATCTTCAAAAATTGACTGACTAGGTATATTATTTATTTAGAAGGTGTTATATCATCTTCCATTTTGAAGACATAGAAATTAGCAAAAATGATAAGTTTCAGAACCATCACCAACACATCTTTTAGAACTCTATTGTGGAATAAAATTCATTAGTTTTCCAGATGAATTTTAACATAGTATTCACCTCTATAATTAGTGGAGATGGGAACACAGAATAAGATATTACATTAATTGAATAGTCTAAATCACAATAAACATTTGTCAATGAAATTTCTCTAATATTATAGGAAATTAATAATGACCTTGGATATTTTCATTTGGTGGGTAATTAATGTGTTATCTGAACTGGAAAATTTCTTCCCAAGCCTAGTCTCTGATTCCCTTGAAACCTCATTTTCATAGGGTATAATTATTTTATGAACGTAACATATTATGAATTCTATTAATGGAATTAATGAAGAAGAATGTTGAATTAAATATTCTTGAATGTGACAAAAATTCATTATTTAATCTCCACTTGATGAATTTTATTGGATTGAATTATTCATGAGGGAAAGGTTAGTGGGAAATTCTATTATTTTTTATGGTTTTGAAGTTAAATTTCTGATGTTTCTATATGATATTCAAAATAATCTCTCTTATCCCCTTGTTTTTTTCCATGCTTTGTCATGATTTTTGTTATGGAGAAGGTTTAATTTCCTACCCACTTCTAGTAGATATGAGACTCAAATTTCCATTAGTATTGGAAAATTTTTTACAATTTGATTTACTAGGATTTTTATCCATCATTTCCATGAGATTCCCTAACTATATTTTTCAATTCATTCAACAATATTTTTGGTTCCTTTATGTTACGATCTAGTGGGTGAGGTATTTTTACTTGAGAACTGGTGTTTGGAGAGGCATGGTATTTTATTCAATGAAATAGTGAGTGTTGGGAAGTCTATTGGTATCCTTCCATGAAATTTTATATGAAATATATAGTTAGAATGAATTTTTGTTGGAATATAGGTCAGTCTTGGTTTTTAATATTTCCAAATTTAGAAAATATTTATGAGTTTTCCCTTCATCCATGATTTTCCATGCGTTGTTGAAATGGTAATTGTTGACAGGAAACAACATAGATCTTTGTATCCTGCTCATGATCAGAGCGATCAATGAAATGACCTAGAGAAGAAATAATACCATGAACCTCAAATTGTTTTGGTTGGTCATTAGATTGGTCAAGATATTATTTCCTTACAAAAGGTATTATTTATTCTTCATTTTATTCAAACAAAGGGAATTTTTGGGGGAATTTTGGGGGATTTACCTAATGGAATACTCTAGTTGAAGTACCACTTATGACAAATTTTTTTGAATTAATATCTATCTTATTGATATTCCATTGGTGACTTGTTAATAAATTATCCATCAAAAGATGCACCAATAATATTTCTATCACTATCAAGTAGAACTTATTGGAATAACATTGTAAAGTGATGTTCCTAAATATAATGGTTTGTAAAACATACACAAAGTTTCTTGAATACCTCTCAATAATCATATAATCTCAATCTCAATACATTTTTTATTTCATCTCTTTATCAAGGTGGTTATCCTTGAGGTTGGAAATAATCATTAAAGTTCCTTTGATGTTCTTACTAGATATTGAAATCTTCCAGTTTCATGCTGTATCTCTACTCCTTCATAACACCTTTGAGGGAGAAGGGGAACTCAATCCATTTGATTTATTCATAATCCATTCTTTATAATGTCAAAGTAGAAAACCCCATGGTGATTTACATGATATATCTATTTAGATCATCTCTTACAAGGCCATGGAATTGAGGAAATAATTGTTTAATTCTTTTTTTTTTAATTTAAATTCATCTTTAAAATTAAGGTAGCTAATATGGTTGTTTTTTATTATGAATTGTGGTAAACATAAAACATTGAATGAATTTTAGATATTTCTTTCCATGAATTGGAACCCCCCTTGTACATCCACTTGTTTCGATAACATGCATGGCTCATCCTTTTATGTATCTAATGTTTCTATTCTATTTGGATGAGCCATATTCCTCAGTCTATTGCCTTTTGTGTATAGTTCCAGACAATTTTTCTCCCCCTTCACAATGCCATCCTTCCCATCACCATCACCTCAAAATTAATTCTCTACCTTGACTAGAACTATCCAAGACAGATATATTAAATTTCTACATTTGTATCTCTATCCACTACAAGGAAATTTTTTGTCATTGCTCCAACAATGGAGTCTCTTCTACAATCCCACTGTCATTTAAAATCCTATAACTCGGTTCTCCATCCTCGTCAATAAAAGATGTTGTGACTAAGATTCACTTATCACGACAAAAAAAATTCTACTCTATCATGTGGCATAAATTCCATCCACGTTTCCATGAATATTGGACCAACCATGTGTTTATTTGTCTAGTGTGAGAACCTCAACAATCGTGAGCCATGTTCCACATCAGCTACCATATCTAGGGTGCCTGAGAATGCATAAATTTTTATTGAGTATCTATATCTTGAGGAAATCTCCTTGAAAAAACCAATTAGTTATTACTATAGAAAATATTTTATAGTTTCCTATTCATTTAACTATGATTTTAAAAAATATGGATAATAAATTTAGTGATGAATATATATGTAGAAAATTTCAAATACAAATACACCAAAATGAGTTTATATTAGTTTCTTAACCCTTGGTAACTAGACAAGGAAGCATGAATAGACACATGGGTAATAAAAACTAGAAAATTATAGTGGAAACATACATCAGATTAGTATGCCAGCTTCAGTTGTTGCTCATTTAGTTGACATAATAAGGCTGACCAGATGATTGATAACCTTGGGTGTCAGTCCAGAGCAGCAGGATGAGTTTTTTGAGATTGGTAAGGTTTATTTAGTTGTATAAGGATAATTAAACTCCTTATAAATGGAATAAATGATTTAAATTAATCTTAGGATCCTACAATTTAGGAAGGAAGATTATATGAAATCTTCGATGATATACTCGGTTCCCATTTTCAAAGGAAAGTATGACTGAATAGTAGAACAAAAACATGCATGTTGACCGAATCATGTAAGTCAAGTGGCTATGGAATATCCCTTGAATAAGCAAGCCACTAATAACATTACCTTTCATGATAATGTGTTGACATGGTATTTTGAGAAATTTGGGTGAATAATGTATCCAAGTATAATTTGGATGGTGGGGCTCAACATTGCTTAGAAAAGGGTCGTGTAGCACTGTATTGGACACTAGAAAGGATTTTATTATATAGGGGGGCACCATTGGTTGAAAAATATGTGTATTTGAACCATTTAAAATTGGTAAATACATACTTCAATAAACCCTTGAAACACATAATATTGGGTATATTCAAAATATTGTATTCTAGAAGTTTATATGAGGATTTAGGGCTAGTCACTACTTATGCCTCATGCAATTGGTATACCTTCATTAAACATTCACTTGGAATTGTCCATGCTACAAAAAATATCAAAGTCATCCATGATGTATTTGTATGGATTTTTATTCAATAATATTTATGTGAACATGTATGGAATTATAAATATAAAAATATATTTATTTAAAACTATTATAGCTAACACATTTCTTCCCAAGATTACTCTATAATTACCTTGAATCTACCTTTTCATGGTGGATAATTTCTTTTGGAACATAGTATACCATGAAATGTATTTAACATATTCAAGAAGAAGTATCTATATTTCAACTTTAATGAATGTGTCTATAATTTCTTAGGGAATCTCCACTTGATGAATTTTATTGTGTTGAATCATTCATGAGGGAAAGGGTAGTGGGGCTATCTCTTATATTTTCATGGTTTCTCATGTTAAATTTCTAGTTTTCTATATCTAGTTTTGAATAGTTTCTACTCTCCCCTTATTTTATTGGATTGGTTTATTCCTATTTTGTTTTTAGGGAAGGGTGAATGTCCTACCCACGTCTAGTTGTTACGAGACTCCAATTTCCGTTAGTATTGGATAATGTTTTAGGAGGTAATTTACTAGTTTTTGTTGCCATCATTTCAAATAGATTCCAAAACTATTTTTCAATTCATTAAACTCTATTTATAGTTCCTCTATGACAGGATCTGGATGGTGAAGGATTTTTACTTGTGAATTACAGTTAGGAGAGGCATGAGATTTACATTATTGAAATGTTGATTCATGGAATGTCTAAGGCTATGATTTAATGATTTTTTTTGGAATTGTAAATTTTGATTGAATTTTTTTCAAAATATACGTCATTCATGGTTTTGAGGGTTTTAAAAATCAGAAAATATTTATGTGTTCTCTCTCTATCTATGTTTGTCAACTGGTTATTGAAATTGTCTTTGTTTATAGGCAACAAAACATCTCTTAGTATCCTACATTTGATGATAGTCATAAATGAAATGACCTAGAGAAGTAGAATGGACACAAAACAGGAGTGGTTTTGGTTGGTCATTAGATTGGTCAAGATTTATTTCCTTAAAAATGGTATTAGTTATTCTATATTTGATTAAGAAAATGGTTAGTTTTGGTCATTTTGTGGGCTTTAACTCATGGAATCCACTAGTGGATGTACCACTTGTTCCAAATTGTTGTGAATTAAAGTCTATCTACCCTATGTTCCATTGGTGACTTGTCTATACATTCTCCTCTAAAGGATGAATCTAGAATATTTATATCAAAATCATGTAGTCCTTTGTATAATAATGTTGTGAGGTGATCTTGCTAAATGGAATAGTGTATAAAACTCTTAAAATGTTTCTTGAATCTCTCTCAATAATCATAGAATCTCTTTTGTAGGAATTTATGGATTTCATCTCTTTCTTCGAGGTGGGTCTACTCTTGGTTGAAAATAATCATTAATGTTCCTTTGATGTTCATCCTATAAAGTGAAATGAACCGGTGTAAAGTTGTATAGCCACTCCTTCGTAACTCCTTTGAGAGAGAAGGAAAATTCAATCCATTTGATGTACTTCTCATCCAATCCTCTCACCATAAAAGTAGCATAGACCATGGTGAAGTCCCTGATATGTCTATTTTGATCCACTCTTCCAAGACCATGGAAATTAGGAAATGATTTACTATGTTTAGTTTTTAATTCAAATTCATCTTGTAAAGTAAGGTAGCTAATATATTTGATTTGTTTCATAAATTAGGTGAAAATACATATCTAAATGTCTTTTCAAAGTTTCTTTATATTAATTTGAACCTACCACTATGCCTACAATTATTTAGATAGAATTTAGGTCTTCTCATTTTTAGTAGTTTGCATTTCTATTTCATCCAATTGAGACCTATTCCTCAGTATACTACCTTTGTTGTCCCATTACAGACTACTTTCTTTATCCTTCATGATGAAATCATTATCATCTTCATCACCTAAACATGAATGCTCCTCCTAGATCACAACTAAACAAGACATAACCATATTCAATTCCAACATTTGGATCTCTATCAGCTTGAATGAAAATTTACGTGGTTCCTCTAGGAACTAGAGTCTAGCCTATAATGCCACTATCATTTCTAGTCATGTAACTCGGTTATCCATCCTCATCAGTAAAGGTTATCGAAAATTTTATTCAATTATTACTAAAACATTTCTTCTACCCTACTGTGTCCTATTAAAATCATCTACTTTTCATAGAACACTAGACCAACCTATGTCTTCATTATCTAGCATGCCAATCATAGCTGTCATGAGTTTTGTTTCACCTCAACTACCATATAGAGGGTTTCTGCAACTTCCTAGATGTATATTGAATATATCTTTCTCAAATAACTCTTAATGAAAACACCAATTAATAAGTTATATATAAAATATTTTGTTTTGTCCTACCCATTTAACTATGTTTTTTAAAAATACAGATAATCAATTTAGTGATGATTATATATGTGTCAAAATTCATATACGAATGCACCAATAAAAACTTTTTATAGTATCTTGTCCATTGGTAACCAGAAAAGGTTAGAGGAAAAGAAACATGGTTAATGTGAAATTGACAAGATGGGTTGGAACATACACCATATTGGTAGCTTAGTTTCAGTTCTATGTTATTTAGTTGACATAATGAGGATGAACAGATGATTGATAAACTTAGGGGTCAGCTCAGAGCAGCCAGGAAGAGTGTTTTGTGCTTGGGAAGGATTATCAAATTATATTAGGATAAAGATACTTATTATAAAGGGAATAAATGATTGAAAGTAAGTTGACGACCCTACCAATTTGGAAGAAAAATTAGTTGAAATATTCTAAAAATAACTCGATTCCCATTATGAAAGGAAAGTATTATCAAGGAGAAGAATCCAAAAGTGCATGGTGACCCAATCATGTAATTCAGAAGGCAATGAAGGATTCCTAGATGATGTAATCCTTTCAGGGTTTTTTCTTCACTGATAGTGTGTCACCATGGTATTTTTTTCAATTAAGTTGAATAAGGTATCTAAGTATAATTTACATTTTGGGGCACAATATTTCTTGGAATAAGCTCAATCACCACTGTATTAGACCCCTGAAAAGATTTTATTATAGAAGGGGTCAGCTTTGGTTGAAAGTTATTTTAAGATGGACGATTTAAAAGAGAGAAACACATACTTCAAGAAGCCCTTTGAATATATAGGGTTGGGTTTATTCAAAAAATTTGATTCTAGAGGTTATCATGAGGATTTAAGGCTAGTCATCACTTATGTTTAATGAAATGGGTAGCCCTTCATGAAACATTCACTCATGATAATCCATGCTATAGAATAATATAAGTCTGAGTTATGAAGGACTTGTGTGGTCTCGTCTTCAAATTTATTTGTGTGGTCTAGTCTTAAAATAGATTTTTGTAGTATAGTCTTCAAAGAGATTTAACTTATTAAAATGTGTTTTCAATAATTTTGTAATTTAAATATTTTCTAATAAATTATAAATATATTTTTTAATAAAAGAATTTATGAAATTTTAAATAAATATATATATTAAATAATTATAAAATTATATTTAAAAAATTAATATATTTATTGTATTCATAATTATATATTAATAAATTAATTAATTTATTTATATAAATATATTTATAATTATATATCAATAGTAATTTAATATATTTATTGATAATTATAAATATAATGAAATACACAAATTTTTAAATAATCATAAAATTACAATAAATATATTTAAATAATGAATATATATATTATAATTATAATTATATAAAAATATTTATAAAAAATATTTATTTACAATTATAATTATAAATAAATAAATGTATTTAAATAATTAAAATATTATAATAACGATTTTTAAAGAATAAATATAGTGATTATATTTACATTTATATATATTTTTATGGTGATTTAAATATATATTTCTATATAAATATTCCATGGTGGTGCAGATAAAGATGTATAATTATATAAATATATGTAATTATATAAAATCCATGTTTGTGCATGTGAGCTGGTCACTTGCATCAATCATGAAAAAATGACTTAGGATCAATTCCCGAGTGCTGTACTTCTTAGGGTTCTAAAGTAATTACGTGATGGACAAGGTTTACCACCTATTGTGGCCTGTGCTATTGCATGGGTGGTGTGATGATGTTCCACCACCCATCAGCAGGGGTGGTGGACGATACCCCGCCTCAGTGGGGAGTGATGTTGGGGGGTTAACAACCCCAGTTTGTGGAGGTGACCCTTCCCAATGGCGGGGGTGGTAACCCTCAGGTGGGATAGCAAGGCATGTTTGACCGACAATGAGGGGTGTCAAAATGTAGCATGATAGACGAAAAATGTTTAACGGATGTATGCATGTTATGACTGTGGTTGCAGGCATGAAAAAAATCCCCTCATAGTGTGAGTGCGGTGTTGCAATGAAAAAGGGTGTAGGTGGGGTGACCGAATGGGGGCAACGGTGTATGCATGTTGCAATGTTAGGGGTGGACGAAAAAAAATCCTCTAATGGTACGAGATACAGTCTGCAATGACGACAATGGTGTAGGTGGGCAGCACGGGAGCAAGTGGATGGAAAGGGTGCATGTGGATGGTGTGATTGCATCTTTCTCTAAAATTTTACCCCTAATCACCTATAATATAATATAATCCAATAAATATATTTATAATTATAAAGAAATATGTATATATATATAATTTTACAATTATATAAATAAATTTATGTAATTTTATAAATAAAAAAAATTATATATGAATATATATATATATAATTATATAATAATTTAAATATAATTATAAATATATAAAAAAATTATAAAAAAATTTATTTATAATTATAATTATAAATAAATATATATATATAATTAAATAATTATAAAATTAAAATAAATATATATATTATATTTATAATTTTATAAATATATAGTTATATAAATATATATATAAATATATACAAATATTTATAAATATATTTATTTATAATTATAATTATAGATACATATATATATATATGTATATTTATTAAATATATAATTTTACAAATATATATACTAATATAAATATATAATTAATATTAGATCTTTATCAGTTCTTTTTTAAAGCTGATAAAGATACACTTTTGTTAGTGCTAAAAATCTCTAATAAAACGTGTCTCTATCAATGCTAAAATTTTAGCATTTATAAAGGTTAGTTTTATATGAGATTTCTATTTTAGGGCTAATAAAACCACTCTTAATCAATTCTTTTTGGAAATAACTCATAAAATCCTTACAATATCTTATAAAAGAACCCAAACTGGAGGCTTCTCTCTTGCACCTTCAAGCTCTCACAGAACCCTACCCGTATCGTTGCTCTTGTTGAACCCTACTACCGCCATCACACTTGATCTTTAGTGACTTTTCCGATGAATCATTCCTCTCTAAGTCTAAGTTATGTGATGAATCAATACATCATGTCTCACCCTTTCATGACATCACACCACCTCTGCACCACATGAACCCCTTCACCACATCACACCCCTACAACACATTGCACCACCACTGCACCACCTCAAAACACCCTACACCACAATGCACCACACCTGAGTTCCTATTTATAAACCATTATCCATGAATTCATCCAGTGACTCTTGCTAAAAAATAAATCATTGGAAGTAAAACATTCAAGGAAACAAAAATTCACCACATTGAAAAAAACACAATTTAGAATATTTTATTTGTTTTATAGATATTTTAAAGATAGATCCATCATATTATGTCTAGATATTCCATTTAATAATTTGTAGAGAAATTATGAGTTTACAGAGGGAGTAAAATGTACAAGGGGATAGGAAGTATAAATTTTTACAGGGAATATTAGTTAAATGATAATTTTTTTAAAAAAATATTAATTTTATTGATGAGAAGTGTTTGATATGATCAATATAGTCACCTGACTAAATATTAAATAACTATCCTCTGAGATGAATAAAATAAATAATTACGTTTGACTAACAATAAAATATGAATAATAGGGTGATGTAATTTCATAATTAATGTGCAATATAATGAATCTGGAATGTTATAGGTTTGTCATTAAATATGACTAGACAAATTAAAATCTTAAAAAATAATGGGTGTTCTAATGGAGCTTCAGTGATGTTTGATAATGAATCTTTATCTGAGCATGTTAGCATTCCCATTACAAGTAATGTTAAATTAGTTTAATAAGACTAATGTGAAGTACTAGACTATATTTCTATTACAATAATGGAATAAATAATGAAAATTCATATGAGGTGAAAGGGATTACATTTTAATAAAACTATATTTTCAACATTGATTGGTTTTCTATTTCTGTTACTGTAATGAGTATTATAATATACATTTGATAATTATATTCAAGCAATCATGTTTCAATTACAAAAATTATCAACCCTATTTCGTGGATAAATAATGTAGACAATGGAATGGATTATCATCTCAATTATCTTTTATGATATTATAATAAAATGTCTATATAATTAAAACCATAAAATATTTTTTTTTTCATTTTCCCATAAAAATAGAATGAAAATAACTCATACATTAAATCACATAAATATTGGAAAAATTTCATATGATAATATCATATCTACTTTAGATAAGAAATCCCTCAATATTTAAACATCGTTCCATGACTTAAAAAAATGTTTACATTAGCCACTAATGTCATGTTTTAGAAATTAGATTGAATGTGGAGAAGAAAAATGGAATATATTAGTGAGATAAACCAACCATAACATGCCGATATATTATATCATTTCAATTGATTATTTATTACAGCTCATAATAAATCACACCTCCAGAACCTATGTGTTTAGTCTATTTGAATATTATATTCACATATGCTTTATTTTACAAAAAAGTGTAAATTTATTCCACAATTACATCACACTTGACCCCCTCCTAGACATATCATATGTAAAATTCATCTTTATATAAAAGGGAATGGGTGGGATAAGATGCTTAGTATGAGGTATAACGTGAGAGATATTAGTTAGAACAAATGAAGAACATAAGTGAGTACAAGATGTGTATGTGGGTATGAGAACATTTTCAAGGTAGATGACCACAACATAAAGGAATTATACCCAATAGAATATGAATAGTAAAACATAACACAAATTATAACATGAGGAATTTGGCATAACATACTAATTAATATAGAGGATTGGGGTAAATAAATAAGTATATAATATCATATATTTATACCATGGATATTTCCAATACCATCATGAAATTGTGTACAAAATATACCATAACATAGTGGACTATGAAAAGCACTCATATCATATAACCTAAATTTTTATGATATATATGATTTAAATATTTAATTTTAGGGGTATAAAATTTTAGGCTCACCCTTAACTACATGATAAACTATACATATGTGTTCCACATAAACATAAAAACATTCAAAAATTCTTTATAGAATGATAAAACCATGAGAATGAAAAGGGTTTCATTAAAAATTCCTCAAGGATAAAAAATAATCAATATAAAGAAGTAAATTGGATGGTTCTATTGAATAATATCCCTAAATAAACATGATAAACATAAAAGGAATTTGATATGGATGAGAAACCATTCATAGGAAGTAAGTAAAATGTTAATAGGATATAAACATATGTATTTTTACATATTTTTCTATAAAATAAAATATTATTAATAAAATTTTTATAGGGTAAAAATAAATTTAATAAAAAATATTCTCGATCCCCATTGACTTTAAAAACATCAATTGGATGTCTCATAAAGAATATAAAAGGATTTGATGGAAGAAATTATCTGAGAATAAAATGTAAATGAAGAGAGTTAAATAGATTTCTTTTGTAATTTTGTGAGTAATTCAAATTCAATTGATAGTTACCTTAATAAATCATAGAATTATATATACGGATATCTAACAAATAATATAAAACATATGTACCTGGAGGAGAATGTTTCATAACCAAAAGTAAGAGATAAGACGATTCCACATAGAAATATCATTTCGAGTGAATTATAAATCTATGAGAGTGGAAATGTAAAAATACATGTAGACCTAAAAAATAATCAATATAGACGAAAATAAATTGGAATTTATAGGGAAAACAAATACACTTTTTCTCATGGAAATTTTCTATATATACATCTCAATTTCAAAGAGATATTGGAAGAGAAACTATACTAAATTTTTTATTGTTTGAAAAAAAAATTAATGAAAGAGATAACTTGAGATGGATTCATAAATATGATGATGAAATGTAACCAACCATTTTGATATGTTACTATCCATTATTTGGTGTTTTGAGTCATAATGAGAGATATTTAAGGTGTTCTGAAGGATTGGGAGGAGTTTTACCCATTTAAAGGGCCACCCACTACTACAAAAACATGCAAGGGAAGCGCCCCCTTATATCAGCGCTAAGAAAAACTAATGATAAAGGTTACCATTTATCAGCGTTAAAATTTTAGCGTTGATACATGGATTCTTTATCAGCGCTTTTATAGTAAGGATAAAGAGGAACTCTATCAGCGCTAGAAAAGAGCTGATATAGAATCCCTGTATTAGCGCTAAAACATAATCATTAATACAGGATAACCTTTATTAGTGAGAAACAACGCTTTGATAAAATGACCCTTTATCAGCACTAGAAAATCATTGATAAAGACTCCATGTATCAATGCTAAAATTTTAGTGCTGATATATGAAGGATTTATCATCGCTTTTGTAGCGCTGATAAAGAGTACCATTATCAGCGCTAAAAAAATACTGATAAAGGATACCTTTATCAGTGATAAAATGTTAGCGCTGAAAAAGTTAGTCTTTATCAGTGCTTTGTTAGCACTGATAAAACATTAGTTCATTTTTTTATAAAGTCGGTCGCACAGTTCCCTCGTTTTATCGTGACCTAAAGCTCTCATAGAACTGGAAACCTGTGACTCCCCTCTGCCACCCATTGAGTTAACATTTCCAGACTTCTTCCACCCTCACTTCACGTTTCCAGACCTCCACCGCCCACGGAGTTCGCGTTGTTGGACCTACGCCGCCCTCGAGCATCAGTTTTCCGGACCTCCGCCGCCTGCAATGCCCTCATGCTTTGGTTTGTTGAACCTCCCATTAAGGCATGTTTTACAAATCATTTTTTAATTTTGTTCTCCTCTCCCATCACACATAACCATATGTTGATCTAGCATGATAGATTTAATGGATATTTGATATTGTTATGGTTGTAGGCTACATGATTCATCATTTTCTGGAAACCTACGAAAGTTTTAGGTTATTTCCATTTAAAATCCATTATATTTCCTTCCATGGTTGTCTTCTTTGGGTGGGTTTTTGAGACCATTAATGTGGTTATTATTCCTTATTTTCCTTTGATTCATAACTTCTTGGTTAGAGATTAATCTTGATGTGTTGTGTGGTCTATCTTTTAAGATATTAGTTTTCCATCTTTGTGAAAAAAACCATTTTATATGATCTATTTATGGTTAGACATAGATAGGCTTTTGGTGTGTACTCAAATGACTAGGATTATGAAGTCTCTTGATGGACCAGGAACTGGGAGGTGTTGGTGTCTACTTCAATGAGATCGTCGATGGGTGGTACTCTATAGTGGGAATTCAAGGTTTCCATCGAGTACTTGATCGAGGAATAAATCCTTTTTAGTTTTTTTACTATCTTGTTTTTGGATGAATCATTGATGGATATTGATTGTGTTATTTCATTTGGATTCATTGGTATGTTTTGGGTGTACCTTTCCTTAGGTTTCGAATTATTCTCTTAGTGGTTCTTCATGGTTAGTGGTTGTAGTGTCTTATTTGGTTGAAGGTATGTGTTCTTAGTATATTTCCATCTTATGTCCCTCCATTTTAGTGAAAATTTAAATGGTTGGGTGACCTATGCTAGGTCTTTGGACATTATTTGGATTTTCTCTATTATTAGTGATGTAGACGTGTCATTTGGAGATGTATGATGTTCTTGGAGGATATACATTAAGGGATATTGGGAATATTGGTTATCTGTACATTTTAATTTTTTCGTAGTGGTCCTCTATTCGGTGAATCTTCTTATATTTTGTGAATTGTACACACAATAATTATTGTGTGGAATTTATTTTTGTCTCATAATTTTCTATCCTTCGTACTAGAATATTTATTCAGATAAAAAGCGGAACGATGGGGAGAATTGTAACATCTCAGTATCTCTTTCATCAAAGCAATGCTCTGTGAGTTTTTTTGGGTTTCTTGAGGGGTCATAGGATGTCCCAGACTGTTATAGAAGGTGTGGACATGAACATGTAGGTTGAAAATCTTCATGTGGTCCACCGAATGGCCGGTGAGGTTAATTGGCTAAGCAATGGGATTTACAATGGATACAAAAAAATTCTATAGAAATCAGTTAGCTGGTGGGTCTGTAGTGACTATCCAGGTGGATAACCTATGGTTATAACATTTATAATATAACCATTTTCTAGCTGGTGAGGTCCACTATCTAGCCAGTGGTGTCGTTTTATATGTGGAAGCATCGAGGTAGTAGGGTAATTGCACCCCGATACCCCCATTTATTTATTTAATCTTCTCCCTCAAGTTTAACTCACCCCACTCAAGCATTAGGAGCCCCTTTGGATAGTTTTGCTCTTCTATCCTCATCACTTGGGGGATTGAAGTTTCATTCGAAATGGTGATCCTATTTTGGTATTTATTTCTTTTCATGAACTTCAATCTCTCTCCATCACTTGATTCTTTGTTCTTGGGGGCTATGGAAGCCTTGGTATTTACAAGACCTATAATTTTTATGGGGAATTATGGTTATAGTATCTCTTTTACCTTCTATTGAGATCCCTTTTATTTGATTCAATGTTCTTTATTTGAGTAGACTCATTCAGTTCATTGTGTTTTGATCCCAAATATTCCAAGTGGGTGTTTCTATTATATATTTTCTTTTTGGGATTCATGTGTTTAATGATTTCATATTTTATCCATTTGAAGTTGGTTAGACATGTTTTGATCATTTTAAAGCACAAAATAACCCTATTAATGAATATAATATATGGAATGGGTGGTATCTTGTTGTGAATTAACCTTTTTCATTGAAATAAATTAGGTTTCCTTCTACCGTTTGTGGATTTGATATTATAAATGAAAATCACGGTTTAAAATAAAGATAATTTGATTCTTTAAATAAAATTCCAAATGGTTTGGCATGTGTTTTTTTATTGATTTTTTGGTAATGATTTCCAAAATAAATTAAAATGTCTTGTTTTTAAATGGTTTATGGTATTGGTATTTTAAAAATTTGATGGGTATTGATTGTCCTTTTGAACAAAATACCTTAAATCCCAGCCACCATCCATTGTTTATTGGGGGTGAATTTAATGTCATTTCCAACCCAAAGGAAAGGAAAGGTAGAATCACATTCCAGAGGAAGACCATCATGGAGTTTGTTTAGTTCATGGTTGGGAAGGGCCTCATTGATCTCAGCTTCTCAGGTCACAGTTTCAACAGGTGAAACAACTGTAGGGGCCATCACTGCTTGTGGAGTCTATTGGATAGGTGTCTATCCAACATGAAAGCCACTAAACTATTCTCAAATACCATGTTTTTTCATCTTACTTGAGGTATTTTGATTCACTCCCTCCTCTTGGTTTCCATTTATTCTTGGCATGATCATCATGAATGGTTTCACTTCCACCAGCTGTGGGTTAACATCCTAGGGTATCAGGACATGGTTTGTGAAATATGGAATGAACCCTTGTAGGAGTATCGGGCCACCTTCAACCTCAGGGACCTGACCTCGAACCCCGATAGGTGCATGTTCTCCCCTTCCTCCTCATGAACCTTCACCACTTGGGACTACTATCGCATATGGGCTCCTTCATAGTATTTTGATAGATAGATTGATACCTTTGGTTTATTGGATTATTAAAACTAGTTTGAGATTTATGTGTGGCTATATAGTTATTATATTTTCTTATTATTTCTTACACACCACCACTTGAGTCGAGTAACCTGATTGAAATCCATAGTGGTACTTTGGTTCTGATGTGGATATTGTTTTTTATGTGTTTGTGGAATGTGTATGTGTGGATATATGGGTATTTAGGTATGATGATATTTAATGTAGGGTAGAGACCTAGGAGTGGTAGATGTATCATTCTTGATTATTCTTGTGTTTGGTCTGGGGTGATTTGAGGAAACTATAATGAATCTAAATTAATTATATTTAATGAAGATGAATAAATACTAATGGTTAGGCTCTATTAATTTCTATTTTTATAAGGAAGTGGTTCTATTCTACTGTATTTGGAAGTCTTGTTTTGTTTACTTGAACCATAAATACTAATATTTGAGATTCAAATAGGATGAAGATAAATAAAGATTGGATGGATGCTAATTGTTTGACAATAGAGTACGAGAATGGAGTGAAAAAGTTCATCATGTTTGTAAGGGATCACGTGAAGGATCCTTATCAAATCCTTTTTATGTGTTTACATTGTTGTTATTATAGACTACTTACTCCAGAGGAGTTGGAAGAACATTTGATATGTCACAGAATAGATCAGAGTTATAAATTTTGGAATAAACATGGAGAAAAAGAGAATGTAGCTACTGGCTGGGATAAAACTGCATTTTATGGATCATTAGATATGAATACAAATATAGATAATGAAGAAGACTTTATGGAGTATGTGATTATAGATGTCAATGATGATGAAGATCGTATTGTGGATATGATAAAGACAATTGAATATGAACTCTGTGATTGCCAAAATTTTCTTGGGAAGTTAAAGAGTTGTGCAAAGACCCCATTGTATGCTGCTTGCACTAAGTATACAACATTGTCAGCTATACTAAAGTTGTATAAATTGAAAGAAGGAAATAGATGGAGTGATGTCAGTTTTACGGAACTACTTTCTCTCTTGAATGACATTATCCCAGAAAATAATGAGCTCCCAAGCTGGACATATGAATCTAGTCGAATGCTACTCCCGATGGGTATGATTTCTGAAAGAATAAATGTCTGCCCAAAAGACTGTATATTGTTTCGCAAGGAGAACAAATCACTTACCGAATGACCAAAGTGTGGTGTTTCTCAATACAAGAAAGATAAATCCAATCCAATTAAAGTTTTATGTTATGTTCCCATCATTCCAAGGTTTATGCGTCTATATGTAAGTGAAGAAACAACAAGACAATTGTCGTGGAATGCAGATAAAAGAAATAAAGATGGGAAATTATGCCATCCGACCGACTCTCCTCAATGGAAGAAAATTTATAATGAGTATACTGAATTTGTAAAAGAGCTGAGAAACCTTCGTCTTGCGTTATCTACAGATGGAGTGAATCCTTGTGGTTTTCAAACCAGCACTCATAGTAAATGGCCTTTTATGTTGGTAAATTATAACTTTCCACCCTGGTTATGCATGAAGTGTAAATTCATCATGTTATATATTCTTATATTAGGACCAGAACAACCAGGTAACAATATTGATGTTTATATGGCTCCTTTGATCTAGGATTTGAAGTTATTGTGGGATTCAAGTGTAATGTTGTATGTTTCTTATAAAAGTGAGTACTTCACATTGAGAGTGATGTTTTATGGGAAAATAAACGATTTCCCTGGTTATGGATGTTTTTCAAGCTATAAAATTAAAGGAACTCAAGGGTGTCCCATGTGCGAAGAAGATACAGAATCAATTAGGTTCAAAAATTCATCAAAATCTGTGTTTCTAGGACATCATAGATATCTACCAGATAAGAATAAGTACAGATCTTGGACAACATCATTCAATGGATGTTTAAAACAATGCGCAACACCATCTCCACTAATAGGTGATCAGCTGTTTGAGAAAGTAAAAGACCTGAACATTGTTTTTAGTAAACCTTTTTCAAAAAACCTTATGAAAATCGGTTGGAAAAAGTGATCCGTTTTTTTTTGAATTACCATACTGGAATTGTTTGTACGTCAAACATTTTCTTGATGTGATGCATGTGGAAAAAAATGTATGTGACATTGTTATCGGAACGTTGCTAAATTCCACTGGCAAAAAATGGAATTAAGGAATGCTTGGACATGGTTGACATTGGAATACAAGAAGAGTTGGCTCCCATGAAGGGTGAAAATCGAATGTTTCTTCCTCCAGTTTCTTATACTTTTTCTAGGGAGGAGAGATATCATTTTTGAAACTTCTGCAATGATGTAAAGGTTCCAGAGGGGTACTCATCAAATATCAAGAACATTGTTTCAATGAATGATTTGAAGTTAAAAGGATTGAAATCACATGATTTACATGTTTTTATGCAAGATCTAATTCCTATAGCTTTACATTGCATTTTTTCCCACAATTTGTCATCATAAGTTAACCAAACTTTGTTTCTTTTTCCAAGATATATGTATCAAAGTTTTAGACCCGGTGAAACTTCCAGCTATGGAAAAATAAATTGTCATCATATTATGTGAATTAGAAATGTTCTTCCCACCAACATTCTTTGATATGATGGTTCATTTGATTATTCACTTGGTGAGAGAGATTCGACTTTTTGGTCCTGTGCACTATAGATGGATGTACCCTATTGAACGGTATATGAAAATTTTGAAAGGGTATGTCAAAAATCGAAGTCATCCAGAGGGTTGTATAGTGGAGCGATATATTGTTGAGGAAGCCATTAAATTTTGTATTGAATACCTATCTGATGTGGAAAGAATTTGTCCCCCGAAATCTCGTCACATTGGATGCATTGAGGGTGAGGGACTTCCTGGAAGAGAAGTTGTGACAATCAGTATTACAGATCGAGAGCAGGCCCATCTTTTTGTTTTGCATAACAGTTAGGAGGTTTCTCCATATATTGAAACTCAAAAAGAAATTCTTAGGCAGTTTAATCCATCAAGGGAAGAAAAATGGTTATCATATACCCATAATCAATAGTTTATAAAATGGTTTCAGGACCATATTTTTAAGCAGTTGGATGAAAATTTGAATTCAATGTCATAACGACTTCGATGGCTAGCTGCTAGACCAAGTGTGTTTGTATTATCTTATAATGGTTATGTAATTAATGGTTATACATTCTATACAAATGAACATGATGAAGATAATACCATGAAAAATAGTGGAGTTACACTAGTGGCTGAAGTGATTCATGTTTCTGGTAGTAAGGACAGATATCCAATTTATTCAAATATGTCATACTTTGGAATTATCAAACTAATATGGGAGTTGGATTATACGAAATTCCAATTTCCAATTTTTCAATGAAAATGGGTTGATAACAACAGTGGTGTTAAAATAGATGAATGGAGATTTGTGAAAGTTGATTTTAGTAAAGAAGGGTACAAAGAAGAACAATTTATAATGGCATCACAAGCGGTAAATGTTTTTTATGTTTCAGATCCCGTAAACCGAAATTGGTCGATTGTTCTTTTATCATCCAAAACTATTGAAGGTTCCGATGAAAATTTAGTTGAGGATGATCTTTTTAGTGGTACTTCACAATCATTTCGGAGCGGTCCCAATGCATATGATGTTTTTTATGTTAGAGGAGACCACAATGAAGGGATTTAGATAATCGATAGAGGTGTCAAATCCCTTCAACCATTGAAAAAAAGAAATAGAGATCAATAAACAGGTTATATTTTGTTTGTAATATTGATCATGTTATCTCATGTTATTATCTTATCATAACTGAATTTATGTAATATAAATTAACTGTTCAAACACTTTTCCAGATAATGACTTCTGCACATTCTGGTGCTCCTGACCTTGAGGCTAAACAAATCTCTCAGGCTGCTGCTGCTGCTGCAACTGCTACTGCTCCTGCTGCTCCTACAGCTCCTGCTCCTCCTGCTACTCCTCCTGCTGCAGCTCCTACTGCTCTTGCTGCTCCTCCTGCTGCAGCTCCTACTGCTCCTGCTACTCCTGCTGCGGCTACTGCTTCTCCTGTTTCTGCGGGTTCTGCTGCTGCTAGTGTTGCGGTCCAACAACCATCAACACATGCCATTGATACCATTTGAGATGAACATGTAGACGATGCTGATATAGATGAAATGGTTTGGAATGGGGGACCGACGTCGCAGAAAACCCAGGTGCGTCATAATTTGATGGTGTTAGCCAAAATTCTTAAGATGAAAAAAGGCATCAAATTTGAAGTCGGATGGAATGTATGAGGCAAACATGTGAATCCCCACAAGGCTACGTTTAACAGCTACATTAGAGTTGTCACTTGGAAACGCGTGCCGATTGACATAGATTCATGGAACCCTATTTTTTCTGGGCTGAAGTCTGTGATCTGGGAAGAAATTACAGTAACATTATGAATTTATTTATTTAATTTACTAGTAAATAAAATAATGAAACAATGTCATACTCTTCTAAATCTCTTGCAGAGTACATTTATAGTAGACGATTCACACAAGGATTATGTACTAAGGATTTCAGGAAGGATTCATCGAGGTTTTCGCACTATTTTAACAAGATGTCACCTGAAAGATTCCAAAGTTAAAATAAACCATAACCCACCCATTGTCTACGCCAACCTGATATCTCAAGAATCATGGGATGCATTTATTGGCCGCAGTGGGGATGAGAAGTTTCAGGTACATTGTGGGTGATAATACGTTGTTTGAGGATACCTGTATTCATCACATTTATTCTCAATATTTCATTTATGAAACATAAACTCTATACTGAAAATAAGGAACGTGCATCAAAACCAACATACCACTATCGTAATGTAAGGATGGGATACACTTCATTAGAAAAGAAAATGGTATGTATTTTAAATTTACAGTAATATTGTTAGGTTCCAATAAACAAAATAATAATTATCATTCAATATTTATATCTATATTGATGAGTCTAAATCCAAATTCACTTCCATCCCATGTCATGTGCTATGGAAGGAGGAACGTGTGAATAAATAAGGGAAGTTAGTAGATGAGAACACACAGAAAGTGTGGGAAATATGTGTAAGTATGACACGACAATAAAAAGATTTGTTTTAAATTGCTATTACATAAAAATAATAAGTTATTTTCTTATATCTGATAGTCATAGGAATCAGCTACTCCTGTAGCGGATACATACCTATTATCGATGGATTTGAAGTAGCTAGAAAAATACGGTCGTGTCAGAGGTGTAGGGTTTGGGGTGACACCCTGAGTATATTTTGAGAAGAAGAAAAGAATGGATGATACAGATGAAAAATTAGAACAAATGAGAGAAAAAATAGAAACCCTTGAAGAATGATTGCAATCGTAGGGAGAGTTACTAGCAACTTTTATGGGTGGGAAGTCAAGTGAAGACACAAGTCAGGAACAACTAGCGCGTGAGCATCCCGCCCCACCCCCACCAGCTTTGAGGCGAGCCATTCACCTCAATGAACTTCCTTAGACGTGTTAATCAATATTCTAATAATTGTTCCCATGAAATGTGAATCAGACAAACACTGATAATTTTTTTGTACTGATCTTCTACAGGGTGATAATGATTGTGATTTATATCTGTCAACACCCGCCTATCACCTTGTAGCGAGGGCTACAATGTTCAATATCCCAGATGCCACACTGCATAATAGACCACTTCTTAAAGATCATCTGAAAGTGACGTTATTGTAGCTCATGATCCAAATGTAGAGCTACCTATTCAACTTGATGACAATGATATTATTACGGTCCAAAAGGATATTGGGACATTCATTGCATGGCCGTCACAACTTGTAAGAGTACAAGCAGACAAAGAGGTATTTATTTCCTTTTTTCAAGCTAAACCCTTAACAATTAATGAAAAAAGGGTTTGAATAAATGATTGTTGTCATTGACAGAGAAAGGGATGGGGGTGACAAATGTTGGCTCAAAACCATCTAAAGGATCGGCCAACCGATCCCAAGGAGCTACTGAAATCACAATAACACCACCTATTTTCTATCCACATTTACTAGCATTGAAGAATCATGTGGATACGAAGATAAAATATGGTAATAGTCATATAGTGGATTTCGAAGAGAATATATACAGAGAGTAAAGTCAAGATTTCATTGCTGCTGAAAATGTAAATGAGATCCTTGAAAACGGTTGGCTAGGTGTCACAGTTGTAAATGTATATATGAGGTATGTTTCCATGAATTGATTTTCTAAAAGCTGATCTAATGTGAAAATAATGACTAAATGCATTTTATATTGTTGATAGATGCATTTATGAAAAACGGTTGAAGGAATTTTCCCATGAGGCAAGATTTGGACTTGTTAGTCCTCATATCACATCAACACACCTAACCAAAAATAGAGCCATCAAAAAAAGATTCCATAGTGAACGGCTTGCTGAAAACATTTGAAATGAAGATTACAGATGACAGACTTTTCCTAATACCAACCATGCAGGGGTAATACTCTACGATTAAAGAATATCAATTATATTTTCACTTATTTTATTACTCATTCATTTTTGTGTTTTTAGGAAACATTGGTTGCTAATTGCAGTGAACTTGGATACTCCAAAGATTTATTTTTTGGATTCAAATCAAGGATATCAATCAAACTGACCACACATGATGGAGTTTGTGAATCTGTAAGACACTATATATTACGTTTTAGGTCTAAACATCAAGTAATATAATTTATATTATCTTTTACTGAGGATTCTATTATGATAGGGCGGTGTATCATTATCATCTAAAAAAAGTAATGAGGACAGGGGCTAAGCATAAGGAGGCAAGCAAGTACTACGTCTAGACAAAGATCAGGGTATATATAATAAAATTCCACTATCCAAACACATCTCAACACAAGTTAATTATTCTCATAATGATAATTTTTTTGCAGTGTCCAAAGTAAACAAACGATAATGATTGCGGTTATTATGTTTGTAAATTTATGAAAGAGATCATTTTTCATCAACAAACTAGCATCCCTAAAGATGTATTTACAAAAAACAACTACCAGTTCATTTAAGTTATTTATTTATTATTTATTTTTATATTTGGCAGTACTACTCTGACTTCCGAAAATACTCATATTCACAAGATGATATAGATGTGTTCAAAAAAAGTGGGCCACATACCTGATGGAAGATTGTACACAAATACAAGGACGATCTGACTTGGGGACATGTACAATTGGTGGTCATTTTTGAGAGGGGTTAAGGGGATAAAAAGATGAAACATTGTTATATGTAAATTTTCGTAGGAAATTTTTAATTGTTATTAAATAAATCATCCATTCTCTAGTGAGTCATTTTCCCATTTTAACAGATGATATGCACCAGCAATATGCAAGAATGCCGAACCACTCAAAGGGTCTCTATTTTGTTTAAAATGGACACAATTTTAAGTGAAAACAACAACTGACCTATGAAAATCTGAGAAAACACATTCGTATTGCCTTGATCTTTTATGAGAATGATCTATGGGTCCTTTGTGACATGTACGAGTCATCCCCGCCTCAATCTGAGGCATGGTGTGGCCACCAGCACTCAAAGGGTCTCTCTTTTGTTTAAAATGGAAATCATTTTAATTGAAAACAACAACTGACCTATGAAAATATGACCAAACACATTTGGATTGTGTTTATCCTTTAGGAGAACGATCCATGGGTACTTTGTGACGTGTACGAGTCAACCCCGCCTCAATCAGAGGCACGTTGTGGCCGTTACCACTCAAAGGGTCTCTCTTTTGTTTAAAATGGACACGATTTTAAGTGAAAACAACAACTGACCTACAGAAATCTGAACAAACGCCTTTGGATTGCCTTGATATTTTATAAGAACGATCCACGAGTCCGTTGTGATGTGTAAGAGTCATCCCCTCCTCAATCAGAGGTATGGTGTGGGTGCTAGCACTCAAAGGGTCTCTCTTTTGTTTAAAATGGACACCATTTTAATTGAAAACAACAACTAACCTATTAAAATATAACCAAAAGCATTAAAATTGCCTTGATCCTTTATGAGAACAATACAAGGGTCCTTAGTGATGTGTTTGAGTCATCTCCACATAAATTAGAGGCACGGTGTGGCCGGTACCACTCAAAGGGTCTCTATTTGGTTTAAAATGAACACGATTTTAAGTGAAAACGACAACTAACGTACAAAAATCAGACCAAATTCATTCTTATTGTCTTGATAATTTAGTATAATGGTCCAAGGGTCCTTTTTGATGTGTATGAGTCAACCCCGCCTCAATTGGAGGCACTGTGTGGCCGCTAGCACTCAAAGGGTCTCTATTTTGTTAAAAATGGACACGATTTTAAGTGAAAACAACAACTGACCTACAGAAATCTGACCAAAAAAATTTGGATTATGTTTATCATTTAGGAGAAAAATACATTGGTCCTTTGTGACATTTACGAGTCATCCCCACCTCAATACGAGGCATGGTGCGGCTGTTATCACTTAAATGGTCTCTCTTTTGTTTAAAAAGGACACGATTTTATGTGAAAAAAATAACCAACCTACAGAAATCTGAAGAAAATCATTCGGATTGTGTTGATACATTAGGAGAGAAATAAATGGTCCTTTTTGATGTGTAAGATTCATCCCTACCACAATCTGAGGAACAGTGTGGCTGCTATCACTCAAAGGGTCTCTCTTCTATTTAAAATGGACACAATTTTAATTGAAAACAACAACTGACCTAAGGAAATATGACCAAACTTATTCGGATTGCCTAGATCTTTTAGGAAAACGATCCATGTGTCCTTTTTGACATCTATGAGTCATCCTTGCCTCAATACGAGGCATGGTGTGGCCGGTACCACTCAAAGGGTCTCTCTTTTGTTTAAAATGAACACTATTTTAATTGAAAAAACAACTGACCTTTTAAAATCAAACCAAATGCATTCTGATTGCCTTTTTAATTTATGATAACGATCCAAGGGTCCTTGTTGACATGTAAGAGTCATCCCTGCCTCAATCCGAGGCACAGTGTGGCCGCTAGCACTAAAAGGGTCTCTCTTTTGTTTAAAATGGACACAATTTTAAGTGAAAACAACAACTGACCAACGAAAATCCAACCAAACACATTCGTATTGTCTTGATCCTTCAGGAAAATGATCCAAGGGTCCTTTGTGACGTATAAAATTCATCCCCGCCTCAATCAGAGGCATGGTGTGGCCGGTACCACTCAAAGGGTCTCTCTTTTGTTTAAAATGGACACAATTTTAATTGAAAACAATAACTGACCTATTAAAATCCAAACAAAGGCTTTTGGATTGCCTTTATCATTTATGAGAACTATCCGAGGGTCCTTTGTGATGTTTATGAGTCATATTCGCCTCAATCCGAGGCACGTTGTGGCCACTATCACTCAAAGGGACTCTCTTTTGTTTAAAATGAACACGATTTTAAGTGAAAAGAACAACTGACCTACAGAAATCAAACCAAACACATTCATATTTCCTTGGTCCTTTGGTATAATGATCCATGGGTCCTTTTTTATGTCTACGAGCAATCCCCGCCTCAATCAGAGGCACGGTGTGGCCGTTACCACTCAAAGGGTCTCTCTTTTGTTTAAAATGGACACGATTTTAATTGAAAACAACAACTGACCTATTAAAATCCAACCAAACACATTCGAATTATGTTGATACATTAGGAGAACAATACAATGGTACTTTTTGACATTTAAAAGTCATCCCCGTCTCAATACGAGGCACGATGTGGCTGCTATCACTCAAATGGTCTCTCTTTTGTTTAAAATGGACACAAATTTAAGTGAAAACAACAACTAACCTATGGAAATCCGACCAAAAGCATTAATATTTTGTTGATTATTTAGGATAATGATCCAATTGTCCTTCGTGTCGTGTATGAGTTATCTATGGCTCAATCCGAGGCATGGTGTGGCTGCTAGCACTCAAAGGGTCTCACTTTTGTTTAAAATGGACACAATTTTAATTGCAAACATCAACTGACCTTTGGAAATCCAACCAAACGCATTCGGATTGCTTTGATCCTTTAAGAGAATGATATATGTGTCCTTTTTGACTTCTAAGAGTCATACCTGCCTCAATCTGAGGCACGGTGTGTCTGGTACCACTCAAAGGGTCTCTCTTTTGTTTAAAATAGACACGAATTTAATTGAAAACAACAACTAACCTATTAAAATCCAACCAAACGCATTATTATTGACTTGATAATTTATAATAACCATCCATGGATCCTTGGTGATGTGTACAAGTCATCCCTACTTCAATCCGAGGCACGGTGTGACCTCTATCACTAAAAAGATCTCTCTTTTGTTTAAAATGGACACAATTTTAATTGAAAACAACAACTAACCTTTGAAAATACAACCAAACACATTCTTATTTCCTTAATATTTTATGAGAACGTTCCAAGGTTACTTGGTGACATGTACGAGTCATCCCCACCAAAATAAAAGGCATAGTGTGACCGGTACCACTCCAAGGGTCTCTATTTTGATTAAAATGGACACGATTTTAAGTGAAAACAACAACTGACGTACGAATATCCGACCAAACACATTCAGATTGTCTTGATCCTTTAGAAGAAATATCCAAGTGTCCTTTTTGACATGTAAGAGTCAAATCCGCCTCAATTCAAGGCATAGGGTGGCCGTTAGCACTCAAAGGGTCTATCTTTTGTTTTAAAAGGACACAATTTTAATTGAAAACAACAACTGACCTATGAAAATATGACCAAATGAATTCGGATTTCCTTGATATTTTATAAGAATGATCTAGGGGTCCTTGGTGATGTGTACGAGTCAACCCCTCTTCAATCTGTGGCACGGTGTGGCTGGTACCACTCAAAGGGTCTCAACTTTGTTTCAAATGGACAAGATTTTAAGTGAAAACGACAATTAACATACAAAAATCCAACCAAACACATTAAAATTGTGTTGAAACTTTAGGAGAAAGATCCAAAGGTCCTTTGTGACATGTATGAGTCATCCCCGCCTCAATCCTAGGCACGGTGTGGCCGGTACCACTCAAAGGGTATCTCTTTTGTTTAAGATGGACACCATTTTAATTGAAAACAACAATTGACCTATGAAAATCCAACCAAAAGCATTCTGAGTTACTTGATCCTTTAGGTTAACGGTCCAAGGGTCCTTGGTGACATCTACTAGTCAACCCCCTCTCAATATGTGGCATGGTGTGGCCGGTACGACTCAAAGGGTCTCTATTTTGTTTAAAATGGACACGATTTTAAGTGAAAACAACAACTGACGTATGAAAATATGACCAAACGCATTCGGGTTGTCTTGATCCATTAGAAGAATGATTAAAGGGACCTTTTTGACATGTATGAGTTAACCCTGCATCAATCTGAGGCACGGTGTGGCCACTATCACTCAAAGGGTCTCTCTTTTGTTTAAAATGGACACAATATTTCACTGAAAACATCAACTAACCTATTAAAATATGACCAAACGCATTCATATTGTCTTCATATTTTATGAGAATGATACAAGGGTCCTCAGTGATGTGTAAAAGTAATCCCCACCTCAATATCAAGCATGGTGTGGCTGCTATCACTCAAAGGGTCTTTCTTTTGTTTAAAATGGACACGATTTTAATTGAAAAGAACAACTGACCTATGAAAATCTGACCAAAAGCATTCGGATTGCCTTGATATTTTATGATAAAAATTCAAGGGTCCTTGGTGACATGTACGAGTCATCCCTGCCTCCATACGAGGCGCGGTGTGGCCGGTACCACTCAAAGGGTCTTTATTTTGTTTTAAATGGACACGATTTTAAGTGAAAACAACAACTGACATACGGAAATCTGACCAAATGGATTCAGATTGTTCTGATACATTAGTAGAAAAATCCAAGGGTCCTTTTTGAGGTGTACGGGTCAACCCCTCCTCAATCCGAGGCACGGTGTGGCTGCAAGCACTCAAAAGGTCTCTCTTTTGTTTAAAATGGACACGATTTTAATTGAAAACAAAAACTGACCAATGAAAATCCAACCAAACGCATTCATATTTCCTTCATTTTTTACGAGAACGATTTGAGGGTCCTTGGAGATGTGTACGAGTCATCCTCGCCTCAATCCAAGGCACAGTGTGGCTGCTAGCACTCCCCGGGTCTCTCTTTTGTTTAAAATGGACACGATTTTAAGTGAAAACAATAATTGACCTACGGAAATCCAACCAAACGCATTAAGATTGTGACGATCCTTTATGAAAACTATCCACTGGAAATTTGTGATGTGTAAAAGTTATCCCCACCTCAATCTGAGGTATGGTGTGGCTGCTATCACTCAACGGGTCTTTTTTTAAAATGGACACAATTTTAATTGAAACAATAACTTACCTACAAATATCTGACCAAACACATTCATATTTCCTTTATCCTTTAGGAGAAAAATATGCAGGTCCTTTGTGAATTCTACGAGTAATCCCCGCATCAATCTGAGGCACAGTGTGGCCGGTACCACTCAAAGGGTCTCTCTTTTTTTTAAAATGGACATTATTTTAATTGAAAACAACAACTGACCTACGTAAATCCAACCAAACACATTCAGATTATTATGATACTTTAGTAGAATGATCCACGGGTCCTTTGTGACATTTACGAGTCAACTTCGCCTCAATCCGAGGCACGGTGTGGCTGTTATCATTCAAAGGGTGCCTCTTTTGTTTAAAATGGACACAATTTTAATTGAAACCAACAACTGACCTATGAAAATCAGACCAAATGCATTCATATTGCCTTTATTGTTTATGACAACGATCCAAGGGTCCTTGGTGATGTGTAAGGGTCATCCCCGCATCAATCCGAGGCACGGTGTGTCCAGTACCACTCAAAGGGTCTCTCTCTTTTTTTTAAAAGGACACCATTTTAATTGAAAAAAAACAAACGACCTATGAAAATCTGACCAAACGCATTCAGATTTCCTTGATCCTTTAGGAGAATGATCCAAGGGTCCTTGGTGACGTCTAGGAGTCAACCCTCACCTCAATCTGAGGCACGGTGTGGCCTGTACCACTTAAAGGGTCTCTATTTTGTTTAAAATGGACACGATTTTAAGTGAAAACAACAACTGATGTATGAAAATCCTACCAAACACATTCATATTGTCTCGATCCTTTAGGAGAACTATCCACGGGTCCTTTGTGATGTATATGAGTCAACCCTGCCTCAACCAGAGGCATAGTGTGGCTGCTAGCACTCAAAGGGTCTCTCTTTTGTTTAAAATGGACACAATTTTTAATTAAAAACAATAACTAACCTATGAAAATCTGACCAAACGCATTCATATTGACTTGAAATTTTATGAGAAAAATAAAAGGGTCCTTGGTGATGTGTATGAGTCATCCCCGCCTCAATCCGAGGCATGGTGTGGCCGCTAGCACTCAAAGGGTCTCTCTTTTGTTTAAAATGGACACGATTTTAATTGAAAACAACAACTGACCTATGAAAATAAGACCAAACGAATTTGGATTGCCTTGTTAATTTATAGGAACGATACAAGGGTCCTTGGTGACATGTACGAGTCATCCCCGCCTCAATCTGATGCACGGTGTGGCCGATACCACTCAAAGGGTCTCTATTTTGTTTAAAATGGACACGATTTAATGTGAAAACAACAACTGACATACGAAAATCTGACCAAACGCATTCGTATTGTCTTGATTCTTTAGGAAAATGATCCATGGGTCCTTTGTGACATGTACGAGTCAAACCTGCCTCAATCCTAGGCACGGTGTGGCCGCTAGCACTCAAAGGGTCCCTCGTTTGTTTAAAATGGACACCATTTTAATTGAAAACAACAACTGACCTATGAAAATCTGAACAAACGCATTCGGATTGTCTTGATTCTTTTGGTGAATGATCCACGGGTCCTTTTTGATGTGTATGAGTCAACCCCCTCAATCCAAGGCATGGTGTGGCCGCTATCACTCAAAGGGTCTCTCTTTTGTTTAAAATGGACATGATTTTAAGTGAAAACAACAACTAACCTATGGAAATCTGACTAGACGCATTCGGATTGTGTTGATCCATTAGAAGAATGATCCACTGGTCTTTTGAGACATGTACAAGTCATCCTCGGCTCAATCTGAGGCACAATGTGGCTGATATCACTCAAAGAGTATCTCTTTTGTTTAAAATGGACACAATTTTAATTGAAAACAACAACTGACCTATGAAAATCAGACCAAACACATTCAGATTTCCTTGATCCTTTTGGAGAATGATCCACAGGTCCATTGTGACGTCTATGAGTCATCCTTGCCTCAATCCGAGGAACGGTGTGGCCAGTACCACTAAAAGGGTCTCTCTCTTTTTAAGATGGACACGATTTTAATTGAAAACAACAACTGACCTATAGAAATCCAACCAAACGCATTTAGATTGTGTTCATCCTTTAGGAGAACAATCCACGGGTCCTTTGTCACATGTACGAGTCATCCCCGTCTCAATTCAAGGCATAGTGTGGCCGCTATCACTCAAAGGGTTGCTCTTTTGTTTAAAATGGACACAATTTTAATCGAAAACCACTGACCTATGAAAATCCAACCAAATGCATTCAGATTGCCGTGATCTTTTATGAGAACGATCCAAGAGTCCTTGGTAACGTGTACAAATATTAATTAAGTGTTTTATAAATTTTTAGGAAAATAATTTTTCCAACTCATGTTATCCACAAACCGAAGGGTTCAAGCCACATAGAAAATACATTTGGGTTATGGGGCGTTAAATTCCATAAAGGGTATCCAACATGGATGGATTGTGGAAGAAAAGCTATTTAATTGTGAACATAGAGGTAGGTGGATGAGTAGAAGAGAATATTGGGACATTATGATATTATGTGCACTAATGGATGAGGGACATCACTTGTGTGGGTCGTATTATGAGGTTGTATGATTCCACTAATATAATATGACATGATTATAAATATAAAGTTAGGGGAACAAGTATATGGAAGTGGGATGACATGTAATTATCATATGTTGGATGAGGTGATATTTGGGGATTTTAAATTACAAAAAAATCGTTTCAACACTCACCACTCATGTTCCCTTAATCATACATTCCCTTGATGCAACTGTCGTAGCCTACCACCCTCAAAATCACTATGCCACTAGGGTATCTCAGTTATGTTTTACATAGATTCTAATGAGATATCTCATCATCTAGCCAAAATTATATTATCAATGGTAGGAGATTCCATGGATGACATCTAGAGACTGGGATGACCCCTATGAATTTCATATATTGGAAAAAAATCCATGAATGATAACATGAACAAAATTAGGCAACTGTGATGTAAAAATAAATAAACAAAAGAGGCATATCCATGGTGACACCATTTTTGGTTTTGTTGTGTCATAGTATCATTATGGAAGCTTTAGAGAAGAATATATGGCATTCAATAATTAACAGCCACTACTTCGCTGGCTTGACCATTGTGTCATCACAATCATGGGGCTTGAACTGAAGGTTGTGGATACACTATATAAATTACATAAAACATTGTGGATAATTTTAACCAGAGTTTACGATAAGAATATCTGATATATTGTTTAAATTATTCCATAGAGGTTACAAATGTGGTAGTGTATCATTTTTCAAGGATAAGGGGTCCACAACATTATTCTTTCCAATGGGCCAGGGGTAAATGAAGAATGATAACATAAATTCGTCTACATTTTAGATACTAGCCACCCTAGTGAGGTTTTGAATATGGAATTTGAGTGTTTTATTGGATGAAAGAGTTATTATCAATGGGGATATGGATTTACCAAATCTAGGAAGAGGCATTCGTGATGGGAATCAGATTCCATAATGGGTATTCCCCCTCGTTTTTGTCAATTTTGTAAAATCTATTTCAATATAATATAAAATACTCGATATCGATGTGATTTCTAAAATATAAATCCCATTTCCTTGGAGAAAATTAAGGAACCCTATGAATGAGGGCCTCATATTCCTAGAATAATGATGGAGAACTCCAAAAACAAATGATAACCATCTAACCAATCTAAATTCTGATACAAATAAATATAATGAAGAATGGGAAAGTATAACAGAGATAAAATGAATTAAAAAGAGAAAGGGGATATAATAGATTAATACATATATATAGATGAGGGGCATGATACTATAAAAAGGGGAAGACAACATGATAACTCTAATGGTGGAAGATGTAGAGTAGGCTTGGATGTTGAATCAGCTTCTTTCTTTTGTGTACGAGTATACTTGTTGTATGGGTATACTTGGTGTAGTTAGATTATAATTTGTGTGCTAATTTTGTATGGGTATACTTGATTTAATTAGCTTATTGAGATGCTGATATTTTTTCAGGTGTTCGGGTGTGTTGTTGCAGATTATTTCGTAGCAGCGATAGGGAATTTATCAGCGCTTTTTTAGCCCTGATAAATGGTGCTTTTATCAGCGCTAAAAAAGCACTGATAAACTACACCTTTATCAGCGCTAAAGAAGCACTGATAAAGGATCAGTTTATCAGCGCTAAAGGAGCGTTGATAAAGTCTACTTTTATCAGTGCGTGTTTAGCACTGATAAAGTACCCCTTTATCAGTGCTCAGTAAGTGCTGATAAAGGGTATCCCCCTTTATCAGCGCCGATATTTACAAAGATTTTTTAGCATTGTTAAAGCCCGTTTTTAGTGCTATTAAATCCTGTTTTTGTAGTAGTGACCATACAATCATGCTGGGCTTGGTGGTTTCTGTGGTGAGTGTGCTTGAGGGAATTTGGTGCTCCGATTATTTGAGTTAGCTGCATGGTTCTAGGTCACACCATAGAATGTGAAACTTCTAGGTTGGTCATTTTTGTAGGCGTTTTGGATGGGTAGGTTTCCTGTATGAAATGGGGACCCCTAAAACCCCTCTATTGGAGGGTTCTTTCAATAGATTGTCTATCTTTAGAATATGAACTAGAACAGGTTTATGGGGAGATAATTAGTTTCTTTATCATCCTTTAGCATGAATTCTATGGTCTCCTCATGCTTATGAACATCCTCCGTCAGAGGTGTCCGGGAGGAAGCTATATCAGAGAAGTATGATTACCCACCATCATTGATAAAGATACACTTTTTAGTGTAGCTTCAATTGTATATTCTTCTTGGGTGTCTCTATTGTAAAATGGGGCGGGGGTGATTAAAATAGACCAATTTACTGAAATTCTATTTCCCAATAACTCAATCATATTACACCTTTCATCCGCTAAATTAGGCACCTAATATTAGATGTTGAATTTGAGGTGTGGGATGGTTCAATTTTTACACGATGTAGGTGGTAGGTTCTCCTTTTGTCTACATTTTTGTTTTTTCAATTGGAAAGAAATTTTAATTACCCAAATACACCCACACCCACATATTCACCCTTCATATGTGTATATTAAATTATATATATTATCGTTAATTAATGTAAAATATTTAAATATATATTTTCAGATTTGTAATAACATTTATATATTAGATTTTACTATTTAATTATATATATTTCTATGTTTAAATATTAACATTTCCTAATATAAAAAGTATTGTATCTATATTTTGTCATTTATAATAGCATTCATTTTTTTATAATTTTTAACATAGAAGTGTAAGAACTCATTAGATGACCCTAATAACAAATGTCTTGAATGTCCAATAAATACCCTGAAGACCATGTACTATATTAGTGATAGGTAAGTGTAAATTAAAGTCAAGTAAGAGTAAAATATAAACATGTATAAATTAATTAAGGATAATTTTTTAGTAATTGTAAGAAAAGAAAATTTGGTGTATGCTAATGTTATGTAAGGGTAATACAATGTTATGTAATTGTAAACTAAATTTATATAAGGGTAATGTAATGTTAAGTAAGGGTAACCTGAGGTTAAGTAAGAGTAAAATAATGTTGAGTAAGAGTAAAACTAAAGTTATGTAAGGGTAAAACAAATTTATTTTATGGTAAAATAAAGCTAATTAATGGTAAATAGATAAAAAGTAAGTGTAAAATGAAGTTATTTATGAGTAAAGTAATGTTATGTAAGGGTAAAAGGATGTTTTGTATGGGTAAAACAAAGTTATGTAAGGGTAAGATTATGTTATATAAGGAGAAATATATGTTATATAATGGTAAAAATATTTAGGTTTGTGTAAAATAAAATTTTTACATGTTAATTGAGGGTTAAATAATTTTATATAAATTTAAAATAAAGATAAGTAAGAGTAATATAATGTTATGTAAAGGTAAAACAATGTAGTGTGAGGGTAAAATAATGTAATTTAAGGGGAAAAATAAGTAATATAAGGGTAAAAAATTCAAATATGGGTAAAGTACAGTTATGTAAGGGTAAAAAAAGTTAATCATGGGTAAGACTGAAGACATGAAAGGTTAAAACAAATTTAAGTAATGGTTAAGAAAAGTAATGTTAGGGTAAGAAAAAAATAAAAAATGTTAAGATAAGTTTAATTAAGGGTAAAACTAATTTTAATTAAGAATAACATAATGTTAATTATGTTTAAAGTACTATAATGTAAAGATAAAATAAAATTACTTATGTATAAACTAATGTTATGTAAGGGAAAAACAATGTTAAGTATGCATAAAATAAACATTATTAAGGGTTAAATAATGTTATGTAATTGTAAAATAAAGCTATATAAGGGTTAAAATTTTTTTGTTAAGGGTAAATCTAAATTTAATTAAGGGTAAACCAAATTTAAGAAATGATAAAATAAAGTTAATTATGTGTAAAATAAAATTAATTAAGGGTAAAACAAATATAAGTATGGGTGAAACTAAATCTTTGTAAGGGTAGATAAATATGTGTAAAAAAGTTAAATAAGGGTAATACAACATTATATAAGGTCAAAAAAATTTAATAACACGTGTCTATATATTAATATTTATATAAAAACATTTTTAAATATACATTAAACACTATACAAATATTTGTAACATCCTTTTCTGTATTACCATCAAACCGATAGCCCGACCGATGGGTCACATGGCCTCAAGTGCGTCTCCCCATATGCCAGAGGCTGCTACCTAGCTGAGAGGGTCTCAGGATGTGATGTTTTGGAAAATATACCCTCATATTAGAGTACCACAACACTGAATAAGAAACAAAATAGTAGACAACATCGAAAGTAGTAAATAAATAGATAATAGTGCAGTAGTAGAATAACTGTATTCAAGTGAACAAAAGTGGCCAACGCCAGTTTATACAAGTTAACAGTGTAAAAATGATGTTATATAAGCTAAATCAGTTAACATAAAATTTTCTAATCAATACAGTTCAAAATAATGAAATAGTAGTAAATCCCTAAGGGCAATCTCTAGTAGAATTCAAAGCTCTATCTCAGACCTTTTCTCCTAACTCCCTGGTACAAGCACAGAACAACCAAAAAAGTACAAGGTCCACAGTTCTACAAACAAGAGATTTTACTCATGTACCCCAGTGCAATGGCGGCCCTAGTCGGCTATGAGATATAAAACTCTGTAGGCTATCACCCATGAAATCTAGCCCAAATCCATATAGTTCATCCTAAATTAAGCATTGTATTGGTATAAAAGGTATAATAAATAGAACAAAATAAATATAACATCCCATTATAAAGGACACATGGCGGGTCTACCTGCTTTATCCCACAGTTGGTATTTTTTATTGTGTCACTTAATATATATATATATATATATATTTAATATCATTATATATATATACCTATAGATATATTTTGAGAAGGATCAGGATGTCACCACCACAATCCAATTCCTGGGGATGCTCTCACAGTCTACCCCTGACCCAATTCCAAGAGATATGTCCATAGATATGTGTTGGTAAGGACTGGGACATAACCCACTATCATCCAATTCTAGAAGAATCTCTCATGGTCTAGCCCCTAACCCTAATCCAAGAGCTCTCATGGTCTCTTGGAATGCACACACTCATAGAACCAGGACGTACCAACATGCATCCATCACAAGGGGAGCTCTCAGAGTCTATCCACTGTCTCCAATTTCGGGAAGGACCAGGATTTACAAAAAGTAATCCATCACAAGGGGTCCTCTCATAGTCTATCCCCTAGCTCCATCTAGGATAATCACATTGTCTTCCCTCCCAAGGGTTCTCACAGTCCCTTGGAAACACAAGCCTACACAACATAATCATTTATAGCATAAAATGCATGAGGCATTAACCTTTAATGCATATCATTCACCCATTTATTTTAAATTCACGGAGGCATCATCACATATATACTTATATCCAAACATATTCAATATTTCAATTAAATCATTGGCATAGGCTTGTCCACATTCATGCACACCTCACTACATGATGCTTAACCCTCTCTTGCATGTCCTTTATCAAACCAATATGAGGGTTTTATCACAATTATAAATCCACCATATATATTTATAGTTTACTACATAAAGAAATTCCTATTATTAATTTGAATAGACATGTTAAATCCTATCTAATCCATCTTAATGGAAATCATTTCATTTGCTGATTCATCCTCTACAGTGTCATCTCACTCAATTTTCCTCAACAAGGAAAATTGGTTTACATGATAAAAGTTCCTAGGAAGGTGACATGGTTATTTAATTTGAATGATGCAACTTTCTAATTTAAGCCATCCTAATCAATTTTATTCACCTTATGTAATTCGAGAACTCAATTAAAACTTGGAAATCCCATTTATAAATCCCAAGGGTCAAAGATCAAGTAAAAATTCATGGAAACAACTGAAATAACCACTTGTAAAATTCCAATTCTAAAGGGACCAAACACCCATGGGGTGTATTGGTTTCATTGAAACACACATGATACAAGGGCTAATTCATTTGAAATACAATCCAATGGCTAATCCTTCACTTAAAGGCATAACATGATATTTGTAACAAATGGAAACTCCTTTCTTAACATCAATAAGGCTATGTCTCAATATGTTATATACCAAACACAACATAAAGGCAATAAAGTAGGAAAGCATAAAATTCTACTGACTACTTTTTACCTTTAAAGAAGCACACCTTTGTGGGAAGAGATTTATTAGAAAATCGTGACATTTATTATCAAGCAATCATTTATCACATTTATGAATTTCTTTATCATTATCAATGGTTGAATTTAATATAAACCATATTACGTTAACTAAAATCAAAGAATGGTGTGATATTCAATTAATTAATGAATTATTAAAAATAAATGGAAATGAAATGGGAACCTACCTCAAAATTAGACCAAACCAATATACATTGGCACTCGAATATTTTACCAGCGACCAGTCGAAACTACACCACACTATCACACACATTAATTCATATATATATATATATATATATATCCCTTAAACCAATTTACATGTTCCCCTTTCCATGAGCGAATACATATATGTAAGATATATATATTTATTCATGTACATACCAATGTATGTGAGTTCACTCTGTAAAAGATGACCAAAAATCAATACAACAAATTACTAAGATTTCTAAACATCAAAGGAACAAAAACAAACTAGGAGAAATAAAATAGTGTAAATAAAGCCTCACCTTAGATGGTGGTGGTGAACCTAATCGATTTCAACCGATTCACATTCAGTGGAGGTTTTCAGAACACGAATGAAGGGGTATCAAGAGTCCCTTCATGCTACCTCTCTTTGAAGAAAAACTGAAAAAGTCATCAACCTTTGAACTATAGTTTCAGACGAATGAAAATAGGGTGACATGGAGACAAAAAATCAGCTTGAAGTGGAAGGTGAGGGAGAAAAGAGGCTTACCATGAATATTCAAAGAATAAACTGAAAGGAAATCCAATTAAAATCATGCACCAGATGAGGTCGTGAGGAGAGGGATGTCACAACATAGGGGGTCCAGCTGAGGGTAGTCGCACGACTTAGGAATAAGGAAGGGATGGTTTAGTCATTTTTCTTTTTCATATTTTTAATTTAATTAAATCAATTCCATTTTTTAAAATATCTCACTGCACACAGTTTTGGATGGATGGGTTGGAAAACTGTGCGGTAACTGTGCACCCTCCACTAGACACATTGGCTCCCCCATATAGGTTGGCCTCACAATTTAGAAATTATGCACCAACTATGTGGTGAACAGTGTTTAGTTATTGCCTCTTTCACTAACTATGCGGGATAGGAACATAGTTCGTAAAACCTTTCATAGCTCATATGACAGCCACTACCCACCTTTAACAAGCCTTAGAATTTCCTACTATGGGCCACACAATATTAGAAAAACTTTTCACCCTCTATAGTTCCTTAAAAACATGTTTTCTTGGTATAGAACTCTCGAAACTCCTTGAGACCTCCAAGGGTCCTCTCGAGCAATCACCCATGTCCAAAAAAATCACCTGAAGGGTAAAAAATATCTGAATTTAATTTTGAATCCTGGTTTTAAAAATGACCCATCCATTTAATGAAATGTTCAAATTTCGTTTTCATTTTCATTCGGTTTAAAACATAGGACGTTACAACCTTCCCACTTTAGAACTTTTCATCCCTGAGAATCCTTCAGAAAAAACGTAACATCACCCAAAATCCATGGGTCATGAATATTTATTCTAATTATCATGTTATATTTCCAAATTCCCAACACACATTCGAGCATACTTTTAAAAAAAATGGACTTAAGTCATTAAAACATGATTTAACACTCCATTTCCAACCGAAAAACTGAGATATCATTTACCCGAGCCCATTAAACGGGAGACATTATCACATCATCATATCATTAGGAAACTATCCAAAGGTTCTTCCCACCTTAGGCCTCAATGTTAGAATTGTGAAATTTATAAGTAATTTCACCTTCCACTATCGTAATTCCCAACAAATCACAACTCTATGAATTTTATTGATTCTTCTTGCATGATTTGAAATGGTAAAACAGTTTATTCCCTATATAAATCAATGTCCAAGTCAATCCATCTCTTCTTGGTAATCCCCGACCAACAAGAACCGCACTCATTTCCACCAAAATAAATGATAAGAACGGTTCCTCCCCAACTATATTCATTTAACAAGAGAGGAAAAGAGTTTAGAAATTTCACCTGACTATTTGAGAAGACTTGTGGCTTAGATGATCAGAATTTTATAAGTGGAACTGTGATTACATCTCTCAATGAATCCCTCATTTACGAAGAACACACCCACCAATGTCCCTACCTAAATCCTGATGTCATCACTTGGTCAATTTATGAATGAAACCATTCATCTAGTGTGCAACACTAAAAGTATTCACCCAAACAACCCATCATATTTTAAAACATTAGCGTGGAGTAAGATAAACACTCTCTTATTATATCTTAGATGATGTCAAGATAGTTGTCATGAATTTTGATTAGCAAAGTACAGTAATAGGAGAACATAAACTACCAGATCACCAATAAAACTATTGCTGGTTGAATTCTAATGAAAGAAGATCGACTTCACCTGCCGATGCACCAACATTAATTGAACATATTCCTCCACTAACCAAGAAATTCCATTATTAATCAACTTACCACTGAAGTCCATCCAATCCTAATGGTGCTACATAAGTGTTTCCTACACTATAAACCACATCATATTCATGCTTCCATGAAAGCATCAATATGTTTTAAAACATGATATACATAAAGGAACTCAAGAAATACCAACCAATTACAAATTGTCCTTATTGGAATATTATTTATACTTGGAAGGCACATTAAACAGAACTTTAATAAGGGTTTATTCCTTAGAAGTTTCCTATTCATCGAAAAAATATAAAATATCTTCTTACAAGAGCACCAGATAAAAAACACCATAAAATAATGTGTGAGGATCCTGCATACCACGATCAACAAATCAAGAATACAAGGAATCAAAACTAACGAGATTAGTGTGTCAAAACACTCGAGTCATTAGAAACTCCATCCCTAGAATTGGGAAAAAATTGGTTCCTTAACGCTCAGGTCATTCTACTTGGAGATGACCTGAGGCCATAATCAACAATATAAGAGATTTATTTTAGAGAATATATTTCTCCATAAGACCAGTATCCTAGATGACGACATACCATGTCAACCATCACCAAGAAAAATAGAGGGTTAATAAATCTAAAAAATGTCTATACATTCTTGAGGAATATCCAACCTACTGAAAAAAAGCATTAATCAACGCTCAAACCCAAAATAAAGGCAAAAACACAATGAACACCCATCTAAAGAAGGGTGTCATTTATATCAAAGAGTTATACTAGGGAAAACGACACCTGAATGACACCAAATGTCAGAATGGTCTCCCATTAGAAATTCAATTAAGTTCTAGGGGTGCTACCTACCATAGGTAATCCCCTTACAAAGAAAATATCACCGAACCTATCTCTAGGTCATGCAAAAAAAAAGTCACTAGGCTCAAGAGCCGGTCATCAACGTCATTGTTAAAATTATAAGAACTCATACAGAAAATGTAACACCCTAAGATTGTATGAGAAATATTATTTTTAATTTCTATTAAATATTTTTTTGTACACTTTACCAAGATTATCATGCTCTATATGCAACACCGTATTAGCTTGTAGTATATTCCACACTTTTCTTCTCTTGTGTTGCACACAATTTCAAGTTCTTTCGAATATAATTCATTTTACACAACCCCGAGTATAGATTTTGTTCAATGTATAAATGAAATAAGTTTTGATTATTTTATACACAAGACCAAAGGATTCATGCACTACACATAGCCCAGACTTGGATGAAATTACATGCAATACCGACCATCCTTGATAACATGTGTTGTATGCAACACCGAGTTTCACTAAACAATGATATATTATTATAATATTTTTATCAACATGCCGTTATGAATACTATTAACAAAATTTTGTATTTTATAACATTATAATTCAACTTACACATTTTCTAGAATGATTTATGAGAACAAAATCAATTTTTTGTATAAAAGAAGTATTTTTCATAAAATGTAGTTTTACCGCATTTTGATGGCGCCCCATTTTTAAATATAATTTTTGACAACTTTATAAGTTCGATTTTACGAAATAATATTTTTCTTGTGAATCAGGATATAAAAATTTATGTTAAATAAAGTTTTGATATTTTTCTGATAGCGTTCATATTTTGATGAATAGATAAAATACGCTAAATTTTAATTAAAACCAATATTTTTCATCGACATAATTTATATGGTTAAATTATAATATTGAATGATTTTAAAGTATAAATATAATATATTTTTACCATTTAATATAATTTATATCATTACCATTAATTTTAATTTTAATTCATAGGTAAAATCATTTCAATCGTTTTTAATGTTTTAAACAAAAACCCATTTTTAACAGGGGATTAATTTGAAATTAATTTTTGCAACTTCTATGTCTTGAATTTGGAAAAATAAATTCCATATTTGGAATCAGTAGGTCCAAATTACATTAATATGATACTTCTTATTTTTGGGCATTATGAATAGTAACTACGATATATTTTATTTACCACAGTTAAAGGTAAATCTGGTAATTAAGGGTAAAAACAATATTATAAAATTACCCAAACACTTGTCTTAATATAATTGAATGATTATATCTCATCCTAAACATACTTGGGTTGAAATGGAATCTATTGTAATCCAATTTGATGTGATTAAGACCTTTAATTTATTTTATTTATAGGAAAATGAAATATATCTCACTCAAAATTTAATAATTAAATTATTTTTAATATAAGGTTATACAGAATATAAATTCAATTATAAATACAAATTTTATAGTAATAATGTTTTTATTTGTTATGGTAATTTATTTTTAATTTTTATGAAATATATAATTACCTTAATAGCTTATACATTAATGATGCAGAAATTATTTATTTAGTGAAAAATCAATAATATAGTTTTTATTAAACTAATAATACCCATAAAAGGCCCAAACACTTGAACAAAACTTATTGGTCAAGTATCTCTACACCATAACCATCCAAGTGGCGAATTGTGGAAAATTTTGAGCCTTATAAAATAGATTATGAAATTTATATTATATTATTTTAAATGATGTCAAAGTTGTCACCTTCATAATTTAATAAACATAACATTTTAAAAGTTGAGTTTTTTATAAGATACATTCGACTAAATGTACTATTATGGAAACTATAAGATTTATCTGAATAATAGTATTTTATTTTTAATTGTTATGCAACAAATAAGTATATTAAATAATTATAAAAAAACATTGTAGTAATTATTTTACTAAGAGAAATATCAAATAAATGGTTTTAAAAATATTAAAATAAATATTATATGAAATAATTAATGTGCTACACAAATATTTTAGATAAACATGACATTTTAGTAATCTATTAAATATTTTGGGTCGAAAATATATTCTGTGTGGATTTTATTTAATTTCAAATAATTTAATAGTGTCAAAATTGACACTATTGATATTTTATAAAAATAACATCTTATTAAATTGTTTAAAAATCTTAAAAAAATATTTAAAAATTAAAAATTGAAATTTATATGGTCTAAAATGTAATAATGTATCTAATTATTTAAGATTCATAGAACATAAGTAAGTATTTATAACAATTAAAAAATTATAATATTATTACCACAAATAAAATTAAATAAATTAACTAAGGATAAATCAAAATGATAAGGTTTAAAAAAATTCCCAACATGTCTAAATTTTATTGGATGATGAGATTAAAAACCTATCTCATCATATCTTATATGGTGAGTCATTTTTTATGTTTTTATCTGGGGTTTGAGTTTATTATAAATTAATATGTTGGAGGTTTCCAAAGGTGCCCCTCTCCTCTCTTATAAAAGGGTACCTCCTCTCTCTCCTCTTCACAACATTTTGATCCTTAAATGTCGGCCAAAACCTGTCCATTTCTATTCTCTAATTCCCTAGAAACATACTAGAGGTCACGGTATTCTTCAAAGACCAATGTTTGTGCCATAAGAGGATGTTTAGAAGAGGCGCATCGAAGAAGAGGTAATATCCTTTACCGATTATTTAAACTTTATTTATTCTTATACATCCTCTTATTTATTTGTTTCATTATAGAATAATAACATAAATATCAATCATATAATTATATGTTATTATAAATATTAAACAACCATATTTCAACTTTTATCCATCCTATGAAAAATGAAATCACCGCGTGTGCGTACATACGGCTTACCGTCTCCACACCGTGGTGTAATCTATTTTACATCACCACCATACATGGATGTGTATAATGGTGGAAATAATAACTATATATGATCATTATAAAATAATAATGATTCTGAGATATTATATCATCCACTCCAATTCTATTCAATAAATATGGGAATTATATCATCGCTCGTGCGTACGTACGGATTACCGTCTCCACAACGCTATGAGATTCAATCTCCATGTTAAGCATTAAATAATGATTATAAAGTATATATAATAAGTAATAATGAAACATATGACATAATAATGATAATGGGTTTATGTATATGTTATTATTTAATTATATTCAATTAAATAAGGAAATGAAAACAGTGTTAATGCGTACGTACGACCTACCGTCTCCATGAACGGTGTGTTTCATTTCATTTATCCATCTATTATATATATATATATAATGAATATATATGATATATAAATCATGATTTAAAATTTTAAAGTAATTAAATCAGGATAAAAGTAATAATAATATTAATAATAACAATTCCAAACACGTATGATAAATGAAACGAATATTACCCAAAACGTTGCTTTAACATGGAATTGACAAATGAACGGGTAATATAAAGACCTAAGTGAATCACATATGATATCATAAATATTATTATGGTTCTGTTATAAGTTAATAATATGTTTAAACCCACTATAAAGGAGTTTCAGACACATATCGAAGAAATTGGACCTAAGGTATGGGATAATTTTGCAATCTCATTTCTATCCGAGATTATTTATATGTAAGTTTTTACTGGTGTTATATTTATCATCCATGTCCATGTTTACTAAAAATGTTTTCATAAAATGTTTAATATTCTTCCATGTATGTTTAAAGTAATTTTTACCCATTTTTGACTTTTACCACATGGTACGGAAGGAATCTTTTTTTTACCATACGAGGTACTTTTTGACCTTTGCAGCAAAAGTATGAAGAGAATGTTTTTTTTAAATTATACAACATGAACATATTTTTTTTGGTTTGATAAGTCATTATTCTCTTGAAGCTTACTCCACAATATTTCATGATTATTTTCAACAAAATTATTTTCTTTTAAAATTTCATGGCATTTTGAGAAAAGAAAATTATTTTGAAGAAGAAATGATATTTTCCCCGAGAATTCATTTCAAGTGTTTTATCAAAACTATTTTCCATCTAGGATGACATTATTTAATATGATTATGTTTCAAGTATAATTTATCTATTATTTAAATGGTTTTATTTTTCTTATGATTAATTGATATCTATTTGTTTTATATGGATTATATTTTGATGGGATGATGTTTATGAAACCCATTTTATTCATTGGGTTATGATGAATGATTTCTGTTTATTTTGTGGAACACGTAATAATTATTTCATTTTGAGATGGGTGGGACCTATATCTCCCTCTAATGCATTGGGTAAAGGTTTATATCTCATGCGATAGAGATGGCTGGAATGAAAAGTAAATCACGTTTAGTAATACAGGGATAGAACGACAAGTAAACTCGGTTCAGTAATGGACTTTGTCCACTATGATGGTCTTGACATAAATGCTTTAGCTACTATGGAAATAATATCATGTGATTTATGGTTTTCCAAAATTCCAAGTTGTATTCCCATGATATTTTATCATGAATAATGTTCCTTTAGGATATATTCCTTATATATTGCTAAGATTTATGTCATTGCTCAAGATTTTGATGTTTTATGTTCATGTTTTTTCATTCTAATGTTTATAGATTGTTTTATGTTCTTAATGTTTAACATTACTGAGATTTTTTTCTCACCCTTTGTATGCTTTATTTTCCCCAGGATATAAAGAAAGGTATTAGGTAAGAAAACAAAAGGGGAAAATCATTATGGGATATGTTAAAGATCATTCGCCAGGATTAGAAGATTATGTTTTGAGTTTCCAAAGACACTAAACTAATATGGCCATTGGGAATTTTGTTTTTGTTATGTTTTAAGTATTCCTTAAAATTAATTTAATGTCCATGTACGTCAAGAATTAGGTCTCTACAGTTGGTATCAGAGTAAAGGTTTAGTTAACCTTTGGAAACTAGGATGCGAAAACTTTAGTGAGATCCCCAGAGGTATTTCTAAGGTATGTATAGGTATGTCTCTAAGGTTAAGTATAAGTATAGGTTAAAATCCTAGAATTATGATAACGATCATGAATAACCTAGGATTAGACCTATGATATTAGAGATTTAACTTACTCCCCCTTTATTAGGTTTTTTTCCTAGTATGATTTTTTCCTCTCACACTATTCTTTTTGGGTTTTAGAAAATGTCTGGAAATAGGAAGATTCATGTTAATGGAGAATATTATGGACAATGGAATGATATTCTTAATGAGCTACCAAATGAAATAGTATTTGGAAGGCGAAACATCATTATTATGCCTAATCATAAATGTCATAACATGATCAAGAATCTCAACTTTGGTTAGTTTCCTAACTCAGTTAATAAGAGATTGATGGAGTTTTATGATGAACATAGAGGAAATAAAGTTCAATTTACCTCATGTAAATCATGTGGGAAGAGGTATCAAGGAGAATATTTCAAAGGAACTGGAAGATGCTTTGGGTGTGGAAATGAAGGACACAAAGCCAATAATTGCAAAAGAAATGGTTCAGTTAACACAATGGACAAGGATAATGGTGTTTCTTAGACATCAACAATGATTAAATGTTTTAAATGTGGAATGTACGGGCATTATGAAAACCAATTACCTAAGGGAAAATCTCATGAATAGAATCAACATGGTTGTATGGGTAGTATTTATGTTGATGATTATGAAGAGACTACAAATGATATATGAGATGAAAGAAGTGTTGAGGAATAAAATTATGAAGCTCGGTCAATGGTCTAAGAAGGTAGTGGAATGATTTCATGTTTATCATGAATAATTTATGGTACTATGGAATAAATAAAAATCTATGTATTATTACACTATTGTTTTTCCTTGAGTGATTGCAAGTATATGTTGAATGGTACTGGTAACCATGAAAAGTGATTGAAATATTTTTGGAAAGCAGATGATATGCACATAATGAAGGGATAATAAGAAAATAATATGTTTTATAGTATTAATGAGCTTAGGATTGATATAAGGACAAATTGATATCATTGTTTGAGTATATAGAATTTTGGAATTTTGGTATGTTGAAAGAGTTAACATTTGATAGCATTCATGTTTTCAATAAGGTTCTATGGTAATTCATGTTTCAAAAGAATACATGATTAAGATATTCACATGTTTGGAATGTGACCAACAAGATATATCTTATGATATATGGGGGATAAATGATGGTATTCATGTGCTTGTTATATGACTTTTACAGTAATCATTATCCTTATACTATGAGTTTGGAAAGAATTATTTTGGATAAGTTTTAAGGTTGGAATGGATTTAGTTGGACATCAGATAGTATTGATTAAGGCTAGAACGTTTTTCGATTTTATTTCTGGAATGTTATAATAGTATTGTTTTAGAAAAAGGACAACATGCAGGACGGGTGATAACCTGTTGTGTCCGAAAAGGATGTGGGAATCGAACCCACAACCGAAGTGCGATAGGCCTTTATCGCCTACTACTGGCCTATAGGAAGTCCCTGGTTTGTAGAAATTAGTTTTGTTTTATTTATCACTATGATAGATGATGTATAAGTCTATTTTTGTAACCATATACGATTAATCTCACCATAGATGGACTTATTTATACATATTTTTCTAACCTTTTGTTTGAGACAGATGGAATGACCTATCATTCTATAGCATGATCTGCTACCACTTCACGAAAGACAAATTCAACTTCATTTCTTTAATAGATGAAGTGGAAATTTCTAAAAGAACGAACAATGGTGAGATTATACCAGAATCAAGTAATTATTTCTTTTAATTTGAAAAATCTTCATCATTAGGGAAATTATCGTGAAAAACAAAAATGTTTTCCTTGTCCCATCACATTTTATTAATTAGATGGTACCTTAGATCATCACAAATTTATGGCTTTGTGATTGTTGGCTTTTTCATAGCCTTTTCCTCCACCACCCTTCATTAGAAGTTGATGTTTAGATTTTTCTTCCATATCCATGTTTTCACCTATGTTATCCTATATGGAAACCCATAGCTGAGTTAATTTGGCTGACTATTATGATTCTAACTTTCCTTTTTCAAATTATGTTTTAGTATTCCTTTTTATGATGTGGATTTCTATGAAAGAAACTTTCATGTGGTAAAAAGTTTCTAACCCTAGTGAATTTCGAGGGCAAAATTCATTTTAAGGGGGGTAGAATGTAACACCCCAAGATTTTATGAGAAATATTGTTTTTAATTTCTTTTATGACATTTGTTTAATGCTTCACCAAGATTAGATTTTATTATACACAACAGCGTATTAGCTTGTAGTATATGCAACACTATTCTTGGATTGTGTTGCACCAAATTTCATGTTCTTTAAAATAAAATTCATTTTACACAAAACCGAGCATAGGTTTTGTTCAATGTATAAATTAAATATGTATTTATTATGTTATATGCAAAAACAAAAGAATCTTTCACTATGCTTAGCCCGGACTTGTCTTGAAGTACATGCAATAGCGACCTTCCTCGATAACGTGTGTTGTACGCAATACCAAGTTTCACTAAACAATGATATATTATTGTAATATTAATATGAACTAGCCGTTATGAATAGTATTAAACAAATTTTTAATTTTATACCATTATAATTCATCTTACACATTTTCTAGAATTAGGTATGAGAACAAAATCAATTTTTCTGATAAAAGCAGTATTTAAAAAAAATGTGGTTTTACCGCCTTTTAATGGCACACCCATTTTAAATATAATTTTTGACAAGTTTATAACTTCAATTTTATAAAATATAAAATTTTCTTGTGAATAAAGATATAAAATTTTATGTTGGATAAAGGTTTTCTTGTTTTCTGATAACGTTCATATTTTCATGAATAGTAAAAATACGCTAAATTTTAATTAAAAAGAATTTTTTTCTTTAAGAAAATTTATATGTTTAAATTATAATATTGAATGGTTTTAAAGTATAAATAGAATATAATTTAACCATTTAATGTAATTTATGCCATTAACATTAATTTTACAGGGAATTCAAAGGTAAAATCATGTCAATCGTTTTCAATGTTTTAAACAAAAACCAGTTTTTTTCGACAACGGTTTTAATTTTAAATTAATTTCTGCAACTTCTGTGTATTTAATTTGGAAAAATGGATTCCATATTTGGTATCATTATCTCCAAATTATGTTAATAGGCTACTTTTTATTTTTGGGCATTATGAATAGTAACTACGGTAAATTTTATTTACCATAGTTAAAGGTAAATCAGGTAATTAAGGGTAAAAATAATATTATTAAAGTACCCTAACAGTTGTCTTAATATAATTGGATGATTATATTTCGTCCTAAACATAAATGTGTCAAAATGGAATATATTGGAATCCACTTGGATGTGATTAAGACCTTTAATTTATTTTATTTAAAGGAAAATGAAATATGTCTCACTGAAACTTTAATAATTAAATTATTTATAATATACGGCTATATAGAATATAAATTCGATTATAAATAATAATTTTAATTCTAAAATATTTTTCTTTATCATGGTAATTTATTTGTAATTTTTAGGAAATATAAACTTTCCTTAATAGCTTATACATTAATGATTGAGAAATTATTTATTTAGTGAAAAATCAATAATATAGTTTTTATTAAACTAATAATACCCATAAAAGGCCCAAAAACATGACCAAAACTTATTATTTGAGTATATATACACCATAAGCATCCAAGTGGTGACTTGTGGTCCATTTGGATCCTTATAAAACAGATTATGACATTTATATTATTTTATTTCAAATGATTTCAAAGTTGTCACCTTCATAATTTAATAAACATAACATTTTAAAAGTTGAGTGTTTTAGAAGATAAATTCGACTAAAAGTATTAATATAGAATATATTAGATCTATCTGCATCATATTATTTTATTTTTAATTTTTATGTAATAAATATGTATATTAAATAATTATATAGAAAGGTTGTAGTAATTATTTTATTAAGAGAAATATCAAATAAATCGTTTAAAAAATATTAAAATAAATATTATATAAACTAATTAATGTTCTGAATGAATATTTTAGATAAAAATGACATGTTAGACATATAGTAAATATTTTTTTTAAACATATCTCCTATGTGGGTTTTTTTAAAATTCAAATAACTGAATAGTGTCAAAATTGACACTATAATAATTTTATAAAAATAACATCTTTTTAAATTGTTTAAATGTCACTATAATATTTAAAAATTACAAATTGAAAATTATATGGACGAAAATGTAATAATTTATCTAATTATTGAAGATTTATAGCACATAAGTAAATATTTATAACAATTTAAATATTAGAATATTATTACCACAAATAAAATTAAAATGATTAAATAAGGATAAATCAAAATGATAAGGTTTAAAATAAATTCCCAACATGTATAAATTTTATTGGTTGATGAGATTACAACTCTATCTCATCTCATATTCAATGGTGAGTCATTGTGGTGGGTTTTAAGTGGGGTTTGAGTTTATTATAAATTAATATTTTTGAGGTTTCCAAAGGTTCCCCTCTCCTCTCTTATAAAAGTGAACCTCCTCCCTCTCCTATTCACAACATTTTGAGCCTTAAATCTCGGTCAAACCCTGTCCATTTATTTTCTCCACTTCCCTAGAAATATAATAGAGGTCCTAGTCTTCTTCAATGACCTACTTTAGTGCCCTAAGATGAGGTTTAGAAGTGGCACGTCGAAGAAGAGGTAATATCATTTGCCGATTCATTCAAATTTTTTTCTTCTTATACGTCCTCTTATTTTTTTTTTCTTTATAAAGTATTAACATCAGTATCACTCATATACAGATATGTTGTTATAAATATGAAACAACCCTATTTCAGCTTCTATCCATATTATGAAAAACAAAATCACCGCGTGTGCGTACGTACGGCTTACCGTCTCCACGCCGTGGTGTAATCCGTTTTTCCATCAACACCATACTTGGATGTTTATAATGGTTGAAATAATATAAATATATTATAATTATATCGTAATACTAATTCTGAGATATTATATAATCCACTACAATTCCATTCAATAAATATGGGAACGATATCATTGCTTGGGCGTACGTATGGATTACCGTCTCCACAACGTGATGAGATTCAATCCCCAGGTTAACCATTCAAGAATGATTATAAAGTATATATAATAAATAATTATGAAATATATTACATAATAATGATAATGTATTTATGTATATGTTATTTACTTACTTCTTATTCAATTCAATAAGTAAATAAAAACAACGTTCATGCGTATGTAAGGCCTACCATCTCCATGAATGGTGTATTTCATTTCATTTATCCATCTATTATATATATATACTGAATATATATGATATTTAAATAATTTTTTACATTCAGGAAGTAAGTAATTTATGATATAAGTTATAATAATATCAATAACAGCAAGTCCAAACACGTACGATAAATGAAACGAATATTTCCCAAAACGTTTCTTTAACATGGAATTGACAAATGAACGGGTAATATAAAGACGTAAGTGAATAATATATGATATCATAAATATTATTATGGTTATATTACAAGTTAATAATATGTTTAAACCCACTATGCATGAGTTTCAGACACATAAAGATGAAACTACACCTAAGGTAAGGAATAATTTTGCAATCTCATTTTTATCTCAAATTGTTTATACGTAAGTATTTAATGGGGTTATATTTATCATCCATGTCCATGTTTTCTAAAAATGTTTTCATAAAATGCTTACAATTCTTACATGTATGTTTAAATTCATTTTTACCCTGTTTTGACTTTTACCACATGGTATGGAAGGAATCTTTCTATTGTTTATCATACGAGGAACTTTTTGACTTTTCCAGCAACAGTACGAAGAGAATGTTTTTTTAACTTTTACAGAATGAACATATTTTTTTAGTTTCATAACGCCTTATTTTCATGAAGCTTACTCTACAAGATTTCGTCATTATTTTCAAAAAAATCATTTTCTTTTAAAATTTCATGTCATTTTGAGAAAAGAAAACGATTTTGAAGAAGAAATGATATTTTCCTCAAGAATTCATTTCAAGTGTTTCATCAAAACTATTTTCCATCTAAGATGGAATTATTTAATATGTTTATGTTTCAAGTATAATGTCTCTATTATTTACATGGTTTGATTTTTCTTATGATGAAATGATATCCATTTTTTATATGGATTATGTTATGATGGGATCATGTTTATGAAACCCATTTAATTCTTTGGGTTATGATGAATTATTTCTGTTTATTTTGTGTCACACATAAGAATGATTTCATTATGATATGGGTGGGACCTATATCTCCCTCCAATGAATTGTGTAAAAATTAATATATCATGAGATAGACATGGATGGAACGAAAAGTAAATCTGGTTCAGTAATAAATTTCTAGAACGACAAGTAAACCCGGTTTAGTAATGGAATTTGTCTACTATGATGGTCTTGGCATCAAGGCCTTGGATACTATGGAAATCATATCATGTGCTTTATGGTTTTCCACAATTCCATGTTTTATTACCATGATATTTTATCATGATTAATGTTCCTTTATGATCTATGCCTTATGTACTTCTATTATTTATGTCATTGCTCAAGATTTTGATGTTTTATGTTCATGTTTTTACGTTCCAATGTTTATAGATTGTATTATATTCTCCATGTTTACCCTTACTGAGAATTTGAGCTCACCCTTTTTATACTTTCTTTTCCCTAGGATATAAAGAACGGTTTTAGGTAAGGAAAAAAATGGGAAGATCATTATGGGAGATTTTGAAGATCATTAATCATGATTAGAATATTATATTCCCAGTTTACAAAAAAAACTAAAATAATATGGTCATTGGGTGTTTGTTTTTGTTATGTTTTATGTATTCTGTAAAATTAATGTAATATCCATGAATGGAAAGATTTGGTTCTCCATAGAAAATGCTCAAGATTCCATTCCAAGCCCTCAAAGAATCTTTAACTACCCTTACATGAGAGTTTTTAAACAATGGACACCACTATCAGTTTCCTTTCCAAGATCCTTATATTAAATCACATTTAAATCACTGAACATCAAAATATTTAATCAAAACATCAATTACCTTTTTCAAAACAAAACACAATGTTCTTGATTTTATCCAATGCAACAAGGGATAAACATGAATGTTTCATAAAATATAATTTTAAAATTTTTTACACTTCTTGACATACTGTCAAAATTAGGCAAATTATCAAAATAAATTCCTTTTTAATAGATTAGGTGACCTACGATGGTCCCACCAAGCCATCCTAGGTTCTCTAGAAGGTAACCCAATAGCAATTTCTCAATTAAATGTTTTAAACACCCAAACGGGTCACCCCATAATAAACAAGATCCAACAGACCTACTTGGGTTAAGCTTCATTTTTATAGATAACCAATTTTATTTCAGAAAAAACATTAATAGCTTATACATTTACTCCACTTAAATACATTACACAAGGTCATACATACGGCTCAGTCATATGGGTGACACACACACACATGTATGTATGTGAATTATATACCTAAACACACACACACACACACATATATATATATATTAAGATAGATACATGTATGTATGTGAAGAATATACCCATACATATATATATATATAGATAAAGACAAACATACATGGATACATTTCTACATAAAAATTATGATAATCCTATTTATAAATGATTTCATACATATATTTAAATACATGTACATTCATAAATTCTTATATAAATATATATTAATATATGTTAAATACATATAAATACAATTTTATACATATATAAAGTTTTTTTAATTATAAGCGTACACATTGACACATACATACACATACATATGTATACATAAACATATATACATTAATGTGTGATTTTTAATATATAAAATATATACAATTTTAAATATTTAACCACTAATATATACAATGAATATATACATGTATAATAATAAGGAATATATATATAATTCAAAAGTAAAAAAATAAATTATTTATTTATTACACATTAGCACACATGCACATATACACAAACTCTAACATTATGTATATACCTATATAAACACTTGCTTATATATTAATAATTAAAAAATAATAATCATTTATAACCATAATATATATATATATATATATGAAATTAATAATGCAGTTTTCTTATAGGAGAATCATAGGACATATACCCTATGAAAAATCTCCTATGGGAGATTCACATGACAAGTCTCCTACTAGAAATCTCATATGGGAGATTCCGATGAAAAACATCACATGGGAGATTCAAAAGACAAATATCCTTTGGGGGATTCATAGGAAAAATATTATATGGGGGAACACAGGAAAAATATCCTATGAAAAGTCTCCTGTGGGGGATAAAAAAGAAAAATATATTATGGTAAATCACATATGGGAGATTCAAAGGACAAATCTCATATGGGAAATTTCCTGTGAAAATATTCTATGGGATATTTACATTTTATGTATATATATATGTATACTTTTGTATATGTATGTATGTGTGGCTGCATTACTTATAATTGTACATATTTTGATATATTTATATGTGTATAAGACATTATTAATATGTATTTACGTGCTTATATTAATATATGTCAATATATGTATGTATGCTTGTTCTTATTGTTAAATTTATGTATGAAAGCATGTATTTATAAGAAATCTAGATGAAACATGTATTCTTATACATTACATACATAAATCAATAGATATATGTATGTATATATGTATGTATGTATGTATGTATGTATGTATACACATATATACTTTACATACATCTATGTATGTATGTAAACACACATTCGATTTCATAATTTCACATGCACACACTTATATATATATATAGTCTATTGTTATATTGTACTATTGTCAATATTATATAGAGGAAAGTTATACATAATAAAATATACAGAATGTATTATTGTGGGTATGTATGTAATTATGTATATAGTTCTATTAATATATATTTATAAATAAGTATATTTGTAAATACTAATATAAATGCATGGACCCATGAATGAACATAAATACAGTTGTATTTAGTTATATATATGAATATTTGTAAATGATTATAGCAGTACATATTTATATAATCATACTTGTATATGTGTATGTATATAGGTACCCGTCTATATTCACACACAACCACATACTTATTAATTTTTATAAAATTGTTATATGTATATTATTTTTTTAGTGTCTTGTTTTTATAATCAAATACATAATAAGAATTAAAAAATACAATGTAAATTTTTTGTATAATTCTATACCTATATATATAAAAATAAAATTTTAAATAATATATCATTTATGGGTCTAGAAGAATTAATTTTGATAAAAAATCATAATGGTATTAACATATCGAGATTTTTTATCATTAAAAAACAGTATATCAGATCAATATTTATAAGTGGAACAAAATCATGGAGAGAGAGGATATCAATTGGGTTGTGGTGGTGTTGTGTGGGGTGTGAGGGAAAAATGGTACGATAATATAATTATTCATTTAAATTGAAAAAATTATGGACTATTGGGATTTTTTTCCATTTATTAATATCATAAAGGAAGAGTTCATCCTCCATTCTAGGTGGGAAATTAAGAGGACACTAATTCCTTTTTAGGTTTATTTGTCTAATGACTCATGTGAATAAATATACAATACTGAAAAAAAATTTATTTTTCATTTTTTGATAATATATCATCTATAACGACGGAGGAAAAGGAGTAAATTAAGTAAATACAACTAATTACTAAATAATGGTTCTGATCATAAATTAATTTATAGAATTTTTTTATCAAACACATAGCTTACCCCACCCAAATATCATGTGATGTTATGATAAGGATTATAAAATTTACCTTTTTAAATTCCAAAATGAATGTAACGAAAAATTAATGAAAATAAATCACTAATTCATTGTACAATATGATCTATTGAAAAAAAAATCATGATTCAAGAGATTTTACTTGTTATTTATATATATATTTTTTATATTAATGAAACAATTATGGCTTCATATGTCATTTAACAATTGGTCGGGAAAGGATGAATACATAGAGGGAGTAAATAATACAATTGGAAAATAATTATAAATTTTTAGAAAGAAGATTATTTCAAGGATAAAATTTACAATTAATCTTGATTTTACTGATGATGAATGTTTGATGTGATCAACATAATCACATGACTAAATATTAAATATCTATCCTTTAAGATAAAATAAAAAAAATATTTTTTTCAAATAATGATAAAAGATGAATAAGAGGAGAAATTTATATTATAGTGAAAGTGAGATATAATGTATCTATAAAGTTATAGTATTTCCATTAAATTTAAATAGACATATAAAAATAATGAAAATCAGTTGGTGTATTAGTAGAGTACCAATGATCGTGGGACATGAAGCTGTATTTGAGATTAAACAAGTCACTATTATATCATTTCCATTATAAATAATGTTAATTCAGTTCAATAACACTACAATGGTGTACTAGAATATCAAGGTATATCGTTAATGAATTTGTATATTTGTTCCTAGTACATGATTCTTTAATTAATTACATTATATTTCTAAAATAATAATGTTATAAATAATGAAAATTCCTATGAATTAGAAGTGAATCCATTTTATGAAAAATATATTTTAACCATTAAAAAATTATCAATTGTTATTTTTTAATAAGTATTATAATATACATTTGATAATTGTATTCAAACAATCAAATTTATATTATAAAAATTATAAACCCTATGTCTTGTATAAATAATGTTTTAAATTACATGGATTTCATTTCAATTATCTTGTATGATATGATATTAAAATATTTATATAATTAAAACCATGAAATATATATTTTCTCATTTTCCCCATATATTTAAAATAAAAATAACTCATACCTTAATAAACATAAATATTGGAAGAATAAACATTCATAAAATCAAATCAACTATAGATAAAGACTCCCTTAATTGATAAATATCATTCCATGAAGGGAATAATTTTTTCATTAACCACTAATGACAAATTTTAGAAATTAAATTGAGTATGGAGGAAAAATGGAATATATTAGTTAGATGATCCAACCATATCATGCATATATATATTACATAATTACTCTAGATTATTTACTACAACTCACAATAATTTACACCTCCAGAGATTCTAGGTTTAGTGTCTTTTGATATTAAATACACATTGTATTATTTTACACAATTATGTACATTTTCCCATATTTTCATCACAAATGATTACCTTATTGACATATCATATGTTATATAATTATTTAAAACCTAGGGAAATGGTGAGTGCAGATTCATATTATGGGTTTTAACATGAGTGAAATTAATCGAAACAAATGAAGATCATAAGTGAGTATAATATGAGTATGTGGTTATGATAATATAATCAATGTATATGACCATCACATAAAGCAAAAATACCCAATAAAATTTAATTCACAAAACAAAACAAAAATCATAACATAAGGAATATGGAATAACATATGTAAAAATGCAGAGAAATATAGTACATACATAAGTATAGAAAATCATATCTTTTTGTCAAGGATTATTTCCAAGGTCATCATCACATAGTGGAAAAAATGTCCCATAACATAGTGACCTGTGACTGCATCTCACGTTATATGACATAAAATCTCAAGAGATATAATCTTTACCCAATGAATTTTAGGGCAATATGATTCTGGGCTCATCCATAACCACATGATAAACAATACTTATGTGTGACACCTGGAGATAAAAATATTCTTCAATTAAAAATAGCATGATAAACCAAGGACAATGAAGAGGGTTTCATAAAAATTTACATAAGACATAAATATAGTCAATCTAGATAAAGAAATTGGATGGTTCTATTGAATAATATCCCAAAAAACATGATAAACATATACAGATATTGATATAGATGGGAAAACATTTAGAGGATGATAAAAAAGTTCAAAAAAATAAACTTTTATAGTTTTTACCCTTTTTAATTTAAAATAAAATATTATTAATATTTGATTGAACAGTGTAAAGATAACGGTAATAAAAAATATTTTAAAGCATCATTGATTAAGAACATGTCAAATGGAAGCATTATAATGAAAATAAAATTACGTGATGAAAGAAATTATCTAAATAGAAAAATTAAAAAAGAGAGTTAAACAGACACCCCTTACACTATTTTAAGTGGCTAAAAGTCAACATAAACTGAACTTATGAAATAATAGAAGTATATATAAGGGTATCCATAAAATAGTATGAACAATATAGAATTTGGCGCTATAGATTCCTAACTAAAAATATATATAATGAAATTTTCACATACAAACACTATTTCATGTGAATTTTAATTCATTGAGAGGGAAAATGTGAAAAATATATGTAATCCTAAAAAAATTATAGGAGAGAAAAATAAATGATTATTTAGGGATAATGTATAATCAAATTACCTAATAGAAAATTTGATATAGGAAATATAAATTTTGAAGAGTGATTGGAAGAGAAACTCATATGGATTGTTAATGTTTGAATCAAAAGTTACTAGAATAGATAAATTGATATGGATTTATAAATACAGAGATGGAATAGATTATAATAGTGTTTCTCATTCCACTGTATTCATGGGTTCTTGGAGTCATCCGGATGGAGTATTGATGTGTTTTGGAGGATTTAGAGGAGTTCTGTCCATTTAGAGGGCCACCACGCTGTGGTGTTGGGCATACCATGGGGCTGAAACCTCCAAGGTGGTCATTGTGGTATGAATTTTATCCAGGGAGGTCACCTATTTGAAATAGGAACCCCAAAAATTCTTGTGGTGGTGGTTTTTTTGGATGGATAATTTATCTATGGGAAATCAGAATCTTCGAGATAACCATGGAGGTGTTCATAGTGTTGGCTGAAGGCCAATGGGCTTAGGCATGGGGAGACCATGAATTGGATTTCAATACATTATTTTGGTGTAGTGTATGTTGTGTTACCTTGTGATAAATGTGGATACAACCATTCTATGTTCTTGGGTATGCTGGAATGAGAGGATGAGGTAAGGATGAGTGATGGAGAGAGGATGGAAATTGGGAGAAAGAAATTTCCACACTATTGCTCATGGTATGGTGAGAAAAAATGGCTAGGATTCATTCGCAACACCTTGGTGAGAGACTATAGAGGTCTTTTGATGTCTAAATCACCATGAACCAATTTATGGTACAACTAATGGTTCTGGAAAATGGCATTCAATTCTGTTTTATAGGAACCTCAACCTTAAATATTCAATTCTTAAAAATTGGATCTATTGTTGACCAGGGAGGACCAAGAGAATGGTTTATTTTACCATGTTGTGGTGGAGGCTATTTTGTCCTCCTATATAAATAGTATGTCATGTATCCCACATATCTATTTTACATCCCTTCTCTAAAGCCCAATCCTACCATTATCCCTCTCACTAGTATTCAATCATCTCTTTATAACTCTAAACACATTAGATTGGAAAATCAAATTATTGATACTCAAGGTACTCTCATACCTCATCTTCACATCATTTTACTTTATCTATTTTTATGTAGATTCATTATGTTGTAATTTACCAATTTTGGGATGAGATTAAATCATATATTGATGGTAGGATGATGTGTTTAGGTTTTAGGTCACCTCCCTTTAAAGATAGTGGCAGTTAATTGTTTTGATCCACTCGTTTCAAGTGGTGACTCCTTGAAGTTTCATATCAAGGTGGGGGAGCCAATATATTTATCAATTACTATGGTAATATATATTTTTAAAAATGATTTATCATGAATTTGGTGGATGGTATGAATTATCATAATGAGATAATCAAATGGATCATGGTAAACAGAAGGGGGAGTATGATTTATCACATGCGATTTACCTATTTTATGTTATTTTTCATCTATTTTTATATGTTAATTGTTGATTATTATTATGAATTTTAATTATTTATATCATAAGTGTTGTTTTTACTGAAAATTCATTATTTAAAACACCATTCGTATAATTTCTATGAACATAATATTGTAATGAACTAGTTTTATGTGAACCTAAAAATTCCATGAAATATTCCATTTAAGTGATGTTGAAATGTAATGACTTCCCATTATTAGTGATAAAGAATTGAATGACTTCGTTTTATGGCCTTAGTTACCCCTTAAATTTCTCTACTGAAAATACTTTTACTTTAATTGTTGTTGAGAATTAATGTGTATCTATAATTGTTTAATATTAGTTATGAAAGGTTTTGGGGTATCAAGACTATATTTTTATTTTAATGGGATGTGTTGATGTCCAATTTATGGCAGTTGGTTGGTGGTTTTTATGGCATGATGAGTTGGAAGTTGTGATGGATTGGTCATAGTATCCGACATGGTTATGGCTATGTGGTTGGGTGGTTGTGTTTTATAGTGTGTTTATAGTTTCTCATGGCCCATGAATATATTAGAATTGTATATATAGTAATCTGATGTGGGATATAAATGAATTATAAATGGGTTGATTATAGAGTAATATTCCTGAAATGGATGGGTAATTACTAAGAATCAGTATGGTTAGGGGATAGAGAAAGGTTTTTCATTAAATTTTTAAATAGATGGAATAATGAGATAATGTTTATAGAAATGCTAAATTAGGATATTTTGTAACAATGTTGGTAAAGGAATAATAAAAATGACATGGGTGGCCATTTTCCTAGGTGAGTGGGGTTGTTTCAGTGGTTTAGTGATGAAAGTGATGGTTTATGTGTGGGTTTGGTGAAATGGAGGTTGTAGTGGAGTGGGAGTGTTGGTTATTTTTAACCCATATGCTAAGATTCTATGTGAATATTGTATTTTTTGGATTCTATATACACGTCACCCATGTTGAGTATTTCATACCAACATAAAAATGATTTATAGGGTCGGTGTTTTCTCTAACTTCTAGGTTGGTGAGGTGTGAAAAGTTGTATTCCCCCTCTTTCCCTATCTCCATTCGAGAGTGGTATCAAGTGGAAGTACACAGTTGGTGGAACATACCAATCAGTAGAGGAACACTTGTTGGATATTCCTTGTAACGAGGAGATGTGATATGTTGTGGGGGTCATGTATTATTTTAGGGGGTTACAATGTTGATTTCCTCCATGTTCATGACACTATATTTCCCTAGTTATGATGTTGTGAATGGATATGTGACATTCATATGACATGATATTTACCCAGTAAGAGGTTTGGATAGATAGGGTTTTTGTTGGACCCACATCTAAATCATCTTGGATATGTCATGATGGATTTAGAATGGATGATAGAATATGGTGGTTAATGTTGGGGCATGGGAGAATCAAACCAGTGGGGAAGTGGTTTTGGGGAACCTAGGAAATATGTTCCTCTTGGTATTATTTTACAAGGATTCAATATTTAGTAAGAAATAATTGGTGATGTTTAGGGACTAGTGACTTATTAGGTACTCCTTGGTTTTATAATTTAATCACTGGGGAATTAGTTTTCTATTTCCAAGTTTATACATGAGATCATCGATATGATCCTAGTAATTATACATGTTATTCTCTCCCATATATATATAAATCTATTTTAAAGGATTTTTTGTGTATTTCTGTGATCTATACGGGTTCTACTAGTTTGATGTGTGGATTTGATGAGTATTTCTTTCCTTTGAGGTTTTACTTGGCACTATTTTATTTTGGAGAATTATATTTGTATGAAAATCTCATAAAAATTGGTTATTATAGGATATTTGTATATTTAAATTGTATGGTTTTGGTTAGGGGTTGTTCCTTATAGTCCAAGATTTTTAGGGTAACACCTCCCATATATGTCCATTTATACCATCGGTTTTTCTGGGAAACCTGAAGCCTATTGGTGGTGGGCCATAGGGGTCACTCTCATATTTACCACTGGCCTAGGAGGGGATCACAGTAGAGGGAGGTTATGACACATGAATTTTATGAAAAATTTGACAATATAAAATCATGGGGAGGTATATGTATCAAATAAAATAAATTATGTGGCGAAAATGGAATAAATCTAAATTTAAGGAAATTGAGATGAGAAACCATTAACATTACTCCGGACTACCAGGATTGCACCTTAAACCCCTATATAATAAATATATACTTCATAATAACTTATTTTAGAACCTTATTGATATTTATTCCAATTTATATTATTCAATTATTTTTGTTTTAGATATATATAATAGGTAGTTATAATTTATTTTCATCAACATATGTTAGTAGTAATGATTATTTTATACTAGTTTTGTTATGGATATGTCCATCTTCACTCATAGATAATAATTTGATCATAAAAATATTATTTAATGTATTTTAATAAAATTATTATAAGAATTTATGTAGTCCCATGTTCATTTTATTGAGGATATGGGTATATATCACAAGAATGTAATTTTCAACAGGAAAGTTTTAGGTAACAATAGCAATAACCATTAGTTACTTTATAATGATATTTTATTTTATTTTCTACCATATAAAACCATAATGATTTCATAAATTAATATTTAATACCATATATTACCATAATTTATGTTTTTATAATCATCCATGATTGAAATGATGAATACATTATAACATTATCCATGTTGATGATAAAACCGACTAAAAAAATTACATGTTATTTAAATGAATTAACAAGAGTATAATGTTATATTTAAGTAATATAATTTTTAACGAAGCATAATTATATTACCATTAAATAATTATAGAAGATAATAGGACATAAAAATAGTGAATATGACAAGGTAATTGAAAAATATAGAAGAGTTAGATATTTAATTAGACGGGATCACCCCTTCTCATAATAATTCCCTTTAGAATGAGAGATTTTGAGCTAATTCATGGGACTTGAAGAAAACCATCATAGAATTGGAATTTATGTGGGAGAATTTAGGTGTGTTTTAAATATTAAACTAAATGAACAAAGGATTTTGATAAGGTTAGATGACCAGTCCTTTTATATATGAGTTTGAGTTGGTTGTTTTGCAATTTCCCATTGATTAATGGTTAAGGAATGTCATTTTGACAAGAAAAGTAACCCCTAAATGGAAAATAGAGAGGTTGATATTACATCCATAATTAATATTTATGTTTATTTTTATAAATTTTAAACATCATTTTTACCATATATTGCATTTTATTGTTTATTTACCAACATAATTCAATATTCACGTTGGTAACATATTTTTATTTTCCAAAAAATGAAATCGACCTTCTGACCAAATTTCAATGTATCTATGATAAATATGAAAAACATTTATCAAATATATTTTCTAAATATGACCGATTTAAAATTTAATTAAAAACACATAATACCTTTAAAACATAATTTATTTAAATAAAAATAACGACTTATGAAATAAGTTATTATACTTTTATTTATTTTTATTAATTAATTATTTAATAGATATTAGTTATTTACTAATAATACTAAAACAATTTTATAATTTAAAATTCAGGTCTATAAAATGTTTGTATTTAAATTTTAACAATTTAAATTTACTCATTTTTATATGTAATAGTTTTATATCCAATGACCATATAACCAATGAACATATTCCCAATAGTCAAATTGTAGTTACATTAACCCTTTTCATTATTATATATAAACATCCATCATTATAACTATTTTATTAATCAGACTTGTTCATCTCACTTGTAAAATGTCAATCATATTTATAATATGTTCCCTTATATCCATTATTACAATCGGTGGGATAATCTTTAAGGGAAACCACAAGGATAAAGATTTCACTTTCATGATATTTTTATTTACTTATTGTCTGATTCCACTTATAATTTTCATAATTTTGGGCTCTATTTATTTCTAAAATAGTATTAATTTATATCTTTTATTATAGTATTTTATCTTAGTAATATATATATTTATCCTTTTTAATTGTTTATTTCAATTGAAACATGTTATTCAACACATTGAAGAAATAAAAATATAGGGTTTTACATTCAATGTTAAAAAACTAGGACTGAATTCAATAACATATGTACCATCTTGAACAATCCATTAAAGATTATATTTTGTGATGATTCCTTTCATTTTAATGTCCAATACTTCAGTAATTAATCTTAGACTTTAAAATTGTGATACTAAAATAAAAATTTTGATCCCCATTCCATTATAATACATTTTAATTATTCTTTTCATTAATACACTCTGAACACCTCAAAATATCATATTATCATTTTTAAAATTAAATTATTGTACCCATAATCTTATAAAACAATTTCACCCATGTTCATCAAAATTTAATTTTCCTATCACAATATTCATGAAAAACATCAGAATAGTAATCAGTTATAAACAATTTCATTTATTATAAGCAATTTATGTACAAAATAATTTTCCTAAACAATTTTAGATAGAATAAATGGGTGAAATAAATGATAAAATAAATGACAATAATGAAAAAATAAAGTATTTTAATTATAAAAAAATAAATAAAGTTCATAGGATTTAATTAAATGTTCTCCCCCTTTTTTGATAATTACAAAACAAGATCCAAATTTTGCAAACATTTTGAAAATTTTAAAAAATATTTTAGTGATAAATTCATATTCCCTTTAATTTATACAAATTTATAAGTGAAAATATTCTTCTCCTAAACTAGAAAATGGTTGCTGCGAAAGAATATAACCCTTTAATTACCTCAAAATTTTATCATCCCAGTAAATTTAGGCATTTATTCTCATATATAATAGTCCTAACAAATTGAAAAATAGTTTATAAAAGGGTTAAATTGATCAAAAAATATTTATTAAAAGTTACTTAAAAATAGTTTAATTATTCATGTATATGTAGATGAAATTATATTTGGATATTAAAACCCTTTATAATAAATTTTCAAATTTAATGTCTTCAAAGTTTGAAATGAGTCTAATGATCCAATTTATATTCTTTTTTGGATTGAAAATAGTCCAAAAGAATGATGGCAACTTTGTTAATAAATTAGAATATTCTGAAGATTTTTTAACACATTTGGTCATTATAGTTGTCAAAGCTCAAATATTCGAATAAGTACTTATTTTAAGTTAGATTATGATGAATCTAAAAACCCTATTGATAATAAGAAGTTTAGAGTAATGATTGGTAGCTTTATTTTACTACATTTAGACCAAATTTGATACATTTATTGTGTACATTTACTATATTCTAATCTTGTCCTAATTAATGTAATTTAAAGGCAATTAAATGGGTAATTAAATTTGGTAAATGATATTTGAATCTTATATTTTTTAATTATACATATACATCATTTTAACTAACTATTTTTTCAGATTATAACATTTATGGTTTCAAAATAGATATAATATTCACAACTGGTATCTGTCACATTCTTGGAAAATGTTTAGTTTCATGAAATTCTATGAAATTAAATTCACTTTCTTTATCAATAGATAAAATGTAGAATATTTTTTTTAAATAACATTATTGAAAACATTTATGGATTAAAGAAACTATTTTTGATTTTGGTTTTAATTTGGAAAATATACCAATTTATTTTGATGATATTACTGCAATCTCTAAAAATCCATTTCATAATTCAAGGAATAAAAAAATTGACGTCTGATTTCACATTCTTATAGATAATATTAAAAAAAGGGAATATAATTATGGAATCTATTTCAATAGAAAATTAGCTATATGAAATGTTTCATAAGCCCCTATATTAAGCTTTTTTGATATAATAAAAATTAAACATGGTATGATGTAAATTTATTATCGATTTAGGAAAAGTGAAATCATATTTCAGAACATGTTGTTTACATTTATTTACTTTTGGAATAGTGAATTTTGATCTATTCTGTAAAATATTCTTTATCGTTTGGTTATTAATTTATTCATTGAATATAATATCATTTCTTTAATATCATAAAATATTATCATGGATCTTTAGGTCTTCTAAAATATTTTTCATACTAATTTTGGACTAATGTTTACTTGAAAAAATGCTTGAATTAAAGGTGAAAATAATATTTTGATATAATTTCAGGGTTATATTCTTTCGAAAAAATCATTTTCTAATATAGTGGTATCACTTATTCACTTATAACAATGTATACATTAAAAGGAAGAGGAATTTGTTACTTTATTCCATTTGATCATATTCAATAATGGGGAAATTTTGGATCTTAATTTAAAATTATCAAAAGGGGAAATAATTTGGAAGTGGTTCATAAGAACATTTATTATTTATGTTTTGAAAATTATAATACTTATTTATTTCATTAGTATAATTTCTCATATATTTTATTTTACACTTTTATTCCCCCGAACATGGGTTAATAAAATTATTTTATGCTGAAATTTTTATAAGAGATTCTATTGTTTATAATTGATTACTATTCATATATTCATCTTGCATACCATGAAATGATTCTAGATAAATATCCATCACTATATAGGTTAACATAACATGTACAATGTGTTTTCATATTAGTATATTTTTTAATATTTGTCTATGTCTGGACTAAACACATGAATAAAAATGAAGCGAACACATTAAGGAAATATCAATTGACTATAAGATAGGTTTCAAAAAAATTTATAACTATTGAACTAACTAAATGAATAAATTTATTAAACATAATTTATTCTAAAAATCTCTCAAAGTCATATACTATCTATTCCATTCAATGTGATCATGTGAAGAGATTTCAATCGACCAAACGATCATTTTTTTATTGACCTTGAGTGAAAATTTAGAAAAGTCTTTATTCTACAGCCTGAAGAGAAATAATTATACCTTATAAAGTTGAAATTTAGAAAAGTGTTGAACTAACCATATTAAGTCAAAATTTGGAAAGGTTTTGAACCTATCTTAAGAAGTATAAATTCTGAAAAGTGTGGAAACTATCTTATGAAGTTGAATATTTGAATAAGTATTGAACCTACCTTCTGACTTACCGTATGTGATACTTTTGAAAATCATTGATCCTAACTTTTGACCTACATTAATTAAAATTTGGAAGAGTGTTTAATCGACTATATGACCTACAATAACTCAATGAATTTTTATTTCATGATGCCATCACCCCAAAGAGTACCCCTTCTGGGTTAGTAATGAGAGGAAGATGATAGAGACTACCTGAGTCCCACATCTTGTATGTCTTGGGATGGAGTCTAGCACTGAGGTTATAGTAAACATTAAAATTGGAGGCATTACCCTCTAAGAGAACATGTGTGTGAGAGTGATATAAGATAGAAACACCAATCAATAGCTTCTTATACATATAAAAAATAAAACCAATTTTATACATGAAATTTCATACATAAGAGATACAACTAAAAAGGAAACAACAAGTACCCAAAGAGTAAACATGGTAGTGACCACGAAGCCCAAATATTCTCCTTAACAACCACAAGCTGGTAGTAACTAGCCTGATCTTCAACCCAACCATTTTGATATGAAATAATAATTTATATATACATTGGATGAGCATTACAGTATAATCAATTGCATCCTCCATAAATCCTCCCATGAAAATGACAATGAAAGCATGCTAAATCCTAGTGAACAAAAAGTTGAACTCACTCATCATCGAAACATGTATAATAAATTTCCATCTTCCTCATGGATATATCTCACCAGGTATCATATACAAGGGTTCATGTTCTATTGTGATAAATAATAAAGGGTTCCCCACTGCTACTTCCCCACTAGTTTTCTACTATTTACCAACATCACACGTCCTTGGCCAACTATCCCCTAAAATAGGCTTTCCCAAAAAAATGGGCTAAGAGTAACAACAAATCATGTTTCAAAACACCCCATCATTTTATACACACATCAATATAGTAACTATAAATTGTTTGGGAACCCCCACAATCCATATGATATGTATCATACATTGGGTATTATACCTCAAGCCATCACATCTTATTCACCATTAAAGTAACTTGAACCATCAAATCACATACACATCATACCTATAATACCCATTTGGATACTATATCTTGAAATGTGTGTGTGTAATATCTCCAAAATACATTACATCCCACAACACACATATATGGGAAAACTACCATTGTGCATACCAACATATAATACTGCCAAGAGAAGAGAGTGGGTATAAAGGGGGTAGCTAGCTATCTATTTCTCATTAGTATAGATGTTGGGGAAAACACCCACCCAATGTGAATTAGGTGTCAGTCACCCAAAAAACATGGTTGGTGTAGTAAATGATATCGTAAAACATACATTATATAATAAAGCTCAAAACCACACTTGGGGAAAACCTAGACCTAGACTCAACTACATCTATCGTCACTCAGACACATGACTTCCACTACTATAAAATAGATATCCTATATGGACACAAGAATTTAAATATCCAAATTAAATTAATTCTTCATTATTAAACTCTAATATTTATGTTAATTTATTTATTAACCATTAATTAACCATTTAAATTATTATATAATACTCATTAAATTTACTATTCAAGTTAATTTAATGCCATCGATGCATTATCTAAATAAAAAACAAGTTATAATTATTATCATTATTATTACTATTTTTTTCCAGAAAAACCTACCCCATGGGTTAAGAATTTATTAAAAATTAATTTGTCTTTCCATAATTCAATGTACTCTTGGGAAGCATGTTGATATACTAGTAAGTAGATGAAAAACAATGATTTTTCGACACAATCAAGAAGTGTGTAAAGGGTAGTAGATTAACCAAAAATCAATACATTAGTTCATTAAACAGACTCACAACAAACAAGCGCATATATCTAAGAATATCATTGAGTAATCCCATATTTTTATGGATCTGGGGCACACAATGGTAGTTAGTGTGCCTATGATTTAACATTTTTCTCAACCAAAGAAATGAAACGTCCTCGTATTTTGTGGTCCAAGGCCTAGTAGAGGTTCAGGGATATTATGTGAATTTTTTAAGGCACAAAAATTAAAACAATAATGAACACCTCATTCAAATCAAAATGCGGCCAAAAATAGCTTGACACTATAGACCAATACACAAAGGATCCGAACATAAACACCATTGGCTAATCCACACATTCTTCATAAATATACATGAAAACCAGTTTTTTAATTCCTTATAATATAATGTGGCTCTCATGATTCCATCAAAATCACAGAAATCACCATGACCCAATCTGTTCAATCCTTAAAGATGTTTTTATATCACTTTCTCAAATAGAGAGTTTCTCTCTCTAAGATACGAGAGGAGAAAGAGGCTGTCAATTCTATTGGAATGAATAGTCTTTTTAATATATCTCCCCTACTTTATATATAGTGGATTTCTCAAATACCGGAAAGTGTTCCCCAACCCATGGAAATAAAACAACAACTAAATAAGAAGTAAATGACTTGTTATGATGAGCTACCTTTTCCATAATGTCATTTATATTTTATTATAGACATTTAATATATAATAAATATATTATTTTATAAACATGTGTTAATAACATGACTCATAATTCTCACAAATAGTAAATGAACCATGAATATTAAAATAATTTGTGTTTGTATAATAATTCTCATGTATTCACTAAATACTATAAGAATACATTCGATAAATAAATTCAACCCAATTATTCAGTAATAAAATATCAATGATTTTATTTATATGTTGGTTAATGTTAAAACATGGATAAATCTCACAACTAGTAGTGGGTGCAATTATGTAATATATACATATTCACTAGAAAAGGGGAGACTCATTAATATGCTATTGCATGCGACCCTCCATGAATGTATCTCGATAGAAGTGAATACAATTTAGATACCAAGAGTAGAGTCTAATAACCCATCAAGGCCCTTATGGATATATGGAAAATTCATAGCAATAATAACCATTCATAAAAACAATCACAATGTAATAAAATATAATTGTCTTATGATATCTTATAAACTAAGATAAATAACCTGTGTCGTCATCTATTATTTCTTTATTTTTTTTAAAAAACTGGAGATACTTACTTACAAGTACTTTAGCCAATGATTTATGAAGGTATTACCATCTTGATCAACTAGAACTGAGATATCACTTCCTCAACTCGGAAGTCAAAAATTATATCATGACCATTCTTCAAATTCCATATCACCAATGAAACATTCAACTAAAACTACACCTCTTAAACTTCATCATCATTGGTTTTTACATGCATCTAAGTATGTGATCAAATGTTACATATTGGTAATGATATCAATTTAAGAGACCAATACACATGTTGATAGATAGGAATAAACGGTGACACCCAATATGAATTATGTTCGTATTGGCGGGCCTATTTTCCTGATATCACATATTATACTTCACTAAGTTCAATCTTCCTGAGAATAAATCAATTCTTATGAGTCACCACCATGTGATAGTCATATATCAACTGTGTCCCATTAGTATGATGTATCTAATCTAGAGGACATATTTTTAATATTAATGTCATATAATATTGAGGTTCTCATTATAGAATGAGAACTTTTATATCCTATTGATAAGAAAAATAATCTATGAACATTACCATTTAAATAGTGCATGTATAAATATCAAAGCTATAAAGTTAAGTGTACATAATGTATAATTCACTATATACATTGTATGGTAAAAAATATACTGATAAAGTTGGTTCTAGGGAACACAATTTTACAACACTCCAATTTATACCAGATCTAACTTACTTACTATCATTGTTAGATATAACATGATATTTTAATAGTACTTCTATGTTATAGACTTAGTCATGGGTCATCCATGATTCCCTTGTATAGTAAATATTTTATCTTCCACATTTCCTCCTTGGGTATGACATATCAACAGATGATATACTTGTGTATATCCGCTTTGTTCACTGTGAAAACATGACCTATTTTCTAGTACAAGTTTTAGAATTAAAATAATTTATGTTATGATAAAACATTACATACATGGATGAATTCCATGAACTGTAACGATTTTTTGTGTTTTTTTCACTTCATCATTAGTTGACTCAAAATCTATTACACACTATGAATTTACAGATATGGATACCACTGTATTTAATGACCTTAACTTTATCACTAAATTGACATGAATGTGATGTATAATAACATTTATCTATTTGAAACATAGTTTATTTCCACTTGTAAATAGTATCCTTTCCACTCCACATACTAGGTATATACATTTTGTACATTCCCATGTATAACTGGAAAGTTCTTACCGCTTCCCATGTAGTTCTCTAGGATATAATTAAAATTTTCTATTATAAAGTTCATGTTGGAAATTTCATTTCTTGTGCATATCATGTCATACATGATTGATCCATTACAGAAGAATATGGGATTCAACATAGTGCATTAATCTCCTCATATTCCAATGAATGTATTCTTGGAGAGATTTATTCCATGTGACACTGGTAACAATTCTCTTTCAAATCATTCCAACTTTTATTTTTTCATTACAGTGATAGTATATGTGCAATTTACTTGGTATAAGAATCTTTTAGATCTATCTATGTAGATATTGTTTCCTAGAACTAAGGTTCTTACTTTATCCCAATCTCTAGAGAGTAACTTTAATTATGGTTTTAATATACTTTAATCCCAGTAATTATTTTCTATATGTTATCAAACATATTTCACATGGAAAACCATAATTCTCCCACTAACCTCTTTTATACACATGGATAAATTATTTCCCAATGAATATTCTATGATCTTATTTCCTACTTCAATCCTAATCTATAATTTAGTAACATCCGTCCCTTATTGGAATTCTATGGTTTAACTATCACTTTCTAGTTGTGTCTTACAGACAACATCTCTGATTGGTGGTCTTGGCATCCAATGCTCAATAAAATGTTCATAGAATGATATTTTGACAAATAGAATTATAATGGATTTTATCATAATGTCCTAGAATTTACAATTAAAACATATTGGTACCATTCATATATCACGAATTTATATTCTCACATTAATAACCATCATCCATAGTCAATAATAAACCATTACCATGGTTTTAACCTTAATTCAAAGAATGGGTCTTTGGATTATTCTCTTCCACATGCTCTTGTTGAATTTATTCCAATTCCAATTATTTGTTTATTTTTTTCATTTACTAAAACCAGGTCATTATTGAACCCACTATCTCAAATGGAGATATACATCCTTTTATAAAAATATTTGCTATCACATTATTCTAATTTTTCTATTTAGGTATTTATAAAATCCTATATGAACTTTAGGATAATAACTGAGATTGAGATGCGCATTGTTCTACTCTTAGTGCAAGTTTTTTTTTATATCCTAATCTCTTTGAATCTAAAAACATATTATTATGATATAGTCTATTTATATCATTCTATAACTCATGTGATACTCATTTGTATTTATAGTAGATATATGGTTATGGGATAATTCCTCTATTTGAGTAGAATGTATTGAAAAAATAGAAGCCACTATAATGAATATATATCTCAACATTGATGCTCCATTTAATTACATCATGACTCTGAGATGTATAAGGAAATGCATAATTAGGAATTAATCAATGGTACATTATATTGATCAATGTTAACATGTAACGGTCATCACTGATCCCCTTTATTAGCATAATTGATTTGATGTCGTTAAGTTAATGCGTGTTTAGGAATTACCCCATGCAACAATAGAATTATCAATGGATGTTTGGTCAAGATAATATTCACCAAACTAACCTAAAGAAATTAATATATTCTAACCATGGATATATCATACTTCCCTTTTATATTTGTTAAACAATGCTTAAATCAATATTATGATGTATATATACCACTATCTTACCCTTGGAATAGTTTACGCATGCTGGCTAAAATAATTCTGAATGCTTTGGGTATTATATTTATTTATTAATGTGACATCATCCAAAATTAAATAAGTATATGTGTTTAAAATATCTATGTTATTTAACTCTAATGATTCCAAATACTATATTGGGTATATGTTTGAAAACCACTTTTATTTGTACTTGAAAAATAATATTCTTCAACAACAGGTTATTAAATCCTTACAGTTTATATTAATCATGTATTTCCCAATATTCATGTATTAATTAGCTCTTTATTCGTTATGAAATACCATAATCACCATTTATTCAAAAAAATTATTGTTTAATTCAACACACAATTATATTTTTTCAAGAACTAGTCACTACGAATTGAAAACATATTCTTCTAACCACTGATGTAGGTAACAACCTTCCTTATCTACTTGGAGAAAATACCTTGAGTTCTAGTAAGTGTTATTGAATTACATGATTCTTCTATTTAGAAACAATTATGTAAAGAAATATTGTATCTAATACCAAATAATAATAAATGAAATATCACATTTAGTGATGAATATACCTAAAAGAGAGGCTCATGCTTAATTTTTCATTAATTTACTATAGTTTTTCTTCTAGTGACCTATCTTTCCACATTCAAAGTAAATAGCCTTATTTTCAATGCAATCCATCTTTATCATTGGTTTATTAGAAAGATATTTTGATGGTGATTTTGTCATCATAAATGAAGTCCACCTCTTTTCATTGTCTTTCTGGCTTTTCACCTTATGAATTAAGGATCCGAAATTCTTTAAATTATATTCTTCTTAGTGAACCCATCCCAAATGATATTGAATTTTTTTATTGAGACTATTTTTTAACAATTATCAATGAAACTAGAAAAATTGGTCGGTAAGGATGAGAGAATGAGACAAAATCAATGTTATTGATTTTATATTAAACTTGATTCATATAGTCATTCAATGTACTTTATAATCCTGAGTACATGATAACTGGATAGATTTTCATCTATCAATCAATACATGATAAATTTTATCATTATCTCATTGATATCTCATTTAAAATTGTCCTTGAAAACATCTAATCAAAGAATAAACATATTTTATACATCTACGCCCATTTTTTTCATCTAGAGTACTCGTTGGTCATTATTGTTAGAATTATGTTATAAAAATAAAAAGTGTCATCTATGAGTCTCCTATAATAATTGTTTTCATCCTAGATAGCTGTTTATGGAGGATAATATAGTTTTGGGGTATAAAAAACATATAATTTTATGTTGTGCTATAGAACTATGTGCAAGAGCATGTACCGCTCTTATAAATTTGAACTATTGAGGACATTATCATTGTTTAATATGGATATAATAGTATATGTGGTTTTAATTTCCATTTCCTATAGAAACAAATAATTCAAATTTTCACTTTTATCTTGATTACTAATTATACATTACCAATTAGTTAAATCATTAAATGTCTTCCAGTATTTTAATAAACTCTAAAAGACATTTGTAATAGAATCTGAATACTCTACATTTGAGTATTCAAATATCAAGGATCCTGAAAAACCTACCCTCATAGTATACAAGATATGGGGACACCACTACTCATTGTGTTTCATGGTATGTGTTTTACTACCCAACTACATTAACTCATGGTTCTTTGGTTGGTTAAGGTAATTCCTAGATTCTGAAATTTAAAAATTAATTTACTCAATTCACGCCTCTAAAGATGCAATAATATAGCTATGGATACTTATTTTTACCACCATTAGTTATGTAAACCCATCATTCTTAGAATAATTACCTATTAGTTGGAAGCACCCTCAACTAGGGTTGACGAGCACCCCATACACCTAGTTGTATTAAAATTCAAATGAAAAAAGATGTTTTTAACTTAATATTCCTCTGTGAGTTTTTCAATATTTTCAATGAATGTAAACCATGTATATTAAAAATTTTCATAGTATGAAACAACACTCGCAACTGAACATGTTATAATGGAAAAAATTCATAGTGACTTTATTCATTTTTATGTTTATTATTTTATGTCTTTCCCACACTCATGAAACTTAAAAAGATAATTAAAATTTCATAAATGAAATAAATTACCCAAATAGTATTCAAAAACTATTTTTTGATTCATTTAAAATTAATGGGTCAATCAAGAACTAGGGGTATCATACCTGAGCTATGTCTTGAATCATTATGCAGCATGCCTCTAGTTCAGTGTTTTCATTTCTCATCTTATGTACCTCCTCTTCTTGGTGTAGTCTGTGTCTTGCATCATCATTTTCAATAGAAACAATATACTTGCACATAGGTGAGGGGGTCTCTGGAAGCTTAATGTATATATAGAAATAAAAATGGTGGATGTACAGACCCTTATACAAATTTAAATGAAAAAATATGACGTGCATATCATCAAAAAAATAATTAAATATTACAAACATTGCACTTAGTAGTAATAAATAATTAAATAAAATAAAACAACACATGCATGGTCGATGATCAATAATTTTTTATAGGTAAATTGAAATCATTTGAAAAATTAAAATGAAATAAATTTAAGTTCAAGAAATTCAATAAATTAAATGAATAATTTTAAATTCCATTAATTTAATATAATCTAATCCAATTATTAATTTAATTTTTATTCAAAAATCAAATTAGATCAATAATTTAATTTTAAAATAAAGTTAAATAATATTTTCAGAATACTAAATGTACTTTTTAAATTCAAAAACATAATTAATTAATTTAGGATATTAAAAATATTTTTTAAGGCCAAGAACCCCTCTGAGACCTATTTCTTGTTGGCCCAACCCTGTGTAGGCCATTGTTTGGTCAGCCAGACCCACCGTATGGGGTTTCCTGTCTGGAAGATCCATTTTTGGGTTTTCAAGGAAGGTCGAGTTAGGTAGGAATCGTGACTGCCTAGATTTTGACAAATTAGGAAGGGGGTGTGAACATGGGTGTCTGTATGGACCACTCACCTTCAATCGTAAAGGAGGCCAGCCATGACCTTCGTTGGAGGGGGGGATCCCATGTTTTCATGATAGGGGTAGTCTGGAATGAACAAGAAAGTGATAAAAATGAACATAAGTTATGGGATGGGGAGGGAGGTGTCTTATGTGTTGGTTATTGAGTTAGGTAACAGTGGATGGTAGTGTGATAGGGTGGCATGATGATGGTCATTCTAGGGATGATAAATGAGGAACATATACTATAAGGTAGTTGAGTATCACAGCGTAGCTTTGTGGCTATCATCGGTCGGATAAATTGTCATGGGAGGAGGAAGCCACTAGATATTGGATGAAGGAGAACAGAGGGTTGTGGGTCAGGTGGTTAGAGTCACAGTAGTTTAGGCTAACGGATTCACACTTGGGAATAATCATTGCTAAAAAACATTCCCTTATTTTTTTGGTTTTTTTCTTTGACGACATCAGGCATGCCACCAAAAAATTCCTTCCATAAAGTTTTAACAAAAACTACTAATTTGTTATTTACAAACAAAATAAATTATTTATTTTGTATTTTATTTGTATTGTTGTATTCTGGGTGGAAAACTGTTTCCCCTTCCTCATTCCGTAATTAGTATTTTTTTAAAAACCTAAAGAAGGAATTTTTGAAACTCAATAAAAATTTTATGAAAATCTGTTACCCAGCCAACCCCTTTTATTAAACTTTAGAAAACCTATTGGAGATTTAAAATTCCACAATTTCTTGGAAATGGGATATGCTAGAAAATACTATTCTAGTTTTGGTTAGAACACTAATACCCACATGGAATATATATATATGTGTGTCAAAATACCTAAAAAATATCTGATTTTGATCCATTAAAATAATTCTAATGGTCGTAACTTGTCCATATGAGCTCAGATCAAAGTGTGGTTAGACTCATTGGGAACAAAATAAATCACTTCACTTAATTTTTTACACAAATTAATTTTTTCTTAGATCAGAAAATTCACATGATATCTCTAATACCAATTGATGGTACCAAAGAATGCAATAGAAGTCGAAGGGAATGGAATTTAAATTTTTTCAACACCAAAGAGATGAAACATTATCATCTCTATATATCCAATCCTTGATAGAGGTTTGAGGTCCTCACATGATTTTTGCAAAAAAAAAACAATATTGAATATCATTTTTCAAATCAAAGTGTGCTCAATAATAGCTCATTGTAAATAAATTTTCTCTAAGGATCCCAATTTGAACTCCTCTAGATCTTCCACACACACTAGAAGAATCTTTTCAAATGCTGATCATCAAATTTTGGGTGCTAGTATGGAGCTCCAACGATTCCGTTAATGTCACAACAATCAACATGATCGCATCCTTTAGATCCCTGAAGACGGTCGAAGATTTTTCACCCTGAAGTGGAATCTCTATCCACGAGATATAAGATGATAAAGAGGCTCTCAATTCCATCGGAATGAATAGTATCTAGAATAGAGCTCATATGATACTTTTATAATGGATTCCTCTAACACCCAAAAAGGGCTCCCCAACCTAAATAAATAAAATATCCCCTAAATAAGAAGTAA